>JAUCMO010000243.1:450000-1650000 GCA_032399605.1 Melipona beecheii | reverse complement strand
GCGCACGCATTGAACTCGCGCTCGCAGTTCTCGTCCATGAAGTCCTTCGTGCAGTTGCATATGTACCCGTTGATTCGATCGATGCAGGTGCCGCCGTTCTGACAAGGCTGCGACAAGCACTCGTCCACGTTGATCTGGCAGTTTTTACCTGGCAACATCGTCAGACGTGTTTTGTTAAATTTGTGCAACAGCTTTTCTTTTAACTCGCTGTGTAAAAGGAGAAAAAGTTCAACGTTCAGAGGCAAGTAACGGGTATTTGCATCGTCTTACTATCTATAACAGCAATTTATTAAAGCTTCGGGACCACGCTACGGGAAATAAGAAGTATTACGTGTCATTTGTACATTTTTTCAGTAATTCACGTAAATATGTAACGATAATGGATAAAATCCAGTCTTTGATAGAAGGTAGAAAGATAGATGAAGCAAGTTCGAGTAGAATTTGAGAAGCAGAAGCATTTCAACGCAGATGAAAGATCTTGCGAATCGACTGGACTGATTACCGGTGTATCCTGCAAGACATTGACAGTAGTAGCTGTTTTGTTGATCGATGCAGATACCGCCGTTGCGGCATGGATCGCTGGAGCACTCGTCCACGTCGATGGAACACTCGGGGCCCGTCCATCCTGGCTCGCAGGTGCAGTAATAACCGCCGGACTGTTCCAAGCGAGACGCAACAAACAAAGCAAGAGGCCACATAGAGACACGGTACGTATATTCGATGGGACGCGGTTGATCGATCGGCATGCAAAGTGATCTGCTAACGTCTGACTCACGTAATCGTGACAAGCGGAAGCTTGCTTGCAAGGTAGGTCGCGACAGGTGATTGGATCCTTGCACTGCGGCCCCGTCCAAAATCTCGGACACTGGCACATGATGCCGAAACGCGTCTCGAGGCAGCTGCCTCCGTTGTAACAAGCGGAACACCAGTCGGAAGCGGGTGACAAACACGCAGTTCCTGATCATTTAACAAGTAACACGAAACATTTAACAAGTATGACGAACACGAAACACAAACAGGGGTTAGTCACACGGAGTAGATGCAGACGTAGAGAAACATTAGTCACGATGACGCTTTACCTCGACTTTCTCGGTTTTGTATGAAATATATAAAATAATATTACGTAAAAAATTATGTATTTACACGTATAAAAGTATATGAAACGTCAAAATATATAATCATGGTATTTAGCGAATGAAATAAATATTCTGCGTAGGTTCTGCTTTCCCTTGGAGAACTGTACGAAGAAAATGTATATAAGTTTCATTTCAGAAAAAAAAACATCAATAGCGAATCATTAATTTAAATTACATCATTTCTATAGACGAATACAACGCTCGAGGCTCAAAATGTTGGATACATTTTAAGCTGCAATTGTCATACCCCGTTTCCTTTCCTCTCACCTTTCCATTCCGGTGGACAAGTGCAGTTGTATCCGTCTTTGTTGCTCGTGCACGTCCCGCCATTGCTGCACGGGTTACTGGCACAGTAATTGATGGTGCAGTTCGGAGGATTGCCCATGAATCCAGGGTTGCAGACGCATTGCGGCCCGTGTGCGTCCTCCACGCAGATGCTGTTCGGCGGGCAGGCCGCGTTCTCGCATAAACTCTTGAGCTCGCAATGTCGGCCGGCGTATCCGGACGGGCAGTTACAGTGATAGGAGCCAACGTCGTCCACGCAGTCGGCCCCGTGCATGCAAGGATTCGACAGACACTCGTTCAAGTTCAGCTCGCAGTTCTGACCCTCGAAACCGTTCGGGCAGTGACAAATGTAGCCGCCGTAATTGTCGTAGCACATGCCGTTGTTCAAACAGGGATTCGCTAGGCACTCGTCGATGTCAATTTCGCAGTTAGCACCTTCGTACCTGCAATACAACGAAAATGATCGTGAACAATTGTCGACTCGAATTGTTTCTCAATTTTCCAGTAAATAGGTGACTCGAGCGATTACGTTTGTATCGTTTCTCTTGTATCTTATCGTAGCAATTGGCTTAGATATCACACTTTTCTTTCCGAGCGACAAACGTTAAAATTTCTATTGTTTCAACACTATGTACAAAGTACGTCTGTTATTTTACAAATTTCAAAAGGACCATTTCTACTCGAGGTCCACTGCACGCCCCCTCGCGAATCATCACGTGACCCAAATCAACCAATCGCTAATTTTCGTTGCATTAGCGTTGCGACTGGGATGATTCTTTCTCAAATTATCGAGTAGTAAATAGCGTAAGAAACGTACCCTGTTCTATCGCATATGCAGGTGTAATTATTAACACCGTCGATGCAAACGCCGCCGTGTATGCAAGGATTCGGCGAGCACTCGTTGATATTGGTCTCGCAATTTTTCCCCGTCCATCCGGGAAGGCACTCGCATTTATATTCGCTGTCGGTAAGCGCCATGCAAACACCTTCGTTTCTGCACGGACTTTGCTCGCAAAGTCGTACGCCGAGCTGCGATTCACAGTAAATTCCGGTGAAGCCTGGCTTGCACGCGCAGCTAAAATCTCCTTTCGAGTCCTCGTTACACGTGCCACCGTTGCGGCAGGGGCTGCTCATACACGGCGGACCTGATAAATTTCACACCAAGAAGAAAATACACTTTAGAATTCATAGGATGGCCCCGGCAGCATTTTTATAGCGATAGAATGTGACATGAAATCCGGTGTGTTCCCGCGCAATCCAAGCACCTGTTGTCAAATAAAGGAAAGAACCCGTAAAAGAGGGAAACGCGACGAGATTGGCAACTCAAAATTTGCAATTGGAAAAGCAGATAGGAATGTTAGCACAGTTCTTCCCGGGCACGTTAGTTTCACTCTTTACGATTGATACGAAACAACGACGATGCGACGATGTGAAACGTTGAAGCAGAAGTCGATCGTGCAAACTCATTTCTTATAAACGTTCGGACATCGTTATCGATTGAGAGTATTCCTATGCGATTGAGAAAAAAGCAGAAGATGAGAGACTCGTGCAAATGTTATAAATGAAAGCTAATAAAAGACGATCCATGGCCGTGTAGCCATTTCAACGTGTTTCGTTTCTCGCGACTTTTAATTTTTATATTTGTAGCGCGAGAAGAAGAACATGACGCGAATTTGTATGAAAGGGCAATTTGGTCTCTTGCGCTGGAATGACGCCAGGCAAAACAAATGACGAGTTTATTACTTCTTAATAATTTCTATCCAGTGATATCGTACCGACGAGTTCAAAAAAGAAAAGGAAAACGACGAGTTATTGTATGCGGCTCGGTCACTCGTTATGGTCCGCGAATCAGTTGCCAGCACAAAGGGTTAATTGCCCTTGTGAAATTTCCACGTAGAATGTATAAAATTAGAATTGTAATCGCGGATCTCTCTACAAGGCCGTGGATCTGTTTCTATCATTCGCTCTCTGCGCTAATATCCCATATTCGACGTCAATGTCTACCGTCGTCAATTTGACAGTTGTTGCCGGAATATCGGGCGTAACAGTGACACTCGTAACGATCCTGCCGTGACACGCATTTACCATGCATCATGCATGGCTCGTGATGGCAGAAATCCATGGTGGTGACTGCGCCTGATCCTACACCACCTGCGTTAAGTCCTGCGCTCGTACCACCTGAAAGTTTCGTAGGAAAATCTGCCATGCAATCTGCTACTTCGTATGAAAAATAATCACACGGATTCGCATGATCTGTGTAATCTGAGAGTTTTACGGAGAAACCAGAACTAGTAGTATACAAGTGATCTTCACTCTGTGAAAGTGTGTGCGCAAAGTGATTCAAAATTCTACAGCCAGAATTATTACAGATACTCGATCTCTCGTCTACGAGAATTACACGCGATACATATTCGATAGATATTCAGTAGTCAATTTCTACACTGTCGATATTTTTCTTCTCAGTTCACAAACAACGAGCGACAAGATGTTCCAGATATCTCGAACATTGCAAACGACGGCACATTGTACAAAATCCTTACATCCTTTGTTTTCTGCGGGACACTGGCCGAAAACAGCTCCGTTATTGATGGTATCGTTAAAAAGAATACCAGGACCTTGGAGTATGCATCCTCTGAATCCTTCGCCCACGATCAGAGACCCGTTCATGTCGTAATCGGGCAGCGTAAGAATCGCAGAGTTATACGTTGCGTTGGCAATCACCTGAAACAGAATCGTCGCGAAGGATCAACGAAACGAAGCTTGACAGTTTTTTTAGATTTACCGGCAGAGTTTTATACGTCACCGGCTATTACTAATCTAAATAAATTTCGATATACTTTATTCACACAGTACATTGTTTTATACATATTTATATATATTTATTTTCAGTGTGATAAACTGTGTAGCAATCACCTACGTGCAATGCACAACAGGTTTTTCAAATATATCTGGTTTCGCAGATATATCAATTTCCACATTGCCACGATGTATTTCAAAATCGCTCGCAGATAAAGCGTCTGCGTGTGATTCATTGAAAAGTCCTTCATGAAATTTTTGTAACACTAAAATTGCAATAAGAGTAATTTTTTTGTAGTAAAGTGAACACGACGAAGAAAGATTTCGACGATATACCGTATCAGCCTGAATCAACAATATGTACAATAATCAGACGAATCAATGTATCTTTATTCTTGAAATTTCGTCTTGAAAGAAAATCAATTAATTGGCTGACTCAACTCACCAACTTGCTCATAACCGACTTGGCTAACTCGACTTACTAGCTTCGCTTGAAAGTTAATTACCTGCGTGTGGCCTGCCGCGTTCAACGTGAGATTGCCGAGTCTGAAAAAGAGATTGACATTGTGCCAGGCATTGTTCAGCAATCTGGCGTTGAGTCTTGCTTTGTATCGTTGCTGGTCGACGATGGCCGCGAACAGCAGTCCATCCGGGGTCACTTCGAGGCTGATCGAGTCCTCGTTGTATTTCTGGGCGAAAAGCCGGCCTCCATCGCACGTTCGGAAACTGAGACCGCTGTGCCTGTGGACGGACACGAACGAGCTCAATTTGAGGAACGCTGACCCATTGAAGTACGCTTCTCTCGGTCGTTCGTCGTAGTTCTTGTGTCTGGTGTCTTGCGGCGCTTCGTCGGTGAGTACTAACAAGCTCGTAAGTACTGAAACGTCAGGAAACGTACCAAGTTACACGCATGAAATAACTTTGCAATCGAGAGATTTAAGTTAATAATTTCAGTTCTTAAACAAAGGAGGGGGGGGGGTTTCAAATAGGTCGAAATCTTCGGTAAGATAGATATCGCTGCACGCCCGCGTTCGATCGGCTCTGCTCTAATCGGCGCGTAGACGAAAGATTTGATTTCTCTGTTCACTGAAACGTTAAATTTAGGTTAACTGTACTCGCTCAAAACAGTCGCTGCTCCGTACTTTTATCGCGAGTTTAGTTTTATTTCATTTCTCCTACATCGGACGTTCAGCCTAATTTACCTCCGTGTTGCGCACAGTTATCGAAAAATTACACTTTGCTGTCGTATCGCCTTGAAAAGAAAAAAGGAAAAAGTACAAACGCAACATCCGCGACTTCTCGAGCAAGACTGCTGATGAAGTGAGACTGCACTCGCAGGAGGATCGATGGTAACCAATAAATAATGCATGAGATGCATCTGCACACCCTCGCAAGGTTGTATAGTTGGGAGAGACTCGTTTTAAGATGGACATTACGGTTATACTCTGATGGAGATTCGTCGAGATCAAATGCAACCACGACAACCACGACCAGCCATTCGTCGTTTATGTTCTACATTGACGTTTAGTGCGCAAAAAGGACCTAAATTAAAAATTTTTAAAAAATTGGTAAATATGCAGACAGTTATTATAAATCAATGTATTTCGTATATCTGGGTAAACGGGATTTGCGTTTGTTTAAACTTATCTAAATATGCTTGAACAAACCAACGCCCAAATAAATTGACTTTTTTTGGAAAAATATCTGGACCTCGCGTTTCTGACCTCGTCCGCCCAACACTTTGAAATAATTCGAGTGTATCGAGTACACGGGAGGAGAAAGAATACAAGAATGAATGTTCTTCGAACGAGTAATAATGGTAAAGAAGGGAGAAGTGGCTACGTATCGGAGTATCGAAGAACAAATTGTGAGAGAGACTGTAGAAATGGAAAGAGGATGTAATGTGCTTACGTACACGATCACAAAGAAATCATAAATAATTTATAACGCGGTCGCAACGATTCTTATACTATCGCTAATTACAAAGATTACGAGGCATTGTGCGTTATGTTTAACAAAAAGTAGCTAAATAAAACGTTATCGACGAAATTGGCCGTGTAACAGGAAAGAGAGCGGGCAGCAAGCGTAGAAATTATCCGAATTACCAAGTTGAAGTTGGTCTCAACGTGTATCTCGATTGGTAATCCTGTCTCTGTCTGAATATTATCATTATTATTATTATCACTATTGTTGTAGGAAGATTCTTAATTCAGAAATTAATCATTACCAATCATAGCAAATTATCAGAAATTATGTTAATTTGTACTTTTGGTGTATATATTGTTTCTTAGTTTAACAAATCTATTGCTTATACCTCACACAAAATTGCCAGTTATCGTAGTGTAATTTTCGTTTAATAAATGAGCAGAATTATCGTCGACAGACTTTGAACGTCACAAAAGTTGTCGCAAAAAATAACTTTCGGATGAGAGGCGAAACCCATTTCTTTCTTTCTTCTTTTTTTTTTTTGAAAAAAAAAGTAAAAAAGCAAAAAGTGGCAATTAACGTCGTAAAAAAATTATTCACGCTCGAACGTAAGGAAGCAACAATAAGGTATCTTTAATTAAGATTCGTATCGTGCCGTTTCCTAGAGGTTTTCCACGATCCTCTCGCATGAGCGCACGCGACACATTCGAGAATGAATACATGGAAGGAACTCACGAGTTTGCGTGATTGGCATATAAAGTACGCACATGAAAGACAGTTGTGGCTTGCGTGTGTCTTTGTTAGACGGAATAATATGGGGAACCGTAATGTGAACTCCGGCGATGTAGGCTTGGGAACATTGAGAAAAATTGTGAAAACTATGGTCAATGTCCTGTCTCTGTCTGAATATTATTACTATTATTGTTGTTATCACTATTGTTGTAGGAAGATTCTTGATTCAGAAATTAATTGTTACCAATCATAGAATAATTATTAGAAATTATATTATAATTTGTACTTTTGGTTAAGAAGGAGGAATTAACAAAAAAAAAAGGGAAGAGTAAAGATTGAAAACTTAGAAAGAAAAAAATTCTTCTATAATCATAGTACTTATTGAGAATGTTGTTTTATCTAAAGTATAATCGATTCTACCTCTGTCTGAATATTATTATTATTATTATTGTAAGACAATTCCTAATTCAGAAATTAATTATTAGCAGTGATAGGAAATTACCAGTAATTATATTAATTTCTACTTTTGGTTACTAAAGAATTAACAAAAAAGGCAAAGTAAAGATTGAAAACTTAAAAATAAGAGAACTTTCTACAATTATAGTCATTCCTTATTAGGAATGTTATTTTATCTATATTTATCTATATTTATTCTGAAGTATAGGCAATCCTATCTCTGTCTGAATATTATTATTATCATTATTATTATTACTATTATTGTAAGAAGATTCCTAACTCAGAAGCTAATTATTAGCGACTATGTTCACTTATACTTTCGGTTAATTAACAAAAGAGGGAGAATAAAAGTTGAAAATTTAAAAATAAAAACCTACAAATTACAATGCCTGCGAGAAATGTCGTTTCACCGTTCGATTTCTAAAGAAAAGAAGTTCTAATTCAATTACTTGATATGTCGAAACGAACGTTTCTGCCGTATAAGTAGAAATTCTGACTGATCGTGAGGCAACGCAGAGAACAACCGGAAGTAACTTCCTTGCGACGGGACGCATGAGGTGACGTGTCTCTGGTTTCGCAGAGCTGAGGCTCAACGATGAATCGATAGAAAGACGTTCTGTTCCGTGACTGTGCAGGCATTGAAGTCTCTTCTCCGCGGAGAGAGAGAGAGAGAGAGAGAGAGAGAGAGAGAGAAAGAGAAAGAAACCAACTCTCGGAGGAAGATTTCTTACCAGTTTATCGGGTTTTATTTGACACGGTTCTAAAATGACTCAGAATGGAGTCACAATTTGATAACAATAATTTAACAATTAACAATCATAATTTCATTGTTAATTAATTTTCATAACCTGTTGTTGATTGTATCGAACGTAATTAAATAATCACGTTGTCTCGAAATATCTATCCGTTATTCAAGCAGGAAATCATCATGATCACAATGAGCATAATTCATCTGCTCGATATGTCAAAAAGGAGTTTACTGTTAGAAGGCATAACGGATCAGAGAAGCTGTGTGCGAAACTTCACGATTCGTTTGCCACGTCGATGACTAGAAGAACTCTTTCTAGTTGGAAGGACTTACAACAGATCGACAGACCGACAGAAAGAAAAAAAAACTGCACGACTCGTACCACAGTACGATTCGTCTCACTGAAAGGCCCAGAAGCAACTGTTCCGACTAGGAAATGAAGACGACTCTTTTGCCATAAAATTTTATCGATACGTAAACATTTGAATCGATAGAAAACAAATTGCGCGATTGCTCAGTACCAGGCAACGCCACTCCCACTCGAGGTCTACGCCACGCCCCCTCGCGAATCACGTGACCCAAATCAACCAATCGCTAATTTTCGTTGCATTGAAGCGTTGCACCTGAAGAGGCCCGATTTTCTGGGTTACCCTCGCTAAGATCACTTTCAGTGATAAAAAAAAAAATCTAACGAACCCCTATACGTCAATGTCTAACTAATCAATTCCGATCGTGCGCGAGCAAAGTGATAGAACGTTTTCTCAGCACGGTGAATACCTTTGTTGGTATGTATGCATTATATATTCACGTATGACTACAATTATACATGACTCAACGGCTTCGCGAGTCTTGCCACGCCTTCACAGGCCGCGAGTTACTTTCTTTGTTGCTTTGTAGGAAGCTACTTATTCGAGATACCGCGTACCAATGCTCGTCGAGCAACAGATGCAGCTAGATAGTAAATAGATACGAGAAGAGTGGGTTAAGCGATAGCCGGCTGCGACGTAAAATATACCGCGTATCCCGCGTCGATTAATTTATCATTATTTCTTTTTATCGGCGTGAATATATCGCACACCGGGCTTTAATTGACTTGAAATGAATATTCACGACGGAACGTTTAAATCCAGTGACGCGATGAAAATGCGATTACCCGAGGCAATAGAAAATTTTTAACAAATTTTCACTTTTCTTTTTCTCGCGAGTGATCCGTTCTTTTTTTACGATCAATTGGAGTATGCACGATCCATAAATTAGTATACAATTTAATCACGAGTTGTTTCGGTGTATTGTCGCATTATGGGTTGCATAATGAGACCGATAATTTGACGAGGAGGCAGGTACGAGCCGCGGCGAATTTCAACAAACGGAGATTATCGCAGAGATTATCGCGTGGGCTGTTTTGATAAAACAAATAGAATCTCATCTCAGCCTTCCTTCTTGCTCGAACCTTCTGTGAACGAATAATTTCTTACGGAATATAGCAATTCCTTCTTACGGAAAATTCAAAAAAAAAATTCTTTGGCTGAGAAAATCGATGATTCTCACTCGTAGCTAACGAACATTGGAAAACCTGTATCGTGCACGATTCAAGTGACGTTGTGGCGTCAAAAAAAAAGAAAAAAAAAACAGGTTACGATGACTCACTAAGTCTCTCTGCTCTGCTAATAGATGCAAGGAACTCTCGGAGCCAGTCTCTGCAAGTCACACTCTCAGCGTGGTCGTTCGATTCCTGTTACGTATCTACATCGTCGTTTCGCAGTTTTACCAATCGAACAAACTTAACGAGAATTAACCGTTTAAGAACAAAAGCGAGCAACCGAACGAGGACTTATCCGAGGCGATTTAACCTCGTGGCTTACTTACGACTCGTAGAGCATGGAAGAAGAACTCCAATTAGGGAAGAAAGAGTCTTCGACTCGAAGAATGAGATGCAAGCCTGCGTGGAACGGTGGAACTTAAATAGGAAACTAGCGTTTAACAGTGGAAAATCAGCGGAGATCGAAGTGGGTTGGAGAAAATCGTCAAAGCGTCGGAGATCGCTTTCTCGATTTATTTTCCCGCGTCGACGTGGCGATGTCACATTATCGAGACAATTTAACGACAAATCATCGATTACACGTCAACGATGGATATTCGTCTCACTTTAATCGGGGATGACTTTTGTGCAATTCATAATTCGACTTTTGTTTTTGAAACTCGCTTCGCATGCAAAACGACGACGTGTCACGCGCACGTAACACTCCATCACGCTCGTAACAAAACAAAAGAGAAAAAAAAACCTGTTTCTTGACAATGTCAGTCGGTGAAAATCAATTTGTCCTTGACGCGTGGAAATTTCAAGCATCGGACAAAAATCAAAGGCTCGAGATCATCCGACGAGAAAGAGACGACGAGCGTTCGTTTTCGGTCCCTCGCGCTCTACATGTGTAGATAGCCAACAACTTACGCCCACCGTTCTCGATTATATGCAATTTCAGTTTCAGCTGCAGCGTGCAATCGTATCTGATCGGATAAACTGCACAGTTTAAATTCATTGATATTCCATTTAACGCTAACCGTATCACGCCCGGTCAAACGATCGGTTCCAAAATTTAATTCAGAGTTGTACGTCCGTTGTACGTTACTTCTTCTGTTCGTTTAATTTTGTCTGATTAATCAATTTTTAATTTTATACTTGGAACTTTGGTACTCAACCAAGATCTGAACAGCTGTAAATGCACCAAAATTTCTAAAAGGAAGAGTGACATTTGTTGAAAGATACGGTAGTTTACGAATCAAATGATTGTATTATAAATATGCAAAAATCGACAACGACATGAAGCGAGTATGTGAAACAGCAATGTGCTACGATAATACAAAGTTCTGCATCGTCGAATGTCGAGAAAGTACACTTTTCTTCAACATCCTCGCTTTGACCAATATGGATGCGTGAGTTCTTTCTAAGAAAATAACTAGACAGAATATATCGAAACAAGAATTTTTACTTCGACTAGCAGAAGAGCTTACTACGCATAGACTATCAAAAATTGTTAGAAAAACGTACAAGGAACATCAAATGATCTACAAGATTTTACAAAAATAGTAAAACAACCAAAATCTTACAGAGCGTACGAAGAGTGTAAGAAGAAAATCACCCATCATCTGCGAAACTAAAGCTAAATCCTTTAAACGAAATAAACTGTGCTTCTATCGCTTCCTGTTTGTGTCGAGTATAAAAATGAAAATCTGTATTTCTTTCGAAAATACAACATGTAGTTACGGTGAGAACAGACATTGCAAAATGGCGGTGTGGTTAGCGTTAGCGAAATATAACAATAACTGTGCCGTTGGTCGTGCTAAGTTACTAATTTGCTACGAAACTAATCGCAAGTGTCGAATTTTGCGACAAATATTTGTACAGGCTGTTTCCAGAATTTCCACCAGTTCCTTTCGAGCTTGACCCGAGTTATTTTCTTTCTTCGAAAGTGACGCGGCGCCGGGACAGGTAGCTGCGATAGAAACAGGGAGTCCCTTTTGCCAAACTGAACGAATGAATTTTCATTCTTCTCTTCACTTTCTCCATCTCACGAAACACGAAAAACGAATCGTACCTGAAAACGACTCGAAACTCCAATTTGATTCGGTTCCGTTGTTTCGGGACAATAAAAGTTGGAAAGATGTCGCGTCGATAACGAAGGAACCGCCGAACCGACGCGCGGACGAACTTTCGTTTTGCAAAAACCTCTATACCTGGGAACTTTCGATGGACGAGCCGCGCGTCGCGGAACTTTACGTAATACCTCGGCAATACCTCGCTTGGAAAATGGCCGGTGGCCTTGCGACGCGACGATCAATCTCGCGAAATTTCGAGCAAAGGGAACGCGACACGCGGAGGAGGAACGTGTTAATTTCGCCCTTCCGGGTTACGCCTGTTCTGTTCTCGAGAAAAATGCATTCCTATCGAATTACACGCGGGCATACTCTCAGCGATCGGTTGTTCTATAGATCGGTGAATGGGCTTCATTCATTTGAACAGTGGTTCTCACGGGATCCGCAATGTTTCAAAGGCGGAGAGACACCAGCACGTCTGCTTGTTTTGAAAGATGTTTCAAATAACAGTATTGATGATAATGTTTCAACGTTTCAAGTAACGATTTTAAATTACTTTTTTAAAGTTACTTCAGAAATAATTTGTTCGTGAAGTAAAGGAATTATGTTATTAAGTTATTTCGTGTGAGAATTAAATTAATTTTTTACTGATTCGTTGAATTAAACGATTAAACGATTTATTTGTTGTTTCACGAATGAAATAAATTGTTTACTATTTCTTATAGAAATAACCGATTTCTCAAGGTATATATTTATATCAATATGTTTATATTGCTATTTCTTATTCTGACTTTGCTTAGTTTTTTAATGAATACGATAGAAGAAATTCACCAAATTTTATTCATTAACGGACCAAATGTTCGAGGGACGAGACACACACTTATGAATTATTACTTTGATTTTCATTGATCGTTACTTTCTTCTTTTTTCATTTGATTATTTTGGTTCGTATTTACTCTGAATGTTATTTCGAAGACGAATTTTCGACATTTACTCTGAATGTCATTTCAAAGACAAATTTTCAATTATCAAATAATCAGTATTCCAATTTATTATTTCCCCAATTATTTGCATAGCTTCAGATTCCTTTAATTGACCTACAAACGAGCTACGTGCCATTAATTGAAATCCATTATTTGCCAAATAAATACCAAAGAACATTCAGTTTCGAAAATTTATTTACAAATTATTGCTCGAAATGGATTTCGTCCGGGGTAGAGACCAGATGCCGGTACAAAGCAGAGCCATTGAATTGCCGGCAGGGTAAGAGACAGACCCGAAGAACAAGAGAGGGATCCTTGAGCGAGAGAAACGCCAGATTTCGAGATAAAATCAGGGTAGGGGGATTAACGGAGGACGAGAGAGAAGGAGGAGACGAGGGATAACTAGCAACTGCATTTTCAATCGGCGTTCTCCTCTGCATAAAAACGCTCGAGACCGGCGCGCGCTGAACTTTATCGCGTGTACACAATTTACCATGAGTGGACGCGCCTTGATTGACATACATCGATTGCATAATACAACGGATGGACGCGCGCTGACGTTTAAAAGAAAAAAGAGGGAGATAAAAAGAAAACGGGGAGAAGGATGCACGTGTGAAAAACTCGATAACGCTTAAGAAACAATCGCGAGTGTAGCTTGTTCGGATCTTTTGATCGTGTTGCTGTCATTGGTTGTTATTTGTTCCTCTTTGATCCTCTCCCCAAAAAACTGCACGACTTGTCTCACTGAAAGGCCCAGAAGCAACTGTTCTGACGACTTTTTTGCCATAAAATTTTATCGATACGCAAACATTTGAATCGATAGAAAACAAATTACAGGCGCGATCGCTCAGTACCAGACAACGCCGCTCCTACTCGAGGTCTACCCCACGCCCCCTCGCGAATCACGTGACCCAAATCAACCAATCGCTAATTTTCGTTGCATTGAAGCGTTGCACCTGAAGAGGCTCGATTTTCCCCACTAAAATCACTTTCAGTGGTAAAATAATGGTTAAAACAACTTGGAATTTTTCATGGAAATCTTACATGTGTATTTTCAGAGATTCGAATGATTTTTAGTAAAACATACTAACAGAAGCTCGTGTTTTTTACTGTATCGTAAATTTTTGTCCCTCGTCGTTTCCATTTCTCTGCTACGAATTTCACATTTCGATGGTAAACAAATTATGATTTTTGTTATCGTCAACGGGAAGGACTAACGATAAAGCCATTGAACGCGCAGTTTTTGCACAGAGAGCGAAACTAGATTGAGCTAGCAATAACTAGTGTCACCTCTTCGCTTAAATTCGATTTCTCTCAAATTTCTGAAAAAGCACATTTGTTAATTATACGATCGCACTCGAGTAATCCCTTTTGCCTGCGACTGTCGTCGAAAAAGAAGCGAATTACGGAATACCTTTGCACGCGATGCTCGAGTTCTGATTGTGAGCCGCGGAGGCAACTTTCACAACAATTTGCGAGAGAACTGCGCCTTCGGGAATTCGTAGTCAGCTTACGCTTTTGGGATATCTGAAACGATGCATCCTCTTTCCTCGTCCGTTTTACTAATTCGATCGCTTTTCCAAAACTGCAAAAACGTTCGACGCTCTTGGGTCTTCCAAGTTTTCAACTGCATTCTCGGATCGAGACTCGAGTTTCGAGAAAAAAAATCGATCGCGCAAATGTGCTTGTTGAAACTCGCGAGCGAGAGTTGAAAAAGCGCGGCTTTTCGAGACTCGACCAACGACCTTGGGCGTGAACGTGGCGTGCGTCGTTGCAATCCTCGAACGAGAGGCGCGTTACTAGAGCTTCCGGTTTTCGCGCGACGTCTCGAGGAGCAACGCTGCGTATATTCGCTGCACGACATCTCTCCCTTTCGTAACGGTATAAAACTTTTACCACCAGCTTCTCAGGATCATCGGTGTGGATCAGTGACCGACCCGAAGCCACGACAACGACCCATGAAATCGCTGCCTCGCGCTTCCAAGCGGCGATAGCCTTGTTATAATGCAGGCATTAACCCTTTTTTCGAGTAAATTGTATCTAATTGTGAGCGAAGAATGCCGAAGCAAGTTGAAGTAACGAAACAAATTAATGCCAAATGTGTTTCAATATCCGTTGAAAATCGTGCTAGTAACGTTTATCGAATAATCATCGTCAGGAAAAATCGGAAAATCTGTTATTTTTTTGCGAATAAAAGGAATTTTATTCGCTGTTTGTTCATAGTAGTTCGACGTAGAACACGTAGTATAAAGCATAAACAGTGTACTTTCGACCATTTCTAACAAAATTACCAATATCATAACACAAAACTATACTAAATTCAATCAAATTTATAAGTTTTATAAATTTATTTTTAGACAGAGTTCTAAATAAACCCTAACAAGGGTCATAATGTTTATCGTCATTCGGCACTGAAAGGGTTAATATTACACAGTTGACTTGTAATTTAACACGTGAGATATGTATAAAATTCACGGGCGAAGAATGTTGTCGGAGGATTGCGATCGACTTTTACGATTTTTGCAATTAACTTTTGCTTTATTTTGATCAACACGCGCATTAACGCTCGTTGCCTCGTCGAGATACGCGTGTTGCGTAAAAACGCGTGCGTTGTTTTCTAGTCGTTCATCTTTGCCGATTAGCCGATTAGAGTGAAGAGAACGTACATATTTCCCGAAGTTCGTTCTTCTCTGTCTTTTTTTAATCAGCCTCGGTTGGTCACGCACAATGTGTCTTTATCTTTTAACAAGTGCGGAGAAAATCCTCGATACGCGAAGAGATAACGCTCGATCATGTAGGAGATAATCGTTGAAAAGCAGGATGGACGAGAGAGCACGGAACAGAGGAGCTATTTCTACAAGTAAAATTGAGAAGTAAAAGTCAATAGCGACGATAACGATCTATTGCGTGAGAAAATATTTGCATTTAAATAGGGGTGAGTAATTTTTTTCTACGCGAGGGAGGATAAGCCCATGCTCGATCCAATTTTAATTGACACTCCGGAGGAGACGTTTTACGAGCGGATCTCTCGTAACAGAGTGACAGAATTGCGACAAATGATGAAATCTCCGTAATAAAAGGACGACGTTTTAATCATAACTTTGGTAACGTGCCAGTTTGTTTTAACAAAGAGAAGGAGCGGAGCCGAGAATAATAATACCAAGATTCGGACTGGCTGGCTAACTCGCGACCGTATTGAAATAATACATTCCTTGCACACACACACACATATACACATACAATACGCCATGTCCTATTGTTTTCTGTGCTTCACCCTTTAGACATGCGCTAAAATAAGCAAAAAAAAAAAGAAAATATACCAACGAGGAAAACCGTGTTGGTGATTCTTTTGTGCCGCGGTTGACAAGAGTACCAACGCCTCGATATAACGGGCGTCGATCGCAGGAGGAAGGATACTCTAGACTCCAGAGAGGAAAAGAGATCGGTACTCGGAGCGTGTGACACTCGAGCGGAGAATGACGAGAGAGAACGAAGGGAGGAAGAGGGTATTGTCGCCTCTTGGACTCGCATTTTTAAACCTCCGCCGCTTCCCGTTGCGTAGATTGCGAAATTTTTTTTACGCCCCTGTTAAAACTCGACCGAAAATTTGATCGTGGGACAAAGTCGTAAATTTCCCGGCAAATATTTCTCTTCGCAAAACGCGACGAAAAGATGTCGAGCATCGATAGAAGAAACACGAACAGAGTGTAACTGATTACAGCGCGATATCGTAGATAACAAGCGAACGATCGACGAACGACGGTGTAAATGCTGTCGCATGCAGCACGGGAAACGTGCAAATTAAACACCCAAGTGCGCGTCTGTGGCGTCTCTGAAAATTGTTTCGCGAATTTATCCCGAACGTGAAGTCCCGTTGAATGGAATTCACAAAGGAAATCTGCGAGGGTATCGATTTTCCGAGGTGAAACGTATCGATACGCGAGCGTAACAAAGCTGCTGCATATCTCGGTCGAATGTAGAAAGTTCGTCGCGTAGGGCTTCGGTCTGAATGGAGGGCTCCGTTCTCCGAGTATTAAACGAGATACGATTGTCTCCCGTTGTGCCGGCAGAGAGCTAACGCGTGGATCGCGAATTTGTATAAATATTAATCGCCGAGCGATTGGACGCGATTGTACAATTGATTGTACAATTAGCGCACGTTTTGCCTGGTTTTGTTTCTTCTTTTCTTCTTTCTTCTTTTTTTTTTTTGCCCAGTTTCAGCTGCAACTCTGATAAAATCTGGCACAGGGTTGTGCAGAGGGAAAAGTGGCACAAGGATGCCACGGACTGATTTGATTTTTCCTTGCGTCTCGTTTCACGTCGAGAGAAAAGAAAAGCTAAGGACGGTAGTTAAACACTGTTGGCTGCTTGACTTTTCAACCGCGTCGACGCAGGAGACGCTATTACCCTGGTTCGATACCTGGTTACAGATCTCGAAACCAGTTTTTCTATTGTTAGGAAAAAATTGAAGCCGCAATGAGTCACCGGCACCGAGATGCCTTCTTCTCGGTTTCACGCGGTCTTATCTGAACGCGCGCGAAACACATTTACATCTCAATGGTGCGCGGTGGTAGGCGAGCGTAAAGCCTACAGAAACACTTTCTGATAGGATCCGATAAGAAGCATCCAACAATATCGCTTCGATAGAGTTTCTTCTTCGTTTCGAGACACAAATACGCGCGTATACCGTTCGTGGGAGAAACCAATTTGGTATGTGACACGTGTTACAGCCTTAGTTGTGCCGTATCGCGCCGAAGTATGTAGCTATATTTTCATCTTTGTAAAACGATAAGCGTATCTGAAGCTGACCCGTAAGCTCCGATGTACGTACAAGAGGCACGTGTTATTTTTGCAGTGGCGTAACAATATACATATAGATTTATGATACACGACACAGTGTACAATATGTACCTACGTGTGTTATTTAATCGCGTTTAAGAATTCATTGTTCGACGAAACGAACGCAAATCAACGAC
This sequence comes from Melipona beecheii, assembly GCA_032399605.1. Taxonomy (NCBI): domain Eukaryota; kingdom Metazoa; phylum Arthropoda; class Insecta; order Hymenoptera; family Apidae; genus Melipona; species Melipona beecheii. Next base: position 1,632,371 of record JAUCMO010000243.1, on the reverse strand, counting down.
GATCAGTCGCGAAGTCTGGTGAAGATAGAGCTTAAAAACATGAATAAAGTTTAATGCAATAATAATTATTGTAATAATATTGTAATGATAATTATAACAAATAATAATATAGTAATTATAATACATTAAACTATAATATAATTTAATTAAACTACATTATAGTGTAGTTTAATTAAACTATAATTATAGTACAGTTTAATTAAACTGCACTATAGTTATAGTTTAATTAAACTGTAATGTAATTTAATCGAACTATAATTATAGTATAATAATATAATATCACAGTTTAATGTAATGTAATATAATTACTGTAAAGGTTAATCAGTTAAATAATTTGTTTTTGCTGCAACGCAACATGAGAATTTACGTGTTTCTTGGATGTTTAGAACAAAATAACTTTCGTTTAGATAATTAGAAGAAAGTCAGAACGAAATGAATATTCCACAGGATTGTAGGATTTAAGCAAGTGCCGCCCTAATATCGGGACAATCGATAAAATATTCTCTACGTTATCTACAACCTTCCTCGATGCGGCTCGCCGAGAATTATTTCGTGTGCCGTACGGTTCGCGATTCGACGCCAGGTTCATCAGCATAATTACTATACGTAGACGGGTTATGCGGTCAGGTTGAATCCAACGAATCGCAATCCAGAGACGTAAATAATTACTCGTCACGAATGAATTATTTAAATCGAATTCGACGAACGTGTAAATTCCGGATAAACAATTAATTTCACCAACAATAAGTTGAGACGAAAATTTTTCGTTGGAAATTGTAACACGCGTTGCGCCGACGATCGGTCGAATCGTTTCGAGGAGAAAGGAAACTTTTGCGGTTGCAACACTTTTGAATAAATGTGTTTTCCGAGTCCTTTGCTTTGGAAAAGGATTTGCAACGCTGCAGAACGTTTTGATCGATCGCGTCGGCGGCTCAAAGAAGAAACGAACGTAACGAAAGTTTCGTTTTCTTCTTTTTCTTATTTTCGACTCGCGACAAACGTCAGTTTACGCAGATAGACGCGTGCAAGTGATTCGTATCAAGTTGCAGAAAGAGCGATTAATATTCATATAACGTTTCAACGCATTCTCGTTTCGCATTAACAATGACACTTTTTCTCGAATTTTACGCGTTAATAAATAATTGGAATTCGCGTTACATTATGTTACACTAAAAGCATTATTTAGCAACTAAATTAAAAATTCGGTATCCAAATATCGTTTAACTGTTGTTAGTTGCGACGACGCAGCCGTATATCGCGTCAGACATATTTCCACTCTTAAGTTTAAACTCTGGCTTTCCTCCGGCAAAGCATGGAAGAAAAACAAGATTACGAATAATCCTAACCAGAAGCAGAAAAGTAGAGGAGACAATGACGCTGAATGTAGCACATGGCCTCTGAGAACCTCGCCAGTGTCCTGTCCCCGTGAATTCTTTCGGGGGGGAAAAAAAAACCTTTCTTTCAAAGTTAAGGAACTGCTCAAGATTTTTCTAGTGCTGTGATGATAACCAGACTACCGCTTTAGGGAAGAGCATTTCCTTCACGAGACTTTCGAACGCGCATGCGCACGAAAATCTTTAAGTCTGAAATTTTTAAATAGTTTAAATATACGTTTATTGTTAAAGTGATATCATTTTGAAGACTTTTTATTTTTTAACAAATAACGTACATTTTGGCAACGTTAATAGAACGTAAAATAAGGTATAATAAAAGTTGTTCGAGGCATAATAACGAGGAAACGGTTTTGCTCGTACAAAGCGTGTAAGGAAGCCGGAGAATCCAGGAAGTAATGACTAATACAGTTACAGTAAAGTTGATCAAACCTACCGTTAAAGGAACGTGTGTAACTTGGCTGTTCCACGACATTTTACTCGTTACCGTAATAACAATGATCGCTACTGACGTCGATGTTAATAACGACATTATTAAACGATTAATACGCGGCGAGAAAATTCCTCGACAGATATACTCGAGGAAAAGAGTGAAAAAAGGAAACTATTATTTACCATTTGAAAGAAACCTAACCTTAAACGTTAAACGTTAAAACGAAAAATTAAAAGTCCAAAAGTTGAACGTAAAATCCACGTCACGTGATCCACATGCGTTCGAGTTTGTGAGTTGCATTAGCGCGGCTTGCGTGTGTGGCAATTGTTACTGTACAACAGTCGTCGCGGCAAAGATGTATACGAAACGAGCACGGACAGAGAGCCACGTTCTCTCTGTTCGTTGCGCTTCGATGGCTCCGAAAAAATGCAATCTTCTGGAATGTTGAGGTTGGCACATTCGACGAATGCGCGTAACGCCAAAGAAGGAGCCGAATAACGCACGTATCGAATCAGCTAATTTGAATTACCGTACGGTACCTCGGCTCGAAAATGTTCCGCCGTATGATACTGCGAATTATAAATTCGCCGATGCTCGTTGAATTTAAATATCGAATTATCGAAACTGAACGCGGGAGGGACGATAAATTGCCAGCTCGGCCGATAAAACAGTTTTGCAGGATTTTTTCGTCTCGATCAACTTGAAAGAATTGCCCAAATCGTATATCATTAATTCCCTAATGATATACTAACTAATAGGGGTTGTGAACCTGTCGTTAAAATATATTTATGAAATGAAATCTTTTCTCCGGATACAACACAGATAATAGCGTCGTTCCAACGCTTTAAAATCTATTTTAGCGGTCAATTTTTTTTATTGATTCCTCGAACAATGATTAACGTCATAGGGAGTGATGCACTGCTGTCATTTCCAATCACGTTACCACGGAATTACGAAACGACTTGTGAAACCTATGAGTCGTGATAAGAGAAGCGAGCGTGCCGTGTATATTTCTCAAAGAATCGACATTTTTTTTTTCTCGGAAGGAATACATTATTTTTCTTCGAACCGTTCGACGATCCACGGTGAGAAGGAGCGTGTCGCGGCAAAATTCCTCGGACGTGCAGGAATAAAACGATGCACCTGTTACGGAATCTGCTCGGCTCTTTTTACGCTGACGATAAGAGGAAAGGGAAAAAATGATCATGGCCAGCATCGTCTAACGAGTATAACGACGAATGTGGAACCTTCTGCGTAGTAGATTCGTGTGCATAGAACGCGCGCGTGTCTCGTTTGAGGCACGCACCTGAGCGTGAAGCGAGGGACCCGACGTTAATGCACCGACCTGGCTTCCACCTGCGCCAGAGCCGAGTCGAAATACGCTTTTCCTTCTCGGAAATCCATGGGCATCGCCCCGAGAGAGACCCTTCTCAGGCCGTTTTCATCGCCCCAAAGGCACGATTTCTCAATGAGAGAGAAACTCGAAATTTTCCCACCGAAACTTTCCGTTACCTGACTTTTACCTGACGCGCGCGTGTACATTTCCGATCCTCGTCGTTCGTTAGCGTCGGTTAAACGATCGGATCGTGAAAATTTTGTAAAAACGTGCGATCGTTGGCGCTGTTTTGCGTCAAACAGAAGAACTTTTAAAAGCTTTCACGAATGAAATTACGCGGACGAGAGACGACGTAAAGGGAAAGTGGCCTGGAATACTTGGGACTAATTAACAACCGTGATAAAATTTCACGTCAGACAAAAAGCGCGGTGGTTTTTTTCTTTTGCGCGCAAAGGTAGCGGCAAAGAGGCGTCGTTGAACAACGCGAGATATCGCGATGAGATTGTTCGACGATCGATATTCCGCCGGTCTGTTTTCACGGGACGTCGTAACCATCGTCGTATCGCACATGCGGAGGTGCACGGACTTTTCCATTGTTACGCGCGTCTTTCGCGATAATTACGCGTGCCCAACATTCCCATCCTTGGATTAACAGGTCTCGTTTCTACAACAGAAATAGCGTCTTACGTGTTCCTTTGCGATTACTCCGGTTGTTAAGAGGCTACCCTGGTCATTGCACCAGCATTATCGATCAGAACTTACTTCGTAATTCCGCTATTTCGTTCCCTTTGCCTCTAGAGCGCGAGGGCCGCTATACACTCTGACAATAAGATCGAGCAAATCGAAGCGATACACTGTTCGATGCCGGACGCGCGCGGAGACTTCAACACGAAGCGATCGAGTTGTTTCACGCGTCGATAATGAACGTGTACACTTGTAAAAACGCCTCGTCTTCTTTCGGAAAAGTCGCAGCTGAACAATTACGGGAGAAAGACACGCGAGAGACATCGAAAATCGTAAAATTGCGAGGAAATTCAGAGATGGGAATGTCTGTTTATTTCAGTCTAGCCTAGTGTACACGGAGGATGTAACAGTACTTCAGGCAGGCGATCAGGTGTGCGGAACGGTTCGGCAGGACGGTCTCCTCCCCACCTGTCACGAATTCAATGCTACCGAGTTCATCGTTTGCGTTGATCCACGTATAAATTTGAACGAGCGACGCGGCGAGGATTGCCCGCCAGAACGAAACGGATGGAAAGCCAGTGCGCGTCGATCCCCGAGCGTTTTATTTACTCGCGTAGCGTAGCGTGTAACGATTGCGTCCAATTCTAATTGGATAAATGTTAAAAGGATTGTTGTCTTTCCCCCCGCGTCTTTCGATCGCGGATCGTCGAAAGCGAGTCGGCCAAGAGTCGCGTATAGAGAGAGAGAGAGAGAGAGAGAGAGAGAGAGAGAGAGAGAGAGAGAGAGAGGGAGAAGAGAAATACGAGAGTAGTAAGAAACGACGCGCGAGAATGGCGAACATGCTCGGAGCCTTACTCACCTGCCACGACGTATCGCGCCCGCATTGTCGTTGACCGGTCGAAAGATCTGCAATCGAACTCGAGGACACCCGCACTCACGGTGTCTCTTGTTGCACATTCACTCGCGAGACATCCTCGGTCACCGCACTCGCCTCTCGTTCCTTCGCGGGTTTCGCCTTGATCTCAGGAGAAACGCGCACGCCTTTGCTTTTCCACGCACTGTAGAGCGGGCTCTGGTCGCTTCGCTCCTTCAGGTAAGACCATCTAACCGCACCAACGACGATCAACCGCCGAGAAACACACACCGAGCGAGACTGCGGCTCTTCTGGAGAACGGTCGGTTGCTATTGTGAAATCTCCCTCCACTGGATTCAAAGCATCGTCGCTTCGATACCGGCGCGCTACGGCCCTGTGTCGTTACCAACACCGGCTGGATCGCTTCTACGTCTATCTTTCTCTCGATCCCACGGCCCAGGTGCGGCTCAACCGATCGCGCTCCAAATATTTTCAACATCGTCGTCCTTTTTTCGTTTTTTCTCTCGATTCGCAACTTGAGCGTTTGAACGTTTTTTTGAACTGTTGCGATTAATGCCCACGCGAGGGTAGATTTTCAAGTTTTTCTCTTAGCAGTGACAGTCGTCATAAAGTATTTGTATCAAGTGCGTTGTACGAGATATTCAAAGGAAAATTGGACATTTCCATAAAATGGAATAAAATATCTGTTCGGAAAATGTTCGTATATTAATACGATTATTAATACGCCTTGAAAAATACGGATATTACTGAAAATATGCGGCGTGATTTTTTTATCTCTTTCGAAACATTTTTCAATATTTATGAATATGTAGAATGATACAGTTGATTAATTACTTGTTTTTGAGAACAAGGCAGGAAAATTTAAAAAAAAAGTTCCTCTGCCGTGACAATGTACAAAGACACTGCCGTGACCAGGATTCGAACCTGGGTTACTACGGCCACAACGTAGGGTCCTAACCACTAGACGATCACGGCTACCAGAGAACTTGTGGAATATTTTTTTTTTATATAGTTTTGTGTTACATACAGCAGTTTAATCTGAAATTTTTCTCACATATTTTGTATCATTATCTACTCTGTGATCTTTAGATCATGATGCAACATATAACAATAAAAAAAATATGAGCAATAAATAAATGATGACAGTCTAACCAAACGTCTTTCAAAGATTATGTTGCCCTCTATGTATACAGTTCACAGTTATTACATCTTACCGACTGATTTTTTTTAAATTTTTATTATCTTTATTATACCTTATATAATTAAAAAGTAGCGTTACAAAAGCGTTGAACGCAATTACATCTTTGCCTCTTGTGATATCGTAATTTAAATAATTTGGATAATCAAGTTACAGTTCTATCGTTAACATTAATAATTGTCAACGCGTTTACAAGATCAAATATTTGATTGCATTGATTTTTCAACTACAATGTGCAATATATAATTCATTATTTAGCGCAATTATTTGTCAGAGCGTACAACGAAGAACCCGTTTTGTAACGGATCGCACGTACACACATTACGCAGTGACGTAATAATTAGTTGTAATTACGTTAATAAGGGATAACCTGTTCGGTTATTTATTTTTGTCCCACCCTTTCAATTTCTTTACACTTCCGGTTCCGGTCTTCCGGTTTCTCTTTGACAAGTCACTTTACTTTTAAAGTTTGGCAAGTCAATCAATTTTGCGCGCAGAAAACAAATTCGGTGTGTGTAACGAGAGAAACGGAAAGCATAAATATCATATGGGACTCGGACGTAACGGGGAATTCTGTTAAAAGCGAGATTTCTCGCTTTTATTATCCAGTATTCACGTCATGGTTGCTACGAAAATGTCAGTTCGCTGGTGATTCATTTGTTCGTTAGTTGGCTTTTCTTCTGTTTTTCAGTAGAATATTCTGCTCGTTGGGCAGGTAAGCTTGTACAGATCGTTTGATTGTTAGTAAATTTGAATTATGAATAACATTATTACGTTAGTGTTTATTCATATATTTGTGTACACAGTGATGTAGTTAAAGAAGGTTAAGTAGGTTAGAAAGGAGAATAAATATTTCCATTATCGGAATGTCGCGTTTACAAAAAATTGTCACGTGTAATGGAAATTGAAAGCGTTTTCAAATATTTAAATTTACGTTTAGATTTATTCCTGTTTTATCGAATGTATATCGAACTTTTGTCGTGACGTTCAACATGACGAAGTAGTAGGAGAAATCGTTACTTACGATCTTATCGAAAATATTTTTCGTTCATTCATAATTAACAACGGAAAACATGCCCATTTTGTTCAATGTGTATCATACGAGAGAACAATGTTTGTAGTTTGTAAAAATTTTATAATTATGTGATGCTTGAACTTTTGTCATTCGTTGTTACATTTGTTGTAACAGTAACAATATTGAGATTAATAACAGTGACTAGAAACATTTTTGTATTCAGAATGATGGAAGAACCATTGAGTCAAGGTGCTTCACCGTCTGGCGACAGTAATTTCTCTGGAAATGGAGAGTTAAATTCCACTACTATAATGAGCATAGATGAAAGAATGTTGGATGTTAGTTCGAGGCATTCTCTAAGCGTTCTTAGAACGCCACCAACTAAAAAAGCAAAAAGGGTGAGGTTTTTTAGAAATGGGGACAAGTTTTATACTGGTATTGTGATGGCTGTGACTCCAGAAAGATACCGCAGTTTTGATAGTTTAGCGTCAGATTTAACAAGAGCTTTGATATCAAATGTGACTTTACCTAATGGTGTTCGAGCAATATATACCATGGATGGGAAGAAAGTTCAAAGTATTAACGATTTAGAGGATGGTAAATGTTACGTGGTTTCTGGGCAAGGAGAAATTTTCAAGAAGGTGGAATATTCATCTACCAAAGTAAGAAGAGGCAGTTCATTGTCTGGATTACCCCAATCTCCGGCGGGTACTGGCAGGCAAATAAGTGCAATACCACTGTGCGTGAAAGCAAAAATAATCACTTTGATAAGACACGGTACAAAACCTCGTAAAGTTGTGCGACTTTTGTTGAATAAAAGAAATGCTCCGAGCTTGGAACATGCGATGGAAGCAATTACAGAAGCTGTCAAGTTAGATTCTGGAGCAGTAAGAAAGGTATATACACTCTCAGGGCAACAAGTTACCTCGTTGGAACAATTTTTTGAAAATGACGACATTTTTGTGGCTTACGGTCCTGAGAAATCAAATCAGGAAGATTTTGAATTAGATTTTGAAGAATCTAAGAGCGTGCAAAGCTTTAGAAGATGTCCATGGACGTCAAAAAGGCAAATTGGTCCGATGCCAAGAATGCCACGGAAGTCAGGAAAAAAAGTGCTTACTACACCTCAGGTGAGGACACCGAGTCCTTCTTCGTTAATATTACCGCAACCACTACGTTTACACTATACAGTAGGACATGTAATCGGAGAAGGCAACTTTGCAGTTGTTAGGCACTGTTCTCACAAGTAAGTACTACGAATGATTACAAAATATCATATCAACGGCCAAAAATGACTTAAATAATCTATCTAAAAATATGTTGTAGATCTACAGGTGCAGAATATGCAATGAAAATTGTAGACAAGTATAAATGTCAAGGTAAAGAAACAATGTGGGCAAGCGAAGTATCAATTTTACGACAAGTCTGTCACCCAAATATTATTAATTTAATCGCGGAACAAGAGACAACTGATCAACTGTTTTTAGTCATGGAGCTAGTAAAAGTACATCTGCTTACAATATATATATCTGTTTTACATCTCAGAAATTAAAATTAAACGATAGAATATTCTATTTTAGGGTGGTGATTTGTTTGATGCTATTGCTGCAGCGACAAAATTTCCTGAGAGTAAAGCTAGTGTAATGATTCAACATTTAATATCCGCATTAGCTTATTTGCATTCACATCAAATAGTACACCGTGACGTTAAGCCTGAGAACCTGTTAGTTGAAATGGATAGAAGTCACGTTAGGTGTTTAAAATTATGTGACTTTGGACTTGCGCAAGTTGTAAGGGAACCTTTATACACTGTTTGCGGTACACCTACATACGTAGCACCAGAGATACTTGCAGAAACAGGATACGGTTTAAAAGTAAATTTACTTTCTAATTTAATTTGTTAATTTAATGCCAGAAACACGAAAGAAGAAATAAATCCATATTATTTTAGATTGACGTATGGGCAGCTGGTGTAATACTGTACATCTTACTTTGTGGTTTTCCACCATTTGCTTCACCCGACAATAAGCAAGAAGAATTATTTGAGCGTATTTTAAGTGGCCAGTATGATTTTAGATCTCCATTTTGGGATACAATTTCAGACTCCGCTAAGCAATTAATCTCAAATATGCTGCAAACGCAACCTGAATTGAGATTTAGTGCAGAAGACGTACTCGACCATCCATGGCTAGCGGTAAATGTCATTATATTTTACACTAGATAATAATTTACTTATCTTGCATGGCTTACTATTTCGTTTCTTTTTTTTAATTGAAGGAAATAAAAGAAGATCATAGTAGTAATAGCAGCGCGGTGAATTCTTCTTTTGACTATATAAATATTCAATTTTAACGATTTATAGTTCGTTGTTAATTTGCTTGTTAATTATAAATTCACTGTCACGCAAAATATGCTCATCTACTATATGGCTTCGTTCTTGGTTATTTAAAAACAATGCTAGGAAGGCTTCTGTAGTGGTTTGTTGTATCTGTAGCGTGCTTTTGTTTTTTCTTTTGTCCCGCCTCTGTATATCAGCAGAGCTTTCTAGGCGATCAGACCACAGCATCAACACCTACCAACACGTCGGAGCAACAGTGGTGTGACCGTGAGCTAAAGTTTGCAATTTTTGAATTCGAGTTCTTCAAAAATCCAGTTCGGGGTGATAATTCGCAAGATGAAGTTGATGATGCCTCTGATAGTAGGACAGATGTTAGAAACAGCCAGAGTGAAGTTTTATCACCAATCGAATCAAAAAGCATTGATTTATTTTATAACAAATTTCAGAAAAATTAAGTTGCAATGAAACTGACTTTAATAACCACCCAAATGATGGAGGATCTGTGTCTTGTAGTGGAGACTGTTTTACAAGACGTTTATAATTTTAATCGATCATTGAACAATCTTATAAATAATTTAAATAAAAACCAAGTTTGCTCTACCGTTTAAAACTCATTGCATGGTAAAACTTGTTTCAACAGTATTCGCGAAATTGTTAATATGTCAGTGCAAATAAATAATTCAGTGTTACTAGATAGTTGTTAAGATATTTCTAGAATTCAAGTCAAGAGTGAATCTACGGATAATTCAGTTCAAAGAAGTACATCTGCTTTTAATAGAAAATAAAGAAATTCGTTTTTATAAGAATTAATGATACTTCGCGTTTACGTTTAAACTATTTAAATCTATTAATCGCTAGCATAATTTTAGAAAACATAGTTGAATAAATGTAAGTAGGAAACGTTCATGAAAATTTAATAGTTTGTAAAAATATTGCCTCGGATCTTCGAGAGCCAAAATACGAAAGAATTGTCAGTTTTTTAATTAATTGATAGTTTTAATTAATTAATTAATAATACAAGTCACGATAATAAAATATTAGATAGGTTTGCAAGTATTCAATATCACGTAAGATCAAATACAAAGTTCTAAACTCTAAAGAAAATCAGAAATTAGAAATTTTGGAAATATAAGTTTTTACCATGATCGAGAACCAAACAATGACAGTGTACACGACCTACATATAGTTATGTAAATGAAATTTTGCAGTAGAATCGTACAGAATATTCTTTTATAATTAAAAAAAAGTGAACAATAGAAATATGGTTTCCGAAAGAATTTTAATGCTTATGTATCTGCAACTTTTAACAAGTGAAATGTACGTGTTAAACTGAAACATTTAAGACAATATTGAATTTCTTCTAATCTTAAGATTATATTGATAAAATTAGGAAATGTTTTAACGATATATAGAATGCATTTATTACAAGTACAAAGTGGATCGTAAAAGTATTTACACGCACAAACGCATGCATATATTACCATTTACCATGTATCATCTTACATTGATATTCAGTTTTTCTATCTTTGGCTACAGTAATATCTTTCGTTTGATTTTCTCTATTACGACTGTATTAATTTCTTGTGACGTTTATGACAATAGAATTTCACATTTTTGTAAATTTTTCTTTCAATATTTCTTTTCCATACGATTGCAAAGTGTAACACGATGATCGATGAATGCAATGACTTGCCGGTTTCACTCCATAAATGTTAGGATTAATATTTGGAATGCAGGATATATATATATACACATATATATTTCCGTATGCCTCAAAAGTAAAAATGTGTTGATAAGCCTAATTATACTGTACTTTGTTTTAGATTCTCTTTTAGTACATGTATATAGATATGTATATTTCTTTGAAATTCCATCGATAAATAATAAATTTCCAGTACCATTGGCTGCCACACGACCTCACACCATGACAGAATCATCCTCTTACCGTTCGACGTAAGTTTTGTATCTCTATATACTGTCGCGTTCATCAGCTGAAAACGTTAAATTTTACTTTCATTCATTCTCACTTACTTCTGTGATTTTTGCTCGTAATCGTAACTGATTGAACACTCGATGTCTCACTCTTTCGTCGTAAGAAATTTATTTTGTAAACACTTGGTTGTAAACGTTCAAACACTTTTGTGACCTACCAATCAATAGATATCAAACTGCGCTTTATTGCAACTAAGACATTGTAAATATTGTGTATATATCATTAAATTAAATCCTAACTTTATCGATACAATCTGGAGACTTCCCCTTTGCTTCAGTTGGGACATACATATTTTGCCGATTAAAAGTTGCACTTGAGTATTCAAACATTCTCGCGAGCCGTTGTATTTCGAATTGCCAGAGGCAGGCAGTTTGCGAAAAAAAATTAGTGAAATTTAGGAGCGAGAAAGTGCGCATGCGAGAAACACGACGTAGAGTCAACAAAATGAAATAAAAAGCTTTTCGTTGTACTTTGTAGTAGTAGAGGGTTTGGAATCTCTGTTGCAACGGACGATTTCTCGTTGCCAAAACGCGTGGAAAAATGTTCTTCTACGCGCGAGATTAATTGGAAATCTAACGGAACATCGTGGTGGTCAAATGTTGTTGCAACATGGAATTCAATTGCAGGAAAAATATAATATATAAAAAAGGAAGAGAGAAAAGTCAAAGGTCAGTTGTAGATAATGTTAGCAGCTGCCAGTAGAAACAAGTTGAACAAGCAGCGTGTTCACGTCAGAGATCTAACATTGTAAATTGAATTTTAACGATATAGAAGAGAATGACCGTAATTGCATATATTTATGCGAATAAATATAAATGACACGTTATACGTGAGAAATAATCGCGGGATCATGATCCGCCAAAATGTCCAAAGTTCTAACTATAATAATAATAACAATAATTATTTTAATGTAAGTGCACAAAGTCGATTTAACCAACCAAGGACGTGACGTCATTTGTTCGTACATCTTGAGGGCATTGATCTCGAATTTATTGCGAATCAGTAATTCAGATTTAGAACAGGTGAGCCTCACACACGCGCACACACACACACAAACAAGACATGCCAAATGCATTTAACTAGTTTATTTTATATTTGATATCTATCGTATGTATGCGTATGTAGTACTCGAGCACCGAATGAAACTATAACAAGCGTAGAAAATGCTTTGTCCCTATCGAGATGTAAGTAATTAGAGGAACACGAATCGTAGAGTTCAGGCGAGGACTGTATCTGTGTGACAATGCAAAGATCCTTGTGGCAAGTGACAGAGGGCGACAGTGCGAGAAATCACGGATATTTGGGTAGTTTGTTGCGTACGCTTGCTCAAAGTCGATAAATTCAACTGTTGCTAGAGCTAGAAGTATTTTTATAAATATAAAGTGTCGCGCGTGGCATCGCCAAGAGCAATACGAAAACGAAAGGCAGAAATGAAGAAAGAGAAAAAGAAAAGGAACCTTAGGGAAACGCAATGATCGATGGAAGAATCAGCAGAGAATCGATTCGATACGTAACGCTTTTCACATGAAATTATTTTTATAGACGAATTACGTGCAAACGTTTACGTGCATCTTTCTCCCTTTGTCGCTTGATGAACTTTTTGTAGTAGTTACCCCGCTACAATTTCCGTATTTTTTAATGGAATCATTACAATATTTACTACAACGTTGTACACACACACACACACACACACACATATATATATATATATATATACATATATACATATGTGTTATATATATATATATATATATATATATAACAAGTAAGAAATTTACAAAATATTATTTATACATAAGTATTATTACTACTATCGCTATTCATTTTCGCAATTTGTAACTTGTACGCGTAAAAAGGATTAATTTATCAGAAAGTTTCGTACTAGGATCGAAATTTGTATGTAAACGATCGTACTTTTTTATCATCACAATCGTAAATGTATACGCGGTATTGTATAAATCAGCGCTGTCCACGATCGAATCTCCAAACAAATTGACAAATTTTAATTTCTTCGGGAAATATTCGTATCAAGGTTTGTACGTTGCTTGTAGCGCATCGGTTAGCATCACTGTGTGTACTCTGCCGTGGACAGCACTGACTGTAGGTTATAGAAATTCAAAAGTGATTTATGCCAAATATGAAATCGATTATTTATATATTATTATTATGTACATGTACGTGTATTTACACAGACACACACATGATAAATCTCGCATCGATTTATTGACACCTTCGCCTCTCCTTTCATTTTCGTCCTTATAAACAAACACGCGTCTGTGTTTCGGTTGCCGTAAACTGTACTCTCCTTGTTTCCGTCAGGAAAAGGTGAATTAAAACAGCAAGCGTGATGGGAAATTTCGTTCTCGTAATTACCTTTAAAAAAAAAAAAAAGCCACCAAGTACATTCGCTCTTTACAAAGCAAAGTGTCGCGAACTTGTCGTTAACGGATGAAGTTGAGAGGAATTTGCAAAGATTTCGCGTCGACGATCGTCGCGAGAGCTCCGTGTCTGATGCCTCGCGGAGAGACGAGTCACTGCCGGCGGACGTGCCGGTACGCGACGCTGACAATCAGTAGAGCGAGTTCAGTAGTAGGCTCGCGCGCCTGCCGTGAGGGTGGCTGCTCGCTGCCGCAGCTCTCTCTCGCCTCCTTTCGTGTTTCCTCTCCAGTTTCATCCCTAACTACACCGGTTCTTTTCTTTCACTTTTTCAACCGTCCTTTACGTTCTTTGCCATCGTCGTATTTTTCAACGGCCAAACGAAACCAAACATATCGTGTAACAAGTGTGAAACGTGAATCGTAACGAGTGCGTGCAAAGGGAATTGATACATATCGATGATATTGTTGACAAGAGAAGAGGGTTCGTTGTTTTCGTAGCGTAAATAAGCGTCGATGCTGGTGTGATCAGGTGAGATATGAAACGCGTGTGTTTACACCATTTTTATCCTCGTTGTCAGTCGTTTCTTGGAAGAAGCTTCTATATCTGTAAATTACTTGGTACGTCTGAAGATTTAACAATAATCGCCTGGCAAAGATATTCGACGAGATTTCAAGTTTTCCGTTCAACGCGACGGTGCAGCTAAGTCTGACAAGTTTAATTCACTGTATTCTCATTGTTCCGTGGTTCCACGCTCAAAGTCGAAGTTGATCGCGAAAACGCTGTTACGCTCCGATTAGCACGCAATATCGATTAATGTTGACGCTCGCAGTGTGTGAAATCTACCGTCGGGGTAACAGCGTGGACATTTTCGAGTCGTTCAATTTTCGATGTTAAGAATATCCACGCACTTGTAAGAAGTGCGCAATAATTTTGGACAAGCTAGCAAAGAAGATATTATTGAGAGTTACGTGACTTTTCAAATTTTTAATTATTCCTTACTTCCTTAGGAAACGGTCGAAGGTTCGGCAACTTTCGTTTCTTTTCCCCGTCGTTCGAAAGCGAACGCGTGGTATTCGGCGATGTTATCATTTCATTGGACCCGAAGAAGGCGATTGATCTGACCAAATTTGGAGAATTCTCAGCCCGCGACGTGCAACTTGTTTCGTGCCGGCGACGCTTTCGCGATATGCACACGCACCCGAAAATACAGCGCAGCGAAAGACGTGTTACGTGTTCTTTCTCTCTTCGATGAAACTCTCGTTTCATAATCCTGTTCAACCGATTTTAACAATTGCGCAAGGCAATTTTGGAAACGACACGCGCGCGAACTCCTCGCAAATAAAACTCTTTCAAAAGTTTGCTTCGTTTCACTTTTTTGCCGAGATTCCGAATTTCCACTGGTGGACCGATTCTGGTCTTTCACGCTCGGAGGCGAAAGTTTGGTCCACGAGCACCGCGAGCGGGCTTTCAAATCATCCTGCGAGCTTATCGTTCGTTAATGAATACAGAGGAACGTGCAGATGCAGGTCACGTTTGTTTTTGCACGTTCACCGAACGTAAATACGAAGCCGACATGGCCTTGCCTCTGCTGCTCTCGTTCCGCGTTTGAGAATGCGAGTGATGTAATCGATTGGCTGATCAGACCGTTTGTTGGCATTTCGTCGACTTTCATTTGCGTTGAAAGAATTGTCCGAATCATTTAGTTTAATTCGAGATGAAACAGGACACATTTGGGATTTTTTCCCAAATGAGAACTTTTACGAAAGAAAATAATGCGAAGCGAATAAATGCGCCCGACGTTCTCTGTATCTCAGGGACGGATTACAAATTCCACGTACACGCTCGAAGAAATCAAAGTAGCAAGCTCGATGTTGTGTCTGGTCGAGGAAGAACACGGCCTCGCGGCTTGATACTCGACGCGAACACTTAACGCATCAGCGTTAATTTGTTAGCTTGACTGTTAGTTAGGTTCGGTTAGCGTGCCTGCCGTGCGTATTTAACGTGCACGAATGAAACACAACACTCGAGGTGATGAATGTTCGGCATTCGTTTTCGGTATAATTGCCGGAGTAACATCTCTTTGCTTTCTCTCCTGTTCCGCGAGCGCCTCGTCTCGCGTGTTTCCCCGGCTTTTCATCTTATCTCAAGCTCAGACAGGGAAATCTGACTGGTTGAAAATATCTTCCTTGCTCGGACAACGAAACGAATCGTCTTGTTTCACAGCTGACGCTGTGTTTCGTGAATTTTTGAACATGTTTTTATTTTTCATCTAATCATCTGCTCAAATAAGGGGTCTACTAGTTGCTTGGACGAAACGTCGTCTCGTTGTTAATTTCTGAATTTTGTTTTGAAAATCGGACGACATATTTTTATTTTTAACTTCCATTTATCTCATTTCTGCTCAGACGAGAGATTTACCAGCTGAGAATATCTTTTTTTTGTCACTGAAAGTGATGCAACGCTTGAATGCAACGAAAATTAGCGATTGGTTGATTTGGGTCACGTGATTCGCGAGAGGGCGAATGGGATAGACCTCGAGTAGAAGTGGCGTTGTCTGGTACATCTACTGAGCGATCGCGCCTGTAATTTGTTTTGCATATCAATAAAATTTTATTTATGGCAAAACAGTCGTCTTCATTTCCTAGTCGGAACAGTTGCTTCTGGGCCTTTCAGCGAGACGGGGTACGAAATGTTGCTGTGTTTCGTTTTGAAAAAAGTAACGTACATTTATTTTTGATTTCCACTCATCTAACCTGAAGGTTGTCTAATTGTAGCGTTCCCGCAAAGAAAATTGTATCGTAAATACGTCTCATTGTTTCAAAGAGAGAGAGAGAGAGAGAATTCAGGTACGCGTATGTACACGTAATCGTAAAATACGGCATGTGATACAGGTAACGGTATTCGTGCTTTATGGGATTCGCGATGTAGATGGCTAAAGGTTGCCAGATGATTTATCTGACTTTGGGATCTTCGCGATCCCGAACATCGCGCTCGTAATCACTCGCTCCCCCCCGGGCCATGCTACGTACTACTATCCCGAGCTATCTTTTCAATATCCGAAGAAAAAAAGTTCTGATACTCGGACTCTGCTTAAACTCGGCGTAATGGAGAGCGCACGGGAACTGTCGTGCCAACGATCCACGCTGCCGATAGCGAGGAGAACACGGCCAATAACGTCGAGTTAGTTAGACCGATCAAGCTGGTAAAATTTCAACTCGAATTACATATACTCGAGACCGTATATAATCCGCGAGGATTTCAGTCTTCTACTCTTAATCGCGTACAGTAGGACCCCCTATATAAATTATACACCTCGTACAACGCGATTAAAAAGTTGCTGAAAAAGATTCATCTCCGATACGGAAATACTCGCGTCTTTGAATTGACTCGAAGCACGATTTTGCATTGACTCTTGCTCGATGAAGAGGGGTTGTTTAAAATCTGTATTTCTGTGCGGAATTAGTCGTGTAATTTCAAAAAGGAATTCACTTCAATTGCAAAGTAGATAGCGATCTTACTTCTTACTACGTATTTCACTACGTCAGAAATGAGAAATAATATTTTCCAGGAAAGAGATAAGCTGAGTAGATTTACATTAGAAATTCTTGATCGATTGAAATCTGGCGATAAGTTGACATCTCGCTGCGAGAAACTTAACTTAAGAAATGGATCAACAATTCGCGCAGTTAGGAAAGATGAGAGTAAAATGAGAGCTGGAGCTTCTGCTGGTGCGTCGTCGAGTTTAAAGAGAGATCTTTTATTATAAGAAAAACAGAAAATTGACGGAAAGCACAAAATATTTTTTCGTCGCACTAAGAAAACGACTGTTTATTCATTTCCTAGTGCAGAGTTCCTTCAGAAAAATGATTCGTGTAATTTCAGCCATCGTGATCGCGATCGTACATTTGTCCTTGCAAGTCGCTGCTCTTGTGTCACAAGTGACAGAGGCTGGTCTGGTAATCAAATACGTAGCTTTTCAGACTTTTCAGGTTCGTAAATCACCTTTCTTCATCTCTCTCTCTCTCTCTCTCTCTCTCTCGTGGTTCGCGCGTACAGTCGATGACAACGGTATACGTAATGAGGCGCATAAACAATGGGGCAAACGATTTTTCGTTCTGGCTCCCTTTCGAAGCGCTCGGCTCGGCCGCTGCGCGGTGATGGAGATACAAGGGCCGTTCGACCGACAACCGCACTTTATGGGGCTCATAAAGCGATAAAGACATCCGTACAAATGTACACGCTTCGGATGTCGTGTAACACACCGTGCACTTCCGCGCTATCTCACCTGAGAAATGTTCTCGCGCTGGGAAGAAGAGCGTGTTTCCTTCTCGTTTTGGTTTTTAGCTTGGCTCCACGGTAAATGGGATAGAAACGCAGGGGGTTGAGAGGGGCTTTCTCGACTTCTCAAACTGCATCCAAGAGACTTTTTCCTCGAAAATCTCAAAAGAAAAAGAAAAAAGAAAAAGAACAAAGACTACAACTGTACTTGAAAGAAGAAGACTCGTCGAATCGAGGACAAATGAGAAAAGTATCGCGCGCGGGATGAAAAATTTGAAGTTGAAGAGAGGAGCACAGTCGAGGAAGTTGACCCCGCTGTTAAGTCATGCGAGAAAAGATTTCCCCGTTGGTGGTCTTCGTATCGTATTCGGGCTTATTAATATGGTTAGCTCCCCGAGAACAATCTCGCGGAGTTATCGCGCGGAGTTACTCGCTAAATATTCGCGTTCAGCGAAACGCCGCGCGAGACGAGATGAATCATTCGCCGATTTTTCTTTCTTTCTTTCTTTTCGTCGCTGGAGCGACAACCCACGGAAGAAGAGTAGCCGAGACCTTGAAGTACCAGATGCTTATCGCAACTGGAGGAGGAGCTGTAACTCTCGAGCCATAAGTTGGCGGTTGTGCATCGGCGATGTTGTGCATTTCCGAATATCTCAGCCGGGGGTGTGTTGCCGGGGTTTGTGGAAATTACGGACGTTGCGTGTGTCCCGGCATGATCGTAGACTGCTGGGACTACAAAGGCTAGTCGAGATAGCTGGTAATTTACTCGCTCCGACTACGCTTAATCCGTTCTGCCACTGTTTACCGAGTACTCGAGATCGATGGTGTCGTCATCCGGTGTCGTTCCTCGTGCTCGTATTTGTCTTTCGCGCAACGTCGCGTCGCCTTCTCCTTTACTACAAATCGAACTCGATCGAATTCGAAGTTTCGTTTCCCCTCGAAGAGAAGTTGTCGTTCCACATCTTTGGGAAACGCGGAACAGATGACGAGCTTACTCGGAATTTATTAGGTTGCCCGCTTGTCAAATCGAATTTCCTTTCCTTCCCGGAGTTACATCCGCAAATCTGTGAATCATCATTTTCCAAACCTGGCGTTTGTTCTCCTCTTTATTTCTGTATAAAGAGCGCTGCGATTTTCATCCAGATTTTCCTTGTCTACTCGCGAACTGATCCTGAGGGTTAAATAAACTCCTTCGAACGGTGAACTGGCTGTGAGCGCGCGAGATTTGTCGAGGAAAGAACGAGGAGGAACGGCGGAGAGGAGAGAAGGAAGGAGAGGAGTTTAGGAATAGGGCGTGTTGTAGGCTCGTAGGTAGATAAATGGCCCTGGTCTGCTGAACTTCTCTGATAGAGATATTAATCTTTCTCAGGGAATCTTCTCCTCCGTTATATCGTTGCCTCCTCGTTCAACAACCGTTGACCGATATCCTCGTCCTTCTCTACCCCTTCGTCTTCGGTTATATCGGTTACGTCCGTCTCTTTCCATCTGCCGCCTCCCTTTTCCAACATTCCATCTTGGCGCAAGCCGTCTCCTTCTATTTTTCGCGAGTACGTGCATACATACAACACCGTGAAAAGTAGAATGCCATATGTCCACGTCAAAGGGGAGGGAGCCAAGACACGACAGACGGATCGGGCAACCTTGTCCCTAAAAGTCAATCCTCGGAGTCGACCTCGACGTCGTGCGAATAACTTTTGTTGTACTTTCTGTTTATCTTCGATCAGGTCTCCCACGTGTTTTCGATCAACTTTCCAAGCATGTAACTTTCTTCTTCTTCTTCTTCTTCAAAAAAAAAAAAAATTAAGTCTTTTGATTCGATGGGATATTGTAATCTTCTTCTGAATTAAGGAAATTTGAAAGGCAGTTATATGGTAGTTGCACATGTAGTATTTTTCCTTTTTATGGTGCTTGCAAAAACCATACATTTTATCACGGGGGTAACTCAGAAAAGGGTGCAACGCTAATGCAACGAAAATTAGCGATTGGTTGATTTGGGTCACGTGATCCGTGAGGGGGCGTGGGGGAAACCTCTAGTAGGAGTGGCGTTGTCCTTGTTTTGTATCGATTAAAATGTTTGCATATCGATAAAATTTTATGGCAAAAAAGTCGTCTTCATTTCCTAGTCGGAACAGTTGCTTCTGGGCCTTTCAGTGAGACGAATCGTACTGGTGTACTTTTGTTGTACTTTCTGTTTATCTTCGATCAGGTTTCCGCGTGTTTTTGATCAAGTTTCCAAGCGTGCATCTCTCTCTTCTTCGAAAGGCAATAATTTAGTGTTAGTGGTAGATTTAATTAATTAAGTAATCTGATGGGGGGAAGTTACGTTTCATTTGTGTGATATTTGCACACGTAATATTTTTATGGTTTTATGATTTCACAAAAATGAAAATTCTTTACAAAGCATCATAGTATACCACATCGTTCAAACGACTTTTGTTTGTTACGTACCTCG
Source organism: Melipona beecheii (assembly GCA_032399605.1). Lineage (NCBI taxonomy): Eukaryota > Metazoa > Arthropoda > Insecta > Hymenoptera > Apidae > Melipona > Melipona beecheii. Next base: position 1,612,000 of record JAUCMO010000243.1, on the reverse strand, counting down.
ATCAGGTTTTTACGTCAAACATGTAACTCTCTTCTTCACAAACAAAAAAAAAAAAAAAAAAAAAAAAAAATTGGTGTTAGTAGTAAATAATTATCTACTAATATTACTAGTGTTAGTGATTAATAATAATCTCGTGATTCGATGGGATATTGTACATTAAAAGTCCACATAAAACTTTTTTCCAAAAAGTAACAATTTAATGATGGATGTAGATAATTTTTCTCTTAAGAAAATTTGAAAAGCACGTAGTTTTCAAGCATGCATCTCTCTTTTTTGAAAATTAAATAATCAGAAGAAGATGTTGTAACGTTTGAGAAAGTTTGACACGTAGTTTGACACGTGTAACATTTTAAGATTCTTACAAAGCTCGTAAAAACGTGTGAAAATTTTTCTTTACGCACCATCATAGTACCATGAAAAGTGTATTCACTTTGCGCATAAGAAAGTATGACTTTTTAATTCGTTCCCAAGTAGATGAAAAATGAAAACTGGTTCTCGCTGTCCAGGGCACGTATGCCGGTGGATGATCGTAGCGGTAGCGTAGCCCGTGACGCAACGGTGTCGTTAAGGGCAGGTGTGAGAAGGTCCATGGGTTTTCTACCATGGAAATAAATGCGCCAATATATGTGTGCCCGCACGCACTTGGCGATGGTGGGTACACACGTGTGCGCGCACACGCGTGCGAAAACGCACAAATATACAGGAGGAATACACGTTCACCCACACTATCGCGCATCAGCGAGCGACTGAGTGGGAACAATATAGTGTTCCATGGGGATGCATGGTGTGGCACAGAGCGTGGAATCGCCGAGGTGGGGACAGATCGATAGCAAAAGGGGCCTTTCCAGACCTTATGGTGCCTCCTCCACCTCCTGTTCCCCCTTCTCTTCTTCCTGTTCTCGCTCTCCTTGTTTCGTGAAATTAACGCCCGTCTCTTTTTTCCTACCCTAGTTTCTCCGATCGTTTCCAAAATCGAATCTACCATCTCGCGCGCGTGAAGTATTTTCATTCCAACAATCTTCGATCTTACTTTCGATACGGTTTTAAAATTTCTGAAATTTCTGAAATTTCAAAGGTATGGATCTCTCCATGTTTCCTCAGAGGCATTAATTCTAATTGGCGGGACGGCAATGGTAATCGTACAACGTACGTGGCGTTTCGCGTTAAGGGAATCGCAGTGTGACCGGTGTGGTTCTACAGGAGGTTACATGAGAAACGATCTGGTATCCAATAGCGTGCCGAGGGAACGGGGTTCGGATATAGTGATTAAAGCGATACTTCCGCTGGTCGTTATCGAGCCGCGAAGATAGCATCGCGGTCCTCGATCACTGTCACTGGACGCGAAACCCTCCCTCCCCCCTGAACACCATCGCCAGAAAACCCCGATCGTCGATGTGCCACTGTTACGGGAATCTCCTTAAATTTCCAAACTTTGGTCAAGTTTCGAATTAACGCGAACATTACTTCTGCAGTCCAACCTCTTTTTTGAACAATTCTTATCTGGCAAAAATTTGTAAAATTTTTTTATTTATATCCAAAGTTTTTTGCGTTTGACAAAATCTCACTTTCGTTTGGACAAGTTCATAGGCCAGTACTGTAATAATGCACGCACGTTACCCTGAATACCCCAAAAAACTCGACAGCGTACAGCGGCGACCAAGTGCAACTTTGTACAACACACGTTGTCGTGCAACAACGACCCTGTTTTTTTTTTTTTTGGTCAAACTTTTGAAGCCAGCTCGTGGAAACATTCGTCGAATTATGCTGTAACTCTGCCGTACAACAAGGCAAACGCGTGCGACGCGGTGATTTAACACGCACAGAAGCAAACGCACCCTGGTTGCGGCAAACCAGCACGATTTCATGGCGTACGAGCAATTAAACGTGCCGAAGCCTTGATCACCTCCGGTTAATGAGAATCGCACTCGAGAGTGGAATATTTTACCTTTCCGCTGTTTTTATTCCGCTGGTAAATCGAGCGTAACGACGTTTTCCTTCGCGCACTGTTATCGAGTTGCTGCGGAGCGTATGTTCACGAACAGACTAATTAATTCACCGCGATCTCCAATTTAATTCAATTTAGTCGCAGTCCGATTTTACAAAAGAAAGAAAAACCAGAGAAACGTTTGATCTTCACCGCGGAATCCTCGCTCGCAATTATACAATTTCACTCGTACGCGCGTACGTTATTGCTGCCGCGATCGAAAAACAAACTGCCGCAATCTTTCGACGCGCTGTTAATCTATTTACAACGCTGCAATGTCTGTCTGTAAGTCTTGCACAAGCGGCTGCAGGGGCGGCAAGACCTGAGAGCAACCACGAGGAGATGGGGTTGGCGAGGAACGCACGACCACGAGGGTACGCAGGAGACGGAAGTTGACAGAGAGAGAGAGAGAAGCAGGAGAAAGAGAGAGACGGGATGCATTAAAATATGAGAGCGGTCGGCCAACGCAACGACCGCGCGCGTGTATGCGCCGTGTTCAACAGTTCGAATATCGGAGTTTACGGCGTGCAGTATCATGGGCGGCAGCGTAGGGCGGGTGTCGAGCCTCATTAGACAGCACGGGACCCCGTGCATCGTGAGGGGTTGCCGCTTGGGACTCGATGGAAGTGCGTACGACGAACCGGAAACTAACGACGTTACCCCCTCTGTCCTTTCTTTTGCGCCAACGTTTTCGATTCTTGCATTCGATCGACAGATGTACACGCACGCACGTCGAACAGGACGTTTCGTTTGTTTTCATTTGCTTTATTCCCGAAATTGATCAAACACGAGTCTCGATCTTTGTTTCTCTTTTGGAAATTTTAAGCGTGTACCATCTATGGTAATTAAATCATTCAATTATCCGGGATAATTAAACGCTACTGTTATTACCAAGACAAGCTGTTTGGACTTTTCAAGGAAACGTCAAATCGTACCGAGGTTTGAAGAGGTTTGAAGTGGTTTGAAGAGGTTTGAAGAGGTTTGAAGAGGTTTGAGGTTAATTGCACGTGGACAGCGAACAGGCGAGTTCATTCGTCGAATATCGCGCGAACGCTGGTCTGCGGATCTCGACAAACGCGATCGTCGTTAATCACGGCGAATTCGCCGTGATTAATTATGCTTTTCGGCCGATTAGCTTCTCGCATCGCGAGAGCTACTGCCTCCGTCTCTTTCGCTTTGCTGAATATTCGTATTTTGCTTCGCTTTTTCTTCCTCTCTTCCCCTCTTTTTCTCTCTCTCTCTCTCTGCGGTTGTTCTCTTCACCCTATGCTGCTCCCTCAACCCCGTGTTTTTCCCTCTTTTGTCAACGAATAATCGACGAACGCCGCGGCGTTTTGTCGTCGTCGAACGATCAGACCCTTGCACGCTCGCGTTTCACCTCTGTTTTTTTATTCTCCGGAGTTGAAAGAGCACGCGCGACGTTACTCTTGAATAAAGCTTCGAGCGTCGTAAGAGGCGCGGCTTTTCTTTGACGATTCGCGTACCCAAAGCGAATTGCTCTCGTTATCGATCAGACTTTCCTCTTTTTTTTTTTTTTTTTACGGGTCTCAAGACCATCGTCTGTTGCAAGAAGCTCGCTTCTTTGCAATTCCAATTTGGTTAATTGTAGATTTTAATTTACAGATTTCTATAGGCTATTTCTACAATTTCTACAGTTTTCTTTATCTTTTCATCGAAATATTTTCAATACTTTTCAAAGTTGACGTCACTTTTAATTGTTAGTCACAGTCACGATGGCAAGATTGAAGATTGGAAGCGAGAGAATAGCCGGCGAAATCGAAGTTTTCGTTCTAGAAGAATATCAGGAAAACAAGGTGGTTCTCGAAAGGGACGAGAAGCTTCGTCCCTTCGGCCGGATGTGTCATTTGGTACCTGGGTCACGTAGCTCTTCGTATTGACAGGCCAACCAACCAGCCAACCAGGAAGCCTCCACCCTTCTCTCGTCAGCCCCCGACTCTTGTTTCAGGGCTAGCTTTATCCAGATTCTGCGGAACAATTGCGTTCTTCTTCCACTCTCTTTCTCTCGGGACGAAACGAAAGATTATTTTCATATCCAGAATCTTACTATCGAGAGACTTTTGGCTTTCGTCACTGTTTAAATTACAGAAAAATCGAACATTAGTAGGAAAACGTAGTACGTAAGACTTTCAAACGTCCGTCAATATTCGCATTTTGCCATTTCTACTTAAATTTCTGGTTTCTACTAAATCTCAATTTCACGCGTGCCAGAGGAAATAATACGTTTTCGTTTTCGTTTGCTTTCAGAGTATTTAGTGTGGCAGATATGGTACAGCGATGAGCCTGCAGGCACAGGCTCAAGCACAGCGCTCTGCGAGGTACTCCCCTCAGGAGACCATCAAGGTAAGAAATCACGTCGATTTTTTTCTTTCGAACGATACCTGTCGCGATAAAATTTACAAAGCGAAATGAATTCGACCATCCCGGCAAATAACCAATTTCCATCTATATATTTTATATATAGAATATATAGAATAAAATATCAGTTTGATCGTGTCGAAGTACCACCGTCGAAAGCACACTTGCGATCGTTTCACTCCAAATTGGAAACAACAGCTACCCGACGTTAAATTACGTTCGTTCTCCTCGATGAGTTTTAACGTAATTAACACGAGCACTCTCTCTCTCTCTCTCTCTCTCTCTCTCTCTCTCTCTCTCTCTCTCCTCGGTGGTATCGTCACTACGTTCACTACAATTCACTCCTCTTCCCGTTCATCATTGGGGTTAATCCCGTACGTGTTCGAGTGTACGCGACCTTGTATTACTTCCTGCGTACTCTGAATTCTGGTACGAGGGTGAATCAAGAGGGGGTGGGAGAGGAGTGAAGAGTACGTAATTTCGCGCGTGTAATTGTTCGTGTGAAAATGGAATTCCACGCTATTACGCGCTCTCGAGGAATTCCGTGCTTCGGTCGGAAAAATTTATCGACGAAACATCCGGGGAAAACGCGCGCGAGATCGTTTTAATCGACTTTGTATTTGTATTTCTTCTTTCTCTTTGTAATTTCGTCTCTGACGGCGTTTGTTGTATTAAGGAAATGAGAAAGTAAATAATTATCGAGAGGAATTTTCTGGAAAGTCGTTGCATCAGATCCCGTGGGAAACCGTCCACTTGCTTCTGAAGCATTCAGACTCAGGCTGTTTTCTTAAAGCGGAATTTAGCGGAATTACGTTTCCTCTTTCCCACAGCTGTAACGCAATTAAGTGACAGGGGTGTCGTCGATAATGCGATAATCTGCATTATCGAGCAACGCTCTCCTCGCTAATCTCGAACCTCGTGTTATTTTAATTTTAATTCCCCAAACTCGCGGAAAAATCTTGTCCCACAGTGAATCATAATCGAAGTTCTTCGTTATACAAATTGTCGTAAAATGTAACCATTAGGTTTAGGCTTGATATTTTTTGACTTGGAATTTAATATTATTTCAATCTGTGATAAAAAGAGATATATAGTTCAGTTAAAAGAACCCCTCAATACACATAAAATATTCTGCCTCCCTTAATAAAACCATACAATTTATTAGTATTAAACAATTTTATCACTGAAAGTGATTTTAACGGGGGTAACCTAGAAAATGGGGCCTTTTCGGGTGCAACGCTAATGCAACGAAAATTAGCGATTGGTTGATTTGGGTCACGTGATTCGCGAGGGGGCGTGGGGTAGACCTCGAGTAGGAGTGGCATTGTCTGGTACTGAGCGATCGCGCCTGTAATTTGTTTTGTCTTCATTTCCTAGTCGGAACAGTTGCTTCTGGGCCTTTCAGTGAGACGAATCGTACCGGGGTACAAGTCGTGCAGTTTTTCATTAAAAGTTATTTCAGACGTGCAATTTGCGCGAATCACCCTGTATCTGTACGTAGCAATGGCGTAGCAATTATTAGTAAAATTATCAGTAGATTTACGCGCGTAATAGTATATTACACTTACTATACCCGTGCCTAGCTTCAGTACGCGCGATAGACTCTACGGCGTCACCCAACCAATTACATATATAACCACATTATGCGCGGATCTGCCTATTACAAATCGGCTAATCGGATAACCAATAATCGCCGCTGTGCGCGTACAGCTCTTTAAATTAATATACCGAATATCCGCGCCTAATTTGGACAGCCTGATCAATTACACGATAAAACGCGTAAAAATCGGGGAATCTTCGGCGACAAAATTTTCTCAAAATCAGCTCTCACACTGAGCTCTCTCAGCTCAGCTCTCTTTTGCGTACAGAATTACAAATCGGGCCTCTATCGTTTCGCGAATGACGAATAAAGCGATAAAGCGAGAAGGGGCGAGAGAATTCCCCGCAACGGAGTCGAGGCATAATTTTCCACGTGAATGCACCACCGGCTCGTCGCTTTTTCCTAATGACTGTCTTAATTAATATCCACCTAGGCGCGGTAGTTGCTGTCTGTGCGCGATCGTTCCCTCCTCGCGGTGACGCACCGCCGATAAGATAATTTTCCGCGCGAATGCCCGAACCTCGCTCTCGTTCGCCGACAACGAGCCGCTGGTCGTCCTCGTTGCTCCTTTTTTTTCTTTTCCCACCTTCTGCTTCCGACGTCACCCGGCGTCGAGAGCCTTTTGCTCTCGCTTCAAGTAGGCCCCGTGCGGATGACAAAATTCGAAAATTACTGCTCCGCCGCGATATTCCCCTGTCGCGTCGTCCTAAGTGATTATCGATCTCTCGACGAGCGTTCCAGTCGAGAATGCTGGAAGAACAGCATTGAAATATATCCAAAAATTTTTTAACAGAATGTTGAAACGTCGTAACTTGTTCATTTTCAATCTTTTTTACTTTCTTTTCTTTATAGGTCATATAGACAGAAATATCGAAAGAAGTCCATTAATTATATTTTTAAACAAAATAATAAAAAATTAAAAAAAACGTGCGTTTTATATCGTTCAATCTTTCAGTGACCACCCTGTATAAAGCTTACTAATGAAAGCACATTTGAAGTGTCGAAAGCGTAGAAAATAATACACAGGATGATAGAATCGGGTACCACAAGGTGATTCCACGAGAAAAAAGAATAAAATTTGCTTCGTTGCTTTCGAGAAAATCAATACTGTATTTTCAACATAGTGGGACACCGTCGGAAACTTTTTAAACGCACCCCATTTAAATTTAAATCCTCTTAATTTTTATTTATGAAATTATATCAAATCAATTGTACACCCATTAAAAGAAAAGATTGTTTCTGCATTTAACATGACAAGGGAGGAGAACATGGAGCGTGGTATTCGTAGAAACATTGATAAAATTGATAAAAAGAACACACACAACTGTGTATTGAACATGACGAGGAACACTCTATTTTAACCAGTGTTTTTGAAGCAATAAAATTCGAATTCCTCGTCGGATTTGCCAACAGTTAGGCGACGCGATCCACATGTGTCAGTGATCAACGAGAAAAGGAAGAAGAAGAAGAAGAAGAAGAAAAAAAAAGAATCATTATCCCTCAGTGGAGAAGACGAAACAGTGCGGTTAACTGGTTCTCCGGTAGAGCCACCGCTAAATGGTCGAGGTTTTCCAGCGGCGGTTTCGTTTCCTCTCGGACGAGAGGCCAGCTAGACAGACAAAGACGACGAGAGTTTTGGGTGCCGAGTGAGCCACGCCCCGGCCATGAGGACGAGATGATACCATTTTGCAACCCTCTTGGTAGCTGGCGAAATCCCTCGGGCCCACCTCCGTCCCTCCGGTTGCGTAGATAATTAAAGATACAACGCCTGCCTCTCGCAGCACGCCGAACAGGAGGGCATCCTCCGCTGCAAGATCCGGCAACACGCGCGCCGAGGGGTGAGAAGGCGCTAAATTGGCTTACGCGCGCAGAATCTTACACGGTGCGTCGTGTCGGCGGTACCTTTATCCGCGAAACTTCTGCCTCCCGAGCAACGAAACCCCGTCGAATTTTCGCCGCCTCAGCCGATTGCTTCTTTTGCTAAATTTACCGGAAAATATGTAGACTAAGTGTACGGCTGAGCCTCGGCCCTCCCTTCGTGCCAGCACGAGAGCGGAATCGCTCGGAATTCATCTTCCAGAGAACGTGCGTTTTTTAATGTGCTGCGTCCGCAAATCCAGCGAACATATCATATTTTTGCTCTTACTTCTATTTCACGGAGATGGAGAAGAGAGATTTTTATCAAGTTAAATGTTAAGAAAATTGCAAGAAAAGTGATCGCCGCGAAGAATATTTCAACAAAGTCGAGATTTTTCCGGTGAACCTTTACGGATCGTTCAAAATTGATCCCTTAAAGACGTTTTATCACTGAAAGTGATTTTAGCGGGGGCAATCCAGAAAATCGGGCCTCAGGTGCAACGCTAACGCAACGAAAATTAACGATTGGTCGATTTGGGTCACGTTATTCGTGAGGGGGCGTGGCTCTAGTAGGAGTCTGGCGATCGCAATCTGGAGCGAAGATTTTTATTATATCAAGTATTAAGAAAATTATAAAGGAATTGCCATCACCAAGAATATTTCAACAGAGATTTTTCTGGTGAAAGATATTTTCGTTGAATGCGAATCGTTCAAAATTGATCTCGCACGAAGCTGTTTTTCATTTATTTCCATTTCACGGCGGAGTAGAGATTTTTATCAAGTATCAAGTATTAAGAAAAATTGCCATCGCGAAGAATGTTTCAACAAAGTTGAGATTTTTCTGATCGGAAAGGGACACGTTACACGACGGATCCGTCGTCTCGAGGTGGAGGAAGGCGGCAAGGCACGCTTCGTCGGAGAAAACGCGGGTAGTATTAAGATCCCGCGAGCGTCGACGCAAAAGTTATTACGTAAGGGAGAGAAGCGTGGGGTGGAAAAGCCCCAAACTCTTGCGTACCTTGCCTCGTGTGAATGCCCTTCTCGAGCGTATTTGCACGGTCAGGCATCGATTAGCCATTCGAGGATCGACCTAACCATCGTTCCGGAATTGCCTCGATATCTCCGTGAATGCCTCTCTCAGCCACTCTGCCCTCTCGTTGCGCGCTTCTCGCAACATATTGAGCACACACAAAACACGAGGGTCGTTATCCTCGTATCATCGATATCGCGAGTACCGTTCGAGATATCGCCGTGAGACGATTCCGTGCCGGCGATACGCACGCCTACTCGTTCCGTTTCTTCTCGTTAGAAACGAGTTTTTCCGCGTTTTCGAGTTTCGCGCTGGGAACGGTTTCGTATTTCTTACACAAAAATTCTCCGGGGATGAGGTTTCGCTTTTCTTTTTTACGCGTAATGGAATTTGTTTAACGCGTTTAACGAATTGGAATTTACAGAGAAGTCTTTGCGAAATTAATTGTTGCAATGAAAAAAATTTAAAACAAAGATCTGTGTAAATGTTATTTCGATTAAAATTCCATCATCATTTATTAAATTATTGACTATTGATACGTGAAACTCTGGACCTAAATTGGGAAATTATTTCTATTAGGTCTGTACATTAAAAAAAACCATTAATCTAGCCTTTAAAAGAATTTCACGTATCATGAAAGATGTTAATTCAGGATGAATTACGAATGACTGAATATTTATAAATGTAGCCCTAGCAGCAAAATTATCAGATTAAGACTTTCGGAATATCTACGAAGACAAACGCAATCCCACGGATTACTACTTAATTGTACATTTACTTTACTGATAAATTCCAAGTACGATCTGGGCCTAGCACGTTACATTTTTCACGATCCGTAGAAACGGAATTTCCAGAATCAATCTGGCAGCTCGATAAATAATATAAACGTCGGAGGACGTTGTTGAACGGATCCTCTCGAGTTGCGTACTGTGAAAAACGGGGGAGGACCCGAAGAGCGGGCGAAGATAAGGTGCACCCTCAAGTTTTTCCGCGTTGCCGAATTTTCCGCGCCCGTGCCCACGTGCCACGATAAGCCTTTAATCGAAGATTAATATTACCGGGGTTGTTTGGTAAGAACCCCTGTCACGCATCGCGATTAAGGCCAGACCTTACGTGCCGCGAGGCCACTCTTTCTCTCCTCTCTTCCCTCGCTCCTCCTCCCGCTCTCTCGCTTTCTTTCCACGGTTTGCCTTTCTTGTAAAGGTATATCATAAATATCCCTTTCTGATCTCCTGAACACTCGTTTTCTCAAATCCTTATCTTTATATATTAGGTTATTTCATAAGTTCTATCTCTCTCTCTCTCTCTCTCTCTTTCACATTTGTTTTTTTTATTAAAGGTCGGCACGCATGTAAGCAGAAAAATATTGGTATTATCGCGATCTTTACTGCCCTCGTCACACGTTTTCGCGATCTCTTCCTCTTTTTTTTTTTAATTAAAAAAGTGTTGAGAAAAGTTTCTTCGAAATTAGCATTTTTTTTATCACTGAAAGTGATTTTAACTCTTCAGATGCAACGCTGATGCAACGAAAATTAGCGATTGGTTGATTTCGGTCACGTGATTCGCGAGGGGACGTGGAGTAGACCTCGAGTAGGAGTGGCGTTGTCTGGTACTGAGCGATCGCGCCTGTAATTTGTTTTCTATCGATTCAAATGTTTGCACATCGATAAAATTTTATGGCAAAATACTTGCTTCTGGGCCTATCGGTGAGACGAATCGTACTGGGGTACGAGTCGTGCAGTTTTTTTTCTTTCAATTAAACATTAAAGGCCATTTCGTCTAAGACATCAACCTGCAGCGAGACTACAGCTGTCACGAAACTGGCACGTTTCCTCCGGCTAATTTGAATATCAGGCTTGTACGAACGAGAGATAAATAAAGAAATTCCGGTATCGCGATAGGTGAATAAAAGCAGCCATAAATCACAAGTCGGTATTAATTGCTGTATCAACACTAGGGAGAAAAGTTTTACATATGCACCCCTCCCCCCGGCTACCCTATTAATTATCCCTTAGGTTCTTAAACGTCCCATAAATCATCGCAATCAGCGGTAAATACGTAATTGCACGACGTACTCACGGTGAAATCGGACACTGTGGCTGCGGGATACGTAATCACGTTATTACCGTATAAAGTGTAGCGTGGCCCTTCAAATTTCGATCAAAGCCTCTTTTCGTGTCCCTAATTTCGCTCGTTATCCTATTACTTCGCGTACTTTCTGGCAGGCAAAGGCGCAAGAAGAATATTGAACTGAATCGAGTTATAAAACTAACAGTTGCAACACTTGAAGTTAGAACTATCAAGCAGAGCTCAATTTAAATAATTTTCCGATCGAGATTTTGTAAATTTACGGTTAACTTTTGAAATTTTATGATTCCCCCTCCACCTACGTAATTTATAATTTTGGGACTTCAACTGTTGGCTAAATTAAATTTTATGATGTCTCCTTAGAGAGGACAGTCGAGGGTCAAAGAGTTAAATTATGACCAAATGTCACGCACGAAAATCTCTCTCTCTATAGGCCGAGTACTTTCTGCATCTTTCTCGAGTAATCCTTTAATTCTAATCCGAAGTGAACCGAATTTCAAAGTAAACTTTACCTTTTAGCCGAAACTCCGAATCTTCCGAATTTGATCGTTCCATTCTAACGCCCTTCAAGTTAGTCAACGTTGCCAACGTTCCCAAAACTTATCACGCCATCGAGTCTTCTTTATCCTCCCTTAGCCTCCCTTGGCGCGCGAGGCGTTGTTATGCATCCCCACGCTACCCGAACTACAACTTTAATGGCATTAAAACTAACGTCGGCCCCTGAAACGATGTCACGCGTATTACTCGAAATTAGGATAAACTTCGAAGCAGAGAGACTCCAAACGTTCCCAATCTTAGAAGGACAGCTTCTTCCAACTTCTCGTCAGAGACTCGCGCGTTTCTTCAACGCGGTGACTTTCAAGGTTGCGAGCGCGAAGCAAGGTTGATACCTCGGAAGGAACCTTGAAACTTGCCGACCTTCGACCCTCTTCCGCCCTCTTTTTTCCGTAATCTCGTCTCTCTCCTCTCTCCTTTCTGTTCTCACTTTCACGGTGTAAGAATTGAGAATCAATACCCAGCCCGGAGTTTCTGCAACTTTACGCGACGAGGACTCTTAGGGGGGAGGAGGTGGCAGGCATGGAGGACCACCCGTGCCTCCAGAATTCGGGGGGGTTTCGGGATATTTATGTGACAGCAGCTGTAACGTTCCAACCCCAAGGCTTTCGTTGGTTGGTCGGTTGGTTGGCTCGGGCTGTTTCAAATTCTAAGCCCTAATGCCGCTTCTTTGGAGTACCTTTGGGAAGATATTCGCGAGGCAACAAAGAGAAAAAAAAGGAAGAAAGAGAGAGAGAGAGAGAGAATCATTTCGTTAAGAATGTATTGGAGAACCTTACGTTTTTTTCCCTCTCAGAGTGCCGTCACCTAAATCACCGCCTAGGTGTATTAACATTCCGCGTATTCCTCGAGTAAAATGTCGCAGCAAAGTTGTTCCGAGCGTCTTAAATAACTGTCATCATTGTCACGGATGAAAATTATTATTGTAATTGGTGTTGGAACAAAATTGAACCAACGATGAAATTAATCGTGACGCATTTCCAAATAATGTGAAACGAATGAACCATTACGCAGGGGTGCTTTCGCGCCTTGTGTACTTCGACCTGTTCGTAATTTTTAATTAAAAATAACAGCAGGGATAATGGCGAACCCGTGTACAGCAACGCGTACGCGCTCGTTCGTAAAGGGAGGACTTTGGGTCGCGTTTCACATTTCGTTTCACCTTCGCAGAATCGATTATTATTGAAAGTGATTTTAGCGGGGATAACTCAGAAAATCAGGCTTCTTCAGGTGCAACGCTAATGCAACGAAAATTAGCGATTGGTTGATTTGGGTCACGTGAGATGCGTGAGGGGGCGTGGGGTAGACCTCGAGTGGGAGTGGCGTTGTCTGGTATTTACTGAGCGATCGCGCCTGTAATTTGTTTTGTATCGATTCAAGTGTTTGCATATCGATAAAATTTTATGGAAAGTCGTCTTCATTTCCTAGTTGGAACAGTTGCCTTTCAGTGAGACGAATCGTACTGGGCTACAAGTCGTGCAGTTTTAATAATCTGTAATCTGAAATCCAGATCGAAAACATTACATACGGAGAGGAAGACACTACGATTCTCAAAGCAAGTAGCGTAACCCAGTACGTGGTCAGACATTTGGCTCCTGTACGCAGCGAACGATGTTAGCGATGAGAAGACAATTCCGTCTGAAAACGGGCAGTAATTTCAATTCGTTTCGAGATAAAACACGAGAGGTGAGAGGTAAGAAAATGTCACTTTTCAGCACTTTTTTGTGAAAGTAGCATCGTTTCTCCCCCGAAAAATAAAGCAAAGTACATTGTATTTGTGCATCGGAAAAAATACTTCCCAACAGAGATTTATGAAAGCTAAAGTTTCTGGCGATGCACTCTGGTAAAGGATTATTATTTCATGTATACAATACCAACTAAAATGGAAAATGAAAAAATTCCGCTACTTATTTTTACGAAAAAAATCTCCATCAGAATTTTTAAACATCTGTTTGCCTAACGACACGCGATATTAATGTGTTTTAAACGTTAGAAAAGCTTCTGTAAACAATTACGGATGCGTGTGAATTATAGCATCGCCCCGCGCAGTGGAAAGTAATGAGCAAAAAGCAGTCTGCGTGCAAATTCTCGAAAGTTTTGTTCGGCGACGAGGAGGGGAGAGGAGTGAGTGAGGGGAGTCAGTGAAGGCATGCGTGATAGTATGTGACACGAGGGTGGAGAGAGATAGGGAAAAGGCAAAGGAAAGATAACGGGTATAGCTATAAAACCGAACGATCATCCTGTCCTTTATCCGCGTTCTAACGAGTCTTCGATACCCCACTTGGCTCGCGTGTTGACGACCGTCGAAATGAAAAATTGAATATTAGCGGTAGGTAAACACGCTACAAGGGGGCCAAGGATCAAGATTAATCAATTCCCGTTGCTAACGTGCACGCGCGTCAGCGCAATCTTGTTCGGGCAATTAGTCTTTTTCGCGAGACATTGAAACGCGCGTGGCTCCTGCGGGACACAGCGGAGAGGCTCGTCGGAAAAAATGAGTCTGCGTATTTCAACCCGGTAAGTAATTACCGTACCGAGTATCGTTATCGTTATCGCGTGAGAATGAAAGTATAAAAGTACAAAACTTTGCCAAAGTTGGAATACAGAATTATTCCGTTATTCTTGTCAGGGATCGGACGTCGCGATATCAAACGGGACGAAATTCGTCGACACCGATCCGCGACTGCTGATGCGGTTTCCTCCGAATATTCCAGGGTGCGGAAATGGGGGTCGAAAAAGGAAAAAATAAAAGCAGAAGCAAAAGCTACGGGCACGCGGAACGATCCCCTTGAAAGTTTAAAGCCAACTTTCGCTTTTCCAGCGTCGATCCGCTGGTAATGCCCTCCACCTCGGCGCGGCGTGCCGTTCTCCATTCCCCCTATATCCAGGAGTCAAGGTAATACTCGGTCGCAATAAACGCGGCTCGCTGACTAAACTTTCCCCGGGACGGGACGCGCATGATCTAACGGCCACGTGGGAAAATCCGCCCTCCACGCTCGTGCCGTTTCGTCGACGTGAAAACGCTATGTCGTTTTTCCACCGTTTTCTATCACCGGTTTCCCTCTTTTCTCTCTCTGATCGAGTATCCTGGCCGAGAGTTCAACTCTGATTCCACTTTGACGCTAGATTTAGCCGATAACGGATCCTCTCAGCCGACTGATGTGAAACTTATTCGGACACACTTTGATCTGCCGACTGTTTTTTCGTTGTATTTCCCTGTTACAGAAAACTAGAATTAAAATTTGTTGATTCAATTTCGACTGAAATTGTGAATGTTCGCGTCCCTTTCCGATATCTACATTTCTACGATCTACCGAACGTTGACCTACATGGGTCGGAGAAACGGCATTTGAAAAACGAAGTTATGGCGAAATTGCTCTCTGCGTCAGATGGTGTCCTAGGATGTCCTCCTTTTCTTTTTTTTTTCCTCTTTTCCTTTCTTTTTGGGGGGAAGGAAAGCCGCAGGTAGTTTGAACGCAGAGGGTGCGCGCGCGCGCGGGACAAAAGTTTCCCGGGGGTTCGAATTAATGGCAAATCCATAGTGGGAGCAGAGCGCGCGTAAGCTCCGCTCGACCTACCCTCGCGGGCGTTTGCGTTTAGTGCCTCGAAAGCTCCATCTCTCGAGATACGTCGGTAAGTTACGTCGGGGACTTAACCCTCTTCCACTCGATCGTGGTTTATCCATCGAGTTCTTGACGAATCGGTCGATAAACGCGTTATAACATTATGTAACAACTTGTAGAATATTTAAAATATTTTACAAATTATGACGGTCCTCGTGTGAAAATTTCTCTTAATTGTGCGAAAATCCGCAGTTTGATGAAAGCAGATCGCTCGAATTACTACGCCCCCTCACGAATCACGTGACCCAAATCAACCAATCGCTAATTTTCGTTGCATCAGCGTTGCACCTGAAGAGGCCCGATTTTCTGGTTACCCCCGCTATAATCACTTTCAGTGATAACGCTTCGAAGCGTTTCGATACCGTCCCATCGATGAAATTGTTATCGATCGAGGTAATTTCGTACTCGACGCCTGCTCCCTTTAAACCAAATTGTTTCGATCGCGATGCATCACGTGCAAAAGTCTGAAAGACTCGTTTGCCTTCCGAGATTCAATTTATTGGTTCGATCGCGGCAATATTGTAGCCGCCGGGACTGTATAATATTCGATGCGTTTACGCGAGCAAAGCGCGGGCTAAATGACGCATGTACGCGTGCACAGCTTAAGCTGATTTAAGAGTGGGGGGGGGGCCAGGAAGGGGTGGGGAATTGGCAAGTGATGCAGAGCACCACGGGGGATGCTTATTCCTCGTGTGCAACACGGGGTGCAAGCTTAATCTTCGGACGAGCCGAAGCGGGTAACCTATAACGGGATGTGTCGGGATTATAAGTTGTAAGCTCCGACCCGCGAAATCCCATTCGTTAATACACGAGCTTGCGGTCAGGCCGCAAGTGGATTCGAGATTTTTTTTCTTTGCTTTTCTTTTTGTTTGCGTGCGAAACCTACGGATTATCTTTTATCGCGACAGCGTTAATGAAAGTATTAAGCAGCTATCACCAGGAAGTTCTTTTTTTAAAATATCGAAATTGCCACTGTAAAACCACTCGAGAAATAACTTTCGAAATCTACCCTGCTTACTCTCGGAGCAGTAGGATATTTTAAAAATAATTTCTCTTGCAGACGAAGGGTTGCCACACTCTCAAAAGTAATGATTTAAGACCTATTCGGCACGGATCGTTTATTCCCCGAAGGCACGATGCCACGGAGGACTTTGTCCTGTTGTTTCCAGGAGGGGAGGTACGATTCGTTTCTGGAGTACGACTAGCTTCCTCGCGACTCGTTGTCAGTATGAATCACGTTTTGCAATCGAAAATTACTGACGCAACATCGTGGAAATTTCATCTTTAAAGTGATTAAAAGGAGATCTATAAAAGATATTTCGTGGAAAATATCGCAAATATAAAAAATTGTTATATATTACAGTACTGTGCAATTATGTCCTCTGTCATTTTTGTCTCTTATTTACCATTTCCGAGAATAACACCCTGTATGCAATATTTTTTTTTTGGTTATATTTCAACGATAAAAAAAAAGCTACTATTTTACGTCTCTGTTTTACGACTCTATTGTGGTTTTTCGTATTTACGGATTACATTTTGCGCTCGTGTTTCTGTGCCCGTGATCCGGGGAACGACAATCGGTGTAGCTTGATGGAAGGGACCACGATGTCGGCGCTGAAGGTCCATTATGTTACCGCGATCCCTCGCAAAATCAACGTCAAAACATATCCCACGCAATCCTACATAACGTGAACCCTTCATTTTCAACGCTTAACCGCGTACGCTTCTCAATTTTCCAATCTGTTTCCCATCGTTTTTCGTTAAATTTACGCAACAATTTCTGCAAATATTGTATCCTCTTCTTGTATCGTACAAATACACAGTATTCAGAACTATACCGAAGGAAGGCACTATTCTCATCAATCGAGCGACGAGCAAAGTTTAACAAAACTCTCGAAAGATTTTTTGGAACAAACCATCTGTACGTTTAGACGCGTTTATTTAAAAATGCACCAACGCGATTCGCCAGGCGTGTCTGTATCGCTCTTCTATTTTTACGGTCCAGATGAAGAGTTAGGGGATGTGGCGACTGGTTCGTGGTGCGGGGTTTCGAGACCCCTGGATTACGGTCGCTGGGTAGACCGATGAGATTTTATCCAAATGATATTCATGGCAGCGGGCATTCCGTTACGAAAGCAATAAGATCGAGCCTGCCCGATAAGAGAAGAAGTGTCTATTGTCACTGATTAAACTACTGACGATGGACTTTCAAGATGCCAAGACTTGGAAGACTTTGAAATTCCTTACTTGTTCCTCCCTCGAATTTGTTGAACTTAATTTTCAAAAATATTATGAGAAAATTCAGACTGCCGTCTGCTCTTCGGTAGCAAAGATAACATAACAAGCAAGGGTAATCGTTTGTGTCAACAGACGAACGATTGAAAGGGTTTCCAGCGGTGGATGGGACGTGTCTTGTGGAATTCATAATAACACCGCATTGGTAAGAACGAGTGTTGCTCGTTGCAATATGGCACGATCATACACCAACCCCGTAGCCGAATGTAATTAGTTTTTAGCCCCAAAGCTATGATAGGGGGCTGGACTAGGCGCTTAGGGTCCCATGGATTTTTCCATGTGCACACGCTCGTTCCTAGCGCCCGATCTAACGCCGGAGGGTGATTGTGTGCCGAGGGGTGGTTTCAGTTTGCCCGAGGCACCCTTGGCAAGTGCATCTATTGTCTGAGTGCAAGAACCCAAAAATACGCTTATCTGTTTCATTGGCGGGCCGAGTCGATTCTTCTGATTTTCTCTCAACGCCTCTGGCGTTGACGAGCTTTCACGCTCTTTCGCGTCTTCTCTTTGGATTACTTTGTCCTCTTACCGCCTCAGTTTCCAGAAACCTTCGGCGAAGTGAATCCGAGTGATTGCACAACGACACTGTGATTTTTACTTCTCTTTCTGGAAAGGGAATTGTCAAGTGAAAATTGGCGAGTGATACAAATACAGGTGCACGGTAATTTCGATTACTGGAAAGGATTAAAAATGGAAAAGTGCCGGCAGAATTTCCGTTTCGACACGGACATCAAATAGACGTAAATTCCTTTCTAATTACCAATTTGTTCACTTTGTTATTATATTTATTTTCGTGTTACAGTTAAAAGTGCAACAGTTTAAAAAAGAAATCACAATGGCTACTCGAACGTCGCACAATTTGTCTTTACACGTGTTTTCGTCGAAAATAAGGTTGCCTAAGCGACGACAAAACTTCCGTTTCGACACGGATGTAAAATAGTTCATACGCAGCAGAGTGTTGCTATGTCTGACAATAAGAGAAGAACGTTCCACGTGGACTGGGATTCTCCCAGTCACGAGACCGGCACCGTGAAAAGAAGGCCCACGTCACTGAACACGTCGGTCTCTATATCGGGCAATGCCTTCGAGAATGTAGAATATTACGAGGTAAAAGATTGTGCCGGTGGTTACGGGCTGAGGCTTCTGAAATCGTTCGATAGCCGATTGCTAGGATATGAGAACGTCGTTCCCGAATTCCTCGCGAGTAAGCGCGGATCAAACGAGATGGAAGATTCCGCCATTGAAGATAATGGAAACGGTTTAGAGCACCCTCGCTCTTGCGCGACCCCCCGTGAAGAGGATACACGCGGAAAGAACGAGGACGCTAAAAAATTTAAAGATCTGTCGTCTAGCGTGGGATCTTTCAACGAGGAACGAAATTTAGATCGCAGCTCGGACGAGAGACTATTTCTCACCTTTTGTAATTCAGTTACAAAACACTCGGACGAAGACACGGGAAAAGAAGAGGGCAACGAATTTACCAGTAAAGTAAAGGCAGAGCAAAAAGATGGCACTGGTGAAACTGAGACGACCAGGTTGAAAAATTCGACTGGTTTATCATTCGAATTGACGACAAACGACGATAAACCCCGCGACTCGTGCCGAGAATTACCGCAGGACAGTCTAAAAGTTAATACGAGAAAAGACTTCGGTCTGAGATTGTATCGAGAATCTCAGACCGAATGGAGATCGAAGGCGTCGAAAATTATGAGAGTTCCCGGAGCTACGCGCAAGTTGGACACGATCAAGAAAAAAAGTTTGATTCCAAAACCAAAGGCGACGAAGCACGCCTCGAATGGGCGGGGCCTTGTGAATTCTAGTTCGGAGAGTTCAGGCATCGGTTCGCCCCTGTCTCCTCTGTCACCGCTGAGGGATACGTCGACGAACGTGAAGGACGTATCGGGAAGTTCGATCAAGAACAGTGGCAGCAAAAGTTCCGGATTCGGATCACCGGATTCACCGTTGTCCCCGGAGAGTCAGAAGTACACTGCGTTTTACTTAATCGAGTTGCAGTTGGAAAAGTTGCGGAACTGTACCTGCGAGAAACGACAAGCTCAGGTACGCATCTGTAACAATTGTTCGCAAGTTACACGCTAAATCACATTGAATGTCGTTCGTTGACTCTTGCAACTAGAGACGAAGTAAATTCTAATCGTACATTCCACAAAATGAGAATCTACGAATGTTTAGTCTGTCCTAATGTTACGAAAAATTGGGAAGGTCTAGTAGTAGTGCTTGCAGAGAAAGCAATAAATCTTATGAGTCACTGGGGGTAGAGCAAGTCCCGTGGGTGTGTAACCACGTGGTGCAAAGGAATTACGTTCCACCCTCTTTCGACGATTCTGCACAAAGCACGGCGGCGGTCACATGCGTGTAAAGTGCGCGCGTTTCTCTCATTCATGAGGAGATCGCTTTCTCGCTGCCACTAGCCGCGTAATCTAGGTTGCTTTTGCTAACTTAATTTAGCTTTAAATAATCCAACCAACTGAGAATCTAACTTAGCCAGTTGAGTAAAAATTTAAAATATAATAAATTGATCGTGTATCTTGAAACACTGTGTTTCCATTGATTCTTTAAAAAATACTAGGACGTGCACAACTAATAAATAATAACACAAACAAGAAACTATTGTTTGTCAAAAATTCTACGTAATACAATCCTGTTCTACGACATGATTGATTAATCAGAGGAACAAAAATGCATGCGACTCACCATAAGATGCGAAGAACGTTGTTATCGGTGTAATTATACCGCAGAACAAATCATTGTCAAATCCGTCGTCAAACAAAAATTATTAGATCTCATGGAAGAGGTGAAGATTGAAAGAAATCTATAATAAAACACAAAGTATTATTAAGCGTGTAATAAAGCAGCAAGTATTAATTTACTTTTAAAGATTATTCTACAGTGTTGATTATTTGAAAAGTTTGAAATAATGATAAATATACAAAGTATAAAGTTACTTGCATCCTTGATTTTTGAATGTCCGCCATTGCAGTGAATCAAATATGGCGCCTTTTTCTTGGAAGTTGAACAAAGCTACGCAATACGCGCGGATGATGTAAGCGCAGAATATGTTCAAATCTATTCCTGATAGCATATCTTCCTGAAAAAGGAAAGATTTTATTAGTCAGACAAATATATAAATGACTAAATTGTGACTAAAAATGACGCAACGACTACGATCAAATGCTGTTTTCATTGTTTACAAATTACCAGTAAATGTAACCACCAAAAAAGACGATCCAAGGAATGATAATAAATTACAATAATATTTGATAAATCATCGAATAAAAACGTACGTTGATTAAATAATACGAAGAGTAGCGTAGGGCAGGACCGGTGGATAGATGACGATGAAAGATTACATTGTTAATAAATGTCACGCGCGGAGTGATACGTCTGTACGCTATGATTTTCGACACTAGACTACCCCTCCCCGCGCAACAGGTTCGCGCCATGAACTAATTCGGTGGAGTGAGGGCCCGAGCATGCACGAATAGAGTCTACCTGATTTAAGGAAAAGAATTATGGGATATAATTACAACCATACATACCAATCTAATTATTAACACGAATAGTTAACTTTATACTTACAGCATTCTGATACACGATTTGAAGTATAGATTCCACTAGGCTCGACAATTTAATCAGTACCAGTGACCATGAATTTCCATGATTGCTTTAAAATTTTACCAATAATATCGTTACATTTACATCGATATAAAAATTTCCTATGTTAAATATTTAATTTAACTATTTTGACAACATTCAGAAATGCATACATATGCATGTACATGTAGGTATACATACATGGAAATGGATATATACATTTCTAACCAATAAAGAACTGCATTGAATATATGTATATATTTTTAACTAATCACTGTACTGAATCGTAGACGATCTAAAAGCTTTGATTGTAATTTTACCTGACAATTTCTGGATGTTTCTTCTTGCTGTACTTCCCGCTTAAATCTGACGTTTGTACTCTGTATTCCAGTATTACAGACAGGGAAGTGTACATTTTTTAATTACATATTTCACCGTTCCATTGGCGCTGCAGTCTCTACTTTATATATTTTTTAATTTGGCCCAGAAAGTAAAGAACCCTTTTCTTTAACCATTCTCTAAGCTTTTTTATTCTAAAATAAGACAATTGATTTAACAAAGCAAATTTCTTTGTTATAGATGTCGTTTGAAATTATCATTCTTGTTGACTATCGTAACAGATCGCAGAGAATGTGAGAAACGATTCGATTTCTTTCTCAAAATCGATATTTAAGAACGTAACACGAAAAACAGACAAAGTTTTTCACATAATTTCATATCTATTTTTCAATCAATGGCGATAAATTTGTCCTGCACTTGTCTATAATCTTACATACCATGAAATAGAATGACTATTGGTGTTGTTCCTTACCGAGGGATGGCGACACTTCATACCTCGTAGATGGAAATGCACTAGCAGTTTAACGTATTCTTGAAAATCACATTTATACATTTAACACCTATTTCACGTACGCATACATTATTTAAACCATAAATAAATAAATTATTTCTTACGAAAATCTCGCATGTTTGCAAAGAAGTTACAATTTAAGATAGAAACAGGTTGAATGTCTTACCTGAAGCATATTGAATTCGAATTTTGTACGATTTCCCGCGAATTTAATATCTTTCGAGTCGAATGGGTCTTTGTACGTTACGGCGTGTAACAGAAATTGGTTTCTACCGAGTATATGGAAGGAAGCAATTTCCTCCTAGAGATTCCGTTTCACTCGCGAGGAATTCGAATATCTTAGGTGAGTCGAACTCATCCGCCATTTATTCCGCGTCGTTCACCACCCTCAGTCGTGAAACCGCGCGCGGGGATATAACACGGTTACGCGCGTTCCGTTCGAATGTGTCGAGTCTTTCTTTTTTTCCCCAGTGATATTGACTTTGTAAGTGAATCTGTTTCTTTTATCCTTTATCCTGTTCCGTGTTTGGTAAATCGTGAGGACGGTCATAACGAAAAACCTTCGTATATCGGAGCTGAAACAGGTAAGACGAGTCACAAGAGCTTTCTGCATAAGGGAATTCTTTCTTTTTACTCGTACATTTTCAAGCCATTGTACAACGAATTGTATAACGAATTAACCTTTAAATCAATTTTTGATCTGTATAGTTATTAAACGATTTTCATTTTTCACCGTTAATTAATGGAGGAAATGTATAAGTTGTACATTGCGTGCGAGTTTCTAACCTTTAATTTCGACAAATGTCAAATCATGTTAATATGAAAAATATTTATATTTGGCTGATTTACACGAAGCCAACGAAATTTATTCGAATTTTTAACGTTATCTACTATATTTTGCGTTATGTTCGTGCATAGTTGGTTAGATTCAAATACAAGAGTTTTATTGCAATATGCGTGCATTGAATGGGCCGTTGTCGGCTGCGCACGCATTCTAGAAATATTTGAACTTTTACGGAGGCGTTTTCAACGAAACGTTTATTTAGCTTCCTTTTCATTCTCACACTTTATACATTCAAGCGTTAAATCTTCATTTACATTTCGAGTTAAAAATATTTGCATGGTTAACTGTTTTGTGTTATATATTTTTTTGGTTCTTTCATATTATATATAATATGTAATTTCTTCGTATTATATATTCTTTGGTTAGATTGTTATTTGTATTACAGCATGCGAGTACAGCAAATTGCTGATTGAAATCGTAGAAAATAATCTAACAATAATAATATAGAAAATAATAATGGAATAATTTATAGAAAATAACAATGTATGCGTTTAAGCATACTCGACACATACTTGAGACTTGATAAGTTGAAGAATGGGTACTTCACTGATACCCGTGAGATACAAGTAGTTCATTGGAGCTGATCGACCTAGTAGGTTTAGCAAATCTGAAGCAGAAAAACCAATTAAATAGTCGATGCGCGTATAATCGACGAAGGTTTCATTCGAACGAGAAAAGAGAAAGAGAAACATATATGAGAGCTTTTTGTGTACAGAGGGGTTCACTTTCATGTGGAAAAAGTGATTCGTAATAATCCCGAAGCCAGTGACATGGCAATAACGCTTTCCGTAAGCCACCCTTTGCGTAGTCGGAAGGTGGTAGCGGTTGTCATCGGCTTCTCGATAATTTCCACGTTTCTTCGTCGGTGTGCAGGCGGCGCTTTCTTACCGAAATAATTGGGAGCCACTGATCCGTAGGACTAAGCCACAGGGTCGTCGGTCTGCATTATTATATTGAATTCGTGGAAACGGAAAAGTAAGTCGCCGGGAAGGCCATTGAATGGGAAACGAGAAATCGGAAAGCAGACAAGCATAAGCTCGGTGTGGCTTTATTAATTATTTCGAGGACCCTCTAATCACCCCTTCGTCAGCACGTGTGTCTACACAGATGCGAACGTATCGATCTTCCTTGTTCACTCATCGAAGAATTCCTTTGGAAGAGAAGTACGTTTTTCGAGTACGTGAAAAAAATTCTAACGACGCAGAACTTGAACGAATAAAATTATTCCGATGAAAAAAAAAAAAAAGCAGCAGAATGTAGTTGAAAAAGTATCGCAATATCGATTCGCGTATTTCAGTCTGTAGATCACTGACGTTCAATTAACGCGACCCTCGTAGCCAGAAAATCTGATTAGACGGCCACGAGTTACTTGGCATGCATTAAAAATCTTCTGGTGCGCTGAGCATTTACTATCGATATGTAGATCCAGTCAGGGTTACGGTATGCCGACACTCGTCACGTTGTCGTATCGTTGGGGGGGGGGGAACTTCCTCAGAGAGTCGAACATTTTCATGTACCTTTTCCATACCGGCGCCGATTCCGCAGTCATCACCAGGCCGGCAGCCTTCTCTCCTCTCTCGAGTGCTTTTATAATATTCACCCCCCGTGTACACACGCCTTGCTCGTGATTTTTTCTTGCTCGAACCCCTCTCGAAATTCGCGCGCCAGCGATCGAAGATCAGGGAAAACCACCTTTCGATATTGACCCTCGAAGCTTTTGTCGGCCTCCTTATCGCGGTTTCTCCTCTCGCCGACAAGAGACACAAAAAATAAGTACGTACTCACCCGAGAACGGCCGCCTTCTTACAAACAAGTCGTTGATCTTTCGATCCGTTTAACGGCGCTGCTGATACGATAGAGAGTGCCAGCGCGAACAGAGAAACGACTTTTTAGATAGAACTGAAAGAAGTCTTACGAATTATTACGAAATTTGATGAACAAAATTTTGCGCTAACACGAGTGCAAAGGAGCGATGATACATTTCAGTTGATTTAATTTCAATATATTCAAAGAATATAATAATTTTAACAATTAGTTTAAAAACTTCCTTTTGAAATGTTGCGCACTTGCGTTGCTAATATTTCTTTCTTACGCGGTGCCAATAAAATCCAACGATACAACGACAACAAACAAAAAAAACCTGCGTGACTTGTACCTCGGTACGATTCGTCTCACTGAAAGGAAACGAAGACGACTGTTTTGCCATAAAATTTCATCGATACGCAAACATTTGAATCGACACAAGACAAATTACCAGACAACGCCACTCCTACTCGAGGTCTACGCCACGCCCCCTCGCGAATCACGCGACCCAAATCAACCAATCGCTAATTTTCGTTGCATCAGCGTTGCTGCAGCCTGAAGAGGCCCGATTTTCTTCGGCTCAGTGAGAGGCTCAGTGATAACAAAAACACGTAGGTTTGCAACTTGCACGTTGCAGGGCATACCACGAGTGCCACGATACCAGTGCGAGCGCCGAAATTCCGGCAAAACGCTGTCGGAGTAACTTTGCAAAGTAATTGGTCGGAAATTTCCGAGGCAGTGCCGTAAGTGAAATAATTGCGGCTTCTCGCCGCTTCTCATTTGGCCGCGCGTGGCCGTGCGAACGTTGTTGTAGATTCGTCGAAGCGATGTGCGCCCGCGCACAAACGCGCCGCGGCTACGTCGTCCTGTGGCGCATCGGACGCTTTGAAACACCGTCAGTCCTGCCGAGGATCCTTCTAAGGGTGCTCGCTCTCCACACTCGGCAATTGCGCGGTGTAATTTCGAGGTAACGGTCCGCGGATTTCCATTTCCCTTCGTTTCCTCGCTCTCCTTTTTCTAGTAGTTTCCTACTTTCTTTCTCGTTAAGTCGCGATAATACGTGATTGTACGTGTCGTTTCGATGAAATTTATCGAAAAAGAAACTTTTACGCCGAGCAAGAGAGTCCGAGGGGACGAATTTGAGGGAGCAAACGGCGAGCATCGATGATTCATCGGGAAGTTTTTCCAGTGATTTTGCCACGGTGCCGCGGAAAATGTGGTCACAATGTCTGGCACGCCGGGACTCAAGCCATCCGTGATATTCCCAGCAAGAGGCAGCAACGGCGCCAAGCCAAAGAGCAAAATCTGCAAACTGACCTCGCCGAAATCGCTCTCCCCGTTGACTGGAAATTCGTCTAGGAACAAGTCGCAGGAATCGTCCACGGACTCGCCCTCGTCGAGTCCCGCCAAGTCCTCCGTTTCGTCGTCGCCTCGTCGAGTGTCGGCTCAGAGCGTCGAGACCGGCAAAAAGTCGCCGAGGAAACACTGTCAGCCGGACGAGCGGCAGCAGGCGCAACAACAGCACTGTCCCAAGTCCTCCCCCAAACGTTCTCCAAGGAGATACATATCGGTGTTCGAGGAGGACTTTCTGCAAGAGGAGATGGGTCTCGGGGTTCGCATCTCGTCCACGGCCGGTGGAAACGAGCCGGGGATGTCGTTTCTGGAATTCGAGTCGCTCTACACGCTGGAGAAGGAGTTGATGCAGTCGCGGCAGGATGTGGGTCAAGCGGACGACAAGTGCGTGTTTGGCGGGTGGTTCGGTAGACGGGGTCTCTACACGGAGCTGCCCGACCCGATGTACCAGCAAGCGATCGCCGCGGCCGCTGCGTCGTCCCAGGTCCCGACAGAGGGATTCAGCTTCGCACCTGGCTGGTCCCTGAACGTCGAGCACTTCTATCAGTGGCAGAATCGGGGGAAAACCACGCAGCAGGTACCGAGCTCTTTTCGTCGACGGGCACGCGTTTACCCAAAGTACGCGAGTGAGGGAAGCTTTACTTTGGGAAATTTGGGGACATTCAATTTGACAAACTCACACTCTGACAAATAAAGTAAATATAAATACAATATAAAGTATTGATCGCACGTTACGAGAACTTGGTACCTTGATACCAATCGTAGGATTGACTTGTAGCACAACGTACACAGTTGTCTGACGCATATTTGGGTCGCTTGTTCTCCAGTTATCTTCCCGATATATATATATATATATAAATCTACACACTCTTTCCATCCACGCATGTCTCCACGTCCGAAAATACTCGACTCGGAAAGTCAAAAGGTGTAATCGATGCGGTTAGCCGGATTCTCGAATTGGAAATGAGCTGTCAAGAGCACACGTCGTCGTTTGTCTCTTTGCCAGGTAGAGGAGCGTACGCGTATATCCAGAGGCTGATACCTCGGCGCGAGATCGCTTTTGCCGTGGGTCGCGTTACGAATTAATTGAAAAACGGAAGCAATTTCGACGGAAGCTCGCGCTCGAATTGCCGACTCGAGTTTAACGCGAGTCGCCTCTTTCTCTTCTCCGTTATTCCGCTCGTTCCTCTTTCGCCTCTCTTTCGCCTACGTTTCATCTGTATTTCATCTGTATTTACGCGCGTCGTTTTCCGTCCGTTTCCGCCTCCCGTTTTTTTTATTTTTTCCCTCTTTTTCTCTTTTGCTTTCTGTTTTTTTCCCGTTGGTTTTCCCTCCGTCTTTCCGTTGGACGGCTGCTCATTGGTTGTTCGCACCCTTTCCTTCCCCGCGCCGCTCTGCTCGTTGGCCAGTCGGCTCCCCGGCTCACTTTTGCGTTTCGTACCCGGAGGCAGGTTTCGATCGCGCGAGAGCCGATTTTCACGTCCCTCATCGAGCTAATTTCGGAAACCGAGCTGCAAATTTGCGGTACGACGCTATCGAGTTTTACTTCATTTCGCTTCAGTTGCCGGGGGCGGTCTGCGCGACGGCGCTTTTATTCCTCGGTCATTTTCGGCCTGGAATTGATAAAAGTGACGGGACGCCCGATCTCGGCGATTTACGAGCCCCCGTTACCGCGCCCCCGTGATTGCCGTTTTCGATTTTAAATATTTGACCAGCAAACCGCCGCGTCGAATTTACCGAGCAATCTTCCTGCTTCGATTGTTTCAACGACTGGCCGCAAATTCATCTTTTTGAAATATTGACTGACGCAGATCGACAAGTCGATAGCGATTAATTTTTCTGGTTGAAGGTCCTCGAGAGGGGCAACAGTCATTTTTTGAGATACTAAGCAAAATTGATTAATCAGATGATGTAGGAATTTTCGTAAAGTTAAATGGACGAGAGAAGTAACGGTATAATTTTGAGTTAAATCTCGAAATCGGTGCTAATTTGTAGCAATTTTTTTTCAAGAAGGAGCAGTTGGAGATTTTCGAGAGGAGGAACGGTCGGCGAGGTTATCAGATATGCTGCCCGGGGGTGTGAAGACGCTTTGATCACCCGCCTCCCCGAGAAGGAGCAGAGTTTCGCGTCTCGGTTTGCTCTCCCGCGATGTTTACTTTAAGGGATGCCACTAGCTACCAGCATCTTTCGGTAGCTAGAAGGAAGAAGGCCTGCACTTCTCCTCCTTATATATATATATTGCAAGGGAATCGCTCTTTTGTTTCGCTCTGTCGTACAACGAACGAGGAGGACGGAGCTGTTTTCATTACGCCGGGGTAGTTTCACAGCCGGATCGTTTCTACGATCAAAGGAGAAATTGACTTTGTTTATTAACCGTCACGACCCTTTGGTCTCTGCTTTAAAGTAATTAACGGAATATGTGCGAAACACATTGAGGAAATCACGGCGTGATTTCAGCTACAAAGGAACGCAAATTCTGTAATACCGAGTGCTTTGTGGCACAGATTTTGCAGTGCAGAGAAAATTAATGCTAGAACTATCGACGATTAAAGTGTCACGTTCGTAGCAAAGAAATTAAAATACATGGCACGAGAAAGAATTAATAATATATAAACATATATATATATATATTAATAGATTGATATTATTAAGAAAAGAGTCAATAATATACAATCTATTAACCCCTTAACTTCTGGATACGTGTGAGACTCGTACTCTTGTATTCGGGCCAAAACGTGTTACTACGGGCCAGGCCCGTGGTACGTCGTTCGGGCCAAATGTAAATATCACGGGCATGACCGTCCCGGTACAATGATCGGGCCAAATGTAAATATCACGGGTCGTGCGACGGTCGCGGCTCGTGACAGATTCTTATTATCTCTTTGTATCGTAATCAGTTACATGTTATTCTCGATCACGTTCGCACGTTGAAATACATTCTCTTAAATATTAGAGAAGAATCCCCACAAGATGGTTTCAAAAGTATATAATCAAATATACATATATTTCTGTCAATGTGTTTCATTAAAAATCACTCGAGTATCTAAAAATACATGCAGAAAATTTAGTAGAAAATTATAAATTAGTCCATTTTGACCATTTTATAAATACATACCGATAAATATTTCGACAGAGGTTTCAATACTTGTCTGTACTTGGTATGTCAATTTAAGTCTCACTAGCAGTATGGCAGGCTAATTACAACGGTGAGGTTACTCGTTATTTTGTAAAGTAGAATCGCAGTTAGGACCTTTTTACTTCGACATCTGCAATAACATTTGCCAATTCGAATAACTTTTCAGGTTCAGTATTGTCTCTTCAGTTTTTCGTCAGTCCGGATGATCCTTTGTTTTCACGTGAAATTTCACGTTTGAAGGCTATACGA
Organism: Melipona beecheii; assembly: GCA_032399605.1. Taxonomy (NCBI): domain Eukaryota; kingdom Metazoa; phylum Arthropoda; class Insecta; order Hymenoptera; family Apidae; genus Melipona; species Melipona beecheii. The sequence continues at coordinate 1,582,748 of JAUCMO010000243.1, read as the reverse complement.
CGTTTATTCCCAAGTCCGTGAGAAAAATATGCGATCGACGATGGAATTACACGGCAAGGTACACAGGTGTTTCGCTGTAGCATAACATACGTCGAGAAAAAAGGCGCGACTGAAAGGGCTAGGATAAAAAGGAACGAAAAAGGAGAGAGGAAAAAGAAATAAAGCGCGTGTGTTGGACGTTGGTGGAGTGCCAGATCATCGAAACGTAAATTACCGGTGGTAGAAGAGGAAAAGCGGAGACTGTAGGGTATAGAGTCGCGTATACAGTTGGAATATCTGCCTCTTCCGGTCGATTACACCTAACAATACGCTTGTTTCTGTATCTATTTAATCGCCGCAGTTACTTACGGCAATGTAATTCGACGCACGTTGGGAAAAGCGGATTGCGCTTTATATCGTCTAGCCGCAGGTAACAACGCGTGCACTAACTCTGTTGGTATTGCACCATGCAGAATCCAACGACGAGAACGAATTATCAACGGCACAGATATTTTTGAAAGAAAAAAACTGACCAGAACGTTTCATCGACGACACGACATGTACAGAGTGGAAAGAAAAGTTTCTCCATGGCTATGACAGATGAACTCTACACCTTCGATTTGATGGAAAATACTTTGAATTTCAAAGTCAAAAAATTCCTTTTTCTTATATTCTACTTGTCACGGAGATAATACTTTTTATATAATAGTTCTCTTGGAAAATAGCAAAAGAGTTTCTTAATCACTTAACGCGTTCTAACAGCGACTTTATGACGTCTGTATCATGTAATATTTATATTTCGAATAATGTTAACAGTTGGTCTTATCATTTGGTTATTTAGATTCACACTGATGCTACAAGTATGATAAATCAATTGTTAGTGAAACCAAATCCAGAACTATAAAGTCGCTGTTACGACGCACGCAACGTTAGATGATGACAGTGACTTTACAGTTCTGGATTAAATTTCACCAACACTTGTCATAGTTGTAGCATCAGTGTGAATCTAAATGATCAAATGATAAAACCAACTGTTTCGAAATATAAGCATTACTTAACATGGGCATACACGCGTCCAGAATCATAAAGTCGCTGTTAGCACACAAGCGTGCCGTTAAACGATCAAGAAACTTTTTTGCCATTTTTCAAGAAAACTATTGGATCGCGATCTATGATTCCTTGGAAAAGTTTTATCTTCGTGATAAGTAGAATACAATGCAAAAAGAAAAAAAAGAAAAAACTTTTCTTTCCACCCTGTATGAAATTATTAAAATCGAATCATTTCCTTTTCTTTCAATCTAAAGGAACAAATGTTACGGATAAAGTCACGGTGTCGATTTATAGTTACAACTATGAAGGGGCGTGACTCAGCGAGAGGCAGCGATTGAATTAAAGATCTATTTTGTCGGTAAGATAGTCGAACAGGCAGAGATATGCGCTTCGCCTTGGGGTAGGCTTGCTCCCGTCTAGTTCAGAGCGAAAGTTACACGTCGGTACGCGCTTACGCGACCTAAATCATTTATCGTCCAATTGCCAATTTGCAGCCCCAGGAAAATTGCTTTGCCTGACAGGGTGTCCACCCTCTTTCCGCGCGCTGCTGCGCGCACGTTCCTTTTATTCCTCCTTGATTTTTCCAACTGTCGTTCGCGAATTTTCACAAAGCTCGAAAATTTTCTGCATACGATTGCACAGTGAAACTCGTTTCACAAGATAGAAATAAAGTAGTTGACGAGGTTTCCGTTTCCACGAAGAAATTAAGAGCAAAAGAAAGTGAGTAAATTTTGGTCGATAGCATACTTTAAATATCTCTTTCGGTATTTCAAATTCCACCTGTTGTGAATTCATCTTCCTCGATATTTCACTAGAGTTTCACGTAACAAATGTATGAAACTGAACCAACGGAGCCATTTTATTTTTATTCGATGCGTGTAACGTGCAATGTTTCTCTCTCTCTCTCTCTCTCTCTGCTCGTACGTACATCCGTAATCCCTGCGTATTATCCCGTGATAGATTTCTCCAGAGGCAGCAAACTCGGGGAAAAAATAATCGAGAAATATTCGCGCCGGAGGAAGTCGCCGATGAAATAAATACGTTGCAGGTATGCACGGCTTCCGGTCTACAAATTTCGCATCGGTGTCGAGTGTCCCTTTAGGCTATCGTATCTCGTTCGTTGTCACGATTTTTCATCCTTCCGTTTCCTCCTTCATTTTTGCTTTTTTGCTTTTCCCATCTCGTCACGCGCGCTCGTGTCGCCGTGAAACTGGACGAGCGAAAGGGTTAGTTTTCGCCGAACGAGGAATAGCAACGCGATCGGATTTCTCTCTGCCCGAAGCCAGTTTCGGTCAGTCGCTGAATCGTCGTGCGATCTTTGAAACTCGACCTTCGTAAGCGGATTGCTCGGTTGGATCATAACGACCCTTAATAATAACACCACCGCATAAATTTCCCGTAGGGGATAAATAAAAACTCGACGATGTCGGTGCCCAACGTTATTAGCCGTGATCTTTTCCAACTATTTTCAAGTGTTTCTTCATTTTCTTCTGGAAATTGTAACATTTTTTTACGGAAAAAAAAGTAGTTCTCGTTCGTAGTTTGATATTTCCACGCGACGAAGATTTCGCAGAACATGGCGTTTCACGCGCGACTCTGCCTCTATCCCCCAACGAGTAGTTTTCACTTTGTGCCATTGCGGCTGTTCCTCGAGAGCAATTTTATATCCCTGGAAAAGCGGAGGCACGTACTCTCGGGGAGTCGTGACGTGTCACGTGATGAGAATATAACGTCCGTTTCACGTCACAGTACTCCCTTCGTTTACGTAGCCAAGCAGAAGAGGAGGGGACCTTTCCCTCCCTCCTTTGGGGTAAGGAAATATCCTGCTCGGATAGCTCTGCCCGGCTACTTGGACGATCTCGACGAAAGTACCTCACGTGCTCTGCGGCAGTAAGCAACAAAGAATCTTAATAAACTGAACAAGTGCTTCGTTACGATCGGTACTCGGTCGAACGACCGGTTTAAATATCTGACTTAAAATTCTACGTTATATATATATATATATAATATAATATATGATTTTGCAATCGTGGAATCAAATGAGCTAAATACACCACACGCTCGTTTCGCGTTGTTGCCGCTCCACTGTACTTGCCTCATCTTTTGACGTACCCCATCAAAAATAATCCAAAGTCGTCAGATTTGGCGAACTTCCAAATCCATCAAACACTGTTACATTTCCTTCCTGATTTATCCCATCGTGGCAAAGAGAACGAAGAAAACGATATTTACACGGGGATGAGAAAAAAATCCAACGATCGACAAAAGCAACACGATCGGCCGATCTGTCGACGACGTAAATCGCGTAGTTACAGCGATTGAGACACGAATCAGAGTGAGGGGAAGATGCGTCGTCAATCGACAATTAAAGAGTGACACGTCCTTTTACCCCGAATGACGAGTTCGTTTGCTCGTCTGCGCAGAAGGGAAGATCCTTCCTCTTCTGTTGTGCCCCGAGGGCAGAGGGAGGGGGGGAGAGGGGGGGGGGCACGACGCAGGGAAATGCCGGCGCGCTGCTCACGAATCAGGCACGAGCATTAGATGCCGGTTCCCGGGAGCGCGGCAACCCTCGACGAACGTCGAAGCTCGTTAAAGCTTTTTGGAGTAAGTTGGCAAGCCCGTCCGTGCTTGCGAGTCCTTCGTACGTGCAACTGGCGATACGTGAGACGAAAGAATTATTGCAATTTCGGCGGGACGTCCGACGAATTCGCAATGCCGTGACGCGGCTAATTTCCGCGAAACGCGGGGCGAAACACGCGTCTGTCGTACAGATTTCAGTGGAACAGTAGGTCCCACTCGAAATCTCCGGCTCGCTCGGCGAAGAATTTATTAATCAATTTTCTCGGCTGTCTGGTATCGTGCCACTACCTGGGATGATTTGGAACGTTGTTCCAAGAAACACGGCAAGATTTACAACAGTGATTTACAATCCGTGACGATTCTTGTGGATCGATGTGTTTCTTACTTGCAAGATCAGCGAAACAAACCAATTTGTGTGAACGATATACTCAAAAAATCGTATTTTTTGTCCTTTTTGAATGGTAAAATGTTAATACATCTGCACTTGAATATTTATTTGTGAAAATTCAATTTTCAGCGATTTTTCAATTAAATTTCATTTGCTACAGTAAATTGTGCTTACTGGAAATTTTGAAAATTACCCTCATCGACATATTTTGTCAAATATCTCCGAAATTATTGAAGACACAATTTTTGCGGTGTGTACCACTTTGCGAAAAGACTTATTTAAACAATATATATTTAAAAAACCGTATCTTTTAATAGCTTCTCCATTATCAACTAAATTCTAACGAAAACTATTCTAACAATGATTAAATGCCAATAATTGAACAGACACTTTGCATTGACAAGTGAAAATCGTTAACAGACGAAAATAAATACACGTGCAGCCACCTTTTCCAAAAATTTCTTTTCGGTCATCCGATACACGAGATACGAGATACGATTTCTCGCGAAGAACGATCGGATGAGTAATAGGAACAGGATCTAGGACAAGTGGCGAAAAGGTTAGCGACCAAGCCGAGGAGTCGTCCCACGAGCGAAAGTATTATTGTCGCCGGTGGTTTCTCGCAGGTATCGCGTACGCGTGCACGTGTACGACGAAGCGGCTTAAGGATCGTTAAGATCCGGGCCCCGTGTGGGCTAGTTCTCGCGCGGGATGCCCACACGACGCTCACAATGCGCACAATAGCAGGGTAGGGCACTCGGTTGCATCGTCGGCCGCAGCCTGCGCGCTGGTCCACGCACGTACGTGCGCACATATATTTAGCTCGCGTGCATCGTAATGACGCGTAGGCGTAATTCATTCATAAAACATAACCGGTGTGGCGCCGGTTCGGGACGGTGGGACGAGGAGAGAGGACACTGGTTTCCACTCCTGTTCCGGGGAAATTAAGACGAGATGTTAACGAGTTATGTTATCGCGATTCCAAAGGGTGGCGGCTCCTCTGGCTCTCGACTTCTCCAAGTTCACGTCTTTGAAAGCTAACCCCAAAGTTATAATTAATGGCGAACAGTGCGCCCCGCATATTATAGTTATATTCGAAAGTTATACCGCATAATTTCGGTAAATTAGTGTTACACAGCGGCAGCCTTAATTAATCCGCCATTTTATTATTATCTTCGGTTCGATTCCGATGAAATTTCTACTATTTTATTCGAGTATTTTACTTTGCAATTTCGACAATTTTTGTACACGCGAGTTCGTAATTAAAGGGAAGATCGAAATTTCGAAAATTTTTCGCATTATATTAATCGCTTGTTACTTTATAGTTTATAAACGGCGATACTTACCTGTGTAAGGTGGGTCAAAATTCTAAAAAGTAAAGGGAAATTCCTATTTTTTTTTCTTTTTTAACAAAACATCGAGATACGAAAAAAAAAAAACTAATTTTGCAAATTTTAAATTAAACTCAAGTTTCAAACGTAATTTTGCTTTTTTTGTGTATTTTAATTCGTAATTGTAACAAATTGCAAACTAAGGGGGAAAAATATAGTAAAGAAAAAGAAAAAAATTTAAAACACAAACCATCGTTGTTGGTCGTTTTGCACGATTAATTTGCCCGAGGTAACGTACACGAGCTCGAGCTCGAACTTTCGATATTCTCTTCGCGTACTCTCCTCGTGCGTGAAGAAGACGGCTTACGCTCGCGAGATGGAGCGAGAGGAACGCGAGACGTATGAATACACGCGCGATCTTGCTCGCAGAGGGTTATAATTCTTACGGGATTGTCCCGTAAGGTGGACCACGAGGAGCCACGAAAGTAAGTCGTAAAAACCGGCGACAATTCGGATACGGGTTGCCACGAAAGTTGCCGCCGCGTAAAAATAACTTGTTCTTCCGAGGATTTTCGTAGCCATGACAACGAGTTTCCTCGAATCTCGAGAGGGTACGACACGTTCCGTACCCTCGCTGCAGGACACGTACGCTTCTCATCCTGAGGGAAGAGGGTGCATCCTCCGTTCGTTCGTTCTTGGGGGACGATAACTCGGTTACGAAGGTTCTCAACTCTGGCAACTTTTGTTTTTATCGTGTGGCGTACCAGAAAATCGTACATCGAGGACAATTTTCAAATTTGTTGGCTATTTTGATTTCCACGATTTGCAAATACGACCGAGCCCTCTCCTCCTCCTCCCCCCCCGCGAATGTACGCGCAACGTGTACAAAGAGAGACGGCAAATATGGAAATAGAAAGGTGGAACGGAAGGGAAAAATGGACACGGACAGAGGGGTGGTTCGTTTGCAACGGGCGCTTCGCAGAGGAAGAAAAATTCAGGGCGATGACCGTCGGGAAACAAAGAGAGCAACGAGCGCGCCAAGCGCAGCTTTCGCGTGCGTATAAATTTTTACGTCCGCGCGGGTTTGTCATCCAAATAGAATTTTCGCGATCGACGCACCTCTGACTGTCTCTCCTTTCGCGTACTCGGACGTGTGGACCAAAGAAGTGTATGTACATTACGTTAGGTCGAATATTGTTACATTCGTGTGCGTGTTCAGAATAATAGTCGAGATCCTTATGAAGGAGTTACATAGATGTTAGAAGATAATTAAAAGTTAAAATTACAAAGTAGTTGAATGAAACAGGGATTTTGTGTTTAAAAAAATAGTTGAGGTTACGAAGAAATCACAAAGATATATGGCGTCTTCCACGGATGCCAAAACAAATCTCTTTTACGCCAACTGACGCTCGTCCACGAGTGCAAATTGCTTCCGCGTTCTACATTATCGACGTTCGCTCGATAAACATTTTTCCCAAGGCTGGACAATCGACTCGTCCCACCCGAACAAAGAGGATAATTTCATCTCGTTCGGAGGATTATTTGCTCGCGATCGTTACTCCGGCTTGCTGCCACCCTTGTCGCTTTTCCGCGTCTTTTTCATTTCGACCGACTGGCTCGTCTCGATATCGTGGCCAAGGCAAACCTAATTTCATCGCCCCATTCTCTTGGCGCCCATCGAGTAGCCCCTTCATAATCGGACGACAAAGGCGCAGCCACCCCTTTTCCGCCTTTCAATATCTCTCTCTCTCTCTCTCTCTGTCTCTCTTTAGACTTTCACTTTCCGCGACCGCGTGTTTGTCCCTCTTCCTCTTTCACTCCATCTCCCTCTGTTCCGCTTCTCGGTGTCCATTTTCGCAAATGTGGCGTATCCACCGGTATCTCCCTAAATTTCGAGGGAATCACGGTTCCGCCACTTTCGTATTTTAACGATTTCATTCGCCAGTCACGATCCTTGAGATCGTCGGAGGAGGTGTCTGTACGCACTCTGAGTCGAAATTGAAATTAAAATTTATTCGTCGGGCTGACACTTCGGAAGGGAATTCCGTTTCGAATTATTTTTTTCAAATCGGAGCTTTGATTTCATTTTTCAGTTAGCTTTCGTTCGATTGTTACTGAAAATTATTAATGAAAAATTGCCTTTCACACCTCGTCTCGTTGTTCATCGCCAACGTACGCCGCCGAGCGTAAAAAGTTACAAATTACCTTTCGAAAAAAGGGAAATTTATGTCACTCTTCGTTTCCTTTTTTCTCTCTTTTTTATGAAAACGCGTGGCGAGTTGATCACGGATGGATCATAAATCAGACGGCACGTATGACGGAGGAGTGAGTCACGGGAATAAACGAGAGGATCGAGTGCATCGACACGCGCGTGCACACACGCAGGTCGTTGAAGCGAAGTCGATCGCTGGCCGAGAAATCTTTAAAGGCAGAAACGGACGAGCAATTATGTGGACGGGAAGCCTGGGAACGAACGTAGGCAGCGTAGGCAGCGGCTGATCGATATTCGACTTGGCGTCGATTATCGTGCAGGTTCACTGCGGGTAGGTGCGTATAGCTGCGTTAAAAGGCGACACGATGGCCGGCATTACAATTAATGATGGTGCTCGTGCGGTGAATCGTTCGGAATAGCAATCGATAGTGCAGCACCTGTCAAGAATGCTCATGGTTACCCTCATCGCTGTCATTCTCCAACGAGAGACAGGGGGAGGAGGAGGCGAAATTCCCGCCGGGTTCGCGCTGGTCCTCCTCTTTTTCAGCCGTCCGCCGACAAAACAACCGGCGATGCCCATTTGCATTTAATGGGTTTCGCTAGTTTGGAAATTAAAATGAGACGTTTGACGTACGCCTCGCGGCTAACGTTGATACTCGCCTAAGGTCGCCACCTGATTATTTCGTATTTAGCTGCGAGGCCACGATCGCGAATAATAACGCTAAATTCAGCGCACTAAGTTCGGACGATAAATAACATAAATAACACGAAAATGGTCATTTGATGGGGACAGTCTTACAGTGCTGTAAAGAAAGTAAGTAAGACGCAATTTGAACATTTATTGAAAAATTATAATATTTTCATCGTTCACACGTGTCAAAACATGAATGCCCGAATAAATTGTCGTTTAACGTTATTTAATGCTTTCTTTCTTCGAATAAAGTGCTACACACCAATCGACGATCCAACATCGCTTATTGACGAATTTATAGATATACTTTCCTCGATCCTGTCAATTTACGGAACAATGGCCGCGCAGCGTCGTTCCGCTCATTGTGCTCTGTTTCCAGTTAAGTCGAATTAAAACGACTTACAATCGAGCTCCTCCCGTCTCGAGATCCTCCCTTTCCTGCCTCTCTCTTCCTCCTTTTTTCTTCTCTCTAGCCACTTTCGTTCCTATTTTCATCCCTCGACCGCGTCGCGTTATTTTCGCTCGAGGAGAAAAGATATTATCTTCGCGAGAGGAGAGAAGACGAGTCGCGCAGCAATTCTTCATTGCCCTCTTAATTTCGATCAATTTTCCCTCCTTTTTTATCAACATTAATCTCGACTCTCCGTGTCGTAATTTCGTATCAATTTTCCATTTCCGCGTCGACGAAGTTACGCTTTGAATCTTGAAGAGTAGAATTACCGATACACACAGAAATTGGAAATTATATGCATATCTAGATTCACTTTTGCAAGATGGCGCGATCTGCACGAGCGATCGTGGCAAGAAAATATTTAGAAAATATTGTAAATAATAATATTGTAATAAATATTATATTATGTTAAAATGTCGCATAGATATGATATTATTATAATAAATATTGCAATATCTGATATCAGAATATTAGAAATGACGTGAAAGGACGTAGTCGAGCCTAGTCTCTAAACGTCCAGGATTTACAAATGCGTTCCCGCGACGAAATTTAATTCAAGCAACAAATTGAGCAATTACTTTCCTTGCACGCCGAGTAGCACGCCGAGTTTGTCGTTCGCAGTTGAAGAGGTCAAAAGTATTTCTTTCAACGTACGTACGTAAAAGGTGGTTTCCCGATTGGAAACTGCTCGCCAACGGACAATCGCAACCGGGAAACGCCGGTGTCGCGTCGAACCGAAATGAACGTACCGAATGCACCAATTCTTCGTTCGGTCGGAAGGGAGGGACGGGAGAGACGCAAGAGAGATGGAATCGACGAGCGTAAAAAAGAACAAAAACAAAAAACAAAACAAAAAAAATAGGAAAAAATAAATACGGAGAAAGAAAACGGGCGACGGATGAAAGGGTGCGAGGAGAGGAGGATGGAAGGAGAAGGAGCGAGAGTGTACGTACGCGTGGAGAAGCGTGCGCGACGCGCGTATTCAGTTACGTCCGGTGCGTCGCGCCGTCGAGACGCGCTGTTTCGGCAACAAGTTTCGCCTTCGCGATGTGTCTCCACGCACGTCCCGAGAAAAACGGAAACAAAACGGATTCAGCGATCGTTGAAAGTTTTTGTTTCGGTTCGAAACAATCGGTTGTTGGCAACCGATAGTTTTTCGGCGAATGAAAATTCCCGGAATTGTCGCAACGACACTGTCTTTCGTTTGATCTCAAGAACGATCGGGCAATAACATGCACGCGGTGAGAAAGGAAAGAGAGAAAGAGAGAGTTTCTGGATCGCCGTTTCTGTTTACACAGTGTGGGGTGGCGACGCCCGGCGAAATTGAATAATTGGATAATGCGGAACGGGACGAGTTTCGAGTGGCCGGAGTCTCTCTCCGCGACTCGGTTGCCGCCACTTGAAGAGCGTGATCGATCGTCCGGCTCTTCGCAAGAATCTCTCCGCGAGTGGAGAACCGATCGAACCCCGCCGAGTTTCATTAACCTCCGCCGGTGTCTCCTGTTCTTCGTAGAAGAGTACAGTGCGCGATGGACACTTTGAAGAAACAGCAGGATCGAACGATCGAGTATCGCGACGAAGAATTTCCGAAGATTTTCCGAATTTCGATCGACCAGTTGAGAGTTGGTCGAGCTCCTCCTCGAGACTTGCCCAACGACAAGACCGTGGTCGATCGTGGTTGATCGTCGCGCCAGTTGCAAAGTGGTCAAGCTCGTCAAAGTTCCCTCGAGAGAATTTGGACGAAAGCTTGAAGCTGCGCCGATGGGAACCGTTTCCACTCGCGTTCGTGCTCCTTTCGCTTTCGCGAAGAAAGAGGATCGAACGGAGCTTCGAACTCGAGTACATCTCACGTTGTTACACGTCGGTTGTTGCACGTCCGACGCGCTTCTAACGTAGGTACGAGTCGAAGGGAACGTGACGACGCGGCTGGGGCGAGCACGTGCATCGGGCTGTGCAGCAAGATCGTTCCGTTTGCTGGACGAAGGAACGAACGAATTTATTTATTTTATTAAGTGCTTGAGAGGGAAGTTAATTATCGTGTGATTACAGACGCGAATCATTGGAAAGCTCGATCAAACGTTAGTTTCGCGATCGTGAAAGGTGGAAAAGAAGAACGAGAGGAGTGTTCGCGCCGGACAAACGCGCTAGTGATTCCAGCTTCGTCCCGGCGAAATTTGCGAAAACTAATTGCGTTACGCCGATAAGTCGTAATTCGAGCGTCCCGTTAATCGGGAAGATATACACAGGAAGTTATATCGCGATAAAGATCGGTTCCAGCGAGCAACTGAGAGTCGAGTGTAATTAGGGACAGTGGTGGTTCCACGCCAAGTCGCGATAATTAGCGATTCCTCCGCGAAATGCCGTGAATTAATGCGACTTGGATGACGTTAACGACCGCTGGTATCGACGTCATGGCGTGTATCAGAGCACCGAGATCCGTGTGCGGATCGAGCGACGATATCAAGGCCGATTCGACTAGGAACGTCATACAGGTACGGGGGGCCTTTTTGTTATCCGGCGCGCATGCCAATGTCCACTCGAGCGAGCTACGAATTTTCAAAGCCTGTCGCTAAATTCTATTCTGAAAAAATAGTCTCCGAGGGCGAACACTGGTACTGTAAAATTTGTGGCAGAGAGATTAAGATGCAGGGAAGAGGAGAGAGTTTGTAATATAGGATGGGCCAAAAGTTCCTCCCCCCCCTCCTTTTTAAAAATAAAATATCAAAATGTGAAGAAACTACTCATTTTAAACTCAAGTTAAATTGTTCTTCGCGAATGTTGGTATGATTATAAAATTAAAAAAAAATTATAGATTTATTTTAGTAGGAACTGAGTCGTGGAACAAAATATAGAAAGGAAAAAAACTGCACGACTTGTATCCCAGTACGATTCGTCTCACTGAAAGGAAACGAAGACGACTTTTTTGCCATAAAATTTTATCGATACGCAAACATTTGAATCGATAGAAAACAAATTACAGGCGCGATCGCTCAGTACCAGACAACGCCACTCCTACTCGAGGTCTACCCCATGCCTCCTCACGAGTCACGTGACCCAAATCAACCAATCGCTAATTTTCGTTACATTAGCGTCGAACCCGAATAGGCCCGATCACTTTCAGTGATAAAAAGCTAGTACAAGTTATAAAGATACATATTAATTTCACGTAGATTAACAAAAAGTGAAATAACAATAATGACATTTCAGAGAAAAAAGTAAATTTTAGTCAAAAGCAAATTTTCTTTTCAAGTGACTTATTAACAAACTTATTATCCTTGTCGCTTGAAATAACATATTTGCAAGTTCGACTTCATTTTCATTGATAATATTCTTCGTTTCTTCGGACGATTTCTTTTCTAACGAATTTTTTCATCTGTAATGTTACTTTAGAAAGATATATTTTCTGGCCGCTTCAATTCAGATGTATAAAAAGTACCGCGTAAATGAAGGGAACTAGCAAGAAACTGGAGAAACGAACGTTAGCGCGAAGAATCGTTCATACCTGCGCTAATTAGAACGCGCGAAAGACACGTGCTCGCGTCTGGTTCAGCGTGCCGCGGAATTGCTCGCGCGTGTGATACTCGCGAAACGAGGGCCCCTTCTCGCAAAGCTACGAACACGAAGCTCGCTCTGCTTCGCGGCCTCGTGTAATAATGAAAATTAGAATCTGCGCGTGGTGACCCGAAATTATGAAGGAAGTTCGTCCTGCTTCTCTCTTTGCCGCGCTCAAAAATAGTACGGTGTCTCGACCGGTCCGGGGTTAACGCGCGCGCGCGTGTGTGTGTCTCGCGCTCAAAGCACACGTGAAAAGTCTTCTCGTTGGTCTCACACACACACACGCGCGCGCGCGACTGTAGACTAACGTGGACGAATCGTATACGTAAATACACGCGTGCCTCCGTGGAATACGAATGCACGCACACACGTGCAAACAGAAGAACACAGATTCTGTGTGTGTGTGTTTAGGGCACAAACGAGTTCATTTACGCGTGCTAACGGAAGAGATGACGAGCGTGTGCGTTCGTACGCGAGCATACGTACGTAGCATGATTCGGTACGCACGGTGACTAATTCCTTTCTACCGTCGAGCTCCAATCCTCTCTCGACCTGTGTCTCCTCGTGTGCGTTCTATTCTTCCGATTCGCCTCTTCATTCTCTCCGAAGCTCTCTCTTCCACTCTCTCTCTCTCTCTCGAGAGAGAGAAGAGATTTGACACGCGAAAAATATTGGCGTTTATCCAAAACAATAAGCTGCCGGAGGTGAACGCGTGTTCGCGACGAATCTCTTTGCCCATTTACCGAGGAAAGAAACTCGACCGAGCGTAGCTTCTCGTTCTCTTGGCGGAGGAACGAGCGTCTTCCGGTCGCTCGAGGTGATTAGGAAGAGCGCGCGTGTCTCTAGCGGTCGAAGGAAGCGTTAATTGACTGTTTCGAGTGGCCTTCGTTAAAGTAATAGGAAAATGATAAACGGACATAATTGATAATTTTTCCGTTGGTTACGAGAACCAGAGATCTCGCGGGAGAACTTTTACATTTAGTTTTGGATTGGTTTCTCGTTTTCGCTCGGCATCTCATCGAACTGGGTGTTTAACAAGTTGGAACTAACATAAAACGAAGAAAACAGAAAATTCGTCTCACTGAAAAGACCAGAAGCAACTGTTCCGACTAGGAAATGAAGACGACCTTTTTGCCATAAAATTTTATTGATGCGCAAACATTTGAATCGATAGAAAACAAATTACAGGCGCGATTTCTCAGTATCAGACAACGCCACTTTTACTCGAGATCTACTCTACGCCCCCTCGCGAATCACGTGACCCAAATTAACCAATCGCTAATTTTCGTTGCATTAGCGTTGCACCTGAAGAGGCCCGATTTTCTGGGTTACCCCCGCTAAAATCACTTTCAGTGATAATAGGATAGAACACACAAGCTTTTATTTATGTATTTTACAAAGAATCGGCCGGTTAAACCTACTACAAATCCTGTTCTATCAGTATCTGGAACCAATTGAAAGAAACGTAAACTCGATCGTTGCGTACGCATTTACGAGTATGTTGTAAACATAACATCTCAGTGACAAAAACCTCTCGTAACTCGGAAACTAATAAATCCTACGTTTACTAACAAGTTGTAGGAATTTTTTGCTTGTTTCGACGAATACCACGTACTTTCAAAGTTTGGCATCGACTCTCTTACAATTGGTTGCCCTCTTTAACACTAGAACTACCAGAGTGGTCAAAACGACCAATTTGTCATTTTTATTGGATATTTTAGTATTTTTACATATTGTAATATAAAGTTATTAATTACACAATACATATTTATTAAATTTGAGATATATAATTACACAATATAACATCCTGGGATTTATATTTGTATTAATCGTATACATAATTAAATTAAATGTATGTCATACAAGCAATATATATATATATATATATATATATTACGGTATAATGTATAAATAAAAGCTTACGTACTCCGTCGTACCGTAAAGTTTCCTATTCCTTTTTTCTTTTTTTCGCTTTAACGTCTCTGATGGAAATTTTAATCACCGTGTTAGTTCCAATTATAATTTAATCCCACGTGACGTGATAAACGACTTTTTCAACTTGCCGCGCAGCACTCGTATTAACGACGCAATTGCAATTTCCCGGTTCCACGAAATTCGAATAAACTCGATTGTCGTCATCAAGTGCAGGAGAAGTTGATCTAATCGTAATGTCTTTGATAGACAGAACGCGTACAGCAGACAGAAACGATAAAGCTATGCGAAGGTTGCACAGGGGGGCCGCGTAGGCCTCGTGTGCACCGCAGTTAATAAACGTAAGTGTGCCTGTACGATTGCAACAGAGGCAGAAGAGATAACGTTCCTGTATTGGCTGACGCTCGTGGAACGCGTGATTAAAATGCGAATGAAACAAACGGCGTGCCCGTTTTGTCGACGGTAATGACGAAAATCTACGAACGTTCAATTTCAACGTCGAACACCTGTCACCGCGCTGTAAATTCGATTTAGAGGGTGGCAAGTCCGACCGATGGTGCGTCCTTGTTTGCTGGAAATTACTGTCACTCGTCAGCTAATAACTTTACATAGCTCTGATTGAAACTCTGTTGATCATCTTGTCAAAATTAATCCTTCTTCCTTTGGTCCGACAAAGTTTTTTCGATTAAATGAAGAGAGGAACCTCAGAAATGGCGGTTACACGTGATGTCTTTGACAATTTTCGGTAAAGCTTGCTGAAACAAAATGGTCCTGAATAAAGACACTGTCGAAGGAATGACAACCTGGATTAACGTAGAAGAAAAGGAGTTCATTCTGATGAAATTTCCGCTATTTGCTCGAAATTTTAAGTACAACTTTGTCAGGATCACTGATGACAAAAACAGAATCTGCGAATTCGAGTCGATACAATTTCCTTGGAAGAACGCATTTTCTTCGAAGATTAATGACGCTGGCGTATAATAATAACATGTAATAACATAAGGCCAAAAACCAAAAATCCTACTGAAATAAATTCGCAATTTTTTCGTTACATGCTTTTGTAATCTTCTTTCTCTCGCAGATTTTTGAAACGTAATGGAAACAATCACTGTTTGATCTTAAATTTAATTAAAAATCAATGGAATCACGATTCGTCTCACTGAAAGGTCCAGAAGTACTGGAGGTAGAAGTGGCGTTGTCTATCCCACGCCCCTCACCAATCACGTGACCCAAATCAACCAATCGCTAATTTTCGTTGCATTAGCGTTGCACCCGATTTTCCGGGTTATCCCCGCTAAAATCGCTTTCAGTGATAAAATAGGTGGAAAGAAACTTTTGGCCCAGCCTGCATCTTTTAAAGGATAATATTAAAATATGTAAATTTAAATTTATGGATGCAAAGAGTTAACGACGCGTCGTTTCTATTGCAGATCTATACCGATTGGGCAAACTACTACTTGGAGCGAGGCGGGTGCAAGAGAAGGGTGACAGACCTTCAGTCGGACCTCTGCGACGGTGTCCTTCTCGCTGACCTAGTCGAGGCAGTCAGTGAGTATATTAAATTTCGATCATCACATGCGCGTTCCTTTTTCATTTTTGTTACTTTTCTTCTCTCGAAGTGAATGAAACAGGCGTCGATAATAAAGTGGCCAAATAACAGTACTCAATGGCCGAATCGTTTATGGTACTGGACAGTTAGCCATAACACATAAATCGTCAGTAAAGTCGTTAGTCCGCGGGGTAACGTGGTCACGTGCTGTACGCGCACGCCATATGTAATGCACGCGCCTCGATAAATTCACGATTTGCTCGCCGTTAGCTGACAGACGAAGGTATCATTGTGCATTAATTATATTTTTATTTTTTTCGTTGCAGCCAATCAGAAGGTGATCGACGTGAACAGGAAGCCGAGGAACGCTCAACAAATGGTGAGTTCTCATTTGCAAATTCGTCGATCGTACGTGTCTGCGGGCTGAGCTTGCAAAGATTAAAACGACACTTTGTGAGTTGGTCTTAATTTTCGAATGATCTGCTTACGTTAATTTCGCCTCGTTTCGTTGTTTCGACATTTGACGGTTTTGAATAAGTATCGACGAGATTATTACGGACATCACTGAGATTTCGTGAGTTCTTTGTTGATTCGTGATTTCTGATTTTCACTTGTATCACGATATTTCGTAATATAATATTATTTAATGGTATTTGATGAAACATCAAGATATGGGAAAAAATGAATTTTATTAATTTTAAATTGAATTTTAAGTTATAAATTTATTTTGGTAGGAAGTGATTTTTGGCCTACCCTATAGAATTTGACATTTTCGAACGAGTATCGACTTTTATTGCAGATAAGATATCACTGAAATTTCGTGAGTTTTTTATTGATTTGTGATTTTTTTCACTTGTCGTTTTGTCATTTATCGCTGTTTCGACATGTACTGGGTAGGCCAAAAGTTTCTTCCCATCTACTTTTTCGTTTTTTTAATAAAACGAATAGTTCTTTATTGATACTATCGACGTAAAGTGACATTTATCGAAGAACGTCAAAGAGTTGTTTTTTAAACGGAACTCGCACGTAGTGAGAAAAAGTGTGTACAAAAATCTTCAGTCTCGCGGCGGCCGAGACTCGATCGCCATAGCTTGCAGACGTTTACGGGTTGTCTTTTAAAAATAGAAAGCCTATGACTGCATTCGGGGTGTATAGATGAAATCTAGACGAACGTGTCGTGCTCGTCCGCAGCCGTGCTCCGTGCCGTACCTCCGTTTTGTTTCTCCAATAATATTTCCTACTTTGATAATATTTTATTAGTTATTCGAATCATCTATGCTATTTAAAATTCTTTCACTTTTGTCACTTTCGCTTATACATTTCATTCGATCGCGAAATCTGAGAGAAATGAACGCTCTGGCCTCAGATACGATTTCCAAACGGAGCTTCGCAAAGCAGAGATCCGATCGATTCTTCGGTGAAGTATTGCAATCTCTTCCTAAATTCACAACGTAGCACAATCACGTATACGTTTCGCGACGAGAATGCGCGACGCGATTATCTCGTCGAAAAACGAGGGAAAACGTTGACGCGATGTCCACCTAGACGCAGTGGATGGATTCCCCGTTGCGTCGTCGGATCTTGTCACCTTTCGATTCTAATCTCGAAGTCGTAAGAAGAAAGAGGAACGCGAAACGAGGGAGAGGGGTGGGAGACGGCCGAGCGTTTTATGGATTCCAACTGCATCCCGGTGAAAATGAGCTGCGTCACATCCGGATAGAGATCGACCAAGTCGAGTTACACTTTGCGCGACAACGCCTCCTCGTGTTCTCCATTTGCATAATCTCGATAGGACGCGATGCCGATCGAAGATGACCGAAGATAACGCCCGTAACGTTAAAGTAGCGCGTAACCACGTACCTCGCAGAGGGTTGTGTTTCTAATCCGATTTGCCGCGACTACAATTACACCGGCTATCGTCTCTCGACGACGAGAAGGCAAAGAGAAACGCAGAAAGTACAGCGTTCGCAGCGTGATTCGATCAAACGTCGAACGACTCTTCGTGACTCTGCGACGGACTGAAATTTGCGACTCGTTTCTCATTTTCACAATCGGAGTCGTTGCTGCTTGTCGGTGTAGCTTGATGTCTAAAACGGCTCGCGTAATTTCGTGGTTAATGAATTTTGTTTCCAACAGATGGCACGTACTCGTTCGGAGACAGAAATAGGGATGATATTCACGAGTTATCGTCTCTCGACGACGAGAAGGCAAAGAGAAACGTCGAAACGTTGAACGATTCTTCACGATTCTGCGACGGACTAAAATTTGTGACTCGGCTCGGCTCCGTTTCTCGTTTTCACAATCAGAGTCGGTTTGACTCGATCTCGAATGGCTCATTGTCAACTGCACCTGAGCGTCTCGCACAGTTTCGTGGGTTTGAATGAATTTTATTTCCCAACAACTATTACACGCTCGTTGGACGACAGGGACAGGGACAGGGGTCTTCGCGATGCAATCACGTAGCAATGCAGTAACGTTCGCGGAGGTGTGTGGGCGTATCTAATTGGCAACGCGTGCGAGCGTGTCCGATCTTTAATTCGTACGTGATTTTCTAATAACATAACCGAACAAGAAGCGATTCAGCGTATAATGAGGAAGGGGACAGAATTGGTCGCGTCTTATTGTACGGTTGGACGTGTTTTTAAAAACATGGCCCTTGGCCCTTAGTTGGAATCTTACATCTTAAACGCGTTTCTTCTGTCGGTGGCATTAAAAGTTTCGTTCAGTAGCAAAGTGGTATTTTTAAAAATGGCCCTTGTCAAAAAACACAAGAGCAAAAGGTTCGAAAGTTGAATCTTGCATCTCGCTCGAACGCGTTTCGCTTGTTGGTAACATTAAAAGTTTCGTTCAGTAGCAAAGTGGTATTTTTAAAAATGGCCCTTGTCAAAAAACACAAGAGCAAAAGGTTCGAAAGTTGAATCTTGCATCTCGCTCGAACGCGTTTCGCTTGTTGGTAACATTAAAAGTTTCGTTCAGTAGCAAAGTGGTATTTTTAAAATGGCCCTTGTCAAAAAACACAAGAGCAAAAGGTTCGAAAGTTGAATCTTGCATCTCGCTCGAACGCGTTTCGCTTGTTGGTAACATTAAAAGTTTCGTTCAGTAGCAAAGTGGTATTTTTAAAAATGGCCCTTGTCAAAAAACACAAGAGCAAAAGGTTCGAAAGTTGAATCTTGCATCTCGCTCGAACGCGTTTCGTCTGTGGGTGGCATTAAAAGTTTCGTTCAGCAGCAGAGTAGTTTGACGTTAAACGCATTAGAAACGCTCAATTCCTCGATGACCTAGTAGTAAAGTTGCAGCGAGTTCCCTTAAAGGCTCTCTCGAGCAATCCCTCTGAAAGACTTTTAAACCAACGTTGTGACGTTTAGCCTAAGTTTTATCGAGGACGGCATCGTGGAAATTTAACTAACGATAACAAAAACAAAAAAAAAAAAAGGAAGAGCAATTTATTCGCTCCTGCAGAGATCTGAGAAAACCGGTGGAGCTGCTTCGAAAAGCTGTTTGTCGAAAATTTTGCTATTCTTCGTTAGACGAAACGAGCGCGCGATCCCTGGTAGACGCGTTCGCTTTCCAATTTCGCGGTGTCGAGGGTGGACGAAGGAAAGAAGAGGGGCCCCCCCGGTCTATAATTAAAGCGACGCGGCTGCGTCTGTGCGGGTGCACGCACAGAAACCGTGTCCCACGCGCACACGCACACACACACACACACCGTGCTGAGATATATGCACCGCGAAGCTCGAATCACGTGTTTTTCCTTCGAGGTTCGCGTACGCAGCACGCGACTTACCGGCACGTTACCTCTTCCACAGCTACGCTCGCGACACGTTCCTTTCGTAAACTAAAGGGAACTTTAGTACTGCCCAACCTTTTTCCAGAGACAAACAGGAAGTCCTCGATCGCTCCAAAAATCGTCGCTGATGTTTGTCAGCTGCACTTTGTGAAATCGCTGCTTTAGACTATAGACTTACGACTCGTTATTGTCAAAAGTAATCCGTGCATAGCGTAGTAACGTGTGAATGAATGAGTAAGAAGAAAAATAAGAACAGAATAAAAGGTAGGTTGTAGAATACGGTCTGCAACGTGGAGTAAACTCTAAAATGTAGCATTATGCAAGCAAACAGTATAGTATAATATATAACATATGATATAATATATATAATATAATATAAATAGAATATAATGACATAGTATGACAAAGAAAGGATGAAATGTTTTTGTATGTATCGCACTAGCAAGGTAAACTGTCGCAGTAAGAAGGGAGAGGAATTAGTTACTTGAGAAAAGAAAGCACGTCTATCGTCTAGTACACAAAGCATAGAAAAATAATTTAATTAATAGATTAATTAGTTAAAAGTAATCTGAATTATATTCGGGAAGAGACTTCGTATTGTCTCCAAAGCAAGGATCGTATCGCAGAAGATAAACAGTAACAAAAGGGAAAGTTTGTCAAATTAAATGCTACGTGGGGATTGGTGTTTGCAAAAGGGAGGAAATTTATTTTCTCTGTTGTCCATTGCACGGAGCATAGAGGAATGGTTTAATTAGAAAAGTGATCTTATATATTTCCCTTTCCTTTTTTTCTTTCCTTTTACAAATTATATCCGTGAAAAGACACAGACCTAACAGTGTCCGAAGCAAGGATCGTATCGTAGAAGATAAATACGAAAAGGGAAAGTTTGTCAAACCGAATGCTACTACGTAGGGGTTGATGTTTACAAAAGGAACGAATTTATTTTCTCGCGAGGACTCGCCGTTTCCTTTTTCCACCGCGACCGCGTCATTCAAGCGGAGGGGGGAGGCTTGTTGTTTTTAAAAGAGTCATCGACCAAACCGGAATCGGTGGCCAGCGTCGTCGCATCTCTGACCGTCCGAGCCGGTCCATCGAGATCTATTTCTATTTCACGGAGAGAGTCCACTCCCGCGAGAGTGACTCATTCGATGTATATGTTATTAGTCAACCGACCGTCTTTCAACGATTACGCGGTAATAAATCGCGGTACGCCACCAGCGAGCGATGATTTAGAAATAAATACATAACGGGAGAATTCTGTCAGAGAAACACCGGCTACGCTTTCTTTCTTTCTTTCTTTCTTTCTTTCTTTCGTGTACTCGTGTGTTCACGACCGCGCGTTGATTAAAGGTTATTGATAATTAAAGTTCTCTGCTTTATCTACACTGCGCTGTTCTCCGTCTTTCTCTCCTGAGAAAGAGCCTCGCTCGTTTGTGGTGGAACTCCGAGGAAGCTCAACTGGAAACAGATCGATCGTAAATGTTTTTTGAAGGAAATTGTTGCAAAAATTGTTAATTTTTGAAAGATTACACTGTTAAATTGATAAACGTTGTTTCGTGATTGAAATAATGGTGATAATGATCGAACTATGGTCATTTTGTTACGGAAATGGTCAAAGAGCAGTCGATCGAACTATAATCATTTTATTCTAAAGAAAATAGTACAAAAATTGTTAATTTTCGAAAAATTACAGTTAAATCGACAAACGTTGTTTCTCGATTGAAATAATAGTCGGTCGAGCTATTTCGTTGCGGAAATGGTCAAAGAGCAAACAGTCACTCGGCGACGTATCCTTGCCTTGCAAGTCCACGAAAATGCTCGCTACAGGTGTCCCAGTTATAGACGGCAGTGTAGTTATTTACACGGCAGGTTGAAAGAGGGATCGGGAGAACAGCAGGGAAACATAGGTGTGGTTTCCTGGTAAGAAACTCTCGTTGGGAATGCCTCTTCCTCTTTCCTTTTCCTTTGAAACGAATATACACGTATTTACTCGATAACAGCACGTTACATTTTTCGAGCGACGCCCGACTTTGAATTCGTATCTGCTTTTCGATCGATTGCGAGTCTTGGCTATCTCGCGTGTACTGATAGCTGGCTAATCATTACGGAGAAGCGTGGAGAGAGAAATGGCAATTTCGAGCGAATTCTTCTTGTCGTCTTTATCTCTCGTTCTTTGATTAATCAGCGTACAACGAGATTTCTCGTTGTGGCTTTTCGAATTCGACTCTTACGTGTTGATTCGCGATAAGATCAGAGACAAGAAATTTCGATAAAAACGAGCATTCTCGGGGGAATTTAAAGGTTTAAAAATCGTCAGAATTGACATACGCGCGTGAATCAAACTTTCACAACCGTCGTTAAAAAGTTTAATTGGCGCGGCAGAATAATTACGAATGAAATAATCAGGAGGCGGCGGTTGAAATTGTTCTCCGATTCGTGTAAAATTCACGCGGGCTGGAAAACATGCGTCGACTCCTCCCGGAGGCTCGCGAGCCGTGAATTTCCATCCAATTTACTTGGTTATTGTGCCTAACTCCTAGAAGTTACATGTACTTCTTGCAGCCGATCCCACCTAGGTTAGTTCTTAACGTGAAAGTGCAACGCGTCAAATTAGGGAATCCTTCGGAAACGAGAACTGAGGAACGACGATCCAGCGAAATGTAAATCTCATTTGCCATTCCGAATCGTCGACGCGCGTTGCGCTGGAGTCGGTACGAACGAACGAGAACCACTTGTCGGAATTCAGGGTAATTTTCCAGCCGTTCCGTTAACGCTGAAACAATCTCCTACTGCAAAGGATCGCCGCAATATCATTTCTGTAGTAACGGATCTAATTATCAATTAGTGAAATACTGTGTTGGGTCTCACGGAAGACACAATTTCCCACGAATTCCTCAGCGCGCGGCGAATCGACGATTGACTGCGGTTCTTTGTTTTATCATTGAAAGTGATTTTAGCCGGGGATAACCCAGAAAGTGCGACGCTAATGCAACGAAAATTAGCGATTGGTTGACTTGGGTCACGTGATTTGTAAGGGGGCGTGGGGTAGATCTCGAGTGGGAGTGGCGTTGATTAATAATCAATAACACAGAAGCAGAATGTCAATCCATTAATCGTTCCATGTTATTAATTATTAATCAAATATTCTGCTCAACTATCGAGAATCTATGATTGTTTTCTATGTGTTACTTCCGTATCGAAGAAGCTTCAGAAACCAAAGCGACTTCAGAAGCAAGTCCACTTTTGAAAAT
Source organism: Melipona beecheii (assembly GCA_032399605.1). Taxonomy (NCBI): domain Eukaryota; kingdom Metazoa; phylum Arthropoda; class Insecta; order Hymenoptera; family Apidae; genus Melipona; species Melipona beecheii. The sequence continues at coordinate 1,559,992 of JAUCMO010000243.1, read as the reverse complement.
TTTCACCGTCTAAGATTTCGACGATGAAAAAAGAAAAGAGAGTTTCCCCGGGAAACTGCTCCATCCGCGGTACGAACTGACCCCACGTTACGAGCACCGGCCACGTGGATACCTGCTTTTAAGGCTCGTATACGCAACCAGCTACTACTCGTACTCCCACTACTTGCTTACTTCCACTTCCCACCCTGTCCACTTTTACCCGTCGTCTCTTTCTTTCTCTGCACCCTGCCAGCACACGCTCCTCCATCTCCCAACCACGACCAATTGCGGTGTGGCTTACCTCTACCTCGTGTCTGCGTTCTCTGTCTCTCGTCGGTTAGTGTCTCACGAGTGATCCGGTGGCGTGGATCGTTCTTGCCGATCGTGCTCCGAACTTTGACTCGCGATACGTATCTTTGAAGAGGTCTGAAGCGACGCAACGCAGTTTCGCCAAACGCGCGCAATTTCTCCCGAGTTTTTTACGTTTTGGGTTGGTGGAACCAATGCTCCATTCTTTTGCTTTATTTTGTTATCAATCTCGCGAAACAATTTTTTTTTTCAATTTCACAGCGATTTTTGAGTGGTCGATGGTTAAAATTTCGCGAGAGAATGTTTTTCAATTTCACAGCGATCTTCGAGTGGTTAAAGGTCGGTAGTTAAAATTTCGCGATACAGTTTTTTTCAATTTCAATCAGTGATCTTCGAGTGATCGATAGTTAAAATTTCGCGAGACAATTTTCGTCAATTACACGGCGATCTTTGACTTAAAATCTCGCGAGACAGTTGAGATTGCGTATTCCACGACTGAAAGTTTGGTCGCAAAGACCAAAGGTTCGCGAATTTTGCGAGGTATTTCCGCAAGACACGAAAGATGGACGGTGACAGCGAAAGCGAATGGTAAAAATACACCCAAAGTCAGTGAGCTACGTTGTATGCCTTCTGTCTATCATCGAGCGGTGGTCTGTTAGTACGGATGCCGCCACAGTTTTCCCGGGTTGTATTTTCGCGCCGGTGTCGGTAAACACACGCGCGTCTCGAAGTATTCGGGACTGAATGAACTCCGCCAGAGTGAATGAAAATGTCGCACAAATAAATTAAACACCAAACTCACTCTCCAAAAAGAAAAAAAAAAATCTACAAACGACACGCAACGTCTCGGCTATTACTATTCGACGGACGTTGAAAACAGAAACGAGAAACCTAAGAGAGAGCCGAAAATTTGAAACACCAAACTTCGTGAAAATAAATGATGTAAGAAAAATACAGTCGAGGCTCGCGGGGCAAAGGATACTTTGAAACCGATACGATCGATCGATCGTTCCTCCGCCACCTTGTTCGATCTCTCGACGAGGAACTCTGTTTAAGGGGCCACTCGGTCTCTCGCTCGCTCCAGAGCCTCGCCGCTATCGCCGCGAAAGAGAAAGAGAGAAGGAAGCGAAACATCCGAGAATCTCCTTAAGAAGGTTTATAAATAGGCGCGCGGCCAGTCGAAGCGATATTTTCGTTCTCTCTCTCGGTGAGAAGCGACAATGAATTGATCGCGGCCACTGCGACGATGAATGCCCCTCGTAGGTTACTTTGTAGCAAGATTCGAGCTTCAAAGTACGTGCCACGAGACGACGCTCCTTCTTTTCGCCTCGTCGAAGCCCGCAGTTGCGAAAGAGTCGCCGAGCTGAAATTTATTTCATCTGGTTCCCCGGAGAGAGCGGGGGAATAGTTGCAAGTTGTTTTGACAGTGCGCGAACGCGAGCAGCTTCGCCGGATCGGAAATAGACTTTGATCTTGGTAAATGTTTCCATTGTCGTCACGATGGACGCCCGATGGAGCCTGGAGAGATTTTGCGCGAGAGTCGAGCACGAACAGGCGAGAGTTCGATCTCTTCCGAGGTAGAAGGTAAGCTTTTTCTCACGTTCGATCTCTGATCTCGAATATGTGTAACAATTAATTCTGCCGACGTCGGCTAAATCGTAAACGATGCACAGTGTGTTTTTGGGGGAAAAGTAAACTCACCGAAATGGAATTACACTGTGACACTCTGTGGTCGGGTAACGTTGTATTTGTCGCGGACGATAATGAGACGATTCATGGTTCGAGGCTCTCGCTCTCGCTGTCTCCGTTTCTCGACCTCGGGCATCTCGCGCGATCGCATGCGCCAGCAGTTGACTGACAAGAACGTGCACACGCTCCGCGTCATCGAGCCGGCCGTGCAATTTTAATTCCGCTGGTAATAGAAATAATTAGCGTCGTCGAGAGCGTAATTTCAATTTAAATCTCTATGCCGCATGACCGCGGACGAGACTCGCGCGCGCGCGAGAGAGAGAGAGAGAGAGAGAGAGAGAGGCTCGGAATAATGCGACGTAACGCGAATACGTTTCTTCGTGAAAATGAATCTTATTTTTGAAACTTTTGATGAGTGAAAATTTCGCGTCAAGATTCATTACTTTGATTTCGTAATTTAGTAGGAAATAGAAGATGGAAAATTAATGATCTGTATATATGTATGGATATACATATAGAAAAACATTATATTATATGTGTGATGTTTTTATAAATGTAATGTAAATCTAATATAAATTTCATAATTTTAACAGTGAATAGAAAATAGAAAATAAGCGATTTATACACGTATAGATCATTTATTTTCATATAAATATAAATTTATATTCTATTTACATTAGATTTACCAAATCGTCACATATAATGTTTTTATGTAAATAAAAATGTATATATATATATATATATGTTGTGTAATGTTTCTGTGTAAAAAAAAAATGTAATACATATGTAGAAATCACACACAAATTTTGTATATTTGGATTACATACTATAGTTGAATTGTATGACAATAGTAAAATATTTAGCGTTCACCATAACATTTTCCGACGTTACTTTAATCTGTTGGATTTTTCAATTTTAATTTTAGTTTTTTTCAATTTTTTTGTTCTGAAAAGAGCAATGTCGAAATCATTGTGAGAAACCGTTCTCGTCGTGTCTAAGGTTCGCTCGAAGAATGTACAGGACGTCACATTATTTGGGATTTGATCGTCGGTAGCAGACGTGGGAGCGATCGGGATCTCTGCATTGCGTTGAATTGCCCGTTGAAACGAACGTAAAATAAATTACATAACCGCGTCAATCGTGCGAATGATAATCTGCGTGTATGTTCGTGCTCGTCGTCGGACTGGCATACCTGTCGCACTTGTACGACCTTACGTAAATGATCCTACTTCCGTCGCCGTCGTTCCAAGGATTTAACGCTGTGTACAGAATAAAGAGCAATATCGTTTCCTTCGATCGCGGAATATTCTTAAGGTTCGCGTTTAACCTTTCGCGATAGCTGAAGTTCGCAATTCGACGTAAACTTAACCTAAACGAGAAGCTCGAGTGGTAAGCTTGGTAAGTAGGTAAATATCGAACCGATGGACGAAATATTTGTTCAAGTTTATTAGTTTATTATTTCTAGCGTGTCTTGCAACGGTGCAAAATTGAGTCGCGAGCATATTTGTGTAAGAATCACACCGCATAAAATTGTCGATCAGAGAAATAAGTGTAAATTAATATAATACGTAACGAGTTCGTTTCATTATTCATATCACGATGTAAGAATAAATTGCTACTTTTTGCAAAAAGTGAATTTACAGCGAAGAGCATAACTATATCAACAACAATGAAAAATTGTCGACAATTTAAACTGATATAACTTCACAAAGAAAGATCGTATAATGATCCACTTGATCTCATTTTAAAGCATGAAGCTTGTACCTTGACAGTCGTGAATTTGTTCTTTTCGAAAATGATTTTACATCGTATAGCGAGCGAATCTTGAAAATTAACATCTGTTTCTTTATAACGACCTTTTAAAACTCGCTGTGCGATTTTTTGTGTCACCATTTTACTAAATTTAAAACATTAGGGTTTAGGTTAGGTTTAAGTTAAGTTTGAATCCCAAAATGTTGGGATTTTCAAATTTTTGTTCGCTTAATCCTTGTGAAGGAGAAACTTCAATCTTCGAAATGATGGTGGATCTAGTCACGAAAAGAAATAAATTCCCGACTATCAAAATAGTAGCTTCGCTCTTTAAAATGAGAGTAAATGGATTACTATATGATTTCATCATTGAAAATGATTTTAGCGGAGGTAACCCAAAAATTGGGCCTCTTCAGGTGCAACGCTGATGCAACGAAAATTAGTGATTGGTTGATTTGGGTCACGTGATTCGTAAGGGAGTGTGGGGTAGACCTCGAGTAGGAGTGGCGTTGTCTGGTACATTTACTGAGCGATCGCGCCTGTAATTTGTTTCGTATCAATTCAAATTTTGTGGCAAAAAAGTCGTCTTCGTTTCCTAGTCAGAACAGTTGCTTCTGGACCTTTCAGTGACGAATCGCACTGGGGTACAAATAATGCAGTTTTTTTTGCACTCTTCACTGTACAATTCGCTTCAATTTTGCTTCTCTAAACACTGCGCGTCTATTTAATTTAAAGTCAGAAACAAAAGATCTACAGTTTCTTGGAGACGCTCGTACATATATATATATACGTACCAAGTAACTAGAAAGGTACCAGAGAAATCCTAGAAGATGTATCGCGGCACCTAACCTCGTTGTTCGTACAGCGTGATCGCGATTATTTCGCAACAGTCGCAGAAAAAAAACACACACACACTGAGGAAAGAAGAGGAAGAAGAAGGACAAAAGGAAAAAAAAAAGACGTAAACGAGTGTAAAAACGTAGAGAAGGTTACGACTGACACGTGGATGAACGAGGCGCGAACTTTTACTCGGTTAGGCCGCGGTTTTGCTTTTCACGTTGTTGCAAGAGCCGACCGACGGCCTTCAGAAATCCCGGTCGCGTTCGAAACGAATTCCAGCGCTTCCGGTATTCTCGAGAGGGGAAACGTTCGCGCCAAACGACACACAACGGTTTCCAGCTACGTGCGAAACACAGTCACGTTCCTTTGGATCAGCTCTTTCGAAACGATTCTATTGTGTCGTATCGCGTATTACCCGTATCTCTGAATATTCGTCTAACCGGCTGCGCAGCGTGTCCCCCTTTGATTCTCGCGTATGCCGGAATATGTGCCAACATGTACGCGCGGTGTGGAATATGATATTACGGGCTTTAGAGATGGCGCGTTCGTTACTCGGCCGTTCTACGCGAACGCCGTTGTTTTCCCGAGGTAAATTTACGCGCGATAACTCTGTACACGCGCGCAAAAAGCGATCCCCCGCAAGTGAAAATAACTTTCACGTTAAATGATATCAAGCTCTTAGCTGTGGCGCCGCTTTCAAAAGTGTGTACGTCGGTAGAACGACGCTGAATGACGATTGTACACTGGTCAGACACAGAGTACGTGCAGTTGTTGATCGTAACGCTAGTTTTTCCTCTTTTGAAAAATTAATAATTTTATCGCTCGACTTGATCAACGTTAGTTTTACAAAACTTGGACATTCATAATTTTCATAGCAATATTACCCACAAGTAGTGTCGTTTTTTACAAAATTTTGTTCCATTTAAATAATTTTTTCTAAATTACTAGTCGCTGGATGGCAATGTTTATTAATTTCGAAAAAAAAACGACACCAGTCAAACCTAATCTCGGAATATAAACCCAACCTAAACCTAACCTAAAACGGCTGAAACTTACAGATACGTTTCATTTTCCGCAAAGAATTTAATTCGAGCGACAAATTGCAATTGTCATTCACAGCTAAGATACCAACTTCACAGTAGATATTATCGGAAGAAGAAAAAACCTAGAGACTCGAATATCAGTTATTCCTAAATACTGCGGTTAAACAACGTGAAATTGAAGTCGAACGATAATGATGGAAACAGAAAATACGCGTTATTTCGCAATGGGTTCGCGGGATCGCGGCCAGTTTAAAACGCGTTTTGTGCGCGACGCGAATTCATTGAAATTTGTTGCTGGGTAGGCCGGTTGCAAATTTTTCGTCGGATCGACGCCCGGGATCGCGGACAGAAGCGAAACTCGAGTGCAATTAGTCAGGCCATGGCTCATCGACTCGCGGTATTTTACACACGTGTGCACGTACGCGGAATTGCGGCGCGGCGCGGCGTGTGCACCGATGTATGATCGCTGAATCTCCTCTCCTCCTCCTCTCTCTCTCTCTCCCCTTTGCGTTTTCGTCGAAAACGCGACTCCCGCCTTCGCGTTACCAACGAATTAGTATCTCGTTAACACGGCGCATCGTGTTCGCGTTAGCTGTTGTGTCCTTGCGCCTGCAACGCGCTATTGTTCGCGCTCGTTACGTTCCGTACCGAGACCCTGCGGAAAAATGCCCCGCGAAATTGCCGCTATCTCGTTGAAATATCGTTTTAACGCGTGCTAACAACGTGGCAGAAACAACAAAAGAGCTGCCAGCGTTCCGACAAATCGTTGCGTTCGATGGAAGTAACGATGATTCCCGTTAATTCCTCTTTGCAACGATTCCTCGAGAAGATTCACTTGTCGATTTGTCGATGAAACTTTGAGTATCAAGCGAGAACGAACTGAATTTTCGCTTGATATTGAAAATTCAATGAAACGACGAAAGAAGACCGCACGCTAAATTTTCCACTCCAATCTTCGAATCTATCGCATATTCAATCATGGAAAATCTTCACTCACACACACACACACTTGTTACGTGATGCACGTTTCGAAAATAGAAGTTAGCCCAGGTTTATTGTAATACTTTCTTTTCTCACTAAATTATAGTTTCAATATTCTGTTCAAGTTTAGTTTAGTTTCAACATTTCGCAAAAGTACAGTTTCAATATTTAGTGCTCGAAATATTTAAATGAACCGAATATCGATGTATAATCGAACGTACAGATATTAGGTGTGTAGTAACATCGTTTCTTGATACTGTGCAAAATTTTATTTTATTTAAGAGTTAATACAATTTTAATCTGTAATGTGTTATGACCTACAATATAGGTTATGTTATATCTTATATTGTAGGTTATATTGTAGCAAGTTAAATTATTCTCACTAGTTGGCAATGTATATTAAATTTGAAAAAAACGACATTACTTGTGGATACCCGTTAATACAAACGAATGAATTGGTAATTCTGCTAGAAGAAGAGATGTGGAAGAGCATCTGTGAAAGCACGTAGTTTGTTAAACTGAATGAAGCGTAATCACGACACCCTGTTAGAGGGTAGAGTGCGAGGTAAAATTTTTCGAGGAGGCGTGTAAAAAGGACGCAGACAATGGCTTTACAGGATATTCGTATACGTGTTAAGCAGCCGTGGCTGGGTGATACCGCGAAAAAAGAAGAAAGAAAAAGAAGAAAAGAAAAGGAAAATCCGGTGTCGCGTGGTAACAATGCTCGCGCGTGCTTTTTACGTGCATTGTTGTTGTCGTCACGCGTTGAAAGCGCTGTAGGAAAAACGCCGTGACGTCGTTGACGAATGAGAAAGGAAGGCTGTGAACCCCGATGACGGGGAAACGCGAACGAAAAAGAAAAGAGGAGAGGAGAGAACGAAGCGGTCCCGACATACATACTTCTCGCCTCTCCTCCATCGAGTGCGTACGAGCGTTTTAAATCTCAGTGAGAGAGGGAAATGCATCTCGATGCACGTTCTTTCCCCGAATCATAAAGTGTGACAGTAACGCCAGTTCTTTGTTGTACATTTTCAATTTGAAAAGTAAGATTCTTCCAAATTTCCCGATACACTGCTGCTCAGAACACTTTTTGGTTTTGATATTCGGTATTTCAGATGCTCATTCACCAAATCAATTAATCGCACAGAAAAAAGAAGTAGAGGAAATTGATTACAATGTACGACGTGGCAGCCAACGTGTTAAAATTTATTGTACGATTTCTTCTCACAAAGTTGCGAGAGTTTCGAGTACCGTAGACAATTTTCCGTCAAATGTTCGAATACCCTCCGCATCTACTGTGTATCTTCGTTGCACAAAGTATCGTTTAACGCGTTGATTGCCACGATGACCCACGTTACTTTTTAAACAGTACCAAGAGTATCGAGAAATCGAAGAGTTAAAATAAAAAATTGGAAAACTAACGAACCAGTGACTTTCGAACCAGCGCTACAAAATTGCCAGCAACGCGAAAGATTAAACGCAGTATATTTGAGATAGATTACAAGTGTGATACAAATTGAAATTATAATCGTTCCTAAAGTACGGTATCTGCCCTAAAATTCTCGAGCGGGAATAATGGCAGAAACGCTTTCGCAGCGTCGATCGTTGCCAAAGGGCTGACTGAAAGTTCCCGACCCTCCTGAACTTGGCCACGGACGCAATAAACTGACAAAGTTACGTTCTCCCGTGTGCTCTTTAAGCCGACGACTGTCGCGAGCTGTCGGGTGGCAGCGCGGCGCGCTCAAATGCCTGGAAGCTCGAGGCGTTAATAGTCGCGTACGAAGAAATATTTCCATGTCGCGCGGAGAGAAACGTTGCCGAGATACGTATCGTCCGTCGCTGTTATTCGCACGGTATATCAGATCTTTTAGCTATTAGGCGTACGCACATGTACACGCGCATGCGCGCGCGTACGTCCGTTTCGGTCCCGTTTCTTTCAGCGTCGCGCTTAACGATTCAACCGATCAATCGAGATTCCGCATAATCGTTCCTTGTATCGCGCGCGCATCCCCATTTTCGGTCCCGTTACTCTCCTCTCTCCATCTTTCGTTCTCTCTCTGCGTTCCTCTCTTCGCCTCTCTCTCTCTTTTTTTTCTTAATTTCATTGAACGTACGCTGAAATTCACACGGGAAGCCGATCAACGAGTCCGAGAAAAAAAAAAAGGGAGACTCGTTCGGATGGTCAGCCAGTTCGCAAAGCTGCTTAACACGAACTATCAAGGTGACAAATTCGCGGAATCGTGTAATCGTTCTTTATCGTTGACAAAGAACGGAAAAGAGGATAATAAAAGGGTGGTTTTACGACTCCTCGCGAACGACGCTGGTTAAAGTCTGAACGAAATTCATCGTCCTATCGAGATCAGCTCGATACGATAACGCGCGAGTGCGATTCGTACGTAATGGTACGCTTCGTGGAAGAACGTTGTTAAACAATCGTCGGTAATCGCCATACATTTTTCAGATAACGGATATTTTGAAAATGCCATAATTTCAATCGTCGGATAATTACTAAATACGCCAAAAGTCTCTTGGAATTGTTTTCTGCAAATAATTTTGAACGAAGGAAGGGAAAATTAAGTTAAGTTTTGAGAATCTCGTAGCGGTTGACGGTATAATAAACGGACGTGTCAAAGTTCGCGTCACGAATGATTCAGAGGTAAACAGGACAATGTCATTCGGAAGGAACGGACGGAGCTTTTTCTTTTTTCACTTTTCGCTGATAGAAATGTGAAAGTTTAATCTGTTCGCGAAACGCGCTCGATATGATTCAACCGACCGATTTCGCAATCCCGTTGTGTGAACAATCGTTTGGGCGCGTTTGCATATCCCGCGCGAATCAAGCGGTTTCAAGCTTGCGTGTGCGTAACCACAGAGACATTAACAGGATTGAACGATATGCGTAAACTGCGCCGACGAACCGTCGAACGAATAACAACGACAATTTCGTGATTACGGTTATCCTCGAAAGAAACATCGCGTGACGAAGCTGCTTGATCTTTTATTCTCGTTGTAATTCCCCGAAATGTTCGATCTTCGATTAATTACTGTTGTTAAATACTCGCTTGTTCTGAAGTAAGATTTATATATGTATTCTGATCAAGAGTATAATGTAAGACAAGTATACGTAACGTTATAACCTTGTTCTGATTAAGATTGTAATGTGAGATATAATATTGTAACTTTAATCAGAATATATATGCATTGAATATTGTAATTTATATGATGTATGCAATCTCGAATTTAAACAGTTAAATTACGTTTCATACCTGGGTACTTTAAGATTGTTCTTTCAAAATTTGCCCTTGGATACAGTAAGAAATTATTATCTTAGCTTTCATATTACACCTAATAATATACACATAACTGTACTGATTCGTCTCACTGAAAGGCCCAGAAGTAAGTAGATCTACCAAACAGCGCCACTCCTACTCGAGGTCTACGCCACGCCCCCTCACGAATCACGTGACCCGAATCAACCAATCGCCAATTTTCGTTGCATCAGCGTTGCACTTGAAGAGGCCCGATTTTCTGGTTTTCGCTAAAATTACTTTCAGTGACAATACGTATACGTGCGTATACGCATGTATAACATATATATGTAATAATATATAAAATATATAACAATTACAATACGAGATAGAAGAGTCACACGGTCTGATCAAGATTTATATGGAACGTCCCCTGCTCCGAAGTTCGCGGAATGGTTCACACAGGTGTAAAAAACGATTGCAACTCTTCTCTCTCTCTCTCTCTCTCGAAGTTGAAGTCGCTTTGCAATCCGCGAGGGTTCTCCCCGCAGTCATTTCTCGGTATCGTTCCGAGCCCCGGCCAAGGTGAATTGAATTCGCGCGAATGCGGCCGCCGACTGCTTCAGGAAAACCTGATAAAGTAACGCGAGCCGTCCGAAGAAGGCCCAACCGAGGCCCAAGGCGATTATTAGCCGCCGCTCCGATATTCCTTTTTTTTTCGCGGCCGAGCCGCCCATTTTTTTTTCCCCTCTCGCAGATTGCGCCATCACCGTTATGCACACATTCCGTGAATTCCCCGGGTCATTGGGACCATTAAACGCCCTTTCTCTCGGCTTCCTTCCGTCAGAAATCGCCTCGAGAAAACAAAGAAATTCTAAACGAGATGAAATCTAGCGTGGAAGAGTAGCCATTGTTTCTCCGGACTGAATCTCGGATAGACGAAACGCGACGAACGCGAGGTAATGTAACTTGCGACAGTGACACCCGGCGGTTGTAAGCTCCAGAAAAATTGAACCGTAAGAAATTCAATGCAGAATACGCAAGTGTTTCGCAAGATGTACGTGTCTCGCGTTGCGTTGCGACCGCTTGGACGTAAAAATTGTAACAACCGCAGAGCTATTTAGACGAAGGAAAAATCGAACGCCGCCATCGAGCTCGATTTCTATCGTTCTTTATCGATTTAGAAAGTTCACGTCAACGAACAACAATCTTCTCATTCTGAGTAAAAAAATTTTCTATTTAAATACGAAATATTTGAACCCTGAACGGTGACAAACTGTGCAACCATGCCTGCTTGCTATTGCTTGCCAATGGCGTTTCCTGCGGCACGATTGCCAACTTGATAAACTTGGAACATACTTAGAATGCAATTAAATGTATCTCTGAAAACACGCGTGGAGTACGTGATTTAGTAACATAATTGATAAAACTTTACTCGAGTCAAATTTATTGACTAACTCGTCCAACGATCTCATAGCTTATATCATGATGAAATAATTTAGATGAAATATGTCTAATTCCTACGAAATTTAAACGCAGGCATTGTCTCGGGAAATGGGTTAGATTTGTTAGGAATCTGCTGGTCGCTCGAATGCAACTCGTGTTCGCGAGATCGTCTGGCAAGAGTTGGAGGAAACTCAACCTGAATTGCAATTCTCCAGTACCGCCTCGCATTCGTTCCAGTGTAATTATCACTCCTTCGTCCGTTTAATCAAATTACGCGTTTCGATGCGTTCTCTTGACTCGCGAGAACGTTCACCTCTCGGAGTGTCACTCGGAGAGGTTATTGTTCCGCGGAGAGAGAGAGACACCCACGTGTTTCACACTTCACAAGTTGAATTTTTTTGAGTATTCGCGCCAACGTGAAACGAATTCAACGTTTCGAAAATTTCCGAGCGTGGCGAAATGTCGCTCGATAGAGAATCAAAGTAAATGTCAATGGTAATTTCCCGAGCGGTACGTTATTCTCCCCGCGTGTTCGCGTCTCTCGATATTCTTCGTCGGTATTTTCACCCGTGAAATTCTGTCGCTCAAGCTTTGAACTTCCGGTCGAACGGCTTATGCAAATGGAGGCAAGCGATCGTTTCACCGCTGAGATATTCGTGAAACTGTTTACGAGACAGTTTGTCCAGCAGAGTTTGCAAATTATTACCTATCATTACAGTGACAAACTTATACGTTGGTAAATACTTCTTTAGGGTTAAATTTTCACCTATGCTGAAGAGAACCAATGACAATGAAAAACTGCACGACTCGTACTCCAGTACGATTCGTCTCACTGAAAGGCCCAGAATTTTTGCCATAAAATTTTATTGATACGCAAACATTTAAATCGATACAAAACAAATTACAGGCGCGATCGCTCAGTACCAGACAACGCCACTCCTACTCGAGGTCTACGCCACGCCTCCTCGCGAATCATGGGACCCAAATCAGCCAATCGCTAATTTTCGTTGCATCAGCGTTGCACCTGAAGAAGGTGCTAAAATCACTTTTAGTGATAAAAATGACCAGACTACTCAGTCTGATTTTAAAGCATGAAGCTTCTACTTTAATCGTGAGGACGCTTTTTTTCTCAAAGATTATAAAAATGTCGAAAATTTTTGTTTAGTAACCGAATCTATCGTTATTTTGAAGATTGAAATCCCTTGAAACTTGCTGTATATAATTTTTCTTTGTCATCTTGTTGAACTTTGAAAGACAAAAATGTTCGAAAAATTCTAAAATTTCGTCATCTAACCTTAACGTTCCGAGTTCGATAAAACGAAAGAATTTCCACGCGTGTTTGAATTTTTATAACGAATAAAGTAAAGTCATCTTTCAAAAAAAAAGGAAAAAAAAAGAAAAAGCAAAATCACGATTATCAAAGTGGAAACGGGGCCAAGGCGGATCTTTCTTTTACGAAAGAAATCATTACGTCAGTTCGAAATGTTTCATCGTCGTTGTTGCAGTTAACGAGTCACAGGCTCACCGAAACGATTACATTTTCAAAAAGGAGGAAGTAGCCTCGCGATCGTCGCGTTTCACTTCCCTCACTCTCGGCGATAATTACGAAACAAGGTCTGCGTGTGCAACGACGACTCGAAGAAGCACATGGCCCGGGACAAGAAAAGCCGGCCTATATCCGACAGATAAATGCGATGGCTGTTTAACACCGAGGAAAGTCCCGAAGGCACGAGCCGTCTCTAAAAATAATTGGACTATCGGCTTCTTGTGTATTACGGGCAACCGAGATTAGGGGAGTAATCCCTGCGCGTCATCCTCAACTTTTTCTGCCGTTTATGGAGTCAATAAAACGGAGGAGTTACAACCAGCCCGGCTTTATAATGTTGTTTTTTCGTCTTCGCGATCGTTGAGCGCGAGTTACAGCCAATCTCTTCGATAAGCAAAGAGGGACAACGATACAGCGCGTTTAATAAAAGGAAAGATATTCTTTTCTTTCAAAAATTGTGCACGAATACAATTAATCTGAAACCAATTAATAGTGTGTCCAATCTCTATCACTAGCGACTATTGGTGTACACCTAATATTATTTTAGGTACACCTTACATAAAGTACACCTAATATTACTTTAGGTACACCTTGTATAAAGTACACCTAATATTATTTTAGGTACACCTTGTATAAAGTACACCTAATATCATTTCAGGTACACCTTACATAAAGTACACCTAATATTACTTTAGGTACACCTTGTATAAAGTACACCTAATATTATTTTAGGTACACCTTGTATAAAGTACACCTGATATTATTTCAGGTACACCTTACATAAAGTACATTTAATATTATTTTAGTTGTACTTTCGACCTGTGCAAAATTTTTCGCGAAAAGAATATTTGTCTACCAGAGAAATGGCGTGGACTTATCAAACACACTGTATAAATGGGAAATTATCTTGCAGCCAATCAACTCTCTGACACGTGTCGTTAAACAAGACGAATACGTAGTAAATTTTTGAGCGAATAATTGAAATTACGACCATGATGAAAAGACGACAGATATTGCTTCTAGTCGTCGATTCGTCGTTAATTTGACCGGCTCGGTAACTGTTGTTTCAAATTGCACGAGCGCGTACATGCACAACGCCTCCTGTCCATAAACGTTTTTCTTTTCCTTCTTTCTTTCTTTCTTTTTTTTCCTTTTCTTTTTCTTTTTCTTTTTCTTTTACACATGCAAACATGTACCGTTAATACGGGATTGCGTAAGACGTAATTGTGTCACACGGCGAGACGAGTGATTTATAGTTTGATTAAAAGCGCAGAACGCTTCAAAAGGCAACCGCATCGAATGCCGATGGTTATTACGAGAAGAACTCGTTACGCCAACGACAACGAGCGTCTTTTGCATCTCGATGACCGCTGGCGCTGCAATCGCGTACGATATTTAACGGCACTGTCTCGTCTTGTCAATGTGCCCTGAGGTCAATCAATGAGGTTGAAACGATAACGCGAAACGAGAGATTTCGACGATAAGCAGATCTCCTTTAGGCATTCGATGGGTTTTTGGGATCAAGAAAGTTGCGTCGTGTCAAAAATTTTTTGCTTTAACGAAATATCAATGTGAACTCGACTTTACTGCGTCAACGTGATTTCAGACTGGTATTTTTGTCAAGATTCACATTGATTTTTGTTCCGACAGAGACATATTTGAATTATCACAATGATTTATACGCAGAATATTTTGATACGTGTCCAAGTTCAGTTGCTCTAGTGTTAAATTATTTATTAACGAAATACCAATATTGATTTCACCGTCACAGTTGAATTATTTATCAACGAAATACCAAAAACAAGTCCACAAAGTTAAATCATTGAAATTAATTTATTATTTGCAATTTATATCAGTTAAATTATTTGCAATTTATATCAGTTAAATTATTTGCAATTTATAACAGTAAATTTATTTACAATTTATATCATAAATTATTTAACGTATGAAAAATTGACACAAATTTACGCGTTCCGAGAAGTTGGCTTGTTCTTCGAGCATTTCGTAGAATCTCCCTCTCTCTTTGGCAGTTGAGCGGTTTTTCTGTACACTGCCAAAACATGCCTTTTTCAGAGCGAAACGTGGCTCTGTATCTCGAGACAAGCCGCACGTGAATTGCAATATCCTCACAGAGGGAGAAGACTCGGTCGTCAGGCTCGCCACGGCACTGACAGCAAGCGTCATTAAATTACGTTACAAGTAGTTCTATTCCGTTTCGTTTTCTACGAGTTCTAGTAGTTCTATTCCGGGCGTTTTCTTGTTCAGCGATTCGTCGCGCGATTTAATCGCGTTAACTGAACGCCGTGAATCCAGACGGTTCATTGTGTTTTAACTTCTGGGAACGGCGATGGCGTTACGTCTAATACGAAACAGTCGGTTCTGGCAATTTTCAGTCGTTAGTGTCACACGTGCGTAGGTACGTATGTACGCTCCGGTGAAATTGAAAGGCTGTCGTCTCTGGGAAGAACTGGGATGAAATTTGCAGGCTGTAAAAAGTTAAAAATATTCACAGATTCGCAGTTTTAACTACAGGACGGTACAGTCGTTTGCTGTTTTATTACAAATGTAAAAGACGCGTGAAATCACGCTTGGCCTTGTTCGATGAAGCTATACTGCCGCTTAAGAGTTTTCAGACACTTTCTGGTTTCAACATTCAGCATTTGAGTCGCTCGTTTACCAAATTAATCAATTGCACAAGAAAAGCAGAGCATTTCTTATTTCACAATATTGTCTAATAGTTAGCTACGTTCAAGATTTTTTATTACAGTCGACGATATTCATTTCGTTTTACTTATTCGAAACATTCGGGGAACTCCGCTCGCCGGTGACCGCCATGGCCTCATCGAGGGAACAATCTCCGGTCACGGATGACCGACGTGGCAGCCAACGTGTTAAAATTTATTGTACGATTTCTTCTCACAAAGTTGCGAGAGTTTCGAGTACCGACAATTTTCCGTCAAATGTTCAAATACCTTCCGCATCCACTGTGTATCGACACTCCACAGATTCTTCGTTGCACAAAGTATCGTTTAACGCGTTGATTGCCACGACGATTCACGTTACTTTTTAAATAATACCAAGAGTATCAAAAAATTGAAAAACTAACGAAAATTGAAAACTAGTGAAGTTCAGCAACGCGAAAGATTAAAGGTAGTATATTTGAGATTACAAGTGTAACGTATTTGAAATTGTAATGTATAAAACTCGCTTGTGGTAGTCAACGTGTTAATTTTTCCCACTTTTGACATAAATACAGTATTTGTCCCAGGACTGCCGAGTGCGTGTCAAATACGATTACAGCAGTAACTCTGTAATATAATACAATAAGTCTTTACGTAGGGAACGCGATCGAAGTCACGCTACTATTGGACCACGCACATCACTAATAACCAGGTAGTGACGGGTGTTCTGATCCGGAACCAAAGAGACCTCGAAAGTGACGTGTACCTTTAGGCGATATCGCGAGAGTAGAGAGATCAGCCAACGGGCGTGAGCCTTGTCGGCGCAATTCATCGTTGAAATCCTGTTGCTCCGGACGGCGTCGAAACCTAGTTGGGCGCGGTTCGTAATTCAGAGATCGCGTGAAAAAAAATTCTCGTTTCAATCTCCTCCGCTCAACAGCTAAGAAGTGGTCGTGCAACAACTGACAAATAAATCGGATATAATCGCGTTTCATTCGGCTCGGAGATGTAGTTTAAAAAATTACGGAACGTCTCTCTTTTTAGGTTTCAAAATTTGAATTTGCCACGTTGTGCAGGTTTACTCCTTTCGATTAATAAATATTACGAAGTTTGACCGCTGTTGGAACGCACATTAAATGATTAAGAAACTATTAGGTGGCCACCTATGATTCCTTGGAAAAGTTTTATCTTCGTGATGAATAGAATACAATGCACAAAGAAAACACTGCACGACTTGTAGCCCAGTATACGAATCGTCTCATTGAAAGGCCCAGAAGCAACTGTTCCGACTAGGAAATGAAGACGACTTTTTTGCCATAAAATTTGAATCGATACGAAACAAATTACAGGCGCGATCGCTCAGTACCAGACAACGCCACTCCCACTCGAGGTCCCGCCCCCTCACGAATCACGTGACCCAAATCAACCAATCGCTAATTTTCGTTGCATCAGCGTTGCACCTGAAGAGGCCCGATTTTGTGGGTTACCCCTAAAATCACTTTCTGTGATAAAAAAAATTTTTTGACCTCGAGGTTCAACTTTCTTTTCAGTTAAACCTAAATGTGCATAAATAGGCATAATATTTTTTACTGCATCTACTTTATTATTACGTTGCTTGACACTTCTCGCAGTTACATTAAGGAAGCGCTATTACACCATTTTTTCAAATAGCTCGTAGCACTAAAACGGTTAATATCAACACAACAACATTGCTGATTTAATTTATGTACAATATATACAGTGATATGATTTACAAAGCGCGTGCTTTGACAACTAAACATAATCTAAAATATTTACACACTAGAATTTCATTTTCTTCTATCTTCCCTTGCTCAGTGTCGCCACTGTTCCCCTCGTTTGAAAAGTGCGCGCGCCGCTATGACATGTTCCTCGCTCGTACAGTTCTTTTTTTTCTCGACAAGCCGATACAACACAGTAATATCTGTAATTGCTCGTTTACGTAACTCTTGTGCACGCTCGACGAGTCACAGCGGCGGTAATCGTGGGAACGGAACGGGTATGAATTCGCAATTAAATCAGCGAAGGGAAGAATTCAATGGAAATCGAACTGTCGGCACGGCTGCGGGGCTGGTCGATCATCCGTGTAAATCTGATTTTTCCACTTCGTACGAGCCACCCGTTTATCTCGTCGTCCCCGCGTGCGTGCATCTTCATTCCGCTCACGTATCCGCGAGACGTGTTCGACGAAAGGAGAAAAAAAAAAAGAAAAGGAAAGAAAAGAAGAGAAAGAAGGGGAGGGAAAAGAAAAATGAAATGATCTCTCCGCGAGTCTCGATTTCTGAAGCGCCGGTGCCTTTCTTCGAGTTCCGGTTCTCCATCGTCGGATATCGGATCCTCCTCGCCGGTTTCTTGCGCAATCGGCTCTCCTTCGACCACTTTGCACTTTTCTCTCGTGCGGTCGCGCGTGTGTCGTTCGAGGCAAACCCATATTTGAAGCGTGTAACGAGCGGCAAGAAGCCGAAAAAGAAGTCGGTTTGAAAATTCGTTGCGCCGGCTTCTTGCTGTTCCGCGATAAGAAATCTCGCGAGCTACGTGAGACACGTTCTGAACGAGCGCGACCCTCGTTTAACCCTTTGAGCTCGCGCGCCACCCTGGAAGTGACGGTACAAATTTGGAAGTTGTGCTGGAAATCGTCAGATTTTGAGAAATTGTAGAGAATAAGTTGTACAATAATAATTAATAAATAAACGCTTAATACTTTGTGTGTCACACGAGCTGGAGGTGTCAGTACAAATTTGGAAATTCTTCCAAAAATTATCACGTTTCAAAAAATTATACAAAAATTAAATTACAATAATCATAATAATAATAATAGAAGTAAATAAAATTAAATTACAACAATCATAGTAATAATGATAAAAATAAATAAATTCGATAAATAAACTCTTACGTGCCACGCTAGAGATGGCAAACAAACTATACGATAATAACGATGATAATAAATAAATAAATTAAAAAACGTCGAATTTTACATGGTTGTACGTCAATTCACCTAATTTACCTCAAACGCGATGCACGCAACAGTATTGAAGACAAATCGAGTTCCAAGGGTCAATCTTTCAATATCAAGGGTCGATAGATTCATAGCTCCGACCTTTCTTTCGAGTAACGAACGAACGAACAAACTAGAAAATGAAACGAAACGAGAATTTCGGGCGAGCAAGCGGGTTCTCGCTCGATACGCACGAAATCGAAAGTCAAGGAGAGAGAGAGAGAGAGAGAGAGAGAGAGAGAGAGAGAGAGAGAGAAGGGGTATTGAGGATGCTTCTTGCGTTTTTTCTTCTTTTCTTCTTTTCTTCGTTGCGTGGCGGAGAGGCGAGGACGTTACCATAAGGAGGCATCTCTTGCCATCTTTGGCTCTGCGGACGTTCTCCTCTGCCCGAGGAGCAGCACGGTTTCTGAATTACAAACCTGATTCGATGCGTACGCGTTCGATAGGGGCCATTCGAGGGACACGTAGTACCCTCGCCGATCTGTTGATTGCATCTCGCCGATGGATTTGGTTAATTGGATACTCGCGATTCGATGGGAATCCTGACTTCTGCTCGCCGACGTTCGTCGCACGAGCGCCGCGCAAGCTCTATACCGACGCTGAAAATTTCCTCGTCAGAGACGTTAACACCTTTTCGACGGGGTCGATGACGTTGATTTCCTATCGCTAAGACGTGGTAATTTTTTATAAATGCCTTTATTCAACAGTGAAATAAATATTTTTTGCTTGAAACTGACAAAAATAAAAAATTTTGTAAATTTTATTTACAAAAAAGTTGAAACTTTATGAAAAATGAAACATATATATATATATATAAAATTGTTTTAATAAATAAATTTATAATTTTATACCAACTTATATATATATATATATATATATAATATAATTAATAACATAATATATATATTATATTTAATTTAACTTGTTATAACATAACCTACAATATAAGATATAATATAATGCAACAATTTTTCGAGATATTTCAATTACAATCATTCGATAATTATTGCTTCATTTAGTTCAAAAGTATGCATGTATTAAATAGTTAAAACGTATTCAGTTTTAACTATTTAATAATAAAATGTTAAAATGTTAAATTTCTTTACAATCGGATAACGTAGTAAACAATATTGGGATTCGTTGCACGTGCCTAGTATCGGTATAACAATTGACGCTCGTCGTTCCTTCAATTCACAGAATACGCTACGCGTCTTAAACATCCCACACTCGGTCTCGACTATGGACGCCTAAACCACCGTATTAACATTTCACGGCCTACAGTTGGAGACAACCACGTCCAAAGATACGTCAGCTATTCGAGAGCTACGTGCCGAGTAGTCATCAGAGTAGCCCCTCTCCAATCGCGACAATAGCGGAGAGTGCAAACAGTAACAAACAGCGTTCAATCGTAGCAAAAAGTAGCAGTAATTTCACAGTGACACGTGCATCCACTCGTACGCTTTTCTCCACTTTCCTCCGAGAGAAATTGTAAAACGCGAAAGGAGAATCGAAAGAATTCGGACCGATCGGCGGCCACGGGGGAGAGAATAGAGCAACCTGTTGGATGCACGTTCGCTGAGAGTTCCTTTATTAGGAAGCGCGACGTCTCCCGTAAGAGCAAGGTCTTGTTTTTTCGCGGGCAAAGATGGGCGCGAGGCGCGCGCGTCATCTTCTCTCTCAGCGGGGACAATCGAGACGCGTAGACAGAGGAACGCATTAAAAAGCGCCCCATCGCCATTTACGGCTGTCATCTCGCGTATCTGGATAACCGAGTCGAGTGAGTGCTCTCGCGGCGGTGAGAGTTGTCCGGAGATGCTGGTGTCGCGCTGCAAGCACCGGGAACGGACAACCTGCGACAACCTGCCCCCGTAGCGTGCTTTGCTTTCACAAAGCTCCGCGCGAACCTCGCACGGAAGCTCGACGAACCTTTTATCGCGTCGCGTCTTATTTTCGACTCTTACGTATCTCGTTTCAAAGCTCCGTCGTTAATGGACTCTGATAAGCGTTTCGGCTCTTACGCTCTCTCTCTCTCTCTCTCTCTCTCTCTGAGTGAAACGAACGCAGAGTTCCAATAAGTTACTCACCATCGATCGGGGTCGATGTTCGATTTGTTCGTTACTTTAGAGGGTTATCGACTCACTTCGTCGCTTACCTGAGTTTCGTAGCCTTGAGTTTCTGCTGACTGAGAACCGTGAAAAAGTTGAATTGAAGTTTGCAAATATTTTGGGCGATACAAAACAAACAGTATTAGATTTAAATATGTTATTTTCTGTAAGAGATTTAACAAAATAACGCATTTGTTCCTTAGATCGTTAAAAAAATAATTGTTTTATCACTGAAAATGATTTTAGGGGTAACCCAGAAAATCGGGCCTCTTCAGGTGCAACGCTGATGCAACGAAAATTAGCGATTGGTTGATTTGGGTCACGTGATTCGTCGAGTAGGAGTGGCGTTGCCTAGTACCGAGCGATCGCGCCTGTAATGTTTTTATTGTGATAAAAACAGTTATTTATAACTATTCTTGTTTGAGTTTCTGTCGCATCTTTCAAATCGTTAGCAAATTGTTAGAAAGTTTTATGTTTGCTATTTACCTCTCGCGGTAAGATTATTGACAGAAACGCTATAAAAAACAATCAAAAGTATCAGAATCTCTTCAAACTGCCAGAAAGCCACGCCAGACGAGATGTGATCCGAAACAGCCCGCTGAAAATAATAACGTTGATAAGAACTAAGAACTACTAAATGAGAAGCAACTAAAGAAAGAAAGAAAGAAAGAAAGAGGGAAAAGAGGAGAGGGTAGTTGCGAGTGAGAGCACGTCCCGTCGATTACCCGACGCACGTTTCCACGGTTTTCCTGAGTTCTCCGTTTCTCTGTCGCGGGCGTGCACCAGCAGCACCACCCCATCGTCGCTCGCGTGTAACTCGAACGAACACACAGGCAATCTAGTTGTTACCTACGCGTGGGCAACCAGGGTATTGTCGGGTGAGTCATCTCTCTCTCTAGCGGTGCTGGCTCGTGTACACCTCTCACCACCCCGTGTGTGTGCAGCGTGTACAGCCGCGGTTTGTTTTCTGGGTAAAAGCCGGAGCCGCCGTGGCTCTTAAGAACAATGGAAACAAAAGAGGCAGGCCGGCACGCGTGCTGGCACAAGGTAGCCATGGTCACGGCGGTCACGTTTCGTAGAATGTCGTGTCGTATATGTACACCGTGCTGCTGGCCGCGCGTCCTTTATGCACACACCTACACCCATGCCTCCCGTGTGCCTTCCTCGGCGATGCTGCTCCATGTCCCTCGAAACTATGTGTGCACCAGTCACCTCGATACGCGTCCACCGTCTCTTCGATTCGTCCCAACCGTGCCAACAGACCTTTCCTCCCTCTTCTTTGCACTTTCCGTCCAATGCTTTTGCAATTAAAGTCTTAAAGTCGCCGAAAAGTTCCGTTGATCCTTAGCTCTGCATCGATCGCGTCGATAGCAACTCGTTCAAACTCGGCAAGTTTGACCGCGTTTGTAACGCTTCCTCGATGTAATCGCGAGTAAAAGTAGGACAAAGTAAAAACTGCCTGTCTATATCTGTCCACGTGGCTTGGGGTTAATTAAAAAAGAAACTGATTCGTGTTTCGTGACACGAAATTCGAAGAGCGCGATCGCGCTGCATGGCGCTAAAACTAAATAAAAATGAACACGTTACGCAACGCTATGCCAATATCAGTCAAGAGTGTGTGTGTGTGTGTGTGTGTGTGTGTGTGTGTATCCTTGGGGATCGGTCAACAGGAGATATATAAGAAGAAAGAAAAGAAAAAGGGAATTTTCGATCGATTCGCCCGGTGCACACACAACATCGAGTGTACATCGTTTCATAGCGTGATCGATGACGAGGTTTTACGTGTGTTGCGCAGGTCGAGAACGTGAGCCTGTGCGTAGGAGCGCTCCGAGCTCTTGGGGCGGACGTCGGCTCCGTGAATCCTAGCGAGTTGGCCGCGGGATCAACCCTCTGGCCGATCCTCGCCCTTCTTTTCGCCCTCTCGCGATACAAGCAGAGAGCCAAGCAGCTGCAAGACATGCCAAGGTAAGTTCAAATCCCTTCTTACCGACGATTGCCAATGTAGGCTGCTAACGTATCTGCCGCGGATACGTCAGGTTCTCTGTACCAACAGTTGGTAACTGAATGACGTGCCGATTGGAGATAAATCAGGGATTACTGGAACGTCGTACCGATCGAGTACGAAGGAAGATTATTTTTCAGAAAAGACAATACAAGTACATAATTAATTTTTGTCATTTTGATTACATTGCAATTGTAGGGCCCTTTTAGTTTCATTTAGAACTGCACGTTTGTACTCCAAGAATTCTTTAATTTAAGTCTAGAATCGTAACATAGAGTGGCCTTTTTTCTTTCGCTTTTGATCAGTGAAAAGAAACTTCAAAAATATTTTCATGTCCCAACACCAAACTATCAAAAATTTCTTACACGTTATACATTACGATAATTTTATATTTGATACTTACAATTTATTTGACACATCGGAAAAAGGTGTTTGATCGACACAAAAAGAAAAAGAAGGAAAAACTCCTTGAATCGAACAATGTATCGTCTACCTAAGACGTTCAACAGCGTCCATCGTCGTCTCGATATTAATCTCAGTCTCGTCGACATCGATCGGCACACATCGCGACGAATGAACGTTCGGGGGCTGGTTTCCCTCGATATTCATTACGGAAGAATTTTCGCGTACTTAGATCTCCGTGGTACTTTAATTCCTGGCAGGTTCGAATCGATACCGATGTCCCGTCAGACGAACGACTCGACGGCGTGCTCATTAACGTCCGCGTTAATCAACGCTGCACGCGTGCCTCGCGCCGAGTGAATATCGCGCCATCGTGTATCGTGCGTGTATCGCCCGTGTGTTCTACACTCCCGTGTTGTGTCGCGTTGCGTTCCGCGTGCCGCGGAAGCCTCGAAGCTTCAAATATTTTAATTACTGCCGCGCGGTCCGCGGTTAATTGCTCTCGCGGCCAGCCAAGGAACCACCCTGCTCCAGACTCGCCACCAACTCTGCTTCTCCTTAATTCGCGAGTTTCCCCGCGAGTCACGGCTCAAGTCAAGGTCGTTATTTTTAAACACACCGGGCGGCGTTCTCGCGTGGGACTCGCCGCGCTTTTCACCGAGCGAGCGAACGAGAGACGATATTAATCTTCGTTAGACCGCCGCGCTAGACGAGACTTTCACCCGGAATTGCCCGGCCATTTCGAAACGATCGTTAGAGAAGTTCATCTCGCCAGCCGTAATTTGCACCGGCGTGTTCTCCCCATAGTAGTGGTTCTCGGAAAATCGATAGACAGCGCTCGGGACATTCGTTCGTTTCCTCTTTCCATTCGCGTTCGCGCGGTTTTGTTTGCAATCGAATTTTAATGGAAAATCGCGGAGTAGGGGGGATGTGTGTGTGAGAGAGAGAGAGAGAGAGAGAGAGAATCCCGCGGGGAAATTCAAGGTCCGCCGTCTAATGGACCGTGTAACGATTCCTCGAGTGAAACGGAGGAACGTGAACCGTCGGAACCTTTAGGAACGCTCACGACATTAACATATTAACAATGCTCCATTATGCCTACGACTCGGTTGCAGACGGTGTGTTACGCTCGCCGCACAATACAACCGCGCGTATACATCGAAACTCTCCCCACCCCCTTGCCGTCGCAACGCAGCCAACGTGGGTGTATTGTGGCTCTGGCCCGTATATGGCCAGGGTATATAACGGGTACTCTGAAAATTCTGTTCCATATTTTCTCCTAACCTAATGAATTATCCATACGAACGGGTCCTCCAACTACGGGGGATCGTATCTTTCTCGTTGCTATCCGATCTCTGTAGTACATGTGTACTACCGCTTTTCAGACGCGCGAGATACGATGCGAGACTCGCGTGGAGGAAATACAGGGTGACCCGAAACTAACGGTGCAATCGAGTTTTTTGAATAATATGATGGTTTTGGAATAATTCGTGTTTTCATACATATAAAATTGTAATAATAATAAACTATATATGTATAATATATGGTTATATATATAACACACATACATGGAAACACGTATCATATATATATATATATATATTTATTAATTATAGTTAGTTTAGTTTAGAATTAGTATAATTTATTATATTAGTATAGTTTATCATATATAGTTTATTACACACACACACATACACATATAGTAATTTTCAATAATGAGTTATACAATAGTAACCTATTGACGAGGGATTCTTTTCTGCAGTTCGGCCATGTGTTTGAACGAAACATGTAAAATATTTTTAATCGTTTAAAGACAAGCGTTCTTTCTCAATTTTGGCACGACATCGTTCGGCATCCATCTTGCAGTACTTGCAACTTCTTCTAACCGTATTCCGCCATTTTTACGAGTTTCTCGAGACTATCGAATTTTCACGTTTCTTGCATCATTGTTGTGTAACTATAGTTACTAAAAATCGCTACTGCGCACTTCTGCGCGTAGTGAACTTTGCGGAATTTGTGAAAACGGAGTTTGCTAATATGAAAAAAAACTAGGTACGCCAATGTCTTCTTTCATCCGTATTTAATAAGACGGCCTTTAGCACAAACTTTGAATGAAAGCTCAGATTAAATTCCACGTATAGGGTGTCCCGTGATTCTACGTGAAGAAACGAAAAGTCGAAAAGAAACAATAAAATTTTCCCATCAATGTCTCCATTTTCGAGAAAATCGAGTTTGAAAATTTATCCACTATACTCGATTTTGGTTAATTCCAGTGATAGAGTAGAATAAAAAATGTAGAATAAAATTGTTTCGTTTTCGAGAAAATCACGTTTGAATAAAATATTCAAAAATATTCAGAATATTCTCGTGTCGACTACCCGACTAACTTTTCAAACTCTTCCCTTTGTTTTTTTCCTTTTACAACCTTTAGAATCACGTTCTACTGGGTTGTAACCCACCAGTTACGGGACACCCTGTATACAGGTACATTTCTCATTCACGCAAGTTTTGGTTTATCGATTTCAAACGTTAGTTATTTAAAGGGCTTTAAAGAAATGTTCGGTGCCTCGATACATGTTCCTTCAAACTTGATGCTATACTTTTTCAAACTTGCAACTTGCTATTGAGTATTCACGTGTACACGTGTACGATAATTCTACATTCTCGAGGAGTAGACGAGTCGATCGAGTCAGTACCAAAGCGTCCAAGACGGATTTTCTCGAGCCACCGTGTAGAAGGAGCACCGTTTCTACAATTTGTACACACGCTTAGCACGCGAGCGGAGGAGACACGCGCGTTGAACTCGCCGCGAGTACGAGACTCGCACTGGCGTGCAGCACACGGGCCTCGCATTGTTGCGTCTCGGTGCAACAATGCCCCACCGCGTCGTGCACGTGCTCGCGGTATGCACGCATTATCGTGAAAATGATTTAAAAACGTAGAATGGACAAACGCCGGGCCAGCGATTGGCCGGCTCTCGCGGAAGGGGAGCGCCGTGATTGGTCACTCGGCCGCAGTGGGGAAATCCACGGAGGCTGTGGGGTACCGATGTGTTTGTTGCTTTGTGTAGGTGACAAAGGAAGAGAGAGAAAGAGAAATTGAAACGCGATTGTTGCGAGCTCCGAGGGCGATGAACGAAGAGGGGTTCATGGGGGTGAAACGCGAACGGACGATGAGGGAAGAACACAGAAAGAGAGAAAAAGAGAAAGAGAGAGAGAGAGGGGGGGGGAGGAGGGAACGACGAAGCCTTGGAGGACGAAGGAAGGAGAAACGGATAGATGGGAATATTGCGAAGGAGAGATGAAACGCGTAGCGCAGACCCTGCTAAAGGGAAGGTATATATCGCATCTGCATGGAGATCGAGAAGAGAAGAGAAGAGAAGAGAAGAGAAGAGAAGAGAAAGGGAGAGAGAGAGTTTGGGGTAACCTGAGAGCAAGAGGGACACAAAACGAGTCTGAGAAAGAGAGAGAGAGAGTAATGGGGATTGTACGAGTATGGATGGTGGGGGCAAGGGCGAGAGAGGGAGAGAGCGAAAGAGAGAAGCCACGTGCTATGGGAACAGGAATGGTTCTCTCTCGGCGGGCCTCAGTTTGAAACGGGCCATCAACGATGCCTGCACACCATGGCCACAGCATGACCGTGGAACAGTCTCGCCATAAGGCATCGTCGTTGCTTGTCGGTGGACGTGCAGTGCAGTGAAATACGCAAGCTTCCGCTCGACCTTCAGTTCGCGGAGCCGATCTTGCGGAATCGGTAGAAGAAAACAACTCGCTTCAGCCGAAAGTAAACGAGCGTAAACAATGCTCCGACGTACGTCGATTCGTTTCGAAAGTCACGCAGAGTCCGCGTACGTGGTGACTCGCTCGCGGTTCTCGCGGTTGGATCGAGACGACGAGATCGACGGTTCGACGATCGTTTCGTAGCGGCTCGACTAGCCGGAGAGAATCGGAGAGAAATGACAAAGGGAGAGAGATCGTCGTTCTTCTAGAAATTTGAAATCACTGACGCGCGTGCAACGAACAACGTTTCTCCTTCGGTCGTCGTTGCTCCGCTGAGAAACGGTTCGCGAAATCGGTAGACACGACGATGCCGGTGTTTCCAGCAGGCCGATCGCGTAATTAAACAAATCACGCGCGCGCCAGCAGAGTAAAATCGGTCACGATCGTTTACGCGACGTGCGAATCGTTCAGTTTCGATCGCAAGCGTGATGACCGGTCTAACGATCTCGAGGATCGAAGGTCGAAAGCGGACGACGTCGCTCGCGGTGCCGGACGACGAGCCGAGCGAATGAATCACCGTTGTTCCTCCGATCCGCGTCGATCGGGACACGCTACCAGCGGCGAGCCCGGAGAAGGAGAATTTGGCAAACGAAAGCGAGCGAACGTTCGTCTTTTTTCTTTTTTTTCTTTCTTTTTTTGGGGGGGGAGGGTTTTTACTTCGAAACTCTCGCTGACTAGAGGCCGTTCCCGCCTATTTGTTTATTTACCACGCACCGGCGAGAGGAGCGAGGCTGCGACGCGAGTTCGCGTCTACCGGTTGATTCACCGGGACACTTTTGACCGTGTCAGAAGTGTCAGCGCACGCTGAAGAGGAGCGCTACTACTATTTCGGATCTCTGGCGCGGAGAGACGCGAAGCCAGCCACAGCCAGCCAGCCAGCCTGGAAATCGCAGCGAAATGGGGAACAGCGGAAGCAGCGGCGGTGCCAGCAGGAAGGCACGCAGCTTGCCAAATTCACCGGAAGCGCACAGGTAGATCTCCCTCCGTCTCTCCCCGTTCTTCCTCCTCCTCCTCCTCCTCCTCCTCCTCCTTCTACCGAACGAAACTGTCGTCGTCGCGTTTCTGAACTCGCGAATTTTTCCTCACTTTGCCTTGGTTTTCGTCGATTTTACCTCCTGCCTTCCGGATTCCAAACACGAAGCGCGAGGATCGAGACTTTCACGGTGACCTTGCAAACTGAAGCGCGGTCCGTGTTTTCGCGATCGTCCGTGGGAACCGGCGTTTACGCGAGACCGGGTGGATTTATCGCGACAAGAAGGGAAACGACGCGATGGAATTCCATTTGTCTCTAACTCGCCGGAAGACAAATTGGGTCGTTGGTCTTCTCCTCGCCACAGTCAGCTCCTCGAGGACACGCTGTGGCGACCAATGTGACTCGAGCGAATGGACTTTTCCATTCGCGAGAGAGGAGATGCAATCTGTCTCGAACGCGGAAGTATCGGAGATTGGAGAAAGAGAGGAAATTGGCGATCGGTGGAGGCACACAAAGTGATTTCGAGAGAGGAGCGAGGAGCGTGTAATTTACACGGTACGGACGAACAAGACGCGCTCGGTCACGATCTATATCGAGAGAGGAAAAATTCAAAACCAGATCCCCCCCGTCTCGTGGCTCGCTCCGAATGGCCATCGCCACGGGGCCCCTGCAGACCGGTTAGGCCTTGGCTGCAGGTCGACACCTCGACACCTCTCCCGTGAACCTCCGACGCGGACACGCGATGAGAACATTCTGTCACGCGTCCTCCTCCTACAATTGTCCGTCGCCGCCTGGATCTTCCAGTCGGAAGGGACGAAAAAAGAAAAGGAAAAAAGGGGAAACTCTCTTGCTCTCTTAATTTTCAGCGTGTCTGCTCGCGAATTATTGAAAGCCACGAATATTTGGAAGGAATCTTGAATATCCTACCGGGCGATACTCGAAACGTGAAATTCCGGTTTCTTTGATTCTGGATTGAAAGTGCTCGCGCCGCGCATTCGGATAGCAATCACGCGTTTTTGACGTTACCAAAGTGTGAGAGACGACCGATTCGTTATTTTCGGTGGAAATTTTGCAGATGTAAGACGGCATTTGTAGAGATTTAAGATTGTTTTGGAGACTTGAACGATTTCCCGCAGAAACGTAGCTTTCTATCTTGATGAAAATTCTTGCGTTTTAATTCAGTCAGTAGTTCCAGCTAAAAAATTTTATTATATAATGTTTTTCAATTTTTTTCAAGTTCGATAGATAATAAGTAATTTTAGAATAAATTTTTAATGGAAATTGTACGCTATAATCGCCGGTAGTTCTAGTGTCAAAAAACTAGAAATTGTGACTTGTATACATTGCATTATAGTGTTTTTCTATTTCTTTTGACTTTGTCTTCAATGGAAATTTTATGCTTTAATGGCCAGTAATTGCAGTGTCAAAAAACTAGAAATTGAAGCCTGTATATATATTAATTATAGTGTTTTTCTATTTCTTTTGACTTTGTCTTCAATGGAAATTTTATGCTTTAATGGCCAGTAATTCTAGTATCAAAAAACTGGAAATTGAAGCTTGTATATATTGCATTATAGTGTTTTTCTACCTCTTTCGACTTTAATGTCTCCAATGGAAATTCTACGCTTTAATCGCGGTAGTTCCAGTCTTTTTTTTCTTTTTTCTCTTTTTTTAAACTGTTTTTAGCTGCGTCGGTATTTTCAGCTACATCGATCAACGAGAAAAGCTATTTATTCCGTGACACGTGCGAAACGCCTTCTGTCATACGTATAACAAATCGCGCGTCCGAGATAACGTCCCGTTATCTATTCGCAACTTTTGTGCAGCTCTCGCTTGCTTTTGTGCATACGGCGCGCGTGGTAACTGCACCCCTGTTCGTTGTTGCGTTTACTCGAAGAAAAGGAAAGAAAAATCTCAAAAGCTCAAGAATCACTGTGACAAACAATAATATTTCCGCGGATAAAGTTGCACGTTTTTAACGTTTGAAATCAGCAGAGAGAGCAACGATTCCAACGCGAGTCGAATTCGGGGATTTGTTTTCTCTGTGACTTTTGCGTCAAACAATATCCACGTGACTAAACCATCGTTCTCATTGCCATAATCGTTTGATTAATCCGTCAAAAATAAATAACGAATTTAAATTTTATTATTACTATTGCATTTTAATATTATCATTACATTTTGCAATTTAACGCTACGAGTGTGCAATTATATATTATTTACGTTTCTGTATCTCGTTTATTGATATTGGAAAATTTCAAAATTACAAACAACTATTTACACTCTCGGATAAAATGATTTCATTCTGCGGACTGTTTAATAATGATCTTACTTGTAATTTTAATACTCGCCGTTTCGTCAAATTTCTCGGAGAAGCGAAGGAAGAGGGAGGTTTAGGCGGCATTAGGAGGGGAACTCGCCCGTAGTTTGGGGAGCGGTTCTAATAATTTTCAGGGTCCAGCGAACCCACGAACCCTCGTGCGTGTCGTACGCACCTGGCGTTCGATCGACGAAGACCGAAGGCTTCCTTTTAAAGAGCGAAAGGCATAGACAAACGGTGTATTTATAACATTTTTGCCAGATGAAGCGAGCCAACTCGTGCTCCACCCGTGTGTCTGCGTGTCGCACAATGAAGCGGAGGGAAAAGTCAGTTTTGCGAAATTCTGTCGTAAACGAACTGTCTCTCCGTGGGAGAACCGGTCCTGTTCAGCACCGGACGCCTTTCGAACGAACCTCGCTCGAGACGCGGATCGACTCGATTTCTGTGCAATTCAAACGCATCGGTTCCTCGGCTCGGCTCCTTGCTGAACTGGGCTTGCTTTGTTCTGCCTCGCGCGATCAAGAAGGAGTTCGATGGTGTTCCACGTTTCGTAACCGCGACCGGCGCGCGTTGTGCAACCGCGAACCGCCATAACAACCGTAACAACCGTGCAATTACGCCCGCGTCGAAAAATTCGCGTTCTCCAACGTACACGGGTGGAGAGAACAGTTTGCCCTATCGTAGATGAATTCTACACTTTCGATTTGATGGGGATGCGTGTAAGAAAAACTGCACGACTTGTAACTAGGAAATGAAGACACAAAATTTTATTGACATGCAAACGTTTGAATCGATACAAAACAAATTACAAGCGCGATCGCTCAGTAAATGTACCAGACAACGCCACTCCTACTCGAGGTCTACGCCACGCCCCCTCGCGACTCACGTGACCCAAATCAACCAATCGCTAATTTTCGTTGCATGAGCGTTGCCAATTTTCTGGGTTACCCCCGCTAAATAATTTAATCACTTTCAGTGATAAAAATTTTGCCCCAAATATAATCTCGACATTGAATTTCAAGGTCAAAAAAAATTTTTCTTTTCTTTCTGCATTGTATCCTACTCGTCACGAAGATAAACTTTTCCAATGAACCTAATAGTTGTCTTGAAAAATGGCAAAAACGTTAACACCGCCGACGCGTGGGTTCTAACAGCGACTTTATGATTCTGGGCGCGTGGATGTCTTTGACTTGTCATAGCTGTAGCATCAGTGTGCGAGTCTAAATAATTAAATGATGAGACTAACGGTTAACATTGTTTGAAATATAAACATCACGTTTAAGTCGCTGTTAAAGGAACGATTGACGCGATTCTACAGGGTGGGCCAAAAGTCACTCCCTACTATTGTAATTTTTCTCATTATACATAACATTTCAATATTCGAAAGAAACGTAATTCAAAATTGACGAAATTCGTGTTTCCTCATATTTTGATGTTTTATTTCTAAAAAATGCGATGGGAAGGAACTTTTGGCGCACCCCGCAGAAAACCAGAGGCCAGCAACAATCGCCTGTCTCGTTTCCCTTACCGAACGGAGGAATCGTTCGATTTTGGAGCAAAGCTCTCTCCGGTGATCGCTCCGATGCTCGGCGAATGGTAAGAAACTCGGAGACCAATCGGGAGATCAATCATCCGCGAAGAAATATCAGAGAGGATCGAGGCGCATCGTGGCGTGTCGGAAAGAAGAAACGGAAGAAATCAGAGGAAGAGAGGAAGAGGGGGATGGGGAGAGGACAAAGGGGGGAAAAAAGCCGAGGACGGGGTGGGTTGTTTGCGAGGCACGTGGCACAGAGCACGGATTACTTTCTCTTTCTTTCTCGTACTGTTTCTTCTCTCTGTCTCTCTGTCTCTCTCTCTCTCTCTCTCTTTCTCTCTCTCACGCCCGTAGGTCGAGCCGTTTGATTTATTATTCTCGACTCGTGCGATTATTTCACGCGGGGGCCATCGTTCCTCCCTCTCCCCCCTCCCTCTCTCAGACGGTTTCAGCCGTCTCCCTTTCCCTTCGTTCGCTCGCTGAAATTCTCTTTATTTAGCGAACGAGTTCAAAGACATCCCGAGAGCCCGCGTTCTCGATGCGAACGCGCTCTCTCGCAGAAATAGACTCTCAAGTACCTACGTAATGTACGTTCGCGGTACTGTCGGCGATCGGCTGGCAAAAGCGCGCAGTCCATAGACGAATCGGATGATCGATCGCCGATCGATGACGCGCTCCATGCGAAATTCGTTCGTCCGTGTTGACTTTATTGCCACGGCGTTTGTTGCCATTGGACTTTTCCCGCTCTCCCGCGACGAGTTCGAAGAGAGAGAGAGAGCTCGAAGAGATCGAAAAATCGAAGAGAGGTCATTTGACGAAGAGACTGAGAACTTGTAGCTCAACGTCTGTGGTTTGATTGTAATTAGAACGTATTGTTTTTGGTGTTGCGCGACGTTTGAATATCGAAACTGTCGAGCCAAATTCATATAGAGTAAAAAGTTGGTAATATACGTACTTGCCACTTGTATATCTGACGGATATTTATTTTTTATTGTCACGTACACTTAGCTACATAGTGCATAATATTGTAATTATATAATTATGTGATATATGTTATACGTTATATAATTTATTGTCACGGAAATTTAGACACATATTGTACAATATATATTTATACGTTGTATATTATATAATTATAGAGATTTATGTTCAAATTTACAGAATCGAGACAAATTGTTAAATTTTGGGACAACGTCAAGGTGTAACATTTTGTTTCTCGATGTTGTTTGTTTGCCAAAAGTATCGACCGTAGTGTACGTTTTGTCAAACTCTCGCAAACACGAACTTGTCGATTACTCGAACATATTCGTAACACAAACACTCCAGGGAAATTTTAATCAAACTCATAACCATCGGTTAATACGTTTCAGTGAAATAGTAGTTTCAATATTACATTCAAATTTTCAAAACAGAGGCAAACTATGAAATTTTTGACTAAAGAGTATATATATGATATACAATAATTATAATTATTGTACACTTTATACATATATTATTCTTATAATACGTATTTTATACGTATAGTCACACATGACGTAAATATGTGATATTTTATTACTCGTTTGCCGAACGAATCAATGTGGATGTCGTCAAACTCTCGCAAACACGGACTCGTCGATCGCTCGACGACGAGTATTCTTCGAGGAACACAAACACTCGTGGGGGAAAGTGAGTTCCCGCTGTTGAAACGTGCCTCCCCGACTGTCATAATTAAGTGTAACCTTTCGACGGTCTCTTGTCCCGAACAAAGAGCAGCCCGTTTCGATCGTTTCGAAGCGAAGATCCGGTCGTGCCCTGAGAATTCCGCGGCCAACCTTTTTGTTCGCCGAGGTTCACTTGGCTATACAGGTTCCTCGAATCAAAGTCTGTTCTTGTTGCATTCTCTTACGCGTTGAAAAAAATCGCCCACCACCGGCGGTCTCTCTCGACGAAATTCACCTACAAAATTCACCTACCTAATTCACGTGGCCACGATGAAAATGCGACAATGTCACGACAGCCATCAGATTGCAGAACAAACTCGTGGTTTAAAATGAAATTAATTACATTTTATCATTGAAAGTGATTTTAGCGGGGATAAGCCAGAAAATCGGGCCTCTTCAGGTGCAACGCTGATGCAACGAAAATTAGCGATTGGTTGATTCGGGTCACGTGATTCGTGAGGGACGTGGGGTGGACCTCGAGTAGGAGTAGCGTTTCAGTGAGACGAATTTGAAAATGCAGCTTTTAAGATACGCGTGTATCTTATTTTCGGCCAACTCAATGAAAGTTTCATAAATAAACGAGACTGTCGATTTTTGCACAAATTCGTGTTCCTTCGCTGAGCTGAATACCGAACGATTCCTGGAGAAAGTCGAGTTCTGATTCGACTTACGCAGTCTTGCCTAGAAAAAAATCCGATCGAGAGGCGGCTCTTTTCCAAAACGAAGAGATATATTAAGCAACGGTTAATCATCACCGGCCGCGTAATAAACGCTTGTCCCGCGTCCTTGCGTTTCTGAATAGAAACGGGGAAATAATAAGCGGTGCGCGCAACTAAACGCTCGCGATAATAATATCGTTCGCGCGGAATAGTGAGTCGCCCTTCCTGGTAGAACACCGTCCTTTTTCCCCGAGAGATTGTCTAAATTTATCTCGCGCTCTGGAACAACGCGCAACCGGCTCCTTCTTCCCGGCTCGTCGACTCGCGCCGACTTTCTCCTCTCTCGTGACTCTTTCAACCACTCGGGAATCCGCGGCTGTCTTGCCACCGCGCGCGAATTAATCGTCGGCCCTTTTCCCTCGTAAATCGTTCGGATCCCGAGATCCACGCTCCCGATACGCGGAACTCTCAAGCTTAACGCCGGAATTTACCAAGATCGTCGAAACGATCAATTTGGTACTTTTGTTGGATATTTTACACGGATGTAGATTACGTATATAAATTATCAAATACAAAATTCAATTTTTAACATATACATCTATATTATAGAAAAGAAATAAAATTATATATTATATAAGGATATTAATCGCACAATATATATTTA
This sequence comes from Melipona beecheii, assembly GCA_032399605.1. Classification (NCBI taxonomy): domain Eukaryota; kingdom Metazoa; phylum Arthropoda; class Insecta; order Hymenoptera; family Apidae; genus Melipona; species Melipona beecheii. The sequence continues at coordinate 1,525,327 of JAUCMO010000243.1, read as the reverse complement.
TTAAACTTGAGATATATAATTACACAATATAATATCCTGGGAAATGAATTTTATATATATACATATATATACAATTTATGTGTTTAAACGAAATGTACATCATACAAGCATATTATGCACTTCATTGTATTATAAATTTCCTTTTTTTTACTTCACCGACAACGCATATATATTTCTGATGGAAATTTTCCGTTTTAATCGCCGTGCGTGTTGTATTTCATTTCCGTTGTTACCGCTATTGACGCTTCCGAAAAGCAGCAGATTTTATCGTCTCATTGTTATCGCACGTTTCCCTCATTGTAATCACACCGTTTCATTAAATCGTTGCGCGTTGGAGTGGTCGTAAACGTAAATGCGCAATCCTTTGCGGGAGGTGGGCCCGTTCAGTTAATTCCAAAGTGACTCTAGATTCGGATGACACGCGAGATGTATCCACTCTATACCACGAATGAATTAGCTATTCACGCGAAGCATTCGAGTAACACGCTCGTCACGCGACGTCGGCCTCTCTCCCTCGCTCGCGTTGCCTCAACGGTTGCCGGTTGACGCAGATTTATACCAGAAACGTTTCGTGCAACGTTTGGCCTCCGTTGCGTTTATTTAACCGCGGCTGAGTCGTTCAGCAACGGATGATTAAGCGTTCGTCATTTTTGCAAGTGTCTGTCTCTTGTTCCTCTGACAATTAACTTTTGTTGTATAATTTACTTATTTTGGCATTCGAATTCTTAATTTCATTCGAACGCAACAGCTCTGTACATGTAAGTGCCCCGGTGCGTCCATTGTTGCGTGAATATATGAGAATCCTTTACAAGATTTCGAGCGAGACCTTCCCGCCGCGATATTCAGTTTGGCTACATTTTCATGGAAATTCTCCGAAGCAGCCACGTACAGGGTGGAAGGAACAGTTTATCCGTGGTTGTTGCAGATGAATTTTATACCCTTGATGGAGATACCGCCGCAAAATTGAATTTCAAGGTCAAAAAAAATTCTTCTTTCAGGCATTGTATTCTGCTCGCGACGAAGGTAAAACTTTTCCAAAGAACCATAGATCGCAACCTAATAGTTCTCTTGAAAAATGGCAAAGAAGTTTCTCAATTATTTTACGCGCGAGTGCTAACAGCGACTTTACGATTCTGGACACGTGGTTGTCTATTTTACGTAGTTCTCGCATTAAGTTTCACTAACGTTTGATTTATCGTAGCAGTAGCATCAGTGTGAGCCCAAATATTCAAACAAACTGTTGATATTATTCGAAATATAAACATTAAGCATAAAGTCGCTGTTAGAACCCACGCGTCCATAGTGTCAAATGATGAATCAACTTTTTCGCCATTTTTCAAAATAACTATTAGGTTCCTCGGAAAAGTTTCACCTCCGCGATGAGTAGAAGACGATGCAAAAAGAAAAGAAAAAATTTGACCTTGAAATTCAATCTTTGTCTCGCATAAATTTGTAGCTATACCTATCTGTCTTTCTTCTTCGAAAACAAGTCCACGGGCTTGTATTTTTCATTCAGTAGGGCACTTATGTTATTTTTACCGGTTTGACCTTTCAGCCTTCAGTTCAAGACGCCTGCAGGACGTTCGAAACAGGGTCGAACTTGAGCGTAATTCTTAAAAGTTGCAATCTGCCGTCGGTTCCTTCATTCTAGGCTACTTCTCTCTCTAACGAAATTACGCGACAGTAGCATCGGAATCTCCAAGCACGTTATCGCAATTTGCATTTGTATACGGTTCGGCGCGGTTTCCGCGCGGCTGAGAGATCATCCGCCTGAGAGATCGCGGCAGCTTCTCCAACGAGCCGAGGTTCTCTGTCTCTCTGCATTCGGGGCTCCCGCAAACTGGTCCTCAAAAGAACTGGTTAAGCGCGCAATTATAGTCCTAGCGTACCGTGTATAAATTGCCAGAGTTCATTCACGCGAAATATTCGACCGAGTTGATCGCGCGAGTTCGCTGGTTCTTTTCGCGAAAAGGTCTCGCGTTGTACCAAGAAAGAACCGCGCAAGCGATGTCGGTGAAACGAAATCCTGTTCAACGCGATACCTTAATTATGAAAGAGAAAAAAGGAAAAAGTAAAAAAGGTTAATTCATTCTCGAGTTGCTGCGTGCAGTGGGTGCGTCTGACCCGAACCGGTTCAATCCACTGTCGAGATTTAGAGTCACGAATAAACCACTGCCGCTTAAATGCCATTTATATGCTGTTCGTAATTTCTCTAAAAAGAAGAGAAATATAAATATTCTTACTGGAAACTTACAAACACAAATGTGTATAATTGTAAGTATAAATTTCGTCTAATTTTAGAAGAATATTCTTGTGAAAATTTATGGTTACAGATAAAATAAATCTCTCATAAAGTATTCATACGTAAAATGTAATATTTCTATTTATATTCTCACGAAACTTTGTACAAATATAATTTCATAAGAATATAAAACATTGATAAATATCAATGTTTCTATAAATTTTTGCGAAAAGAAAGTCTCTCATATAAAATATAACATTTACATTCATATTCACATGAAACATTATAAATATTTATAGTTGAAAATGTAAATATAATTTTATGAAAGTAGAAACGTTCTGATGAAAATTTACAGATAAATATCCTATAAATTCTTGTGAAAAAAAAAAAATAGAACAGAATAATAAAAAAAGTATTTGTACAAAATATAATATATTTATATTCATATTCTTACAAAATAAATGAATATTTCAACGTATAAATGTTTTTTCGTAGACTATTTATATTTCGAGATAACGTAACTGTCAGCAATTTTCCAAAAAAAAAGTACTTGTAATATTTCGTTCTTCATCATTGCGAGATTTAAGTTGAAAAAAATCCGCTCTTAAACTTTTGTTTGACTTCGAGTTTCAAAAAAAAAAAAAAGAGTAGAGAGAAAAACACAATCGGTCGAAAGTACGGCAATTAGCAGAATCAGTCCGCGGGATCGGTTCGGACCGACCTCTGGCTCCACGCGGTTATCTGCAGAACTATGCACGTAAACGGCACACTGTAGTCGGGTATAGCACAAAACAGAGGAGAAGTTTCTAACGGCACTTCCCTCTGTCTGAGCGCGCGCGCTCTCGGGGTTAGGTTGAACTGTGGCAGGTAAAAGCCGCGGCCAGATGCCTTATCGAATTGCCACGGCACCCGGCGACATTCCTTCTAATTGCTTCGAAACTAGCGGGCTCGGTTCTCCGCGCCGATTTTTCGAAATCGGCCGACCAATTAGATCCAGCCACGAGGACACGATCTCGAGCCGGTCGAGAGAGGTGAGCCCCCTCCCGCTCGTTGTGCGTCGCTGGCGCTTTCACGAACTCACCTCGCAGCTAGCTACGCCTTTCCTAGACCACTCGTCTCGTTCCCGTTGGAAAACCATGATTTTACGCGTTTCGACGCTCTTATTTATCGCCGTTGGCTCGTTAACGACACCCATTTTTTTTTTCTTTTCTTTTTGTCGGGTGATCGACGACGTTGGGTGAAAACTATTTGCTCGTGAAGCGATCTTCCCTCCTTCCGTCGACGAGCACAGCTTCCGAGACGGAATTATACTGCTCACAAAAATTACTATAGGGGATATTTCGAAACGAAAGAAGAAGCACTCGATTTTTTTTTTTATTAAACAAGAACATCGGACGTTTGACTTGCCGATGTTCTTGTTTAATAAAAAAACATGTTTCTTCTTTTTATCGCTTCACATTCATTTTTGAAACATCCTCTAATTTTTTTTTGTGAGCAGTATATCTTCTTTCATAAACTGTCGCTAAACTGGCATTGACGTTACAATAAAAAGGAGAATCTGAGAATAAATATTTTTACGAAAAACTGACGAATGCAAATGTGCATGATTTTATAAGAATATAAATGTTTATGAAAATTTATAAATGCAAGTATTCCTGTAGATTCTTGTGAGAAAGAAAATAGAATAAAGTAAATCTTTTGCAAAGTATTTATGCGAAATATAATATTTATATTTATATTTTTACAAAACATTATATAAATGTAATTTTAGGAGAATATAAATACTTTTACGATAATTTATAAATATATATACATATTCCTGTAAATTCTTGTGAGAAAAAGTAGAATAAAATAAACCTTTTACGAAATATTTATATTTATATTCTCGTGAAACATTGTATGAATATAATTTTGTAAGAATATAAATATTCTCGTGAAAGTTAATAAATATAAATATTCCTACAGATTCTTGCGAGGGAGAAAATAAAATAAAATGAAATAAATCTCTTATGTAAAATACGATATTTATATTATTATAAAACATATAAACATACATATTTATGCAAAATAAATATTTATAATTTTTAACTCTCGTCAGTATCCGTTGCGTGAAATCTCGCGACAGACTTCGTAGATTTTGAAGGAAAATTCCATTGTCCAAACCTAACCTAAACTTTGAACCTTCTCGAGAAATTGAAACATACGCAATGAAATTTAAATACATACGTATACGCGAATAATAAACATGTTTCTTTGTATTCGAAACATGTACAAAGATCGATTAGTCTAACTGTTAATCAGCCAATCAAATTTCTGTACGCACGCACGCAGCGCAGCTGTTTGTGGTGACATCGAAACAACGTGTGCAGCGTATCACACGTGATAAGAATCCGGTTTTCCAAGCATCCCGTGGTATTATTTGAAAGAAAGTGTGTTACATTTGTTATGCAAATCTTAGACTGCAACAATGTCGTCAACTAGTGTTTCTTAATGAAACGATATTATTCGTCTGTATCAAATTAACATAAGGAGGATCTGTATGAAACGCAATCCTTAATCGTATCGTATTTGGATCCCGTGCAATAGAAGTTACTTAAAGCTATTTGAATTTCAGTGCCACGCTCTAAAAGTGCGTGATCGAAACAACAGGGATGGGAAATCGGATATCGATCCTCATCCAGGGGGATGAGGCCACCCATCAGATATGGAAGCCAGAAGCTTGAGTAATTAACAGAACCTCCCTCCCCTTTGCCACATAGCGTACGTGCACGCTTGTGTCCGCATTAATTGTCTCCGCGACGTGGTCATATCGCGGGTCTGCGCGCTGCACGCGACACAACAATCGGCAACACGCGCCGAGCACCAGTGTGATATTCTCGAAACGTGATCGATCATTCGTGTTAATAACGCTTGTAGAGCCAAATAAGCGGTGACCTCTGGACTTACGAGTCAGGTAACAACTTTGACGATTGACACTAGATTCACGGGCATTTCTTGTATACTTGTCCTCGCGGACGCACGAAGTCGACACACACGGCATATTCCTCACCAAATCGATTCGAATATTTCGGGAACAGAGGTAATTGTGCAATGTTAACTCATGAATTTATTATATTATTTTATTATAAATTATAAATTATATTATAAATTATATTATTACTACTATTAATAATATTTGTTAATTAAAATTATTATTACTATATTATATTATCTTATAGTTACAAAATCACATTATATTGACATACGTCAAAAGTTCATTATACTTCTGACGAAGTAGGATAAACACTGAAATCACACAGTCCATTTTAGAGCACGTTTGAGACATCAGATTTTCAAAACAATTAAAATGTGATTTTTACTAACTAACAATGGGAATATGATTTCTACTTTTTTTACGCTCCTTTTATATTCAGCATTAGTTACTGGGATAATAATTTCACGAATGAAACAGATTTGTGAGATCCATCAATTTGATAGATATAGGTGTATACTAAATTTCTCAATTAAAGATTTGAAAAAATAACAACCTCGGCGAATATATGTATTATATATTCGTATCACTCTATGAATAAGAGTCAGCAAACATTGCCAGAAAAAGATCGTAAAAATTTTTCAAATTTCGCTCGTAAAGTCAGAAATCCGTCAAACTGGCGAGTGCGTAATAACAACTCTTATCTCGGTATCTATGTACAGCAACGATTCGTCTTCGTTGTCGCACTTGTCGAACTGACAGTTTTGACAAATTCTTTTTACGCGCTACGTCCATCGTTTCACGTGTCAAATGGTTCCAGAAGGTTCCTTTTGTTTCATCCGTGCACAATATTTTATTATCACTGAAAGTGATTTTAGCGGGGCTAAGCCAGAAAATCGAGTCTCTTCAGGTGCAACGCTGATGCAACGAAAATTAGCGATTGGTTGATTTGGGTCACGTGATTCGTAAGGGGGCGTGGTGTAGATCTCGAGTAGGAACTGTCTGGTTCCTACTGGGGTACTGGGGTACAAGTCGTGCAGTGTTTTTGTTCTACGTTATATCATTGAATCGCGATATCCATTCTGAAGCTCTTCGCAATGTTACTCCCAAAATTTGTAGGATCTGTTAGCCAAGATGGAAATTCTAAATTATTCAAAGATCCACGCTGCGATTAATTGTCACAGTTAAAAGGTCAAATCGAATTCAATCGAAGCTTGTCAGAGCCTCGAAGAAGTAATATTTCACGCTCGTTAGAGGGGTGGTTCACGACGTCGAACGATGGGAAACGAGATCCGCAGAGCCGCGACCTTGGAGGCTTTACACCCTTTAAACCTCTAATTCCTCCGATGTCCCGAGCTTAATAACACCTTCGACAGTGGCGCGCTGCCACTCGAAGAAACGTCGTTTGCTTACAAACGAGGGACAAAGGCGTCGTAAAGAGGACGTTTACAGCCGGGGCACGTCATATCTGCCGCCGTATTAATACGTCGGGCCGGTGGAGCGCAGAGGACTCGTGGCAGAAATTGCGAAACGCGACGAGAGACCGATGGCGGCTGCCGCTCGCAACACCGGTCGGGGACATTAATTCCTGATATTGCCCTCGTAAATATTCGCGAAACGCACTCTGTCCCCCTCGCTCGTGCCCTTCCTCACGCACACGCTTCAGAAGATTGAAACGCTTCTTTCTTCCGTTCGACGCGAACGCTGCCGCCGCAACTGCCTCCCTTTCGGCGACTTTGAATTTTTTCTTTTTTTTCTTTTTTTTCTTTTTTTTGTCAGGCGACCTTTCGCCTCCCCCATGCATCACGCTGCAAATATACGCTGCGCGAGGAGAGGAGAGCAAAGACCCGTAAATCTCGGGACGAGCCGTCGATTTCTCTTTCGCGGAATACGAACGATTCGTGGAACGTCCGCTCTGATAAATATCAGCCGGTGTTCTCGATACCGTTACGGAAGAGCACTCGATACGTCAACTTCTTATTCAAATTAGTTTTTAACTTTTCGCCCTCGGGAGCATTTTTTGTACGTATCATCTTCGAGAATAGTTGGTGAGATTGAAGTATTCACTTGAAATAAAATAACAAGCATTGAAAATAATCATCTTTAAATGGCATTTAGCAATTATTATCGTTTAAAGCAATCACCAAGTGTAGTATGTAGAATAATTTCAATCTTCGAAGAAATTTCCGTCACCATTTTACAAACTTTCATAAAAAGCGATAAGAAGTTTAGTTTATGTGAATTATCGCGAATTACTCGAATAATAGTTCGATGACAATGATAACAAGTGTCAACTGACTCACGACTGTCTCTCTCTGTCCTCGAGAATTTCTTCTTTTGAAATTTGCCTTCCTCCCACGTCGTTACATCGTATCTACGTTCATTATAATCATCAGCATAAAAAGTTTTATAATTTTGCCTATTACAAATTTGAAAAGAGATCATACACGTATCCAAATTGACTTTTGCACGATACAAGTTGCAACGAATCGCGCAAGATGGCGCACACAAGCGATCGTAGCAAGAAAATATTTAGAAACAACGTACATTAGGGGAACCACAAGTAATGTCGTTTTTCGATACTATACAAAATTTGATTTCATTTAAAAGTAAATACAACTTTAATCTGTAATTTTAATTTAACAATAAGCACGCTAAATGTCAATATATATCTTGTAACAAGTTCAACTATATTGCCACTAGATGGCAATGTTTATTAATTTTTGAAAAACACAACATTACCTATGGTGTACCCCTAATCAAGAAGAGCTAGTCAAGTCTAATCTCAAAATATTCTAAAACATCTAAGACTTACAAATACGTTTCATTTTCCACAAAGAATTTAATTCGAGTGACAAATTCTCGCCATTTCTTCGTAACGAGTAGACCCGTCATTCGCAGCTAAGAAGTTACTTATACATAATTTATTATTATTAATTACATATAATGTAAATAAATAAATAAATACTAATTCTAATACCACTCGCTCTCTCGTAATATCAACAACGCTTACAATTATAAGAAGTAAGATAAGGAGAGCAGGAAAACTCTTGACGAGTTTGTACCACGTTCGACCGATATCGGAATGGATCTACAGCAAAGACTTATCGGTCAAACGGTAATTGCGGTACTACGTGCCGTAGGAGAAACTCTCCGAAGAAAATTTCATTTACATAATATGTAATTAAGTGCACACACACACACACACCCGATAACAACTCTGGAGGATGAATTTCCTTTCGAAAAATTCGCCTGCCAATATGAAAGGTGTGTAATCATTCTTTCCTCGGGGATACAGGCAAAACCCATTAGCTGAAACGTAGGAGCGATGATATTTTAAACACCGCGACGAGAAATATTGACCCTCGCGTCTTATCTTCGACGAACGTGCGCGTACTGGATGGAAGACCGAACGAGCGTGTTACGCGCGGACAGATAAAAGCAAAAGACAAGGATTATAGAGTCCGAGCGGAGCCGCTCACACCGCAAACCTCGCGCGTGGTTGCTCGTTTTCTCGCGGATTATCCAACTACGTGTGTAACTAGCGCTATCCAATTTGGTATCAAACGCTGAACCAACGATCCGCGACACTCGTATTTACGCGTTATCTCGACGTTGGAGTTTCGAACCCGCGTGGGCGGATGATTCGTTTTTAAACGGAATAACCGGCCCCGATCCTCGCATCGATTCTCGATGGTATCCTCGCACGTACGTGTATCCTGAGGGAACCATCGGGACGTGTCTCGCTTATCGGCGCCACAATAAACGCCTGGCCGTCCTTTGCGCGTTATAATACGTTTCGACATTTTTCTCCCTCCCCCCTCCTTGAGTCGTGAAACGAGGTCGACCATTAACGCGTCTCGTTTCGTGCGATTCGCCCTTAGGCTCGGAAATAATCGCGGCTTATCCCGCGGAGCCGAGGATATCAAGAACGCCCCATGCATATGCATATCGCGCGTATTAATCCACGGTGCCTGTCCGTGTACCACGAACGGACATTTCATTTAAAAACGCACGCGTTACGTGTCAAGGGCTGATGCCTGAACGTCGTCGGAATTGTTCGAGACGTCCGCGTTCCGAATTGCGATTTTTACATCCTTGAAATTTTATAACACGACGTGAAATGTTCGCATTTGACATTTATAGTATATTAGTTTATAAAATTTTTTTTTCTATTGATTTAATGTTTATGATGATCTGTGCATGTCGAAGAAGTCATTAATTTAAGACAGAAGTCGTAAAACTTTATAAAACTTGAACAATATAAAATAATATAATTAATAATACAAATGTAGAACTTTAGTTTTAATTTTATAAAAATTGCGTTTGTGTTTTCTCTTTGTATCTTTTTATGTGATAGATTTTACGGAATTAAGTTTTAAACCAAAAATGTGGCTAACTGGCGGCCCGCGAACCTCCCACTTTCCTGATCGCTAGTGCTACCCCCTCCATTACATTGAAATTTCCCCGCCGCGCATGAGAGAGTAGGGAGAATAGTGGAGAGTCTAGGACCTAAAACCAATAATTTCATACATACGAATCAGTGAATACTACTTCACAAAGTTAGAGTATCTTCTAAATTAATAATTTCAGGTAAACAAATAGTTCTTTGCAAAAATTATCGAATATCGTCGAGTAACGAATCGAAAAGTATATCATTCCATTCAACGCTGAAACTACAAAATTTTCATCGGATTATTAAAATTAAAAAAAAAAAAAAATGAAATAAAATAGGAAAACTTTACAACACAGTGCACTTTGCGATACTTTTCACGTATTTTACGAGAAATCTTCAAAATTGTTTTACATCTGTCTAAAATTACAAATCGGTCATTTTGACCATTTTGACAGTTCCAGAGCGTCAAAAAAGCGGAGGTGCGTTGCGCGCTTTCTCACACCTCCGGGAACGGAAACGACGGAAATATCGGAGGCGATAAACTTAGACGATGCTCTCTCTACGTCTATGTTTCGGTTTCCGAAAAGAAGACTACGGCGCGCTCGCTGACGTATCAATGAAAACATTCCAAAACGAGAACGACCGAATTCTTTTGGCGCTGGTTTTCCAGGAAAGCTGGCTCTCTTCGTTGGTTGATTCATCGGCAAAGGGGACGCGAAATCTGGTCGTCGAATAATGGCGCGCGTAGGAGAACCAGCGTGGGAGAAAAAAGGGGGCTTCTTTGAGCACCTATGTACGTACGCGCCGACCACGTCGTTTCGACCAAATATTTACCGTTCAGTGGTGACGCGACGCGCAGCCAGGGTTGTCAACTTGTTAACTTGTTGCGAAGGGAACCGTTTTCACAAATTATTTCTTCGTTTCGCGAACTTGTGGCGCGTGTCTCGTGGGTTTTACCGCCCCCCCCTGTCTTCGTTCCTCTCTCGTTCGTTTTTCCTTTCATATTTTTTCCCCCCACAAGAGGATTACGTTCTTCGACTCTGCGTGTAATTTTTAATTCATTCTTTCGTACATCGATACGCGCAAACTATGGAAATGTTTGAATATGGCAAAGCTGTGCTCAACAGTCTGTTTAAAATTCCGACACGCTCCTTTGAAATGCAGATGTCGATCGTTCTCGCGACGTGACAAACTAACGGGAGCGCGGCGTACATGCATGCACGCACGCGAGAAGATGAAAATGATTTTTTTCCGCATTACTGTTCGAGATGGGTCGCTTATTAAAATTTGTATCGCCCTCTCGTCGCCGGATGGCGGATTCAAAGAAGTTCCGCGGCACCGATTTCACGGCACCCCGACCAGTCAGAGGGTGAGAGAAAGAGTAAGAGAGAGAGAGAGAGAGTCGAGAAGGGAACGAAACGCAAGACTCTCCCTCTTCGCTTCGTTTTCGTTTGCCAGCGTTTTCCTCTCGGCCGCATTAACGCCCTCGTCGAGTTTTCTTTCTTTTTCCCTCGCCTTCGCTCTCTTCTCTCTCTTCCCGTTGCTCCCGTCTTTTGACTTTGAGAGAAAATACGCGATTTCAGTGCGAGATTCGGTTGCACGAGCTACAAACTGAGGAGGAATCTTTGATCGTCAGTTTGGCGAGCTCTGTTGACTCTTTGAGTGCTCTGTATTTGAGACGGAATATCTTTTCGTTTAGCTTACCGCCAAAGATCGATGTGAATTATGTGTACAAATGTGCACGCATAATTTTTGCACGGCAGACGGAAGAGTAGCATACTATACCAAATAAAATACATACTCTACTAAATAACATACATATTATAGTATAGCATAACATACTATACTGTAACTAAATTGCGAGAGAAAAAATGTACAAACAGCACACAATTTTTACACAGCAGAAAGAAGACTAACATACTATACTAAATACATACATACTCTACTAAATAACATACATATTATACTACAACATAACATACTACACTATAACTAAATTGCGAGAGAGAAGAAATGTACAAACAGCACCCATAATTTTTATACAGCAGACAGAAGAGTAACATACTATACCAAATAAAATACATATTGTACCACAATATAACATACTATACTATAACTAAATTGCGAGAGAGAAGAAATGTACAAACAGCACACATAATTTTTGCACAGCAGAAAGAAGAATAACATGCTATCCTAAATACATACATACTCTACCAAATAATGTACATATTATACTATAACATAACATACTATCCTAAATACATACATACTCTACCAAATAATGTACATGTTATACTATAACTAAATTGCGAGAGAAGAAATGTACAAACAGCGCAGCAGAAAGAAGAATAACATACTATTCTAAATACATACATGCCATACTATAACCAAATTGCGAGAGAAGAACTGTTTGCAAAGAACATATAGAATGGTTATCGACTATCGATCGAGGGGGGAAACGATTTTGGTCTGAACAACAATAACGACTCTGTTGGGACGACTTGGTTTTAAATTGATCCCTTCGTTCCAGATTGCCGTCTCCGTACAATAAGCAGTCGGCAGTCGGCGGTGCAGGTGGCGGACCCGGCGCTGGGACCACGAGCATACCCTTGCCCGCCACCGTGGCTGCCACCAGGAGATGTCCTCCAGACAAGGTTAGACCCGCTCCGACGCCGACGCATCAATCACAACTCGGTGAGTTTCCTTCGCTCGCATATACTTCCACCAAAGGGGAGGTAAAACTTTCCAAACTGTATCGATTCGCTCAGCAGCCTCCGCTATTCTAACTCTCCGTTAAACACTTGGTCTTATTCCTTACATACTCTTTATTACTAAAGCTTCATAAGCGAATTTATTTCGAATAAATTTTTGAAATTGAATGTCCTTCGGTAATAATAGATTTCGATTAATGGTACGTTGTTCGTTTGGTCAATTAAATTTGAAACTGTGAAAACGATAAATTGAAGGGAAGAAGACTGATTATTTTAACAAATAATTTTTTTTTTTTTTGACAATTTCTCTTTAAAATAACCAAGATACTTAAATGAAAAAAAAAGAAATAATCAATGAAAATCAAGATAATTTACTAGTGTCTGTGTGTGTGTGTGTTATCACGGTAGAAATTTGTCCTATTGTTAGCATTCAATGGGACTCGTTTCTCGAACATTTGGTCCGTTGATGAACAAAATTTGGGGACATCTGTTAAAGTAGCTAAAGTAAATGAAAATGGTCTTTCCATTGGTGACGTAGACGGGTATGTCACATTCAACAAATGCTCGTTTTACTAATACACAGTCATAACTAAATTTTTTTTATTGTCATCAAAAAATCGAACGATATTCATTTCCATTTCAACTTCCGTCTGATAGACGAGCGTAGTCGCAGAATAAGAAATAGTTAAATACAAACTTGAGAAAGGAGATAATTTTATCAAAATCGAGCAACAAATAAAGATCCTGACAAATGGTAAATAATTTATTTCGCGAGGTAGCGAATAAATCATTCAATCGGAAATAAATTAATTTCATTCTCACACGAAATACTTGACAACATAATTTCGTTATTTCACAAATAGATTGCTTCTGAAATAACTTGGTATATAATATAAATAAATGTAGTATATAATATTGGTATATAATATAAAAAGTATAATATAATAGAAAGTAATTTGGAAGCAATGCTATCTGAATCGAAATTTTTCAAAACACCCATTTTCTGGTTTCTGTATAATATTTATAACATTGTAACATTATTATTATTATAATTGCATATTAAAATGTACAACACTTTGTTCGAAAAATTTGGATTTACACCGCTGATTTATATCAGATGGTAACATATTGGCACGGAATTTTATATTGCAAAGTTTGGATGCACTCCCGGCGACTTGAGCGGTATTTATGGGCCCTTTGGGATTTGCGATGGTCGCGTGCCGGTTACCGCTTCATCCGTGATTCATCCTTAATAACGAAAAATAGATATCGAATGAAAATAAATTATTATTGCGCAGCGCTGTGCGAAGGATTGACAGAGAAACAACCGTCTGGTCTGTAGTTCTTCGAACAGAAGAAAGAATTTCGTTGCGTTGAAGATAAGGCCCGCTGTGTTCCACCGTGTCGCGAACGATAACGCGAACGTTATCGAAACGAGGGGAAAAAAAGTGGAAAAGGCGAACTGTGGGACGGGATGGGAAAAGAAACGGCATTATTTTTCTCCCTTCGTTCGCTCGTCGCGCAAATTGCTTTTTATGGAACGTCATTAGCGAACGGTTATCGCGAAGTAACATCCTGCCACGATCTTTCCTGCAGTGCCTGCAGTTTATCTGTTTCTGGCATTCCCTTTCATTTTTCTCGACGCGGTGCTTTCCCCCATCGCGCAGCGACGCTTTAACGTTTCGCCTTTGTCGCTCCGCGCTGTCGTGATCGATGCGTCTAGCTTTCCTCGCGTCGAATTTTATACCGTTCATTCGTCTAGGAAGAATCGAGCCGAACTTTTTAACACTGAAACTGTGTCAAAATGACCAATTTGTAATTTTCCCGTTGGGCATTTTGCAGGCGCGAATTGTATTGTCTATATTACACGTGTAAAAAATCTGCCGTAAAATTGTATTTATTTTAAGGTCAAAAAGAAATTCTTTTCTTCTTGCATTGTATTCTATTCATCGCAAGGGTAAAATTTTTCCAAGGAACTATAGGTTGCAACCAGTTTTCTTGAAAAGTGGCAAAAAAGTTCCTAAACACACTATGGACGCGTGCGTCCTAACAGCGACGATTTATGATTCTGGACATGTGGTTGTCTATTTTACGTAATTTTCGTATTATTTTTGACTAACATTTGATTCATCATTACGGCAGTATCAATCAAATAATAAAAACTAACCGTTAACATTGTTCGAAATATGAACATTATATCCACACGTTCAGAACCATAAAGTCGCTGTTAGAACGCGTCTTAAACGGTTAAGAAACTTTTTTGCGACCTAGGGTTCCTTGGAAAAATTTTACCTTCGCGATAAGTCAAAAGAAAACAAATTTAGTGACCTTGAAATTCAAGGTCAAGATCAATTTTGCGGCTGCTTCTTTCCATCAAGTCGAAGGCCAAGCTCTAAGATGAATTTATGCGTAAGACTGAAACCTTCAAGGTCATGTTCTTTACATATCTATAAAAAAAAATATATAGTTGTATGAAAAAAAACATCGATGACGTTGAAAGCTAAAAAAAAAGAGAAGAAAATATTCTTGGCCCAAAAAATATCTTTTGCATCGTCGCACAATTCAGAAAGATACTTCGGATTCTTAACCTCGCTTAAACGGACCACCCTGTGTGTCAATGCTAACGTTAGAACAGCCAACAGCAGGTAAGGCATGGGATTAAACAGCTTAGGAAGTAGAATCGAACGAACTTCTTAGCTTCTCTCGCGCGCGTGTTCCGAATTTACTCTTACGTAAGGACGGTACGAAAGGTTCGACGAGGGTGGCGAGCGGCGCAGTAGATTATTCTGGTGCCGCGTTAAGAACACCCCATTAGCCATTAGTCCCGTGAATGGCTTTTAGCAACCCTTTGCGCATTTCTGGCTGCCACGGAGAGAGATCTGGACCACCATGGAAACTGGCTTCTACGCGACCCTATGTTCCTTTTAAATATATATATATTTCTCTCTCTCCCTCTGGTCGTACATATGTACATACGTACGTAACCACCCTCGATCGTGGTTACGCGTACCAGTATCGGTCGTTCTATTTCGTGCGAGCGAAGCCAACCGTGTTGAACGAAAGTGCGCGAATCTCCGACAGTGTTAGTGTGCGTGCAGCTCGGTCACCCCATTCCGCGCGCTCGGAAAGCTTGTTCTCCTCGTGCATACGTGCGCGTACGCGCGGCGGAAACTCGGCGTTAGGCGGAGTCGACAACGTATACCACTGATAACGAACGCGCGTGTGTACACTCGCACGGACGATGATATTAGCTACATCTATGGTGGTCGAGAGGAGGTGGTGGGTAGGCCCGCTACGAGATGGGGTGGCACCCCATAGTTTATACTTTACTCTCGACTCGCAACTCCCACGTTTCGCAGGGCGGCCACAGCCAGATGTGCACGCCGATTTACAGTGGTCCTCAACCAGCGAAATTCGGACGAGTGTACTTCGTTGGGGCATAAATCCGTTTTAAAAAACTAGAGAAGCGAACTACGTGCAACACTTTCAAACATGGTTTTCGTCTGTTTCTGCTTCGCCTAAATTTCAACTTTCGTTTAAAGTTTGAGTTCGACTCGTCAGTTACTAACTTTCTATACTTGTTTCTTTCGTACGTGTATATCGAGAAGATGTCATCGCGCTGCGTGTTATTAAAACGTAATTTTAAGTAATTTTCGTATTGGGTTTCGCTAACGTTTGTGAATCTGCCGTAAAATTAACCTCGAATTAATATTGGAATTTAAAAGTCGAAAATTTTCTTCTTTCCTCTTGCATTGTATTCTACTCATCACGAAAGTAAAACTTTTCCAAGCAACCATAGGTCGTAACCCAATAGTTCTCTTGCAGAATGGTCCTAACAGTGACTTTATGATTCTAAATTAAATTTTACTGACATTTGATTTATTTGTGGAATATAGCGTGAGTTTAAATAATTAAATGACAAAAACTAATTGTTATCATTATTCGAAATATAAACGTTACGTACTATAGACATCCACGTCCAGAAACGTAAAGTCGCTGTTAGCACCCACTGTTAGGGTCCGCACTGTTAAATGATTAAGAAAGTTTTTTGCCATTTTCCAAAAGAACTATTAGATTGCGTTTTATGGTTTCTTCGCGACGAGTAAAATACAACGCAAGGAAAAAGAAATCTCTTTTTAATCTTGAAATTCAATTTTGCGGCAGGTTCTTTGCAACTTTGAAACTATTAATTTTTTATGAACCCTTTTTTATACTCACCCTGTACAAGAATATAAAAAAGAATATTTTTCTACATATGGCTTCATATGGCTTATAGTGTCCTGTATTCCCAAATTACCTACTTCATTTAATTTAATTTAATTTAATTAATTTCACACGCAACTCGTGTGTCGAGAGGTTGATATGAATTGGCACGCGAGAAAGATCGATCGTGTTCGTCGTACGAAATGAAAAACAAGCTACTTACAAATATTTCTCTCGCGGGTGGAAATTTGCTTCGCCCGATTGTTTACACGGTTGAGCACCACTGGCAGGTTTTGAAGGGGATGCAGCTCTCTCTCGCATATATCGTGGCTGTATCAAAGCCGTGCGTGTTGCAAGCGGCTGGATACAGAATGTCTTTCGGTTCGAAATAGACTTCCACGTCCTATAACGTGTTCATAATATATGCACGAGCGTGCTCGCGCACGTGCGCGTAAGCGTGCGTACATACGCGAACGCGTAGACGAGGCGTCCCTGTGATCCGTCGTTTGTGATTTTTACGATATTATTTTAAGAGCCGTTTCGTCGTTTTTATCTTTCTGGCTCCCATCGTTCATCCTGCTAGACGTTCTAGGCGACGGTCTCTACGCGTCTAGGTCATGGTTCTGATTTATGTCTTTTCAGATGGGCTCCAGGTCGCTGCTCTCCGTTGATAAGACAGTTTCGGGAATTCTAAGCGAAAGATCTACCGCTCGCGGAGATAGGGGCCGGAAGAAGTTTCTTTTCCGAAAAGAATTACGATCTCGCGCTTCTATTTTTTGTTCTCTTCTTTTTTTTTTCTTCTTTTGGAGATGCGTCAACGCGGAAAAATTCCAATTGGTTGATCCTCCTCCGTTGCCGAGTCGAAACGGATGGTAAAAACTGAATTGGGTTGAAAGGAATTTCACTCTGGAGTGAATCGTCAAATATTTAACAAATATTTATTTCGTCGATTTTACTTTCCCCGTGAATGGAGCTACGAACTGCGCGAAATACGCCAAATTCTGGCGATTCAACGACTGAAACAGTAAAAATCCTCTGGCAAGCGAAACTCGAAGAGAGGTAATAAAAACGTTTTGATAACACACACTCCTCCGTGGCTCTAGAATCGACGTGATCGTCAGATTGCATACTCGTGTATCTTCTACGATTGTATTCGCGAAGAAATACTCCTTTTCCGTACTTTGTGCTTTCCCAGGGGGTTCCAAGCTCGCTAAATCCGTAAAGCTGAACGAAGACTCTGACGAGAATTCGACTCGATTAGAAGACCGAACTAATCTCTCGGAAGGAAGAACGCGTCTGAAAGAATAAAAATCGCAAGACCGAAATTTCGAATTTGGAATTCGAATTTGGTACCCTACAAATTGCACTTTTTTTATTTTACAGTGACATTTACAATGAGTTTAACGAATAAATAACAGCGGTAGGTGAGGCCTATTTCAGATTAAAAGCACCAACCCTGATGCACGTACAATCTTAAGTTAGAGTTTTATTATTTACACTTGTTGCTTTGCCTTATTACTATAACCAGTGCTAATTTTCCTTTTTTATAACTATGCGAGTTTATTTTTGTTTTGTTATACAACAAGTCACGAAATTGTATAATATTTTATTTACAAACTGCACTAATTGCCTCACGGAGACGAAAAACATAGGACGTCTAATATCTTCTTCCAAAAAAATATGTCTCTTCGTCAAATAAAAACTCCAATAGAAACTGAAGCAAAACAAATGCGAAAGCAGTACCCCAGAATCATTGCAAATTTATAAATATATTTCGAATAGAATTGCGTTGAACGTAAGAAAGAGATGACGTTAATTTGATAATTTAACAGAAAATTTCGACTCGAACGCGGTGATGGAGGGATTTGTGTTTAGGTTAGGTTTAGGTTAGGTTAGGTTTAGGTGTGTTTGGTGTGATTGCCGATCGATTCGGCGGCGCGAACGTTTGAATTAGAGCCGAATTATTCGTCACGGCTCCTCCGGGAAATCTTTCCCTGGGAAATCATCGTTTTCATGAAGCGGACGTCGGCGGCGCAGTCGCGTGCAGCGACAGTTTAACTGCCGCCACCCCGAAAGCTCGATAAATTTTATGGCCGTTCCCGTATCCGAGTAACCGGAACCCCACCGACATCTTTCGCAGCTCTCTTCCATCTCCGCGAGCCAAGAGGGTAGAAAAGTTGCAGCTGCTGCTCTCCCTTTTCCTGTTAAAAAAGGAATAAATATACACACGCGCGCGCGCGCTCTTGATTTTTGCTATTTTCGCCAAGATGATTTATCTCGTACCTCGTAGAACAAACGAAGAAACGTTGCGTTTCTATCTGTTTTATAGATTTGCAATTTTGATATTTGGATTTGCAAATTTGCAATTCGATTCGACATTGGGAGGTTGTCAACGTGGTCGAAATGACCGATTTTTTTATAATTTTTATTAGGAATTTTATAGCGTGAAACAATGCACGTTCAGAGGTTTAAATGTATAAATTGGAGCTTACGTGTTCTATTACGTGTTAAAATGAGAAGATCAATCACGTACATTTATTCCATTTATTAGAAAGAAATGCAGTTACTTTTTGGAGTAAACCTAATACAGATAATTAACTCGCGTAGATTATTGTATAATCACGTGTATGACGTCTCTGAGCAATGTGACATTTATTTCAATTAGCGAAGCATTACGAAGGATTACCAGAGGTCCAGAAACGAAACGCTGTCGCGCAAAGACGCTTATTGATCAAGCTTACTTCGGACCCCTCTAATGCCAGGCAAATCTATAATAGACAGAACTTGGGGCGGATGAGTAAGGAACGTGTTCTCTCGTCGAAACAACGTAAATTGAATCACCCTTGAACGACGCGAATTATTTCACTTTCACACGAGGTACGTACTCGATGAAACACGAAAAATCACGGAGAATTGTCTGTTCTTCCGGTTTTACGATGTGATCTCATCTCGCGACAGCTAACTCCTTGAGAATCCGATGGGAATTCAGTCTAAGAAAAAAAAAGAACGACTCGTTCGGTATAAGACAACGCCACTCCTACTCGAGGTCTAGCCCACGCCCCTTCGCGAATCACATGACCCAAATCAACCAATCGCTAATTTTCGTTGCATTAGCGTTGCCAATTTTCTGGTTTACGCCCGCCAAAATCACTGTCAGTGATGAAATGAAAGCATTTGTCGACAGCGGAGAAATACTCGAGTAATCGTGCAATCGTACAAGATGTACCCTTTTCGTTACAAAAAGGTTAATTAAACAGCCCTAACCTATTAGATTCTTTTATAATCTTGATAATAAATATAATACATATTTACTGAATTTTATTATTTCATATAAAAACTTCATTTTCATACAAATCTAAATGATAATGGTAATATTGAATAAATTAATATTCGCAATTTAAAAATGCTTTTAAATTAGTAAGTTTAAAATTAAAGATAAGAACCTAAACTTTCATCGAGGTTCTCTCGTATCGTTCAATTTGATTCTTCGTACAAAACACGAGGAATGAAGAGGGAGTAGGAAAATAGTAGTGTCACGAAGCACAACGTGTGAAACGCAATAAGTAGAAGCAAACACAAGTGAAATTCAGGCAAACAGATCGTGAGCGTGCGCGCGTGATATCTGTTTCAATTACGGGGAGAGAATTACACGCGGCAAATCGTTTTTGCGAGCGAGCGAATCCCTCGGTGGACGCGAGCTTAGCACAAGCCTTGTAATCCTCTAGGAATCTCCCAAAGAGGCATCTTGGACCGCGAGAGAGAAACAAAGAAAGAAAGAGAGAGAGAGAGAGAGGCGTTGCATTCGTCAGTGTCGATATGAGCTGTCTTTTTCGATCGTGGCTGACTGGTTGGACAAAGAGGAACGAAAAGCGAAGGGATACAAAGAGGAACGAAACTGAAAAACGAAGAGGGACAAGACGAGGGACGGTGAGACAACGAGAGAAAATTGAAGTCGCGAGGCACACGTAAGACCCGCACCCGGTCTTTAACCCCGAAGCACCCGAGAAATCAGTGGTTCTCCCGCGACTTTTCGAGAGATCTCAACCCAGTTATCGCGTGATGTTGTTTTCGCCCGTGATTCACCGAACTGAAATTCCATCCTGTTTTCCATCCGATTTTCACGAATATCTCGCGCAGAGGCAAACTGACACTTGAAAACATCCCTGCTTTAGTTCGTTGCTCCCCTTCCCGGAAACTCTTTTCGTATGTACCATCTGTCGGTAATTTATGTGCAAAATAAGTGACCGGAGTAGTCACTTGAAATAAAAGTAGACGCAGCGTTGGAATATAATCATCCTGTTCGAGTAGGGTGATTTAGCGCGAAAACTTTGATTATATTTTTTTAACGTGCGATATCACGTTTAAGTTCGAAGCAGTCGACAACGTGCATTGTGAATCTGTTGGAACAAGTGTATCACGTTGGAGTTGATGATTTTTATACTCTTCAATTTCCTGAAATATAATTTCCTCCGAAACATGTTTCATGAACTTTCGCAAGAAGCGATGAGAAGTTTAATTTACGTGAATTATTTCAACGACGTCTCTGTCCTCGGCAATTCCTTCTTGAGAAATTCTTTTATTCTTCTTATATATTATGTATTATAATACTATATATTATAGTCACTCTAGATATTATACTGTTATTATATTTGTCCAGATATTGTACTATTATTGTATATTATATCGTACAATACGAAATACATATATCTACGTTCGTTATAATTATCAACAATTACGAAGAAAGAAGAAAGTCTGAGCTGTTGGCTAGGTTCAAATCCCCTTAGAAAGGACAGACGAGTGCAAAGGATTAAACTACGAGTAAATTTTATTGGGTGATGATTTCACTGACTAGATTGCGTTCAGAATTACGTTTTGCAAGTACATATTTCAGAACCAATGATCTTCCAGTCCGGCAAACCACTTTAGATAATACACGTACGTACGCAGCGCAGTCTGAGAGATCTGTTTGCTCTTCAGCAATTCTTGACCTTTCTTTTCCTTCTTCGTCGGTTCCCCTCATCTTTCATTCTCACTTTGTGTTCTTTGCTCCGTACGTTAAATTGCGTACCTTGTTAGAGGCAACGTGTTAGAGCGCCTCTCGAGAGAGGAAAAAAGGAATATCGGCTTGGCCAAAAGTAATTGCGTTTCTTTTCTTTTCTGAACGTACGTGTATATCTCGAAGCGTAATTAAATTCACTTTTATAAAGAAAACGCTGTGCAAGCTCATAAAAAAATTATATAATAAAGAAACTCTAAGGCAGTTCTAGAGTTACATTATTAACATTTTAGTTTACTAAATTTCACTGCTGACGAGGATATCAAATCGTTTTTGGAACTCTGTCAAAAAAAAAAAAACAAAAGAAATAAGAACTTTCAGGCTGACTGAAAAGATAATCGAACAAAATGGACAATATATCGTCTAATGAATCCTTTTTGTCTCTCTCGTGAAAAATTCGCCACTCCCACTCGAGGTCTACCCCACGCCCCCTCGCGAATCACGTGACCCAAATCAACCAGTCGCTAATTTTCGTTGCATTAGCGTTGCACCCGATTTTTTGGGTTACCCCCGCTAAAATCACTTTCAGTGATAATATTTGTCGCAGAGCCCACTTTGCGCTGTCCTTTATACGGAGAACCACTGACTAGATGCTCTAAGACCCTTAAATCTTTCTTTCTCCGTTGCGTCTCCCTCGCTCGCGCGTTCGTTCGTTCGAGTTAAAAATACTATACTTGTTCGTATGTGTGTGTGTATGTGTGTGTGTCGGTTTAACGCATGCACGGGTTTTGAAAAATGCCCCCCTCCGCCCCCCGCGATAATGCCACGGGGACGAAACGACGTGTCAGATTCGTAGCTGAGCTTTTTCCGAAAGAAATCTCTCTGTAATGGTTAAACGTGTGCTAACGAGCCGACGAGATTTAATTATCTTTCCAGCTCGCTCTGCACGAACAGGGTTGGCCGCTACGCGAATTTCCAGTTGTTCCTGACAACTTCGTATCCGCGCGCATGAAAGTGTTTTATTTTTTTTGTTTTCACTTGTCGGAAGAGAAATTTAAATCGCTCTGCTTTACTTTATTCAACGTCTTCCCGACGTCTTCTCGTCCTTTCTGAACGATTTGCCAGTAGTTTATCACGAAAGTCGTTTTATTTACAAATTATTTTTATTAATATTCATATTTTTATTAATTTTTAACAATAGAACTATCGACCGGTAGTGGATAGGCGCAAGTAATAGGGAAAAGTTTACGACACAACAAAGGACGCCAGTTTTTATTTATATTCGTATATTTTATCTTTATATAAATCTGCGGAAAAAAAATTATGAATTAATCATTTCGAGCACTTTGATAGTTCCAACGTTAATCAACCATATTTGCAAAGTCTCGCTCGTTTGGGAGCAAAGGAGGCAAGGACAAAGACCCGGTTGGCTCTTGAAGAAACCGTGCTAATTATAAGCGCGGTCTTTTTCATAGTTTAACGTTCGTTATTTGTTCGTTTTGAGTCACCCCGTGAAATCGGGAACAACTCACGTCCCTCCGTACTTGAATGGTAACAGAAAACGGTTTCTTTATATTTCTAAAAAGAGATTTAGAAACGCGTTATACTCGTGTAATAAAACCTAAACTGTGCATTGAATAATTTATTTGTTTCTTATCTGTATATATATATATATATATACATATATATTATATAATTTGTCATAATTGCTTATATTGTAATTATGTTATAATTTCAAAAAATATTATAAGATTGGTAACGTAGATTTAGGTTAGGTTAGGTTTAGGCTGCTTTACAATTTCAAAAAGTATTATAAGATTAATGTGTAGGTTTAAGTTAGGTTAGGTTTGGGCTGTTTTACAATTTCAAAAAATTTTGCAAGATTAGTAACGTAGGTTTAGGTTGGGTTAGGTTTAGGCTTTTACAATTTCAAAAAGTATTATAAGATTAATGTGTAGGTTTAGGTTAGATTAATTTGAAGGCTGCCTCTCGCGCGAGGAGAGATAAGTTTTCATTTAACAATAAATCCCCCAGACGATCGTTCATTGACTTGTGCACGATCTCTTCGCACCGTTCTTGGCGAGTTGTCCCTTGATTTCTCATCAATACGTACGAAACACCGTTAACGTCGTGTGCTCGAGCAAAAACATAGCGGTGTACTCGATACCGACTATGCATTTCTATTAGATCATGGACGCTCTAGAGGTTATGTATGCTCCTCTTGAATAAATTAATAATACAATCTAGGTCGTCGTTGCTGGATTCGTCCAGTTACTTCGTGTATTTTATATTAATCTTTCGTCAGATAAACTCGCAACTATAAACCATCGTTTTCATCGGTGTTTATTAAGCAGTGCAGAGACTGTACTGCCCGTGTTAGTTCAAAAGGGCCGTGTTAAATCTACAATTTCCGCTTAAATCAAGCTGCTTAATTCCAAGTACAAGAGTGCAAAAATAGTTTACTTATATATAGTATATTGTAAAAATACCTTAACTGCATTAAATTGTTTGATTGTCAAATATCGAAAATTTTCTAAAGTCATTTGTGTTATCACTCAGATAACGCCTGTTTGAATTAAAGTGCTCAAGCTTTAACGACAAAACGACAAAGAGAATTTTATTACCATCTATTGACAGCAAAAGAAAGGGAAAGAAAACAAAATTCCTTTCCAGCGAAACTTAACTGTTTTCCTCGGACGATCGTTCGCACAGATAGTTACGTTTTGATTAACAAACTACGCCGTTTCCCTCATCAACATCGTTTACGATTGCACGCTCATGGTCATACACGGTTGAATAACAACAACAGCTACATAATTAAATACTGCTGCTTCATTATTAAATTATTCGCGTGTTTGCTCTCAAGCGAGCTTGATTCCACACTGGCCGCGGATCGTTAAGGGCCCCGATAATAAAATAACATCTATACACCCATCGCGTAATTAATCGCGTTGTTAACCTCCGCGGCGTATCGCTCCTTCAATTTACTTCCACTTTATTATCTCGTCGCGATTGCTCGTAAATCGCATAATTTCACGTTCGCATTGCCGCGAACGCCGAACGCGTGCATACAGGATGCGCGGACTCGAGCACGTACGCGATGAATAGGCAACGGAGGCGCACAATACCAGACAAAACCGACCATAATGTATTACTCCCGGATCCCTATTAGAGAGAAGATAGGCAGACGAGGCGGGTGAAAAATGAGGCGGCATAAATTCTAGCTTGAATAGACGCTAGTATATCCGCGATTATCCCTCTACTGGAACTTTGTTAGTTCTCTCTTCTCTTTCAGTTTTCCTGTTTTTTTTTTTTTCGGGCCGCTTAATTCAAGTCGGTTTTTGATTACTTTTCGTTTAGGCATGTACGAACGACGAAGTATGTCAATTACAATTTTTACAAAAACTGTAATTATCAAGAAAGGTAAAGATGTTGTGCATTACAAAAAAAAGTAAATTTAATTTTAAGGTATTATTTTTTTAACAAGCAATGTTTTAACGATGTCAGGTAATAATACTGTTTGCGTAATATTAAATATAATATTAATTTATTATATGAATTATATAATACCAAATACTAGCCTGCCACTTGATGTAGAAACATCATTTGAAAACAACAGACTTGAAGTTACACAAAGTATAATAGAATTTTTAGGTTAGGTTAGGTTAGGTTTAGGTTACACAAAATATAATAGAAATTTTACTCTTTGAAATGAGATTACCGTAGATGTTACAGTTTAAACCATCGATAATTTGTCATCACTCTACTCTTCTACATTCTAAGTGTCCCACGAAAAATTCCAAAAGGAAAAAAAAAGGAAACAATAACCTGCAGGAATATTTTTCAATTTCGCACCTAGTATTTCCGCTCGAGCAAACGCGAATTTCCTCAGAGGTTAACGCGTGCACGGACTTTGCTGACGCGGACCTCGCCCCCTTCGCTAACAGCCCCTGCAATAATCGGCGCGTTGGCCCCCTGCGGGTCGTTTGTTATGCAAACAGGCTCGCTTCCATTTTTTTATCGAAGCGAGATCTCGACAGGCCGTGTCCGACGAGCCCGTGTATCGTCGGGTTATCAAATGAAAAAAAATTGCGCTTCGCCGAGTTGACGCGAAATCGGCTTCAAGACGCGTTCGTCGGGACGTTGGATTCGTCGATCGTTTCTTCAGCAAATTGGAACCTTGTTAGAAATAGTAATAATAAAACTAATAATAATAATAATAATCGGAGTAATACTAATAAATACAACAACAACAATAATGATAATGTAATAAAGTAATAATAAATAATGATTATAAAATAATAATAATAATAACAATTCGCGCAAATAGTGCTTGACAAATATCCGCGAGGTGTCCGCTGTCGCGTCAAAGGAGCGAGAGACTTAAAAGAGTCTAAAAGCGTATGAAATCAGTTCGCGCCTGGTCGCGTCTCTTTGTTCCGTCGAGAATGCTCGCAGGAAGATCTCCGTGTCTCCCGTGGCGTGGATTCGCCGCGACCTCCACCCTCGGCAATGCCGAACCCCCTTGCTTTCGCGGCCCTTAACCTTTCTCGTTCGTCCATCATCCCCTCCTCGCGCCAACGCGTGTCGCGCCACCCAAGTTGGTGGCTCAGGTGCGTGGGCAAACTTAAAACGTCACCGAAAGAAAAACGCCAACGACTTTCCGAAGACGCAGACTGTATCGACGACACACTGAAAATTGCACTGTTGAGAATATGTTGTGCCTTCGTTCGTGAAAGAAAAAAATTGAAAGTATTTGAAAGAGAGATTTGTTTCAACTTTACTACTAATTGTGTTAATTATTAATATTTTTCTTCTTCGATTTTTATAATCGATAATCAATTACTATATTATCTCAACAATAATAAAAGCTTGTTAATCATAATTAATAAAATTATTAACAATAGTTGTTACGCTGTGATATTTTTCACTCTGATTATAACAGTTGCGTTTCTTGGTCTATAAATCCGTGCTATCTAATTATTTCAAAAAATTCGAGAGAATCAAAGGAGCGAGTTACTATCTCGTATCGACTGTTTGCGATAAAGGAACGAAAGAAAGGAAAGCGATTGCGCGGTAAAAGCAATTGTTACTCTATTTGTTATTTTTTTATTCCAATTGGTAATCATAATCTGTGCTGCGTAATCGACACTTCAAAAAATTCGTCTCGAAAGAGAGTTAAAAGTCAGAGCGAATCGGCGTCGTGCATCGACTGTTCGCGATAAAAGGTATCGGCGGAGGCTGGGGACGCAGCGAGTGTTGACGGTTGTATAGATTTTTCAGACGCGCATAGCAACACACTTCCGTCTTCCCGCACGCTTGGTTTTCCTTTAATACGCGGCTCATATTCAGCCGGTGTACGTGTGCACATACACACGCGCGTTTCTATAGATTTTACACTCGCGCGCGAATCGACCGCGCGGTTTTTCTCCGTCCGCCGCGGTTCTCGACGGGGGGGCCCACCCCCCTCGCGCAATCCCGCGTATTTTTATCGCATCCTCGGAAAGATGCAGCCGCTCGAGTCACTCGGTGGCGGGTTTTTTTTTAGCGAGGGTTCGAGGGCAAATGAAACGGTCGGAAGCGGAAATCAGTTTGACGCCGGGGTAGCTCGCGTCGACACGCGAATTAACCGAACCGCGCGCGACGTGCGTTGTCGAGCTTCGGTTTCCACAGTGGTCGAGGAGCAAGCGACACCGACGGCGTTTTCTTTTAGCTCTTTGTTCGGATTCAACGCGGGGACAAGAAGAGGTGAGACGAGCCAACGCGACGCAACAGCGAGCATTCGTTGTCAGCGCGTCGTTAATAATTCGCGCCTTGTTCTCCGCTCCTCTCTTTCATTTCAGAGTCCGAAACTAACTGAAATACCGAGCCAACTGAATTAGATCGTGATTCTGTTAAATTGATATTTTAGTTTCAGTCGCGTTCGAGTTGATTTTTCGACGTTTCTTCAAACACGACGATGAACGAGCCATTTGTACGAGCCCCCGTCCCCTCCGCGATAGACGCTTTTGTTCGTTAATTTCACGCTTTGTAAAATACCAGTCGAAAAATGTTTTCCCTCCGCCGCCGGGCTCGCGAAGCTCTCGCAACATTTCCCGAGGAAATAATTTTTTCGAGATTAATATTTTTTATTACGTTCATAAAATTCTCTTTCTCTGTCGTCAAATTTAATTTCTGGACAATTCGCTGGATTCTTCCGGTCGAAGTAGTCGGAAAACTTTCAACCACCAGCCCGAAGATTTTCTGCAAGGATCCATCACCTTGCGCGAGATTCGAAGTCGCGTAATTGCAGCATTTGTCGGCAAAAGGATTCGATTTGTCAGCGCGTACGCGCGCGTGCACGCTTCGCGCCGCGTCGTGCCAGGATGGCTACGATAGATGAAAAGGTAGACACACAGAGAGAAAATAGCGGAGGGCGAGGGCCAGTACTCTCTTTGAACCCTCTTCTCTTCTCTGAATTTTCCCTGACACACTCTCTCTCTCTTTTTCTCTTTCTCTCTCTCTCTCTCTCTCTCTCTTCTCTCGCTTCTTCCACGTTCTTCCACTCTCGCGGCGCCGCGGCCTTCTCTCTCCCCCTTTCTCTCTTTCTTGCTTTTTTCTGCCGGCGCTCCTCCTTCTTTCTGGTCGCACGCTCGGCAGAGCTCTCCTCTCGCGGTCGACGGTTTTACTGGTTGCACCAGGAGCCAACGACGCCGCGTCGTGCTGCATTTCCATTATCGAATTCCTCGCCCAGTCGTTCGTCGCCCACGGGTCGTTTATGGTCGGTCGCGAGAGGGTGACATGTTCTGCGTAAGATTTATCCGCGAGCGAAGCGACGAGGAAAGCTGCGCTTGTCATCGGACCACCGAGCTCCAAGGTAGGAAACTCGCGCGACGCCAGTTATTTTCCAATTCGCTCCTCTTTCGCTTCGATCGTCACCCACTTTAAACGCGGCCCTTCCTCCTCTTTGTCTCTCTTCCTTTTATTTCTCTCTTTCTTTCTTCCCTTCGATCCTTTTGTTCCTATCGGTCTTTTGTTTCGTTCTTTCCTTTTTTCCTTTTTTCCTTTCCAGCAAAGCGAAGCGGTGATTAGCGAGCCCGTTCCCCGTGTCATTTCCGCTTTGGTGACTTTTATCTTATCGGTTTTAACACCGGTGACAATGCACGCGCGACGTGTGTTGTGTTTTCGTTTGCAACGAAACGGAGGGAACTTCTGCCAACTTCCATTGTGCTTCGCGCGAGATGTGCACGTACAACAACGTCCGCTTCGTTCGCGCGTACGTGTGAAAAAATGTGTTTGCGTTTGACCACGATTTCGAGAGAAACGGTGCTTCTGTGCTGCACCACTGGACACGAGGGAAGATCGAAACTCGCGCCAAGGTTTCTGCTTTTCCTCCTCCGCGGTTTCGTATTCCGCTGCTTTTTCCTCGTTCGACTTTCGCTGCTTCACTTTTACGCGTGAAAGTTGTTGCAGAGTTTCGAGCAATAATCGCGATCGTCGTTTGACAGATGTTGGCTCTCTCATTGGCCAGTTGACATTTTCTCCGCTCGATCAACCACTTGTAGATTCGATTCAGTCTTCCGACTCTTCTGGAATTTCTCTCCTATTCGTCATTCGGTATTTCCAATTTAAATTAAGTTGTTTGCGTTTCTTTTTGTCACTGAAAGTGACTTTAGCTCTTCGGGTGCAACGCTGATGCAACGAAAATTAGCGATTGGTTGATTTGGGTCACGTGATTCGCGAGGGGGCGTGGGAATCGTGGTACCGGGGTACAAGTCGTGCAGTTTTTCTGACAATCTGCGTTGTAACCGAGGTTGTCGTCTTGTTCCGGGATTTTCCCACAAGCTTGCTTGCTTGCTTATGTATTCTTCCATGCCGCGTGTGTTCGATTATGTGGCGTTGTCAAACGCATCTGTACCGATACAACAAACAGCAATTCATTAATTTCTTTACGATCGATAGACTCCAGCACAGTGTAGTTCCTTCTAAATTACATTTCTAGCAACTATATACTTTGGCTCGTATACTTAATTATACTTTTACATTATAATTCCTAAAAGTGTATAAATTACGCTTCCAGGAATTATATACTTGGGCTCATATTCGTTTATTAGTTATAAATTATACCACTTTACTTATACCGTAATACTTTATTTATAAATTGTATACGTTTATAGTTCTAATTCCTAGAAGTGTGTAAATTACTTAAATATTCGTTACAATTTTCTCGCTTCGCCAAAACAGTCGTAATCGAAAAACTGAGGTTACGTAATTATCAATTAATGTTTATGCAATATAATTAATATAAATACAAGAATTAACATTTACACTAGTTATTAATATTAATACATACTTAGCCCCGTATGTTTAGATATGCCCTACAATTCTCCCGCTCTTCTCGCTGAAGCAGTCGTAATCGGAGAAACCGAGGAAAAAAGAGAGAAAGAAACGCACGACCGAGATGGGGACAATTTTCAGAGAAAAGATCAAACTTGGAAGAGTTTAAACTTCCGTTTAAATCGCAGCCGTTGGTATTTCGTTGGTATTTCGTCGTGTCGTCGCGTATTTCTATCCTCACCTGCGCTCACGTGCGAGCCGCGCGTAACCGCGTCGCGTACGCGTCAAGACGTCCTGAAAAGGACACGCTGTCGACACGTGTAACCGACAGAGAGGAAGAGGGGTCGATCGTTGAAAGGCAGGAGCTTGCAAGAGGGTAGGTAGGCTCTCTTCGGTGGGGAGGGGACGCGCAAAGGGAGGACAAATAAGGGAATCTAGGAAAAAAAAGGGGGAGAGATTGCAATTTGCTGAACCTCGCTGTGAAACGAGACAGCTGAGTGACGGGCGAGGCTCGTCGCGCACGACAAAAAGGAAGAAGGAAAAAAATTGCTCGCCGTGTTACGTCACTCCACTGATGAAAATACATTTTTTTTTTTTTTCGTTTCCTTTCTTTCGTTTTCGTTCCATCTTCTTCTTCCTCTTTGTCCGGCGATGCGAGATACGAGCTCTTCCACGCTTGTTTTATTAAACACGCGCGCACCGGATGGAATTTGAATAATTCGTCGAGAATTAGCGGCCGCTCGGCGGGAAAACGGCTGGGAAAACGATCGATAACGGGCGAACTTGTTTTATTACCCCCCCTTCGCCCCTTCAGTAATTCAGCTTTTAATTAGCGCGGCTAGCGCGGGAAATTTTCCCCTGTTATTTCCACGAACAATTTTTACACCTGCTCTCGCGGAGGGGGGAGGGGCAAATATTTGAAAAACAGAGAGCGACTCCGATCCGCGGTTTAATTATCCTCTCCCGGGGCACGAGTCAAATTCTTTGGCAAATTTTGAAATTTTTTTTTTTATTTCTCAATCCCCCGGTTTGCAATTCTTTTTTCGATTTTAAGGGGTAAATTTATTGAAATTGCAACATTGATTTAGAAGCATCGAAACGTTATATATAGGGTGATCACTGAAAAACTGAATTTACACATAACACGTTTTTTCAATTTGGAAATATAATTAATGGATTTTTTCTGTAACCTACAAGAAAAGAAAGCGAAAAAAGATTGAGAATGAACAAGTTGTGACTTTTTCAGTGGCCACCCTGTGCAATTTTCACCTATCAACATTCAGTTTAAAGTTTGAATTGAGATTTACTTTCTCTTTCAAGCCGAGACCTTAACTCGTACCACTCGAGTCAAAGGATTAACGACGTCTCCGTGTTTCGTCGACGAATTCGTTCCGAGTCTCTTCGATACTTGGTCGGTGCTCCTTCCCGACAGTTTCTAGAGAGTCTCGATTCTCCCATTCTCGTTTCGGCTCCGTTCTTTTCTCGATTGTTCGGTACAACTCTCTTCCCGACCGATGAACTGCCTCTCCTCTCTTCCACAAGTTGAAGCGTCGCGGCGATGAAAATAAAACTCGAAATAAAGAAGCCCTCTCAAAGGCCGAAGTATATATCTTTTCTTCTTTTCTTTCTTTTCTTCTTTTTTTTTTTTTTTTAACCGACACGACGTGTCCTGGACATTCATTTCCGATTTCAATGCGATCCTTCGCTCCTCCGTGCTTCCTTTCGATTCACCTCCAGAGCAAAGACCGGATACTCCTATTCTTCGACTTGTCGATTCTCGAGAATTTCAAGCGAAAAATAGACGATAATGATCCACGGGTGACTCCTTACTTGTTAAAGTAAGACTGCCGGCGAGTCGTTTGCTAAATTTATTTGCAAGTCAATGTTACGATCGTCGATACCCAGATAAATGTTGAATAAACAACTTGCACTCCAGTGACGTTCTTCACCCAACTATCTCTGCTATCGTTGTTGCGCAGATCAAAGTTGAAGGAATAGGAGCAATTAAAATATCGATTGCCATCGGTTACAAAAGTGCTTGGTTCAACGGAAACCGCGCCATTAACAATTGACCGACAGTTAATTGTTTTTATCTTCGTCGATGCACTTGTGTACACTTGTATATTAAAATATATAAAGTATAGGTGTTAAATATGTATAAATATAGGTTAGGTTTTATATTTATATATATACAAATGTAGGTTAGGTTTTATATTTATATATACAAATATAGGTTAGGTTTTACATTTATACATATAAATATAGGTATTATAATATATAAAATGTAGGTATTAAAATATATAAATAAAATATAGGTAGCTCTATTATATAACCTCTAGGAGGTTATGTCGCAAGAGCTATTAAAAGAATAATTTGTCATTTATTTCTATTGGGAATATTAATTACGTGTATAACACGAAACGTAAATGAAAAAAATATGTATAAGCTATTTTCACTTAGTTGTATAGCCTTCATTTAATGAATATAACTCTTTTCTTCGTCGCTGTTATATAGTACAATTCCTCGGTCGAACAATGCCATAACTTGCATACAGTTGCATTGTAAATTATTCTGCAAATGGGGTGCTCTTTCGAATACTTATTAATACAATGCTCAAACATGCTCCACGACAATTCTCTACTTTATTTGAAGAATAAAAAATTATTGAACTGAATTATTGAACGCTTTGAGCGCACAATACTCAACTTCAATGAAAAAAAAAACATAAATGGGAACTTGACATTCTCCACAGAATAATAGTCATATTTTACGTCAGAGTATAATATAAACTCTAAAATGACTCTAGTATAGAGTATCTAAAACTATTCTGTTATATAAATATATAAAATTTCCATAGAAAATTATTATATAAATTGGTCGTTTCAACCACTCTGTTAGCTTTAGCGTCAGTCGTTAAATTTCTCGCTCATTAAATTCATTAAATTCATCGGCGATGCTCCCCCGAGTTGGAAAACATTTATTCAGGATAACGAGGCATTATCTCGACGGCGTGAGCAAAGACCGCCGCGAAGCTTTGATCCGGATTTTTCGATTTCCGCCCTCGGCCGTGCGTTTTCTCCTTCGAGCCTCTATTATTCCTGGACGCCTACTCGGTGAATTTAGGGGAGACTCGGAAGACAGGCTTGAAAATCCGCAGAACGATATTTCCGATACGGTTAGCAGTCAGTATGCTCTCTCCCCTAAACCGTATAATCCGCGCCTAAGCAACGATGCAAGGGATGGCCCGCAAGCTTTTCCATCGTCCCTTGATACGTATACCATATATCGGGTGCACACGCACGCGAGTATCCTTTATGCGCATTTCTTTTTTTTCTTTTTCTTTTTTAGGCGCGTATTTATGCGGAAACGCGATCCACCGTGTATATAAACGAGGCGCAAAGTCTCTGAATTTTATACGAAATTACCAATCTCCACTCTGACGCTTTGACACTTTTTGCGAAGGATGGAAGGATTTTATGCTTTACACCTTACAGCTAACTGGCTAACTCAATTTGTGAAAAGGAGAATAGAATAATCAAACTTTTTTTTATAAAATATCACATCAAATTCATCATATAAATTACAAAATAATAAAATTTAAATCTGTTTTTAATAATTTTTGATAAACTAATTAAACAAATAAAATAAGGAAATGGAATTATTTTTCCTATAATTGTAATAAAATTATAATTAAATTATAATATTATCATAGTGATGGTGTAGATGAATAAATTGATTAAATGTATTAAAAGAAATTTTCAGTAACAATAAATTTGTTATAAAATTTAAAATAAAAAATGAATTTATTACAATTATTGAATAAAAAATAAGAATTTTCATTCGATTCAAAAAATAGTTTCAAGTTAAAATAATAATTTTGGGAATTACGGGTAATCAAAAAATTTTGTTTGAATTTCTGTGGTTATATAGTTTAACTAAAACGTTAATTTTGATCGAACGCGATGTTCTACGAGCTCTCAACCGGCGAACAATAGATCGTGCAGTCTTCTCGCGTAGAGTGGCTCCATTTATTTACACCGCGGGTACCAACAGCTGCTGGAGACGTTAACTCCATCTTGTTTCCTTCGGAGCTCCCTCCCCTCTCTGATTTTCACTTGCTCGCGAAAGGCGATCAGTGGGTCGAAATAAAAAAAATGAGAGGAGAGCGGGGAGAGGGATGTTTCATCGTCTCGATATTGGATCTTCCTGCCTCTGTTTGATTCCCGGCGCGGAATTCAAGGGTGAAAATCAATTTCGACTTCAAAAACGGCTGACTCTCTTTGTCCCAAATCTTCTTACATTCTCACGGACACGTACAGGGTGTCCGATTTTAATCTGGTAAACCGGAATTATCTTCCAAAGCTTGGTGTTCATTGTTCGAGAGAAAAGGGCAAATCTTGTTACGTCTCGAGGGAGGGGGAGTGATTTGGTGAAAACTACAAATTGGAGGCGTTTTATGGAATTTCAATTTCTTTTCAAATATTTCTGTGTTTAACCTACTCGTTTGGGAGATATTCTAGAAAATCATAGAATGTCTCTTGTTCCAATTAATAATTAATAATTATTAATCTCAGGACCGAAAAAAGAGAAAGAGAAGAGAACAAAGTTTGATTAAATCGTAGAACTAATCTAGATTGCGTGCTCGTTGCTCGGTGGAAAATTAAGATAACGACGCAATGAACGAGGCTGCTTCCAATCTAAATTGGAAATGATCGGGGAAAGGAAGCGGCGGTGAAATTGCAACGCGGAGAGAAAAAAAAAGGAATGTATACCGGAAGAGGGGTAACGAGAAAAGAGAGTACGCGGCGAGAGTTAACAAAAAGTAATGCAAGCCACGGGAAGAGCTTCGGTGGAAGGGGGGGAGGAGCTGTAGGAAATGAAAAGAAAACACGCGGTTCGCGAAGACGACGTGACACGATGATAAACGATGATGATGATCATGGTGCCGAGATGTAATGGAAATCGCGGACGGATATAATGCAAACTCTCTCCTGTTTTTTTTTCTCGAACAAACTGAGCAAAACGACGAACGACTAGCGATCAGAACTCAAACAGAAACAGAAATTTCCGTTAATGCTGGTGTACTGCGAGCTCCTCCCGCGGCTAAAACGAACTTTCCAACCCCCGTTGCATTTTTTCCTTGTTCATGCGCTGCGGGCTAAATTGGAAAATGAAGGCGCTGGAAAA
This sequence comes from Melipona beecheii, assembly GCA_032399605.1. Taxonomy (NCBI): domain Eukaryota; kingdom Metazoa; phylum Arthropoda; class Insecta; order Hymenoptera; family Apidae; genus Melipona; species Melipona beecheii. The sequence goes on along the minus strand of JAUCMO010000243.1, from coordinate 1,490,305 downwards.
GTGCAATTTCATTAGTTTCACGCTGGATCTAGGAATTACATATTAAATTAACATCTTGCGCTGAGATAATGTGATATATATATATATATATATATATGGATTCAAAAAGGAGACGAATTATTGTATACGGTTTGGTCACTCGTTATGGTCCGCAAACCAGTTACTAGCGCAAGAGGTTAAAATAAATAAATTGAACTATTAATATTTAAGATGAATTGAATATTAAATTAAATTAAATATTAAAAATTGAATTTGAACCTTGAGCAGGAAATCATTATTCGTTGAATATTATTCTTGCCCCAGAAAGTCCACGTAATAACTGCTAAATTATTAGATACAGATATCTAATATCCGGCCTGCTACTGCTACAACTTCCTTAGAGACTACAACCTTAATGTATAAAATTTATATTGGTCCTAGTTGGTTCTGATATAGTTCAACGAGGTAATAAACTTTCAAAGCTTAAATAAAAAAAAAATATTCGTTGAATTTTACATTCGTGAACATGATTTTTGTGACGGGAAGTGGACTAAATAAATAAAAAAGATTACTTAAAGTTTCTTACAAAAGTCTCCTTTTGTCCCTTTCACTTTCGCACCACGCTCGTTTGTGAAATAGATGGTTTAACTAACGTGATCCGCGTCGTTCAATTTATCATATTCACATTTCGTGCGTCGATTTGTTAAGTTAGGTTAGAATAAAGGGTGAAACAAGATCCGAAAAATTATTAAGTCAGAAAGGATTCTAGTCCTCGAGAGTCCTAAATAGTTTTGTGAGAAAAAGATACGCGAGAACGTGAGGAACGAGGACGAAGATTATGAAATGATAGGTTTGACAGGTACGATGGATACGATAGGGGGAGAATAATATAATGTTGCGGATGACGAATGACACGACGGTAGAATTGAAACGCGCATGAAGGAAGAATTTCAAGTGGCAGGAAAGGAAACGAAAAAATATGAACAGAGGAGAAGAGAAAATTACGAAATTAGAGAGTAATTGGGGAGAGGAGAGAGAGAGAGAGAGAGAGAGAGAGAGATATGGAGAGAAAAACGCAAAAATGAAAAACAAATGCGCGAGATAAATGGAAAAGATAAAGATAGAAGATAGCGAGGAAAGAGATAGAAAATGTCTTGTAATAAGAGAATCGAAGATATAGGAAAAAAAAAAAGATATTGTGAAGCAATACAACTATTGTTCTTCGAAAGCAGTATAATATCGATGACTATTGATTTTAGACGAAATCGAATCGTCGACAGACGACAGAGATATCATCAAGCACGATACGATGCAGAAACGCTGACGCTACGTTAACGTCTCATCGCGTTGAACACGTAATATTTTTGTAACGTCACACCCTGTGCCGAATTAAATTTGTAGATCGCAAGACACGATACACTTGCCGCAAATGGATTTCGCGGTGAATAGAAAATATATACTTCGATTCACCGTGTGCAAGCGGCGCAGCCGGTTGTCAGAATGCAATTTCGTTGCGATGCCCGCGAGGGAATCGAGAATATAATGCGAGTCGGATATCATTGATGATGATCTTGTTGCCGGAGCAACCCCTAGGAAACAGGAGGGCTACGACCGCGAGAATCACCGCAGATTCATCTACAAATATATTCAATTCGTCGAGAAGTGGATCGGGGATCTTCAATTCGTTTGCGACGAGCAGATTGCAAATTTTTATGTCTTTCGTTCCGTGAGATTGTTCGGCTTTTAATTCGACTTTGATGTTTAATTTGTTCCAACAAACGGGGGAAAGGGAAAGAGAAAAGGAACAGCAAAATCAAATATTATAATGCACGGGTAAATAAAATTAGGGTATAAATGTAACAATTAGAGTGATGGATGATAAATTAGATGTGATAGTGATAGATAAATATGGTAGCTACAGTGATAAAGATAAAAATAAAATTAAAAAAAAACTGCACGACTTGTACCCCAGTACGATTCGTCTCACCGAAAGGCCCAGAAGCAACTGTTCCGACTAAGAAATGAAGACTTTCTTGCCACAAACTTTTATTGATATGCAAACATTTGAATCGATACCAGACAACGCCATTTCTACTCAAAGTTCTACCCCACGCCCCCTCACGAATCACGTGACCCAAATCAACCAATCGCTAATTTCCGTTGCATCAGTGTTGTACCTGAAGAGACTCGATTTTCTGGGTTACCCCCGCCAAAATCACTTTCAGTGATAATATTAGATAAATGCGACTAATAGATAAAGGGGATGAGTTGACCAAAACTTTAAAAATGTCTTTTTTTTTTAAATCAGTAAGTTGAAAAGATGAAAAAATTAATTTCATTGTATAGTGATACGATTGTGTGACTGAATCTGTATTATATATTATAGTAAGATAGAATTACGCTGATATCACGTAAAAAAGAAGGAAAGAAAGAAAGAGATAGATAAGGGGGTCAAAATTCATGGACTTATGAGTCAACCACCTACTGACGATATTCAGGACTTAAGCTGATCCCACGGGACGGTGGTGGAAGAGGCCGCGCTTTGTTGAATCCATCCCCCTCCGACTCTAATTCGTATCGACGGCCGCACGTGCGTGAACTCCCCGAAGGAGGAAAGAGAGGAAAAAAACACGTGCGCCAAATCTGCAGTGCCCGATAGCTCTGAAATTGAAACGAGAGGGATATTCCTTATCGTTCGAACACGGCCGAGAAACGCGTTTACGACCTTCCAACCAATTCCATTATCCTCCAAATTCTCTCCGTCTCCTTTGGTCACTCTCTAATTTCGTTACCGCGTACTTTACACGAGGCAATTCAACCCTTCAATGCTACAGACTTGGAATTTTCGTTCATACTTGTTCCTCTTGCAGCGATATCTCACATTTTTCAATAAATTTAGCGTCAGTCCAAGTTATCAGACTCGATATTCCTTATTAACGCTGGAATTAAAAATCCGTTAATTGTATTTTGAAATAAAATGATAAAAAATTAAAAAAAAAACATGCGTTTGTACAGAGTGGTCATTGAAAAACTGAATGATATAAAACAAAAATAACTTTTACGAAACATGTTTCTTTAATTTTTTATTACTTTATTCGGAAATATAATTAATGGATTTCTTTCAGTAAACAACATCCCTCAAATGACCATCACTTTCCTGTTCACAAATACGAACCTTCAATTTTTCAGTGGCCACCCTATATTAACCTCTTGGTAACTGGTTCACGGACCATAACGAGTGACCAAACCGTGTACAATAATTCGTCTTCTTTTCGAATCCATCGGTATATCACCGGATAGAAATTGCTAGAAGTAATAAATTTATCATTTGTTTTGCCTTTTATATGTCAATGTACTTAAAATTGAGAAAATATTGCAATTTTGGGCGAAATATTCTCGACGTGCGTGGCACGTCATTCCATCGCAAGAGGTTAATCTCGGCGTCGTTTCTCGCATATCGCGAGAGTCAGAGACATCGAGGGACGGCGAAGCGTAACGAGGAAGAAGTCGGTCGGAAGCTGCGCTCTATCAACAGCCGCGACACGATCGACCAACACAACCGGCTAATTGCAATCTAATCTGCTGATTGAGATTCGATCTGCAGCCCGAGTGGAAGCCACCCCTCGGCGTTCGCTCGTCGTTATCCATACCAATCGCGTGAAAGCTCAGAAGTGTCGAACGAGAAGAAGAGGCGTTAGGCTAGGACGAATGAAGAAGAACGAGGCTTTGTGTGAAGTCTGTGACGACCACACACAGTCGATAATAAAGTTCTCAATGGAAGAGGGTTCCGCTTAGTCATCTCTGCAATCGCAAGCGTGGTTGCTCGCAGGAGGTGACCGAACCGAAAATTCTAAGGGCTCTTCTAATCCCCATCTTAGACCCAGGGGAAGGAGGCTCGCCAACGCTCGTACTCGTAATTCGACTCCTTAACTAATCATTTTAGCTCTCCTCTGCTCGACATTCCCCGTTCCTCCGGCTTCAAAGGCCGCCTTTGACCTCGCGTTTCTGCTTACAAGCAGATAAATTTTTATTTCTCTGTAGAGAGTGGGCAAGCGATTGATTAAAAAGCCCCGTGTCTGTTGATCAAAGCGTTCGTTACGCGAATCGAGTTAAAAAGATCCCTCGCCGTCTCACGGCGATTAATTACCCTCTTGATCCATTAAGACGTTGCATCAACGCGATTTTATATCATTACTCGGATCGCGAGAGATACTTCCAAAGATCCATATTTGTCCATATTTCTCCATCAATGATGGTCTAATAATTAAACATTCTTATATCATCTGCCAGCAATTTATTTATGAAATGGCGAGTGAAGTATCACTTCAAGTAAAATGATGTAGCATTGGAAATAATCATCCTGTTTAAGTGAAATTTTGCCGATTGTATTTGTTTAATATGTGACTTTGTTCAAAGCAATCATGAAGTACAATATGCATGTAGAAATTAATGATACATAATTTCAATCTCTTGAAAGATTTCCTCAGACTTTCGCGAAAAGCAGTAAAAAGTTTAGTTCGTATGAATGACAATTCGATGACAACGAGTGTCAACTGGCTCTTTTCTTTTGAAATTTTATTATTCCTCTCACGTCGTCGTATTATATACCTACGTTCGTTATCAACCTTCTTATGTTTTGTTCGTTCCGGTTGTTGAACCGAATTCGCGGTTAATTTGTTTCCCTCTTTAATTGATTACAATATCGCACTCCGCGTAGGTCGATCGTGCAGCCACTTAATTCGCATTTCAACTTTATCTCAAGCGTAACGCGATATAACGGAGGTGGGAAAAGAAAACAGAAACCGATATTCCCAGCTATAGTGCACGTGGGAGTAAGCCTCTCTTCGGTATGGCAGTCTAAGAGCGTTTACTCTCGGTCGACATTTGCTTCGTAGCAATGAAACTGCTCGCTGGCCTGACTCTTCGGCTATTTGCACAGTTAGTATCATGTCACGAGACTGTCGCGTCATTTTCGTCGTACATTCTTGAAAATTTTTGTCTACTTGTTACTATCTTCTCCTCGATCTTACCTTTTTTTCGAGTGTTTTGTGACAATTTTGTTCAAATAATTTAACCACATTTGTAACAAAATATAGTAGTCTCGGAGGAGATGAAAGGATTCGAATTGGCGATATTACGTTTGTTTTGAACATTTTCGTTTAATTGTCGCGTAACAAGTCGATGAAGAGTAATAAGCGAGTGCGTGGTTATGTTCGACGAGCGTGAAGAAATCGTTTTGCCGCTAATCTTCGCTGATCTTCCGTTCCCGGTAAATTCTCCGGTGTACCAATAGAGTTCCGTGCACATATCGCATTCGCTGCACGCTTCTCAGTGACTCTCATTGTCAGACATTCTCTTTTCATCGAGCCGTGCGTTTAACTTCATCGTTATAAAGTTGATGAATTAATGAAAAATGATTATCCGAGGCGACAGTGTTCTACGTTCAAGTCTTTAAATTCTGTTCAATTCCAAAGATATATATAACTAATTACAAATTAATTATTCATCTGCAAACAATCATCTTAATCAAGTTAATTTCACCCGATAATTACACGTGACAGAATTAATAAATAATTATCCGAGGAGACAGTCTTCTACAAGTCCTTGAATTCTATTTAAATTCCGATGATGTGCAATTAATTAATCCGGAATTGCAAGAAATCGATTAATTAAATTCATCCGACAATTACACATAATTGTTAGAATTAACATAAATAATAAAAAATAATTTTAAAAGAAGAAACGTCGTTTCAAGTGAATCCTCAAATTCCAAAGTATCCAAGAAATCGATCGATAATCTGCACAGCAATAATAAGCAACTAATTGAAAACTGCGCGAGCAGTTTATTCGATGAAACGAGTTATCGTATTTCGCTACGCGGACCAACAATAAGCCAAGTAACTGTTTAGACGGAGCAACCGAGCGCGTATCGTTGCTTATTTCTGAGAAAAGTGAGTGATTCGTCTTTCTCAGTTAGAAAATATCAAAAGTGGAGAGAAAGAAAGGGAGACGGAAAGAAAGAAGTCTCTCATTTTATTTGTGTGTGTGTGTGTGTGTGAAAGAGAGAGAGGGAGAAAAGTTAATCACGTTGGCCTGTCAATCGTACGTTCGCACGATTGCATACACGCGCACATAACACACGCACGCACGCACACCGCATGGAGACCTCGATGCAATGCCCTTACGAGTTCGTACACCGTTAAAGACGCATTAATGCAACCGCTGCTCGTTGCTCCCCCGTTGCATCGATGCACTCTCGCTCGCCGGAGCCTGCCGACGCAACAAAAGGGAGGGAGGAGAGCGTGGAGTGGAACAGTGTGGTGTGGCAAACAGCTCCGCTGCGTTCGTGCGAAATGCAAGTGCCGAGTTTACGTTGGAACGAGAACGACGACAGGACGGATCGGCGATCGTTCGGTTGAAAAAGTTCGGTATATAACCTCTTACGCTGGAATGACGTGCCACGCATGTCGAGAATTTTTTGCCCCAAAATTGCAATATTTTCTCTTCAGTTTTAAGTATTACATTTAAGTATAACTCAGGCAAAACGAATAATAAATTTATTACTTTTCAATAATTTCTATCCAGTGATATCATACCGACGAGTTCAAAAGGAAAAGAAAGCGACGAATTATTGTATACGGTTCGGTCACTCGTTATGGTCCGCAATCAGTTGCCAGCGCAAGTGGTTAAAAAGTACCGAAAGCGAGTGAAAATCTCAGTCGTCGCGAGTAACCACGCTGCGCGTGATCATCTTCGTTTCGTGGTTTAATCGGTGGTGATCGTATCGGCGACTCTCGGAGGTTTGGAGCGACGTCGGTAAGCTAGAAATCTAACTCTTCAGCGAAGGACTTTCTCCTTCTTGCTGATCTTTTCGCGACAATCGTTGAGACTCGATTTTCGATCCTCGCGTTTGTTTTCACGTACACGCGTGAAACGAACAGCAAAATAAGAAAGAGAGAGTGAGAAACCGTAAAACATTTTTAACGGAGTACGTTGAAAGTGAGATAAGAGGTAAAATTAGAACAGAGTGAAGTTTGAAAGCACGGAGGAAACGGGAACGATTTCGCACGCGTTCACTGCCACCGGCATGCAACAAGTCTTGCCTAACGCGCGCGTTACGGAATTTCGCGTTCCCCTGGTTCCTTCCGTTCTATTGTTCGATCGAAGCTCTCTGTTATTTAAATGTATACTTCAATGTATACTTTTCAAAGCTGCCTGAAACCTTTGGATCTTTTAAATACACAAAAAAAGTCGAGAAAGTATCGACGGTTTAAAACAATCTCCCGATGCAAGCTAATTTCCCAGTAAAACATCAAACAGATATTTGTCTCGCCCTCTGCGAAGTACTTCACTGGCACGTTACTAAGTACTGCTTCTATAGGGTGGGCCAAAAGTTTCTTCCCACCTACTTTTTATTTTTTTTAATAAAACATCAAGATACAAGGCGAAACTAATTTTATTAATTTTAAATTTAACTTAAGCTCAAACGTGATTTCTTCCATTATGTTTTAAAAATTGTTTCCCTCAATGTTAAAAAACAGAAATACAGTAAGGAAATTACTTTAGATTTATTTTAGCAGGAATTAGATTTATTATTTATTTTAGCAGTGTTTTTTGGCCCACCCTATACGTATTTTCACATTTTTGCTTCTCTGCGTCTTTTAAATTTCTCGCGAACGTTTCGTAAACGTTCGCCGCAAAGTAACAGAAAATAAATATATATCGACGTGAAATTTCCGAGCTCGACGTTGGTATACGTGGAATATGCACTCGAAGAACGCACGATTGAAAACACCTGGCGTTTTGGATTGAATAGGAGTAAGAGAGAGAAAAAATAAAAGAGGGGGAGAAGGAAATAAACGCATGGGAGAGTAAAACGATGCAGGTGGTTTCTGCGTCCCGGGTGCCCGTGCTGGTCACCGTTTGAGAATTCGGAGCGCGCGGACGTCGTTAATATCTCTCGCAGGATCGATCGGCCGTGCTCCGAGTTCCGATGAATCATTTTCACGACAGGCAGCCTCTAATGCCTGGTCACGTTTTAGCTTCTCTATCTCTCGGCCCCTTCGCCTGACTCTTCTCTGTCAGTGATGCTCGATAAGCAAATAAAACGTGAAAGAGAGAGAGAGAGAGAGAAAGAAAGAAAGAAATCGAATTTATTAGGACACCCGTGACTGAAGCCTTTGCCAAGGCGCTGAGAGTTTGTTTCCTACTCAGATACGAATCTCATGTTTCACAATGGCACGATTGATCTGTAGTTTATTCGGTATTATCGCTTGCGGCTCGCGGCGATTCGACGAAAGTGATTTGAAAGTTTGCCAAATTCGATCGTTCTCCGATCAAACTCCGCATTCGTTGTTCATTAACTAACAACAAATGGAAATATTTGTACAGAAATAATTGTTATTATATTAATCGAGTTGCGACGTACAGTGAGTGGAGAACGTATTGACACTTAATTAATTTTATTGCAGTGACATTTAGTTTTCTACTCTAATATTTCTGTTAACGAAATCGAAATAGTTTATTACAAGTGCATACAAAAGTAATGTGCAGTTTCCAATAATGAGTTTATTTGTACAAAATTCGAGAAATTGTCAAAAAGATTCTTTTTCCAGTTCTACCATGTTTGAACGGAATATAAATATTTTTAATGGTTTGAAAACAAGTGGTTTTTTCTTGCAGTATTTGCAAAAGGATATTTTTGCAATTTTTCTTAACAACAAACGCAGATTAAGCGTATTAAGGAGTTACAAGTGTGTCGATAATATTATTTGATTCTCGAATTTTTACGTTTCTTGCATTATTGTTGCGTAACTCATTATTAAAAATTGTTGTTACTGCGCAGGTAGCAGACTATTCGTAAAAATAAATTTTAATCTTTAATCACTGTATTTAATTAGACAATCTTTAGCACAAATTGTGTAAAGGTAAGCTTCGTAATTCTACATACAGGGTGTCCCTTAATTAGTGATACAACGTCCGAAAAATCGAGCCGATGAAAAGAGAATAAAATTCCTTCACCATCAAAACCTTTGTTTTCGAGAGAATTGCGTTTGAAAATTTGTCAAGTGTACACGAATTTATATAGCTAATTGTTACAGAAAGAACAATTAAGGAAAATAAATAAAAAAGAGTGGAATAAAATTTTTTTGTACATACGACGCTCCATTTTCGAGTTTGAAAATTCACCGCGTTTGATAAATTTTCAAACTTGATTTTCTCGAAAAATCGGTGGCTCCGACGAAAAAAATTTCATTTTTCAAAATTTCTCTCGACTCGTCGGATCGATTGCACCAACAATTACGAGACACCCTGTACAGACAAGCGGTGCCAATTTTATATAACCTAAGTAACCACGTTACCTCGAACGTAAATCGCAATTTGCAATTAGAACGGCAAAAATCGGAGCGTGTGAAATATCTTCGCGGATAAGAGATATCGAACGAAAATTGCCTCGTCTTGACCTCTTCGTCGCTTTCATCCCGGGATTTCATGGCAATCGTCGGCGATACGATCGTTGAAATCCTAAATCCCGTTTTAATTGCGCTCTCTTGCCTTTTTGTTCGCTGCGCGCGCGCGCGCGCATTCGAATTCCATCATCGAGCAACACGGCGAAAGAACGCGATTCACCGATTCGCCGGCACGCGTGGTATCCGATTATGAACGCGGGCACGCACGCCCGCGTTCGCCGCAACGACGGACGACGGTCAGCCGGAGCACAACGATCGATAAAGGGTTGAACTAATAACGGACGCCCCTAACTGACCGAACGTCGCAAGATTTCTTCGTTCTCAGACCTCGTTTCTCCCTCTCCCCTCCACTGGGAGTCGTTTATCTCGCCTTATCTGATCTCGGCCGATTTGTGTGTCACGTAGCTTGACAATTGAGCCGGCCGGTTGACCGCCGGAATTAGACTCGCCGCTATTACGGCGAATCAGTGTCAGCACCGGTGTGTGCCAATGAAGAACGATCGCGGCCGTCCGAGAGATTACCAGCAACGAGCGCCGATCGAACGTGAGAGCCAAGCTGCTCTCGCGTCAATTTCAGCGAACGGGAGGAACTGACTCGATCTTTCAGCTAGATAGAAAAATCACGGTGATCGATGTGCTCGATTTTATATTGCGGATCCTTCTGCGAGCTTACAGCGAGTCAGATTTGAATTATACAATCGAGAACGATCGAGTCGGATTTGCGCGCGAAACTAACCTCAAAATCGTGTCGTTGCTGAGGAACAATAAATTGTATTGGGAACGTAGATTAATATAAAATAAATATAAATACAAATATGATATAAAATAAATGTAAATATAATACGTAATAAATACAAATATGTTATAAGATGATTGTACTTGCAAAAGTACGGATTTGCGCGCGAAACTAACCTCAAAATCGTGTCATTGCTGAGGAACGTCGAACGCGAGGGACAATAAATCGTACTGAGAACGAAGATTAATATAGAATAAAATAAATATAAATATAACACGTAATAAATATAAATATATACATAGAATAAGCGTGAACGCAAGAAAATAAATACAAAATGAAGATTAATACGTAATATGTAAAATATAAATATATAAAATAAAAATAAACGTACGAAATATGTAACGAGGAAGGAACTGATTGATTCGCTCGGTGAATTTGCGTCAACGCCAGAATTGCTAATCACGTAGGAATGATGAGTAATTTCGCTTGTTGTTCCGCGTGCCTAGACGTAATTACGATACATTGAATTATATCTAGCAACGGCGTGGAATTATATCTAGTATCGAGCGAATTCGGTTGCTCAGGCTTATGTTAACAAGTCACTCTGTCTTTCTGCTAATTATGGTTGTGCAGCGATAGAATGACACGAGCAATAAATTACGTAACTTCTGCCAGCTGGCAGCGTCGGCGTGGATCAGGATAACGCAGCTGTTTCATGATCTAGATTGGAATTTATCAGGGGATCTTCATTGCGGCAATTTAGATACACCGAACAGTTTATCTTGCAATTTTCTATTCTAACGCAGTAATCGGTCTATTGGCTACTTGTTTCTCTCCGGGAAATAGCGTCAATTTTTCGTTTCAGTACCGAGATACTGATCTGTTTGATTTCTCACTAAAAGAAGATTTGTTTTCTCGTAAAAAGAAGAGAAAAATGTTTTCGACTTGTAACAAAGTTGTGAACCATTATTACATACACGAAATTAATTAATCGTACTTTACAAAATCCCTAAGAAAATAATTATATAAGGCAGCTCTTTTAAAATTCTTCGCAAAATTTAAAAACACAAAGGAACCTGCGAAGTGTTAATGTACAATGGATACAGGAAGTACTCGTACATTTTTAAGCGTGAAACGACTGCGCTTTCACAGTACCGAGTTCGTCTCTTCCAAAGATGGTTTTACGTCACTTTGAAGAGGTCGAGTAGAGGTACTCCTTCTCACGAAAATTTTGCACGCTGAGAAATTCTTTTCGTAACTAAATCCACCGTGGTTGTCTGGAAGCTCAAAGCGTCCTCCTTACAAAAATCCTTCTTCTCACGAGCAGTTGCAAAAGCAGTGAGTATCGACAATTTGTCATCAATGCGCGAGTACTTTCTACGTCTGCTGTGCAACAACACTCGACAAATTCTTCGTTGTTCAACATGTTGATCGATGTTACTTCAAATACCAAGAGATCAACAAATTGAAGAATCAATATTAAAAATTGGGAAACATAAATTTCATGCACCAACGTAAAAGATTATAATTAATGATGTAATGATAATATATTAAAGAATATAAATTAGAAGAATATATTAAATTAGACGAATAAAAAAATATATTGAAGAGTAAAAAGGATTTCAAAATATAGTGAGTTCCAAGGAAAATACGCGTGGCGATCAACGCGTTAATTTTGTCCACTTTTGAAAGTGGATGGTATAGTAATTTTCAGGGGAGGGGTTATAGATTATCCATTATCTTTATTCGACGCGCGTTGCAACTCGAACGTAAATTACTCGGTTGGAGACAATGTCCGCGATCATAGCAACGACAGATTGAGCAACGAGCAGCACTGGATTAATCTCCTTGCACGGTAAACTGCACGCTGCTCGCGCGGCGGTATATACTATGGTCGAGCCGGTGGTTTATTTTGTCTGCAAACAGCGAATACTTGCCAGAGTCTCGAGGCCTGGTACAGTGTTGCAACTGTGCTCGGTTAATGAGCCGGCCGATCGTCGTTTCGCGTATCGAGCCGCAGCCAATGACAGCGCGGACGCGTTAGGAAAAAGAGCAAGGCGAATCGCGCCGATCGTTTATCGCCGATCGTTTAATTAAACGTCACGAGTGCGCTTGAAACGGACGTTTCCTCGAAACGAGTATCGAAACTTTTTGCCGTTATCAACGCGACTTGAACGCGGCCGACGGCTCCTCCTCTATTGTCAATCTTTTTGTCCTTCTCCTCCTCCTCCTCCGATCATTTGCCGCCGCTCTCGTCCGCGTCTATTGTACGCGTGTATTTCGTTCGGTCGTCGCTTGCTGAATTCTAATCGCCAGTTTAAAGCTGACGATCCTCTCGTCGGTTCGAAGCAAACAGACGATAACGCCGCGCCGTCGTGGAACGATTAAAACAGAAGCCGACGATTTTCCGTTTCAGGCGGCTTAAAGCATGGCAACGGCGGCATAGGCAGCGCGAGCAGCTCCAGAAGCACGAGCCCGAGTCAGCAACAGTCGCCCCAGAGCGGGCTCTCCTTCATCCCCCAGCCTAGAAATCAAAATTCGTCCAACAGGCAACCCGCGGCTACGACCCCGAGGTGAATATCAATTTTATCTAACGGCGCAGCGTACGTATTGCGAGACAACCTACTCGGGTAGGTTAGGTAATCGGTATTGCTTTTTTTAATCGTACTACTTTTACGATCAGACGATTATGTACGACGATTTATTTATATCTTAACGATATGAAGTAATCGTTCTAAATTGTGGGTATGTTTTTTTATACAAAAGTACCACAAAGACAATGGGTAATCCCTCCCAGCAATAAATAATTATATCGGATGTCTATTTCTGCACAAAAATATTGAAGAGTTTGTATTTTCCGACAAATAACGAAATAATTTCCGATAGTACTTTCTAGTACCGATTGGATCATGTCCTTACTTTTGCACGAAAATACTAAAGAGTCCATATTTTCTGATAATAAACTCGTCCGCCCTGGACCAATAATATTTCCAATTATGAAAAGTACTTTTCCAAAGTATTTTTTGGCAAATGTTGCCGGCTGGTTTTGCCAACCTTGGATTTTTTTTTCTCAAATTCTTCACCACTCGAGTGGACATAAATTGTAATTTGTTTTGTCATTTGTCTCGAAACGTCGAATAAAATTGTATCTCACACGCCCAATGAAACTATCGACTCTAACACGTGTAACGTGTTCGACAACGGATGACAGGAAATCGATCTGTTGCCGAACATTCCGTACAGAGTGTTGATCGACGCTAACGACTAACCACCGATTGCTCAACGTTTCAGCCCTCGCGCGTCGACGGTGGGAAAACCGAGCGGCGTGAGAGCTGCTTCTCAGGCCTCTCCGTACACGGCCGCGAGTGCGCCGGTCCAGCAGAACAAGAACTCCGTGTTGGACAAGTTCAAGCTGTTCAACAACAAGGAGAAGAACCAGGACCGCGGGAAAGCGTCGTCCGGCGTGTCAAAGCGCACGTCTAGCTCGTCCGGCTTCTCCTCGGCGAGGTCGGAGCACTCGGACAGCTCGACGTCGCTGTGCGACCAGAGCAAGCTGCAGGTGGAGTCGCCGAAGAGCCGGGCGTTGAAGTCGAAGCTGCAGTCGGCCAAGCCGGCGAAACAGGCGAGCCCGAAGACGGCGAGGAAGGAGCAGAGCAAAGCTCAGAGCAAGATAGCGCGTACGAAGGGTGGTAGCGGCGGTGGTGGCGCGGCTGACAAGTTGCCCGGCTACAATCCGCCGCAAGTGGAGGATGTCAAGCCGGCCAGTAAAATCGGCGGCGTCGGCGCCAAGCTATCGGCCATGGACAAGAAGCCCGCGAGCCTGCACGATTCGCTGAAGCAGCCGGCGAGTGGCCAGTTGCAGAAGCCGATTGCGAATCCCTCCGCGTTGGTGCCGCCGAAGCAGATCGCCGCGCCGGACGCGAAGAACCTCGGCAGCTTGAAGAACGTCGAGTCGTCGAGGCAGTCGCCGCGACCGAAGATGGAACTGCCATCGGCCAAGACACCCGACCCGGCGAAAGTCACTCTGCAGAACGCCAAGGTCCCGCCGAACGGGTTGAACAAGGACGTTCTGGCGCAGAAGGGGTTGCTGGCGAACGCGAACGGGATGATCAGGCAGACCGGCCACGAGGAGATCGTCGTGGTGAATGAGAACGGCTGCAGGATCGATCGTAGCACGTTGTCTATGAATCAGGCGAACCTGTGCGAGCAAAAGTCGACGCAGAGAGAGATCGGCGAGAGTGAGACCGCGGAGAACGAAAGTCCCTCGAAGCAGCAGAACACGAGCTTGTCGGTGAAAACCAGAGGCCCGAGCGAGGTGCACGAGACCGAGCGAACGAACGGAAAGCAGACACCGCCGATGTCCCCTCGCAACATGTCCCCGGAAACGTCGACGACGGACGTGAAAATGGCGAGCATTCAGGAGTGTCATTCTCAGACGGTACAACCTGCTCACGGCCAGGTTTCGAACGCGGTGAATTTCGGCGCGAGCAACAACAAGCAGCCCTCGCTTCTCAACAGCCCGCTCCAGGGCTCGACTTTGAGCGGCGCCGGGAGCCCGGGGGGCTCGAGCATTCCAAAGCCCACGGCGCTGGTGAAAGGCACGTCGAAACCGCCGAAGGAAAACAGCATGCCGGGCGTGCCGACGCCCACGAAATTAAAAGCGGACGCTCTGCATCGCAAGCTCGACCCGAACACGGTGGCGATGGTGTCGCCGATGCCGAGCATCTCCGACCTCATGTCCGAGAGCTCCCACAGCAACTCCAACAGCACCGGCCAGAGCAACTCCAGCGACAGCAGCGTCATTTACAGGCCTAGCAGCGAGAGCGGCAGCGAGATCAAGACCATACCTAACAGGAAAATTGACACGACCTTCGAACAAATGGAGAAGGTTGGCTACCTTGTTTCTAGCAATTCCTCGGTTGTAATTGTTCAACCGTTGCTTCAGAAATACACAGTTGACCCTTTGCACTTCTCCAGACAATATTTGATACAGAAGGGGAGATGAAAATATCGCGATCAAATAAATCAAAAAAAACCGACGTTACACGTCACGTCCAAGAGTATAATAGAACAGAAATCGAGTTATTTGAAGTTTGACGGTAGTTTGACGATGAATTTTCTGGCTTTTTGATTTAAATAGTGATTGTTTCGAGATCAAGCATTCTGATTCTGACGGCAGTGACATTATTGTACCAAAAGAAGATTTCGATTTAGCGATTCCAATGATAATAAGGAATATTATATTACAATGTATTATTAAGAATAATAATATTATATTGAAAATTGCCCGCTGCTGTTTAGCAGCTAGCATTCCTGAACGGAATTTAAATTTTCTAGTGTCGCACATTACAGATTTACTCTCAAATGAATAATTTATTAGACACGCGTAAGTAGCCAAGAAAGAGTCAAAGTTGTTGTAAAATATGGTTGAAAAAGTTAACTGTTAGTCGAACGGACTTGGCGTTAAGTCGATCAATTTCACAGGTATTGTCGGAGAGCTCAACCTGCGGGGCCGGGTCGATGGGTGACGACGAAGCGGAGATGACGGTGAAGCCCATGCAGCCTCTGCTCCGCGGTTACACGCCGGGCGCGAGGGCCCTGCAAACCCTGCCAAGCAGGACGACCGCGCGACAGTACACGATTCTTCATTCCTCGTCTCATCACCATGTCGGTCACGATTACGCGGACATCGACGTCGCCTCCGGTTATCTCAGCGACGGGGAGGTTCTCCGCGGTGGCATGACCGTCGGTAGTAGAACTCTGTCCGACCTGTGCGACGGTTACATGTCCGAGGGCGGTGCCTCGTTGTACGCGCGTAGAATCAATCCGTCGTACGGCCACGATCACGAGAGGTAAGTGTCGCGGGAGTAGAATTTCGTTTCGTTGATTAAAAACTAACGAAACGATACGTACGAATTGCAATTTACTTGCCTCGAGGCTGCGCCTGTTTGATTGAAACAGTTGAACTTCTAACGGAGAAAAAGGAAGATTTAAGGGGGGAGAGTTTCGAAGACAAAGCACGTTGTAAAAACACGCGTGTTTTCGTTCATTTATTTCCACGAGGGCATCTTGTTGCTTCTCGGGTGCACGTGTTTCAGTGGCACGTCGAGTGAGTCACAATCCCCCCCGTGTAACGCGAAACGTTACACAGCCGCCAGATTCGTCAGCGCACGTGGGCCCGATTGCAAAATTCTAACCCACGAGTCTCGTTCCCATTTGCTCGCTCATTTTCAACCAGTACATAGTTTGACAACTTTTGCGACGCAATTTAATCAACAGGACACGAATTTTGTGTCTCGTTGAATAATTTACGAGAGAACAGATTCAAAATCACGTTGCAAAATGTTTGTAGTTCGATATGTCAAACGTAAAAAGGAGACAAGTCGAGGTGTCAATCACCAATTTTGATGAAATTTGCCATAAATGTACTTTTCGAAACAAAATATTTTTTTCTTCTATCGGCAGTCGTCGATGTGAAAACTGAAACTAACCTCAAAATTGGGGAATAAATATTTTGTCAAATATCTCGGAAATGATTGGAGATACAGATTTTGTGTACATCGACGAAGTTATTGTCTTTTTTAACGATGAATTTAACGGTGTATATCATTTAAAAAAAAAAAAAAAATTCTAGTGTAAATTTAAACTAAAACTAACCTCAAAATTGAAGGTGCGGAACGAATATTTTGTCAAATATCTCGGAAATGATTCAAGATACAAATTTTATGTATTATGTGTATAATTGTGTGTATTATAAAATTACGACGGATTCAACGATGGTTTGTATACCATATTTTGCATAAAAAAGACCATTTCAGCGCGAATCTAAACTTCGCAAAGTCGATTAGAAACGTCTAAATCAAACTTCATACGGCGTGTGTGGCGAGTAGTCGCGCGTAGTAGTACGTGCCGGCGTCCTTTAATTAAACGAAATTTTCGGGGCTAATTTCGTACGGGGCTTCCAATTACTCGGCTCTGCGCAGCTTAGCACGGTTATCTTTGGTTACACGGATTACTTCTATTGAATTAAGCAAGCCTCGCCGCCGAGACGCCGGTTAATTAACTCTCCTGTATTTCGCTTTTATCTATTCTTCTAGTCTCTCTCGTTAGACTTAACTTAACTTTGCCGGGGAAATCTACCGGGTCTCTCTCTTGATTCGCGTCCGCGTCTGAATCCTGCCCGCGTAATTACAAACGAGCCAACATCAGCTCGCGCGATTCATAACGTCAACGTTTGCCGAATGTGAAGAGCGAAGAGTTGAGGCTTGTTAAACTTTGAACCCCCCTCCTCCCTTTCTCTTTCAATCCTTTTGAGCAAATATCGCTATTGTAATTGTAACATTGTTTCAGACGCAAATCACTGAAACGCGCTAAACGCTACTTTTATTTACGATATTTGCACTTGTCAGTAGTATTCAATTTGAAGAAATTAAGTTTCACGCTTACGGTGCCATTTTGTTTTGGCCTCGTTTTCTTTTGTTCACAGAATTTTCGTACTTTCTGGCTCGGTATTTTTCGCTTTCTTCGGGACTAACTTAAAAGGGTTAAAATTTGAAATTGAAATTGAAATTTCGTAGAATCGCTTTTAGAATATTATTGGGACCACGCAGTCACAATCGGCACAAATTTCACATTTGCAGAGCAGAATCATCGAACAAATTGGTAGAAATTTGACTGAGAACATAGGGGGGTGGATTGGCAATAGGAGGGAAAGAAAAATGAAGGAAATGGGTCAATTGCGATCATCTCGATTAGATTCACCGCATTGAATCTAAATTCGTCTCGGTCGAATGGAGCCTCGTTGAAGCGTGGGCCGTTTTATCCAGCTCGTTCGACTATTCAATCTCATTTGATTTCCTTCGAACGTGTCGCGCGTGTAAAGCGTATTGGACCAGCGACAATAATTTCTCGCGGGCGCCCTATATTACGTAGTCGGTCCGGCAGATAAGAAAGTCCACCGGAATTTTCGCCGGAATATAGAACACCAGCTCTCGCTTCGTCGATAATTCAGAGGAAGCAGCAAGTTGACGATTTGCTATGCGGTCCGCGTGACCATGAGAATAATCGTAACGTTCTCTCTCTCTCTCTTTCTCTCTCTCTCTCGCAATTTTGCACGAACGTCACGTATCGCGTTAAGAATCTCAACAAAAGTTACTTTGAGTTAAGTTAAAAATTGTTCCATCGAGTCTTCACGCAACACGGTTCAAAAATTTGACTTAAAATTCTACAATCTTTTCCTCATCTTTTTTTAACTCTCGTTAAAAAGGAAAAAAGAAATAAAGAGATCTAATTTTTCTTTTCTTGTTAACCGAAAGTTATTTTGTACATTGTTTCCTGTATTTAAATTGACAATTACCCGCATTTCCTTTCGTAAAACAATCTGATTGATCGACTGATTAGTAGGAATAG
This sequence comes from Melipona beecheii, assembly GCA_032399605.1. Lineage (NCBI taxonomy): Eukaryota > Metazoa > Arthropoda > Insecta > Hymenoptera > Apidae > Melipona > Melipona beecheii. Next base: position 1,471,711 of record JAUCMO010000243.1, on the reverse strand, counting down.
ATATACAGGGTGATTCACATAACTTGCTCATTTGAAATAACTTTTAAATGATGCATTTGTTTAATACAAAAGTTGTTTGGCTTTAAAGGAGGCAAAATTGGGCGTGTTCATTTTTGACGCATACTCGCTGTATATCAAGCATGTGCATTATCCTTGCAATTTGTCAGCCAAACGACAATCGCAATCGTGTCCCTTTTCCCGGAACGTGTTCGCGTTTTTTTTTCTGGTTCGCATTTTATCAGAGAAACGACGAGAAGAAAGAAAAAAAAACAAAAAGAAATTCCAAGAACGTGCAAGCCAAAGTGACTCCGGAGTGGATTATCCCGATTATATCAAGGAACGGCGTTGAATTTAAAGCGTGGATCTGTAGAGCCGGTGCCCCGTGGCAATTTGCCCTCTGTACCGATATTTGAAACCCCGACACGATCCAGACACTTGTACGGCTACATGCAACCTAGGCGAAAAGCGTATTACCGCCAATCTTTCCACTCATTTCCCAACAACGGGAACAAATTGTTCAATCGATACGACTCGCCGTCGTAAATCTATGCTATTCTGTCAAAAAGTGTATCACTACGATAGAAAAAAAATTCGGTTTTTACTTTTCTATTTTTTTTTTCTTTTTTTCTGACATCTGCATCGTTTAGCACCGAGTATCGTTGAAATTGCCACGTATTGTGCCGCGCATTATACATTATACCGGAATTTTCCACGGGCGTGCGGAGCGGTTCTCGGCAGTTCGCCCACGCGAATCTCTTCCTCCGCCGAGGCGAAACGAAACCGCCACCGGGGTGTTTTCGTAACACGCGAAACAGCCCGGAGGCGTATCATGGACCCCTCGCTAGGCTCGGTAACTCGTTTGGCATAAGCAGGCCGCGTATCATCCGCTTGAAACTCAACGCGCTTTTCGGAAATTCAATATACTCCGCCCCCTCCCTCCGGCTTCTGGCCCGACCCTTTCGTATCCTTCGCAGCCATCATGGTGGACCCCCCTGCGTTCACAAGCCAGGGGTGAAGGCACAATAAAGAAGGCCAGTCCTCCGGAGCGATCACGAGTCTTCCAACAGCGCCAACGGGGAACGCTTGCTCTCTTTCCCGCTCTTTCGTGCTTTTAATCTCTTTCCCATCGAGCAGAGCGCTCTCGCTTCTCCTCAGCTTCGTGTCTGCTCTTTCTCTCTCTTTCCTTTTCCTCTTGTTTTTTTTTTTTTCGCCTAGCTTGATCTGTTTAATTTTACCTGAACGCGGTTTGCGAGTTTCGTGGACACGTGGTTTCCTTCTTAGAGTCTCGTTTAATTACCGCGGAATCGAAGGACAACGATCGAAGCATAAAATTTCCATCAGAGACATCGGAGGCATAAAAATAGAGAAACTTTATGCGATACGTAATAGTGGAGTGTTAAAAATTAAAAATTAAAGTTAAAGTTATAGTTAAAAATTACTCAACACTCTGCACTCGACTGTCCCTTCTGAAGGGACTTAAATCGTATGTAAATCTAGCTAACATCTCGGGCTTTCTCTTTTTATACTATATTATATTTATATTACCCTCTTTCCATATTATATTATATTTATATCATACAGGGATACCCATGTCGTTTTCTTCAAATTTAATAAACATTGCCATCTAGCGACAATAATTTAACTTACTACAACATAACCTATATTCCTATATAAGTAATCTACATAACCTGTAATTAGATTATAGTATAGATTACTTATATAGGAATATAGGTTATGTTAAATACATAATATATTCCAATTTCGTGTTAAATACCATTGGAACGATTATTCCCAATACTGTGCGTATTTTGTAAACAAATTGCTGATAGCAAATAGACGTCTGGCCTTTTCGAAAAGAATTCGCCAGCTTGCGTATAAATAAAGAGGAAGTAATTTGTAGCGTGAAACCGTGCGTGCAGCGAGAATTATCTGAATAGTGTACGTACGTAAGGTGATGTAAACCTCAGCGAATGATCGCAAATAGCCAGAAGACGAGCAAAAGTAGAGCACCGCGCTCTGAATGGCGGCGGCTACGCTGAATTATAGTTTCAGAGATAATGTTCAACACGATTACCAACCAACGTTGAAATGTCGAGACAATTCCTCCGAGGAATCGAAGGAGAACAGAATACGAGAGAATACGAAGCTCTAGGCTTCTAGTAGTATCGGACAACGACGAATGAAACAAGCAGCGCGACGCGAGAAATCAATTTAAGCCGCGGCGAAGAGACGTCGTCGCGTTCGAAAGATAAACGTCTTTGTTGCTGCTTCGTAACCGTGACTTCGAATTGAATTCGCGACAGCGAGCGAAAGATCTCTCTCTCTCTCTTGTCCCGATTTAACCGAGGGCCACGTTCGATCGATCGTGTTTCGAGAGTTCTTTCCACCAGGAAATATACCTTAATATATCTTGTTATATATTTCAATACGTTCTAGACGTTGTCAGTCCCTGCGGAGCGACACTTGTAATATTTGGGCGATGTCGGACATTTTAGTGGACGTGTGTCGAGTCGTGTGTCGATAAATACACTTGATTTTTATTAATATAAAAAATACATACATAATACACACATTAATATAAAAAGCTATAATTTATATAACATAAAAAATACACGTCCGGTCTTGAAAGTGTTAATGGGTCTCGTAAATCTACAGTAACCGACCAGTGGTTCTGATTTAACACCAGAACTATCGTTGGAATACTAAAGCATAAAATTTCCACTAGAGACATTAAAGTCAAAAGAAAGGTAGAAAAGAAACATTACACAGGGTGAATAGAAAAAAAAGGTTCGTGGCTTCTAGGGTGAAAGAATTAAAAATTAATGGCTTCAAAGTTACAGACGATCTTTTGTTTCGGTTTCAAGAAATTTCTTCGCCTCGAGAGATATCATACTGTAACGTATGTAAGTAGTGGTTTACCTTGTAATTTCTTCTTTCTCTGCGTGTCTTCCTTCAATTTCTGTGCATGCTCGACACCTTTGTGCTCTTTCAAAGATCCCCCCGGGTGTGTTCTAACTTTTTCGCAAGCATCTCAAACACAAAAAATCGTTTGTAACATTGGAACTGTTAATTTCTCGACCCACGTTTATCAGGACTTTTTCTCGTTCATTTTAAAAGTTCCAAACCCCTTTTTCTATTCACTCTGCATGATACAGTGAAACATACAAGCCTTTAAAAGTACACTGTTTTACATCTGCAAAAGTTCGAATAAAAATCGTTTTGGTAAGCAGTTGGATATTGGATTTTGTAAATCCCGTTGCAAGCAACCGATCGAAGAACGCCTTCGAGAGAAAGGGGAAAAGTAGGAAAAGTTGGTTTTATCTATAACAAAGAAAAAAAAAAAAAAAAAGGGTCTCGGTATCTAGATGAAGACGAGGACGTGTCGCGGCGAGCCGCGCGAGACGATACGGAGCCGGAGATTGGCGCGACGACGCTTGCGTGGGCCTGCCACGTGACGTCACGTGGATCGATCGGCGGGCGGCGGGCCCGCTGGCGCGATCTGGCGGCGACGTGGCGAAACCCGGCCGAGGGTGGTTTAAGGCGCCACCAAGGGAGGTTCTTGCACGACAGCTGGAGGAGAGCTGCGCGCGCGAGAGAGAGAGAGAGAGAGAGAGAGAGCTGTCCGTAGCGTATAGCGCGTAACCTAGCCGCCAGGGTGGGGAGCGTCGTCGAGAACGAACGAACGACGAACGAACGAACGAACGAACGAACGAACGAACGAACGAACGTACGTACGTGCATGCATGCACACACACATATACACAGAGGAACGGCAGAAAGTCGTGGTCGAGCGGATAGTTCTTCGGGGACGGAGGAGGAACCACCGCCGTGTGCCGGCTACGTCTCTTCATCACGTTCCACCGTCCGCCCGCCCGCCCGCTCTCTTCGTTCCACTTTTTTCCCCGTTTTGCGCGTCCAACTAGCGAGATCCAATCGTCGCTGGCTCGCGTCGTCGTCTTCGACCACCCGGGGGATCTCCCGAGAATCCGAGTGACGTTTACGCGGAAACCTCGACCGCGTGAGGAGTGTAGAGCCGTCGAGAGGGTTGCCGAGTGACGACGTGCCCTTACGAGCGGAGGAAGTGAAGTGAATCGTCCCGCACGATTCCGGTTCCTTCGGGTAATCTTCCATCGCCTTTCCTTTCGTTTTCTTCCGACCAGTTGTCGCCTCGCTTCGCCTCCCTTCTACCGAGACAGTGTCCCGATCGTGAATTATCGGCACGTTCGGTGTCAAGGTTAGGAACTTTCGGCCACGAGTGTTATTTTATCGCCGCCGGACACGAGGGGAAGTCTCTCGAACGACTGTGACTGTGAATTCGGTTTGAAACTCGAGCCGTAAACCGTACGCGAGAGGATGGAATGACGTCTCCTTAGCGAAGTGAGAAGGTCGAGAAGCTGACTGATTCGAGGGTCGAGTCGAAGTTGTTCGAGGGCCTCTGTCTAAGAAGATAAAAGTAAATAGCACTTCTCGATAATTCCACGAAACAGATTCACCGGTAACCTGTCGTTACTTCCACTCGTTTGCTTGGCAGATCTTGGAACAGAGAGATGAGGACGCAGCTGTAACTTTCTCCCTCTTCTCTCTTTCTTTCTTTCTTTTTTTTTTTTTTTTTCTATCTTTACTTTCCGTCTCTTCAGAGGGTAACAGTTCTTGTTTTTATTCACTTTGCCTCGCTTTCATCTCTGACCCTTTCCCTGCTCTTTGCCAATTCGCTCGATTTTTTCTCAAACAGCCAAGTTAAATCGCATTAGTCTCGCGGCTTGTGCCACGCAGTTTCGCGTCGTCTTCGATTATCGTTCCGGCGTAATGCCTGAAATTCAATTATATCGTTCCTCGAGATCTCACAGCGGATCGGACTTTCGATCAGACTCCAATTGGATTGAACTTTAGATAGAGTCGTGTGTCAGTTTAGTATACCGATCGCGAAGTATTCGTTCATTTGAACAGCGTTGTACAAAATTCGGTCAGACGTCGATCGAACAATTCGCCTTCGAACAAAATTTGTTGCTCAATTTAGTAATATTTGGGAAATGCTCGAACAGCATCGTGCAAAATTCAGATCAGAATTGCAGATTCGTGCGTCGCTCGACTTATTGTCAGCACGTCGAACGTACATTTGGGAAATACTCGTTCGTTCGAACATTCGGCGTTTTTGCGTCGAATTGCGAAATATCGGGCATGATCGATTGTAACGGCGTTCCACGTGACGGGTGACGCGTTTACGAGTAATTGCAGCCGTGTCGGGCGAAAGCCACTCGAGGAAAGCTCGTAAAGAAACGTCGGGAAAGCGCTGTCGGAAGCAGAACGCGCGTTGATCGCATTAGCCGGCAGAATCTTGCGCCGACGGGCGCGCTCGCGCAAGCAGAGTAGTCCAAATCCCTAGGCGCGTGATTCGCGAATTATTGCAGATTTGTTCGATTCTGCCTAATCTCGGAACCTGTACCACGCAAAAGTAGGTCCGCGGTCGGGTGCCCAGTCACCGACTTGCATCACTCGCGAGCTAATTAGTCAACGTGTTCTGGGCCCCGTGCAGAATCTCCAGAATCTTTCGTCGTCAGCTTAACAACCGTCGTCGGCTCATCAATTTTGTTTCTTTGTTCGCCATCTCAGCCGCTGTTTACCTGCATAAATACACAGGGAAGGATTTTTTAAATTTTTAATTTTTTCAAGGAGGAGACTTGGCTAATAAGCAATCGATTCATCAGAGGACAGATACTGTCGGCCGGATCTAATCTCGCTAATAGGGCGATTTCTATGCGACTCGAATCCTTCTTAACCACGGTGCTGTTTTTTTTTCTTTTTTTTTTCAAGCGCCTGCAGCAGTTCTGTCGGAGCTTTCTTACAAAAAAGACTCGCCATTGTCTGGAACATCCAGCTTTTTGTATTCCGCGCGTTAATTCATCCAAGTGTCCCTAAATAGAAAAGCTAGACCGCTGCCTACGGTCGGTGCTACGCTAGTCCGTTGCTTGAAAGTCTTTCTCGCGAAGGGATGAAGAGAGGCATTCTATGGCGGACGGAAGAAGTGTACAGTTTTTGATTAACATTTAAATGGCACGTTGCATTTTTCACCGTGTTTACGACATTGCATTTCTGCAGTTTGCGATATTGCACACTTGCATTACGTCGATGTTTTAACTTTCCAAGGTTTATCGTGGTAGCTGATGATAAATTTGTTTTTATTGTTGGTCAAAATTTTTTTCAAACCCTCACAATTTTTTTCGAAGAAAAAAAGCATCCACGTTTCGCGCCACGTAAAGTTGCAGTGTCAACGTAGAAGCTCTTTCGAAATGAGACCAAGTGAGATCTTACTTTCATCCAAACTGTCGGCAATTTTTTACCTTCATTGTGCTCTTCGCAACGAGATAAACGCATTTCAATGCTAGAACTACCGACGACCATAGTACAAACCCACGAGTAATGTCGTTTTCCTCAAATTTAATTGCCATCTACTGACACTAATCTCTCGACAACATAACCTACATTCTAGTTAAATATATCGACACTTGGCGTGCTTATTGTTAAATTACATCATGGATTAAAACTCTCGAATAAAATAAAATTTTGCACAGCATCAGAAAACAACATTGCATCACATTGTGGGAAATAGGAAACAAGAAACAGTTAATAGTGCAATAAAGAACACAAGCTTCTATTGATATATTTAATATGTTAAAAATACACTGCCATGTAAATATATAAAATTCCCATAGAAAATTATCAATTTCGACTACAATTGGTAGTTTTGGCGTTAATAATGGAGGAGAGGTTGGCGCCATTTTTATACAACCGTGTGTATGAGCGTATCCCTCCGTGCAGAGCGTAATAAACGTTAACAAGAGTGTGCGCATGTTTTCCTTCCCTCATTTTTTTTTTTTTTTTTTTTAGATACGTGGGTGGTTCGAGGCGAGAGTTGTCGGGGGTGAAGGAACTGGTGACCTCGAGGAGGGTGCAGAAGAGACCCTCGGCAAACGTTGTAAGGTCGGATGGAGGCTGCATCGGAGGCAGTCCAGGAAGCGGCGGCGTCATCGCTGGCGGCTTGCTAGGCGGTTGCAGCGGTGGCAGCGACGCCTTAGCCGAGTTAACCATCGAGGACCTGGCATCAATTCCCGCCGGAAATCACACCTCCGCCAATCACACAGGCCATTCCTCTCATCACAAGGTCAGCGAACTTGGCTAGAGAGATCGATATCCACCGCTCGCCGGTGTTTCATTTCCTTTAAATAAACTCCGAAATTAACCGCCGCCAAACAGGATACGTAGTAGCCCCCGATGGAAATGTTGTTCCGAATTATTGACGCGAATAACTCCCGTCCCGTCGTCGTCGCTGGGAGTTTCAGTCCGTTTGTTCAAGATGGAAGCTTCGCGAAGAACAGGTCGATATGTTTGCTTGTTATTTCGTTCAATTGTTCCCACTCTAAGTATACATTTCCACGATGGACGTTTCGATTGTCACGTCGTCTCTTTCATTAGAGCGTTGCTTTAATCGAGTAGTTATCCCGGAGTTGGCAACGAGTTTCTACGATATTTTAGTCTCTCTGAGATTACTGGGACCAAGTAATTATGGGGAAGACAAGTGATTCAAGCATGTCGAATAACCGCATTGCACGTATTGCAAAATATTCACATTCTTTTGTCAGAAGATTTGAAAATTAGGAAATATGGAATAACAGTGATCAATTATCGACAAACTTACAAAATGATCCGAATAACACTCGTCTATAATCGTTATATGCCACGTATGTAAACGATGCTAAAGGCCCCGATTTACCTGTGGCAATCCCGTTCAAACATCGCAGTTCGCCAAACAGCATCGATCACTCTTCAACGAAAGCTAAAAGTAGCGGTTGCGACGATGAATGACACATTAACAGACAGGAGATTTCCTCTTTCTGTTCTCTTCCACCGGCGAAACCGATCATTTCCAATCAAAGTAATCCGCCAATCGCTTGTTCATTAAGCGCGTAACGACGAGCGCGACGTTCCAATCCGCTCGACGTATCAATTAGGGTTTTATTAATTGGTTGACGTCCGAATCGCGCGGTAAACACTGACGGGTATTAATTAAGCTTAAATCGGGGATTTCAGCGGATCGATTCCCTTGAAAAAAAAAAAAAAATGGCAACGAGCTGAAACAATGCGAATTACACGGGATTTTAGCCACGCGTGTACGTAGAGAAAGAGAGAATAAAAAGGAAGACTCGATTCGCGAGTCATTGCGGTTTCTTGAACCAAATCTCTGTAATTGGCGAACAATCGATCGCAATTATTCGACGAGATATTGAGTGCTACTCGACGAACAACGATCAACCAGTTCTACTGGCTGATTGGCTAATTATTGCACAGGGTTAGGTCAGATTTAGGTTAGCAACAAATTGCAAAGCATTTTCGTTTCTACGTACATATATGCGTCAGCTGTTGCGTCGTTTCGCAGCTGCTTTTAAATGCTCGACGCGCGGGCCATTTGAGATCGAGTTACGAGGGCGAAAAATCGAAGTGAAGTGCCGCTGCCGGTTTGGCAATTTCAGCCGAACCAAACTGAAACGGCGTTCTTTCTTTTCCTAAATAAACGAACGTACATCTTATGTAGTTTGAGCTCGTTTTAGAAAAAGAAACGCACAATCTCTTTGACAATTGTTTTGTCGATTTGATGAGAAAATGAGAAATCAAGGAAGCAACATTTCCATTTTTCCTATTTCAACCTGCGAAAAAGGAAAAGAAGAGCTCTGCAAACTCGCGAAGAGACTTTCTTGCCATAAAATTTTATTGATATGCATACATTTGAATCGATACCAGACAACGCCATTTCTACTCGAACTTTACCCCACGACCCCTCACGAATCACGTGACCCAAATCAACCAATCGCTAATTTTCGTTGCATTAACGTTGCATCTGAAGAGGATAAAATTATTCAACGTGTATGGCGAGGAAACTTTGCATCAAATCGTTCTTGGAACTGTTTCTCGTCGAGAAAGATTAGAACGTTTTTGAACAAAATGGTCAATTTTAATAATAAAAGTTTTACAAATTCGTCTTTCGTTCGCACGCGAAAAACGCAGTTACTTTTTGATCAATGTAATACTACAAAGATTTGACGAGAACTATAATGATCGTTGTTATACAAAAATTGAACTTTGGCTCCCACTTTCAAACGTTTTTTCGTTGCAACGACAGGATAAGGGCGAACGACATATGGTTTTATCGCGCGACGTATTTACATGACAAAAAGAGGGGTAGTTTCTCGTTGATTCGACGACACAAGTTGGTAAACTGAAGAAAACTTCAAATTTCCACGTCAAACAAACGTAACCGAGACAAAGTCTCTTTGATCGCGAGAGCAATCTTCCAGATTCTAGGTGATCTATGCCCTTTCAAACCTCGGAGATTTCCCTCCTTCTCTCTGCTCGGTCATTTTCCACCGTTCTGAATTTTTTTCTTCCCCCCTCGATTGGCCGGTCAATCGGTTTCTCGTCCCTCGGCTCTTTCATCCGTTCCAATTTCAACTCGTTCCTCGTGTTTCGCGCGTTTATTCTCTCCCCTTTCATTCCCTCTTAATATACAGCCGCTGTAACACTGCATGTTGCATTTGACCCCCTTTTCCTTAACAGCCCCATTCACGGTGGCCTCCCTTTTTCTCTCTTTCTCTCTCCCTCTCTCTCTCTTTCTCTCTGGCGTAATCCCGGCGCACAGTGCAACGCCGTATGTCGTCGGAAATTTAGACGTCTCGTACGTCTGGCGCATCCTGCGCCATCCGTCCGACGAATAAGAGGCTTACAGGTCCCCCGAGATATCACGAACCAAGCCACTCTTATCGCAGCAAATAAAGAACAAAGAGAAAAGGAAAAAGGCATTGTCTTTCGATTTGTCATCGTCGTTTCTTACACCCTATGCCACCCATCCACTGTCCTCGTCCTTATCTCTCGTCTTATCTTCTTTCTCTCGGACTTCGTACTTTTCACTAATCTTCGTCGATGTTTTGAAACGACGTTCAGTCGTTTTCTTTTCGGAGCTCGAAGAGTTTGTCAAAATATTTTGACTTTTGATAGGAAAGAGGGGCGTTTCTCCGACGATACTCGACGCTTCGTGGATGATAAATCGGAGGAATGACAAATGTCGGAAATCGTTAATTTTTTTTATTTATATATATACTTCATCCACGTGACGACCTGTGTGCACGGGCACCGGAATCAATTGACGTATTGGAGTAATCACGTTAAAAATACACTTTAGCCATCAAGACGAGCTTTTTCTATTTTTGTGGAATATTTATACGATAAGAAATTATCATAATAGAAAAATCTATTGCCATTCTCAATCTATTATCTAATTCAGAGAAGACCGGCTACATTTGAAATTAGATTTTTCTATCATTCTAGGCCCGAGTCAAAATGTTACCAGGACACTCAGAAAAGATTCGACAGTGGAATATTAATGCGATGAGAAATTATTCTAATAAAAAATATCTTTCTCTATCTGTTGTCATTCGGAAAACACCGACTATAACCAGGTATAACTGTTGATCTCTTAAAAATTTGAGGTTAGATTTGAAAAATTAGAGTTTGTTTAAAACCATTTTAAAAGCATTTCAGATCCTTGTCAAAATGTTACCAGGAAATTCGAAAGAGATTCAAAAAAAGATTTCGAGAAACGAATTAACGAGTTCAGAAAACGATTCGATCAATGTATGGGGTCCCGGTTCGGACTCCCCAGTGATGGCGGAGCGGACTATCGTAAAAGTTAAAAATTCATCCGCGTCTCTGGATCACGTTCAGAGTCGAAATTTCGCACCAACGTTGGTTGAGTTTCTTGTTGAGTTATCAGGCACCTCGAGGATCGGTATCGATGCTCACAGTCGGTCTCCTCTGGAGACGTTCTTTCATACCTTATCCTTTTTCTTCCGGCTGATCGATTAACCTTCTTTAACCTTCTTTCCTCTCTTTTCTTTTTTCTTTTTTTATCTTCGTTGCCAAGTCGAAGAGAAGGATTTCGTCAAATCTTGAGGGAGACGCGAGAAACGTCCCCCTCTTCTCCCTGTATCCAGTAAAAAAAAACAAACGCACGCGTTCTGCCACGCGTGGATTGGAAAGAAGGAGAAGAAGGATTAGTGCACGCGTCGTCGCGAGTTATGCAGCCGGGTCACGGCAGGTCGTCGAATGGAATCGATATCTGCTCGGTGAAATAATAACCGTTCTCTTTCTGCCGACTATTTCTACGGTCCCCCTTTGAACGGTTCTCTCCTCTCCGCCGTTAGCGTCGGTGGGCAACAGTTACCGCGAACAAAGTGTAGCTATAGATACACGCGAGAGAGGATCCTCCTGCCTCGGGCCATTTTCACGTTGCCTTCGCCTATCACTGATAATACGCACGTGCTGGCTGATCATCAGACCCCCTCCGGGTCCGTGACTTTCACGGTTGTGCCATTGTTCCAGTAATTAGCAGAGTTTTCCTTTTTTTTTTTTCTTCTTTTTTTTTTTGAAGGAACCTTCTCCTTTTGTTTCGATTCGAAACACCAGTAACCAGATTTATTTGACCATTTATATAACGTCGTGCGTTTCTCCACGTTTTGAGAATTTTGCGATTGTGTTTCATTAACTCCTTGCCTCACCTTGGATTTTCTTCTTGGTCTTTAGGAAAGCACTGTAGCAAGTTAACCCCTTTGCAGGTAATATCGACCGTTTTGCGAATAAAATTCTCCTTATTGCGGATCTAATTCACCCTTTCACAGGTCGAATTCTCACCCCTTTGCGAGTCAAATTCATTCTTGCGGATGGTTCAAAAGTGAAGCGATACACTTTATTGTTTCTACCAGCGTATCATTCAGTGATAAATGGTGGATGAAATTTTTTCGAAAATCAAATATTTCGCGCACACATACGCACAGCTAATGATGCTTACTAAATTTTAATTTCCCCTGCAAGTAGACGAAATTCTGTTAACGGAGGACCGGGTTGAATGTAATTGAACTTCAGCCAAGAAGTTGCTAGACGACCTCGTGGATTTGATATTCACGTTGATATTCCAGGCAAGACTCGACGGGGTGCGCTCGATCGAATTTGTCGCGTTGCGAGCGATACGCGACGGTTTGTTTCTTTCGACGCCGGGGGAAAGTTCTCGCTTTCAGGCTTTTAGCGTAAGCGCGGGGTGATGCAGTGCAGCATACGTATATATATATCATACTCGTGCTTATCACCGCGAGCAACGGGCATTTTTGCGCTGTAAAATTTTTGTGCGCGAGAGATGCGTGTTACGCGCAGCGCAAGCTCGAAGGAAGCGGCGCGCTCCGCGTTAGGCGGTTTACGTCCCGACTTCTTGCGGTTTTAGACGTCGATGGACTCCGAGAATATCCCCGTCTGTTTGATTTCGACGAGAACTTTAGTAGCTTCAAAGTAGCTTCCCTTTGTCAAAAAAATTGTGCATCTCTGCGTTTCTTGATATTACAGCGAATATTTCGCTTATCAATCACAAATTCAATATTTTCTGCAATGATTTCGAACGATTCTTTCCAACGATTTCAAACATCGTCTGTTACATTTTCAATTTCATATTGTACTTGAAATATTGATAGCAATTTACGGGTTGCGAGCAACCGTACGTTCAACGCGGATGTATTTTGTATTTATACGTCCAGTGGATTTCCCGTAATTTCAATTTCAACGTCCTCAAAAACGTGTACAACCGAGCCAAGAGGCGGACGAATTTATTTCCGCGCAACCTGATAAATTGGAAATTTCGTTCGGACGCGATGGCAAGCTATTCCTGCGCGCGGGAATGGTATCGATAAAAAGCCGAGAATCTGTAACGACGCCGTGCTCTGGTGAAAATCCAGCTGCATTGCTTGACGACTGTGCAGCGCTGGGGAACGAGTCGACGTAGCTTGTTGCTAGATTTCCCTCGTATCGCTGAAACCTGTCGTTTATTGTACGTACGTACAGCTCAACGAAAGAGGAAACTATGAAGAAGTAAAAATGGTAGAATGGAAAAATTCTATTCGCTATTCTGCTATTGGTTGGCACATTGAGAAAAAAGAAAAATAACTTTTTTTCCAATTGTGTTCTGAATTTCGCCAATATTTTATTTACATATTTTCTCGAGTTTCAGTTCGTTTCCTCCTATTGCTATTAAACCGAGCGGCGGGGGGTATTAATAACGGGTCGTACGTTTCACTTTTTCGCAATTACTTCGTCTTTCTATGAATACCCATTCAACCGGCAGCGCTCGTTTACTTTGTTCGAGGGTATTTGTACGTACAGGTAATACACAGGCCATTACGAGCAAATAAAAATCTGCTCGTTACAGTCGTCACTAACGAGCGCTAATTTTCACTGAAATTCCCGTTGAAAACGTTCCCGTTCGGAGGGGCAAACAGATTATCGCTGTTTTCACCTGATAATTCAAACGCGCCGACATTCAAACGTCAATAATCGTTTCGTAAAAATTGCCAGGCTCGGCGTACCGCCGAATAAAATGACTCATCAGCGACGAAGGCAGATTATCCTTCTCCACGCGCGTTCTACGGGGTGTCCCGAATTTTAATTTGATCAAAACCTAACTTAACCTAAACCACCAATAGAGAACCAATAAACTGAGAAAAAAAAGTCTTTTTAGAGATTTGCCCTTCAGAGGGATTTTTGCTTTATATTTAAGTGAAAATCGCGGAGAAAGGGACAATGAATGAATAAATAAATAAATAAAGTTTCCATTCTCCCGCTTATTTGGCAAGTTTATTCCAATCGAGAGTCAAGAGAGCAACTAATGTAAGAGGTCATTAGCTATAATCAGAGTGGTCAGTGTTTGTCAGCCATTTTGTTATAAGGGACCAGCAGCCATTTTGAAAAGTATCTTCATAGTTTTCATATCACTTTTCACGATCACGATTAATTTTTTTGTCTGACTTTTTGGCTTTCGAAGAATTGGAAAAAATTCTGAGATACTCGAACATATCCAAAATCTGTCGATACGCAAAAGAAAAAAGAAAAGAAATCTCTGATCGGATTATTTATTTATTCTCGTTTCCATTATTAAAAATATCCCGTCTTTCATCTCGGTCGAACTATTAAAAAACGAAAGAGGATCGAAAGATTTTATTTCTTGTCCCTATTTTTGTATAATAATCTCTCGTGGTCATTTCGAATGATGCGTGAGATCGAGTTAGAGGGCTCTACGATGTGATACGGAGTTCCTCTTGAAAAGTTGATTCCTCCAGCAGCCGATAATCCACGAAGGATAATCCCCGACTTTTCCTGGTTCTCGCGGAGAATCCCTGACCGACCTGAAATGCAATCAGTTTTCAAGTAACGTTCCTTTTCCGCCTTTTGAGCCCTGCCACCTCACTCCCGCATAAGGCGAGAAGGGTGAAAGGCGATGGTGAAAGGGTGTGGCTCGCGTGGCACCTTATCGTTTACAAAACAATGATCCTTTTATTCGACTTTCTACATGCAAATCACGTGGGACGTGTCAGTCGGCGCGCAAGGTGATGAAATTTTTTTCGTAAAGGTTGATTTTCATAGTTGTTAAATGCCAATGGTACTATTTTGCAACAACGAAGAACTGTGTGTGAAATAAATCGGGAGAAAATGGGGTTAGATGAGAAAATTCTCTTTGCTACTTGAGTTTCGAATTCTCGAAACTCGTGACTTTTTTGAATTTCGAGGTTTTCAACGTTTCGAATAATTTACAGAGAAAAAAAGTCAGGCTTGAGCAATGTATAATACCCTTTTTAACAAAATTAGAATGATACCGATCTTTTTAGCAACTCCCAATCTCAATTGATTAAACACCAAATCTTCTTTCGCAAATGCAGCACAATATTCTTTTCTTTCACATTTGCATTTTCATCGTCGTTGTATCGTCATTACCATTTGTTTTTCTTCTTTTTTATCACTGAAAGTGATTTTAGCGGGGGTAACCCAGAAAATCGGCAACGCTAATGCAACGAAAATTAGCGATTGGTTGATTTGGGTCACGTGACTCGTGAGGAGGCGTGGGGTGGACCTCGAGTAGCGCCTGTAATTTGTTTTCTATCGAATTTTATGACAAAAAAGTCTTCATTTCCTAGTCAGAACAGTTGCTTCTGGACCTTTCAGTGAAGCGAATCGTACTGGAGTCGTGCAGTATTTTTTATGTAAAAAAAGCTGGCTTTTCTCGTTAAGCAAACAAACAAACTAACTAACCCAACTTTGCTCTCGAATCCGGTTTCCCGTCCACAGGAAACTACGCGTAAATTCACCGCGTAGATCGGTGACTCGCTCCCGTTCGCCCGGTCGATAACATTTTTGCGCGGCAGCCCTGTAGAACCGGCGTGTGTAGCATTCGGTAGCCGGGCCGTTTGTAAGTGGTATCGCGGCACAAAGTGGGGAGGAGGGCCGGGCGAGCAATGGATCGTCGACCCTCGCCTGTTGGCAGTTAACGTTCGTCCGACTCGTGAAAACGTGACGTTCATCGAACGCGATGCAAAATGTCAACGACGCCGCAGCCGGTGCTCCCGTTGAGAGGACGTCGTTTTTCACGGTGTATACCGCATTCTGGTGCCTGAACATCGACAGTGAAAAGAAATCCCACTCCGTCTGAAAACGAACGTGCACGCTCGAAACGAACCCTCGATGAAATCAGCCAATTCGTCGAAAGACGACGGGGCTGCCTTCTAATTTTCCAAGATATTCCGCCCTCGTGATGAATATTTAGCGACGGTGGTGGTGGTGGTGGTGTTTCGTGCGGTGGACTGACCTCTCGCGTCTTACTATTTTTTGTTCGCCAAGTGACTCTCCTCGGAAGGGGGGAGAAAGGGAGCTTTCGCGGTGCTGTTCGCGCGCGGTTTGCGGTTAACGAAGAACCTCCTTGAGAAATTTCGCGTTTTCAGAAGAGACGATTTCTTCAGCCACCTCTGTCTACTCGTACCGCGTTGTTAAAGAGCGGTACAGCGACAACGTTTTTTTACGTTTCTTCAACAACTGGCTTCCCAGTGTTGCTTTTTTACTTTTTGTTATTTCGTTCGGAGAAGGAAATCTCATTCGACGAGGAGTTACCGTGTTAATGTTTCAAACTATTTTACACCAATTTTGAGATCTTCTTTTCAAAGATTTGTTTCCACATTGTTCTCAAAAATTGCAAAAGTGCAATAACCTCCGTAACTTTGAAAATCTCAGAGCAAAATTTGCATTGAAATTCAGTCGGTCTTATTTTAAAGCAAAGTAAAATCTCACATCTCACTCTATCAGAATTAATTCTTAACTCTTCAGAGTTAAACGACAAAAATTTAAGAAATCCTAACCCTAGTGTTCGAAGCTTGATAAAATAGATTTAGTCAAAAATTTTGTCACATTTTCAGAAATATTTGAATTTTCCAAAACAAGAGTATTCCTCCCATTTGCCGCACGATTGAAAAACTAACGACTGTCAAAGTGAAGGTTTTGTGCTTCGAAGCGCGAAGACAAATTGGACTGTTGTTATGTTTTTTTTTTTTACAAAAGTTACATCGGTTTAAAACGTGGACAGTTTTTCGTCGGGCGTGCGTACCTTATTCGTAGAGTACAAACGCGATATTTGTCCACGAATCGACGTGAAACTTGCAACGACAAGTGCTTCGATCGAATGAATATCGAGAGGTATTGGAAACTCGCGTTGAGCGAGGAGTGTCTGAAACAAATAGGCACCCCATTTAGATTGCACTAGTCGTCGAGGGCAACAAGGGTGGTTCGGCTCGAGGGCTATCCCTTAATTATCCCGTGCAATGACGCATTCGATGTTCACACAGGTATTTCGCCGGTTATCGATCGGCTGCCGAAACTCGTAGGCACGTGTAGCCCGTGACTGTCGAGAACACTTTTCGTTGATCGAATCAACTTTACGACTGACGCGCTCGTCAAGCGCATCCGAAATTATCCGAATGATTATTTAACGAGACACTTTTCAAAGAGTGCAACGACCCGTGACTACTCTGCCGAAATATAGTTCGTCGAAACGATTAACAACCATCGCGCGAACGTTCGTCCGAAATTAACAAATAAAGAAAATTGCTGCACTGTGTGTCTCCTCGAAGACCAGAGGAGAAAAATGGTGAGTTCTTCGAAAAAAGTATTTTCGTGATTCCAGTTAAGTTCAAATTTGAACATTTTTTTTTTTTTTGCTTTTTATTCTTTCGTGTATTTGAAGCACCTTTTGACGGTGCCCTAACGATGTCTGAACGATAACATTTGCCCCCGGTCGGAAAACGGAATGTTTTCACGAAGGCATTTCTGAAAATAAACCATAGCTGGAAACCGGAGCATGGGAAGCGCGGTCGGTACTCGGAAGGAGGTCCAGTTTGTTTGAGTTATCGTGGCAGTAGTGTCGCTCAAAGTCGAACAAGTCGCTGGAATATTTGTCGTCCCCTCCGGTTCTTTTCTCTTCTTCTCGCGGTGATGCAACCGTCGCTTCGATCGCTATGAACGCAAGTTTAAGGAAAAAACTACGGCGTTCGACCCGCCGTGGATCTTTTGTCTGGCTTATGGCCTGCGTTTACGATCCGGATAGTAAAAACCTGAGGCGGCGTTTCCACCCTCATGAGTCATTTGCTAGGCCATGTAACTTTATGTGGTGAATCAAGAGAGAGAGAGAGAGAGAGAGAGAGAATGAAAAATGGACCAGCGAAAAGATCAATAAACGTTTCGTTGCGTCCATTTGTCAAGTCGTTTAAAGCGATTCGATCGATCGCGCCGATCTACACGGAGATCGAACGAGGCTCCGCAGCGTGGGCAAGTCATTTGCGGCTTTTGTATTTTTATGAATCGTAAATTTTCTCGTAGTGGAAACGTAGATGGAAAGGAGGCTATAAAAAAGCATCATTGGGAGAAGATGGAAATTCTTGATTTCTTCCTTTTTGTTCAAGCGGTTGGATATTTTTTTCTTAGTTTAAAACGCTAATTGGTAAACGTCTCAGTAGAGAAGATGAAAATTAAATTAAATCTTTCTCTTTTATTTACCGTATGAAATGTCAAATATTTTTTTTTCTCATTTTGAAACATCTTCGACGAAAAAGATGAAAATCACGTTAAATCACCCTTGATCTCTTCCCGCCTGTTAACCACGCGAAATGTTAAACATTGCTTTCTTATTTCGAAACGCACCAGCTGGAAATGAAAAGAAGCAAAAAAAAAAAAAAAAAGAAAAGGAATAAAACACATTTGACTCGCAGTTCAAACAGTAGAGGTCGGCTAGAGCAGAGTGAAGAGGTCTTGTACCCCTCTACGTGCAGCCGTCGTTCCGGCGCCCTGTTCTGAATCATGCTACCGAGGGTTCCGTCTCTCGCGAACCGCGTGCTCTCGTGAATCGATAGCAGTGAAATCAACTCACCGGAAGTCCTTGACCCAGGTCGCGCGAGTTCAATTGCAACGACGTCGATATCCATCCCAATAGCAGCGTCTAAGGGCTCCTAACGAGAATTTTGCGATAAAGTATACACGTAACGTCTCTGGTGAACGCGTAATTGACTCTGAGGCAGACGTTTCACTCGTTTTAATTTGGCAGTCGCGATTGACGCGACGATGCGTAATTTTCCCGAGTTCCTAATCGTCAGAAGAAATTGCTTGTTTTCTGTAAACAGAGGGTGCCGGGTGGTGGAGGCGTGATCGTGGGGGGTGGCGGTAATTCGGCCACCCCCCAAAGCGCGCAGCAGGGCAGTAACCTGGTATACCGTGTGGTGAGCTCGAGACATCCTGGCGGCGGTCATCACTCGCACGTGAAAAAGTCGGACAGCTCTCAACAAACGGAGAACTCGGCGTTCAAACATCAGCAGCAGCAGCAGCAGCAGCAGCCAGGCTTGAACAGCAGCTCGGCGAACAGCAGCTCAAACAGCCAACAATGGAAGAAATATATCGAGGCTGGGGCTGCGAGGGATCGGGAGAGAGACAAGGAGGGCGCACCTCCGAGTCCTAATCCCTCCAGGCGATCTCAGGTAAACATTTCATACAGTTTCTGCCTTCGGTTCCTCGGTTTCTTCGCGTTTCGTCGCTGGACCATGTTGATTTTCAAGATGACCGGTTCGGCGAGCCCCCTTTGAATCCGATCTCTTCGTGCCAGCCACGAAGCGAAGAGATAACTTTACAAAGAAACACGTAACAGAAAAGAAACTTAAAAAGAAAAATCATACAACGATCGAGATGTTTTTACATCCCGCAGCGGACGGAGAAAGTGAGGATACTTTTTTCTCCGCAAATTGTAAAAATTCGTAAAGCGCGTGTAGAAACGTTGAACAGTTTTTTTTTAATCCGTCACCGCTGTCGAAGCAAAGGTGAGTTCACATTTTAAAATGAGACCAAGCAGATAGTCACGCGATACGTCTCTCTTTACGAAATTCTATCAGTGCGTATCATCGAGAATTTTTCATTGCCATTGTGCATACAGTCGTGCTTTTCGCTGTGTTTCGCGAAATTTTCGACGGCAGGATTTCATCTCGACTTCTCCCTTTCAGGACAAACATCGGAAACAGGCCATGGCTGAGTATGCGAACGGCGAAAAACCGCAGAAAGTTTCATCGGGAACGTCGTCGAGCGGCAGCAGCAAAGTCAGAGGTGTGCCACAGAGTTTCGGATACGTCAAGAGACACAGCGCCGGCACGAGCCCCAGCCCGAATGGAGTCCAAAATGGTGGCAAGGATTCCGCGAGGACTGCTCAAGTCAGCGCGGTTCCAAGAACAAAGGTCAGGTCGCGAGTCCTCTTGATTCAACGCGATGATGAATTTTAGGTAAAAGCGGCTAGATCGAAAACGCGTCTTTCGCCTGTACGTGCGACGTTGCAGGTCAAAGTGTCCGGTGGAACGCAGACGTGTACCACCGAGCTTCAAGCCAACTCCTCCACGTCGAGTCAGGGGCATCATTACAAGAGCTACAGTCTCACGGGTCCCAGTGCCAGCCAGCTTTCTCAGTCGGTACGAGATCGTCTTATGCTCGGCTCGCAAAGTTTACCGAAGCCTGGCAGCCCGGAATTCACGGCGCTGTTCGCGTCCGCTCACCATCGCGACAGAGGATCCGGCACGGGACCAACGACCACGTCCTTCTCGCCGCGGGTGCTCAAACCATCGGACGGAAGTCTCAGCGATACGTGCAGCAATTACGCGGCTCCTGATCTCCAAGGGTATTACACTCCCAACAGCCCGTACACCACGTCCTGGATGAGGCACAGCAACACGTACACGCCGAGCGGACGTTCTCAAGGCACGTTTCTTACATCGCCTCGAGTCCTATCTACTCTCAGTTGGGAGTTTAGCTCCATCGTTGATAAATATAAGGATAACTGTAGGACGAGGACCAACTTTCAACGATTTGCAGCGAAGAGCATAACTGCACCAATGACAATGAGAAAACTGTCGATTCGTACAACGACGCATTTTGAAGCGTCGAGTCTCTAGTTTCACAGTCGCGAGAGCGTTCTCTTTCCTTTTAAGGTGATTTTACGTGTGTGGTATCGAGGATACTTTCCTCTCGAAAATTGTGGAAATTCAAACGTGTATAAAAAGTATTTTTTCGTCGCTAGATCTACCATCGTTTTGAAGACTGAGATCTCCTCTTTGCAACGATGCGTTTCATTTTGTCGTCTGTCCCTAATGTTCCAAGTTCAATGAAACGAAAAAAAATTATATAGCAAATTTTAACTTTAGTCTTCAAGGTCATGGTAGAATCAGTCATAGAAAACTAGCTCCCTTTTGGAGGAAACTAACCCAAAGCTGTCAAATTGGAGACTTTGCTCTTTGAAATGAGGCTAACCAGATTGTTCACGCGGCTCTTTCTTTTATTCCAAAGTTACATAAGTTTCAAATGCAGACAATTTTTCATTGACATTGGTGCAGTTATGCTCTTCGCTGTATTTTCAAGCGGCAAATCTCCCTAATTTCAGGAATGGGACTGTGCGAAGCCGACAGCGTGGAGTCGTTGGGATCGCATCGGGCGAGTTTAACGCACGCACGTTTGTTGATACATCAGCGAGACTCTACAGGATCTCCAGCGCCGCCGAGGCTCAACAGAAGCAACTCCATCAGGTAAATTCACAGTACGGTTCACTCGTTGCGTTTGTTTCTCACGGTCAAACATTTCTAGAAGTTCATTCGCATAATACATCCATATGTATAGATGCATGAGACTAGAGGATGCAAATCTTTTCACCACGTTTCCTTTTTTCAAATCGATCAAGTTTCCGCTTCTCCTCCCGACTTCTTTTCTTTCTCTCTCACTTTCTAATTAACCACTCTATGACAGCGACTGCTCGTTTACGGTGAAATAACGCAGATCATTTGATACCGTTCTAGCCATCTGCGGGACAGGACATTCCCAAGGTAGTGCGAAAAGTCTAGAATACACATTCGTCGAGCCTGTTTTCCACGCATAAGTATTGAAAGAACGAAAACCTTTCGGGGTTTTACTTACCCTACACGTACACACGAGTGCCATTTATGTATGCACCGAAAAAAGAAAACACACACACACACACACACACACACGTGTCCATGTGCATTTACTTCTGTCGAATTTTACACTTGTATCATTGAATTTGAGTAATTTGTTAAGCTTCTAGTCACTTTTTTTTTTTTTCGTATTTCGTATTTCGTGTTTGTGATTGATATGTGCCTCTTATTCAAACGCATGCTGCCCCTTAATTGGCGCGGCACGAATCAATTCCTTCCATTTTTCTCCTTCGCACTTGCAATCGCTCATTTGCCTTTCGTTTTATTTATTCGCACTGGGGCTTGATTCACGCCGCGCCAGTCAAGGATTGAAGCTTATTTACGAGCCTTCCGGTTGCGCGGCGAGAGGGAAACGTATAAAATTTTTCAAAGATTCCACATTCGTCGACGTTGAATCTCGAGAACGCCAGAGTTCCATCGTCTCGACCTCGCTCGACCCGTTTCCTTCCGCCGCGCTCCGTTACGGAACTTTTACGAGTGTACACACGATCGGGAAGCGGCGCTCGACGGGTTTGGACGAAAGGGGATTCATCTTTTAATTAGAAACCTCTTCTAGATCGGCTAATTACGTAAACACTCGCCCGGACAGACGGACAGTGTTTCCGTTGGCCGTCGTCCTAAGTAAACCGATCACGTCAGATGCGAAGAACTCTCTCGAGTCCTGCGAGCCGATCGATCCGATTCTCTGCTGCGGAATTTCCCTCGTCGGACGAAGTCGAGGACACGCGTGCACGCGTTACTTTCAGGCGGTGATCTTAATTCCTGAATGCAATCAACCGTAAAATCAAGCTACCGAGTAGCTTCGGCGACTTTGCGCTTTCCTCTGTCGTCACTTTAGGTACTTTCCTCCGCGGCGCGAACTCTTCCTCTCTTTCCTCGGCATCGATATTCAGACATCGACGACGCTTCTCGTCCCTCGAAGGTGCAAACAGTTCGTTGAATTGCGACGGGAAATCCGAAACTGTTTGCAAGCTCGTCGGAGACGTTCGCGACGCGCAGTGCCGGGGCCGATTTCCGTCAAAGCGATTCAGATGGTTAAACCTGTGTTTTCGCAGATCCACGAAAAGCGAAAAAATGTATCCGTCAATGTTAGCTAGAGGAAGCGGGGCCTCGTCCTCCGTCGGCGAGGAAGTCGGAGTCGGGATCGGAATGGGCGTGGGCGTTGAACCGTATTACAGCGTTCCCGTAGGATCTGCCGGCTGTGCGGGACAACACTGGTCGCAGCCGACGTCCCCGACGCCCACGCACACCTCCCGACAACCGCCCAATCTTTACCAGCACGTGCATAAGGACGACGATAGTAAGTTTCCGTTTGAAGATATCCTTGTTTTTCTAAATATAGTTCTTCGCCGACTCGCTCTCTTACGTAACGCTGTCGGCGTTAATCAACGACAAGTAAACTCGGCGAGTCAACTTTGGAGTCACTTTGGAAAAAATGCAAGTTTTAGAAAATTGGTGACGAATCGACGAGTAAATTTTTGCGAAATGGGATGTAGCGAAAACGCGTGGAAATGGAAATATTTCACAAAATTGGCGATAAACGAGCTCAACTTTAGAGTCCGGAGGAGTTCAAAATTTCATAAAATTGACAACAAATAAATTTGACGAATTAACGAATAAATTTTAGAGTCTGGAGGAACGTCACGGAGATGCTCGAAAATGAAAATTTCACTAAATCGACTAAGATGGACTACAATTTTAACGAATTTTACAAAATTGATTCGAACAAACGAATTTGACGAATTGACAAGTGGAGTTTGTAAGATCGTTTGGAAAATTTTCATTCGACGGCAAAGTTCCCGCGCGATTTCCTTCCATCGAAAGTAAATGGAAAAGGAAGAAGTTTCTCTTCTTTTGCCTTCAGTCCATGGTTCTTCTGTATCTTTGGTATCGACAGCAAGCAGTCTATACAGTTCAGCCGAGGAGAAACAGGCGCACGAGCTGAGAAAGCTACGACGAGAACTGGTGGACGCTCAGGAGAAGGTTCACTCGTTGACCAGCCAGCTGTCGACAAACGTGAGTACACGTTACATACGTACATCGTTTACCGTTTAGCGGCGTGTATTAACTACGCTCGTATTTTGTCATTTCTGCGTTAAACTGACGTCATGGTGACACGTACACGCAGTTGCTCGAAACAAAACGCCTCGACACCGCGTTTCTTACCGCACGCGAGACGAATCGGCGCAAACGATCAATCGTAATTAATCGAACGAGACAAGTTACCAGTTCGTAGCCACGGACTTACTTGAACGAACCAGATCCAACCAAACCTGTTGGTACAATTTTCTCCGTAGAACGAACCCCATATATCATCCTCGGCAACAGGTTATACACATTAGCAAAACCATTACCATATTATGTTTGTTAAATGGATTTCGCGTGTTACGCGAGAAATGATTGTTTTCAAGTTTCTTTGACTATACTGCCAGAAATTTATATTTATATTCGTCTATATTTGGGGGGGGGGGGAACTTTGGATATAAAGGTCGTACGATCTTTTTTCAAGGTTATATATCAATAAGTTATATATAGTAACTTATTATTTTAAATTATTTTTATCAAGGTTACATATAACTTTTCAAAGTTATATCGATTCAAACGATCAAATTCAAACCATCGCCGACTTGTTTCAATCAAAAGTTTGAATCGTAATAAAAATTTTACGTTGTTATTTTCGAAATGAAGGAATCGATAACTCGCTCCGATCGGCCAGAATCGAAAAGAATTTCAAACGACCCGCGCCGCTGCTCGGGACGGAAGCGTCCGCGCGTCTGAATGGCTGTTCAGCAGGGAAGATCGGCGGCCTCGGCCAATCGGACGGAAAGCGGCCACTTACGGGCATCTTGGATCGCCGCGGCGTGGATCGCCAGTCAGTTTACATTCAGTTTCTGCCGAGACGCGCTCCTTCGAACGTCGTTTGTCTCTCTCTCTCTCTCTCTCTCTCTCTCTCTCTCTCTCTCTGTCTGTGCGTGTGTGTGAGTGCGTGCTTGTGTTACGTTGCACGCGTTTCGTGCGCCCAAATAAACGCTCGTTTGTGTGTTTGTTTGCTCGAAAGTGAACGATCCAAGACCGCCGGTAATCGTGGGCCCGATTTGATGCGGACAAGTGCAGTCAACGGGGAAAAATTGCTACGTGTTCTGTCAACAACGTCCTCGGTCGGTGATCGATCGGCGTCTCGATCGGGCGAAGCGCGGATCGACGCGCGCGAAAAGGCGATCCTCCAACGCTCGAGAGACAGAAGCGGTGGAAATGGAGTCGTTTGTCTGCTAGTTTGTTTGACTTTTGCCTACGTAAGAAACGAGACGGCTCTGTCCACGAGTTGTCGATCGCAGTTCGTTCTCTTTAGTAAACTACCGGGCGTCATCGTCGGTTTCAAGCTCGTGACACTTCCCACGCAGATGAGTTTTGAACCAGAAATCAGATGAAATAGACGTTTCAAACTCCTCGGAGGTTGAACAGGTGATGGTCGTTTCGCGGGGTTGTAATTCCACTGTAAAGCTGTTGGAACAAAATCATACGATAATTGGCAATAATTATATCGTTTCCCCGTACGAAGTACGAATAAATTCAGCGCGCTGAATTATCGCTGGAGCAGGACGGACGATAAAAAGGATTCTGGGTTAGGATACTAGGTTGTTGCGAGCTCAAGGCCCATCGGCAAGCGTTACAGCACATGCTGTGTACACATGCCGAGATACAAATTACGAGCAAATCGAGCCGGCTCATTTGATCTTGGCCTGTCGTTAATCAGCGCGTAATTGCGATACGATCTTCGAGTACATCGCGAATCGATTAATATCCGAACCAGACCACGTAGCCTATGTTTGCACGCTTAATCTCGTGATTTCCGTTGCTAGATTTACAAGATGAATCTTCGTCGAATTAAGTCCAGCCTTCAACTCTGGTAGACGAGTAGTACACTTAAACTGACACTCGAAGGGGGAAATTAAAGCAACGAAGTTTTAATGTTCAGTTTTGTTGGAATCGTCTGTACGGAGACTTCGAGATGAGATCAGAATCTAAATTTCTAATTTCTTTAGCGTTGCAGAGATCGGTGTAAAGGTTTATTTAACGCTGGAACTATCGACGATTAAAGTTGATATTTGTAGTAGAGAAATTAAGTGCAGGATAAAGAACACAAGCTTCCGTTGATTACATTTATATTTTGTTAAAGATCCCTCGAGTATCTGAAAATTATAAATTGGTCATTTCGACCACTTTATGGCGGTAACTCTAGTGTTAGCACGATGATCGCGATGATCTCGCCGATGCAAACGATTTACACCGATCTCGTTGTTCGACTACGAACCCACGTACTTTCTACATTGCGTTTAGAGTGCATGAACAAAAAAATAATAATAATATTGATGTAATAATAAATTACTATAATTAATATAGTAGTAATAATAAAATTATAATACAATTGTTAGTAGTTGTAGTAATATAATATTAATCAGTAATATTTGCGTTTAGGGTATAAAGATGATAAAAGAAAACATGCACTGTCGCAAGCACGATTCGCGGAGATCCAACCTAACCTAAACAGGGTAAATCTCCGTGGCGCGAAGAAACAGAAAATTTTCGACGTAACGAGTCACTGCTGGATCGACAGACAGACAGACAGACAGACAGACAGACAGAAACAAGGGGGTCACGTATATGGTAGGAAAGAAGCGCGGTCGAGGATCGTTCCTAGGAAACGAGGGGATCTTACTCGATCGGCCGGTGATTTTTGCTCGGCTGTATGCGACTAGTATCCGACATTCCCGGCGCGTACACCTTCGTCCAACCTTCGTTCTATTCGCTTTGTCTTTTCCCCGCGTTTCCGTTTCTGTCATCGACTGCTGGCTACTGCTCAGGCCAGGTCGACCGTTCGTCACCCGCCGCGACCGGTCGACGACGCGATCGAGCGAGCATCGAGCGACCGCGATCTTTCTTCCCCGTCCGCTTCCACATCGCCATTTATAGTTATTATTGACGCCTTGTACGTACGTATGTTTGTACGCGCGTGCGTGTAGGGGCCTCTCGTTACGCGCGAATTTCGATCGAACGCGCAGAAAACGATCTCTAAACCGATCGTTCGTTCGTTTGGCCTTCATTTGGTGAACAAGTTTCCAAATGGCCGTCTGTCGGGTAGCAAGAGGTCAGGAATTCTAAATGAAACGACGACGAAGCCGGGCGATCGGTAATTGAAGGCAATTCTAGAAACCTAAATAAATAAATTCGAAGCGGCTCGAAACGGTCGCTTAGTTTAGTGGGTGAGCATGAGGATACATGTGTAACGGGAGCGCTCGCTCGTTGAAAATTGGACCGGCGGGTTTCTAAATTTCGTTTAACTTGCCATGCGTCGATCTTTCTTTTTTTTTTTTTCCGACATTTTACATAATTACGTGTTCCGTTCTAGATATAAAATATACTTGTCAAACGCTGCATTTCATCGTTTTTTATTTCTGATACACGATGGTCAAACAGTCGAGTGATTATCAAGTTACGTTTCTTCTTAATACGAGGGAACTTTGTTTTACGCTTATACAGGGTGTTTAGAGTTTATTCTACCGGATAAAAATAAAATCCAGCCGATCCAGTCGAGAAGAACCAATTTTTCTAGTCTCCTGGATTGACCTCGCATCCTCAGATTTCTACTTAAAAATTTGCAACGCTGAAGTACGATTTACGCGAAACGACTTGATCGCAAGAATCAAAACCGCGTGTGAAGAAATTGGACAAAGTTGACGCGAAACTCGGCCCACGGTATTCAATTCAATGCTACTTCGTTTGATGAAGCAACACTTCGTATAAGCATAACTGCGTTGTTGTTACGACTCGTATTATTATTGTCGTATAAGTTTTTAACGAAGCACTTACCGACGTCTTATTTTTGCTGGCAGCAAAGTTCGAAAGTTTGGAACCGTATGAGGAGCAAAAATTTCAAACGACAGCAAACATAAACAGCGGAATATTCCGAAAGACTTTCACCCATTTTGTCGCGCACGCGTAACATCTCTGCGTGCAGTTTTGAGTGAATCACTCCGGGAAAGTTCTTTTTCTCGCGGTACAGGCCAGATCTAACGACTCCTCTCTATCTAGCTCTCCTATCTAACGGAGGTTTCTATCTCAAGTCCAACGTAAATACGTTCGTACGCTCGTGCCTGTTTTTCTTCTTTCTTCTCGTTAACGGCGGGGAGTCGTAGTGGCGAATTAAACGTTATCTAATCTGTTTGTAGAAAAAGATCGTTCTCCAGCAATTGGTCGTCGCGAAGAAATGCCTAGTAGCTACCTGTGTGAGAAAATGACTAATTATATCGTTCCTATTGCTCGGTATTTCACCATTGACAATTTTTTTCTTCTTTCTCTCTTTCTTTGCTCGCAATGAAAATTCCAGCGGATGCTTTTCGCCGGAAGCCGGGCAACAGGTACTAAATACCAAGACTTTCCAGTCGAATACGTCGCGCACGGCGTTCTCGTCGGTCCAACAGTTTCAAACGACCCTTGCGTAACCTGTTGATAAAACTGTATAAAGTGGTTTCATATCGAATGATCGACTTGCATTTTTTTTGTTTTAAATAATTGAACATTTGAGTAACTAACTACTTTACGTAACGTCCTAAGTACTAAAAACTTGTACGTACAAAAATAATTATTCGTTGATACAAAAAATGTAAAAGAAGAACGAAAACGTGCAATTTAGGCTACGTGTTTTTTTTACTGGAAGATCATTCTTGATTACTTTTACTGTTCTAGGTTGTTCTCTCGATCAATTGATTTCAATTTATTTGCACGTGACACGTTGCAAAATCTTGAGTGGATGTTTTTTTTAAAAAGCTAGGTTAATTTTTTGTTCTTTTTCCTTTATCTCTACGCAATTTGGAAAAACTCCGAGGATAATTATACGTATATCTTTGCACGATATTACGTGTATCGTATCGCATGATAAATTTAGAGACAAAAACATTTATACTCGCGCAAATTCTGAATTAACGCAAGTGGCGTTTGTCGAGTCGTCTTCCCAAACGTACGTTATCCTCTTCTCTTCCTTTCTCAAGGAAAGTTAGAGATTTGCAGAGCGGAGGATGAAAGCCGTGAAAGTAAATTCACGTTGCGACACGGTTGCAACGCAGACGCGTTGCGATATTTTTAGACCTAGAACACTCTTTCCCTTCGATACAATTCGCTCCGCGAATCCTTCGCTCGTATCCCTTTCACAGCGCTATCGCTATCGGGAACTTTATTTCCCTGAAAATATGCGCGTGGCGAAGATAGTCCCCTGATTTGCAAACTAAATTAACTTTGTACGGACGGACACGTGATCTCCAAGAACCAAGCTCGTGATTCGTCGATTTTTATCGTTGCAACTGCTTGACAATTCAAGCCGCGCGTATTACGCATCGGCAGATGGCATATCGGAGCTTAATGAGTCACCGAATAATAAAAATTCGCGGAGGCGATTGTTACAATCGTTGATTCGCAACCTCGTGACACTTTGAAATTAGAACGGCTCGCTTAAAAAACTTGAAAATATTTTCAATCCGACGAATATTATTAAAGCCTGATGTTCGTTGGATATCTCGGTAAATATTTACAATTTGCAATTTCTCGCAACTGGCTGATATCGTTGTTTGGCAAATCATTGTATACGAGAGTAAAAATTGTATAAATTACCGCCGATGTTCCAACAAAACACGTGAAACGAGATGAAACACAAGGAGGTGTTCCCGCGGGTGCATCGTTCGGTCTTTCCTCTTTTTTCCGTGCTTTCGCAGACGACACGAGATTTACAGCCTCGGTTGACCCTAGGCTTTTGCAACGCAAGTTGGAATAATCGATCCCTCGGCCTTTAGGAGGCCGTGCTACACACACACACACACTCCCCTGAAAAGCACTTCCACTATTCTTCGTGAAGAATCTTCGTTGCTCTCTCCTGACACTCGGACTTTTCACCTCGGACTCGCTCGTAAATCGGGAAACGTCGTCTACTCGATGTCGCGAACTTTTCTAAAATATCGTCGAGCACAGCGAAAAAGACGTTCGAAAATTTACCTTTTTCTTTTACAAATCTTTTCCTTCTTTGTGTATTATACTTTTATACTCGAATACCCTGTTTTTCAGCCACTGGCAACAGTTGACAATAACTAGCAATAGTTACAATGTACGGAAAGAAATCATTTAACGCTGCGGGCGCGTGCGTTCTAACAGCGACTTTATGGCTCTGAACGCGCGGATGTATTTCGAATAATGTCAACAGATAGTTTTATCATTTGATTAGATTCACGCTGATGCTACGACTGTGACAAGTCGAATTTTAGCGAAATCTAATGCGAATATTACGTAAAACAGACATCCGCGCGTAAACAGAATCGTAAAGTCGCTGTTAGAACCCACGCGTCCGCAGCGTTCTAGAAAACTATTAGGTTCTTCGTAATGAATAAAATTTTTCGGCACTGCTTTACTATCTCCATCAGTCGAAGCCACGGACAAACTTTTCTTTTCACCTTGGCCGTAACGACGGAAAACTCTGTTATCTAGAGTCATTAGTTGCGGGAATAGTTTCTATATGGACGATAAATAAATGGCAACGTTGCACAGTCGAAATATATCGCTGGCCCAAATATATATTGCAGCCTCGTTTCTAGTGTATTAGCAATTCTATTATACGACTGTAGGATTCTTCCAGCGGCATTCTCGCGCCGACGCGCGTATTTGCAATTAATCGACGCGACGCGACGCGACACGCGCGCAGTTTCCGGTCCATCCGGTAAAATTCCTCGTTTCTTCTGCCGAGGCGAAGCTCGTTTCACCCGAGAGGGAATCTCATTTGAAATTCGCGTCGCCTTCAGAAAAATCTTGATTGCCGCGCGCGCCGACTGCAAACTCCGTTTCCATTGAATTCACCCCCGAATGATCCGCGATTCCTTCTCGATCGCCGATACCACGAATTTGGCAAGCGCTCTTCAACCTTTGTTCATCCGAAATGTCGAGAAAGAAACACGTTGCGATGCTTATCTGAACGAAGCGATTTTAGCAAATAAATAAAATCCGTGTATTTAAATACAATCGATAGAAGATGGAAACAACGTTGCTCGACAAAGTAGCCACTGTTCGGCAAGAGACGCGCCCGAGTCTCAAAGATAATCCAACGTTACGTACGGCGTGACTTTTTTTCTCTTTCCTAACCACGTATTTGCATGCGTAATTACGCGACGCAGTTATTAACCACACCCGTTACGCGACGCTGCCGTGAAACGAGGAACGACTCGTCTCGGGGCATCTGTTCCCTGTTTCTGTTTTTCCCTCGCCTCTCTCGGCTTTCCTCGCCGCCACTGAAATTCCATCTTCGAGGGATGCGAACGATCGGCCGCGTTGTTGTCGTTGCCGTTGACACGTCACACGGGCAAGACGGTTTCCGAATGTCCCGGCAATTGGGGACAGCAATTAATATTTATTACCGCTATTACGCTTTATTAAAAATTATTAGTCTTCGTTAAAAATTAATGGGAAGTCGTTTACGGCGGTCGAAGGAGGGTGAGTCCTCGGGCCTCAGGTTCTTTTCACGTGCATTATCGCGGAGAGGTGAATCGAACGTCTTCCTCCCCCTCCTCTTCGACAGATGTCATTAGGCGTCATTTGTGAAGGTTGACTCCTTTAAATAAATATTAAATAGAGATTTAACAAGAAACTATAACAATAATTACTTAATAATTTAGTAACTATTTAATAATTCAATATAATATTAACGTACAACAAGATTTTATAACGATTGTTTGCTTTGACAACTGAGAATACAAAATGTTTCCTGCCATCTTGTTTTCTTCTCTTTTCATTTTAAATCAGCGCCGCCACGAAGTTTCGCGCCCTGCGAAACGGAATTTCTACTTTAGTAGGCTGTAGACCTCTGTTCACGCATTTGTGCCTCCGTTGTTCGCAACGTCCTCCTCCAGACGATTTTCTTCAGCCGCGTTTCGCAAGTTTGCGAAACGTTTCTGGACCATCTGTCGCGCAAGCCCAGCGAACTGGATTTCTTCGAACAAACTCGAGTCGTGACGTTTGGAATCTCTTGAAATATTCTGCTATCGATACATTTCCATGTATAGGGTGATTCTTAAACGAATCTAAATAATAAAAATGTCACGCGAATTTTTTTTCTTCAAATTTTAATAAACGTTGTGACAATAATTTCACTTATTGTATCGTTATCTATATTCTAGCTAAATATATTGACATTTAGTTAAATTGTATTATAGATCAAAACTATATTTTAATAACTCTTAAATTAGATGAAATTTTGTACAGTGTCAGAAAACGACATTACTTATGGGCACACCCCTTAGCTCTTGAGTTGTAAATGATTCGAAGAAAATACTTGGTGCGAATCTTTGAACTTTTGACTCTTTGAATGTTTAAATATTTGAACTTTCAAATCTTTGAATTCTTGAATCCTTGAATACCCGAGTTTTCAAATTTTTGAATCTTCGACGGACGCAACGTCCGTCGTTCGCGCACCGACCCGAGCGAACGAAACGAAGAGAAAAGTGAGGTTTTTTTATTTATAAAACGAGGAGCGTCGATTGCCTGTTATTTCAACCGGTGGCGATGTCGAAGTTACGTCGAGAGGCTCGTACTCACAATCAGCCGGTACGGTCGCGAAGCGGCGCCACGCATAACGAGCGCGTCTCCGTTCGCTTTATTGATATTCCATTGACAACCTATTGGCACCCAGGGGTGTGTGTATCTCGCGGAGTCGGCGTGACTCGATGAACTCGCTTCGAAAGACAGCGCGTACGAACTCCCCGCGTGGGAGTTCCGTTAATGTAGGAACTGAACGAACCTCCACCGGCGCAGGAAGTCGTAAACTCTAATTGTTACCATTGTTTCTCGTCGTGCGGGCTATCATATTGTTAATCGCTCGCGAGGTTTTCCTCGACAATCACGCCTTCGAGCGGAGAAAATCGAGCGATTAGGAACTATTCCCTATCTCGATTCCCTTGGAATTTTTCTCTGTTGCTTGACCCTTAAGGACACGCAACGTATTTCTCAAAATGAAAAAAAGAATACTTTCTTACAGAGTAGGGCATAAAGAATCCCACCATGCAATCAACGTTTAAACACACTTTTAGGTGGGTTAAAAAAATACCCCACCGTGCATTGACTGTCAAAAAAAAAAAAAGAAAATGTGGGACAATTTTAAACCCAAAGAGTTAATTGCTATTGCAAACAGATCCGAAGATGTTCAGATCCTCCGTTTGTTGTCTCTTCTCGCCAGCTCGAGATGAGAATAGCAATAAGAATGAACGAATCGAAACTTTTCTCGTTTCCTCGAGCCGAAGAACAGTTGCTCGAGTATCGTTCCAAGTTCTGAATGCCATTGTCTCTCACAACGGAGGAAACTTTCTGGCACAGCGAGAACCAGATATTTACCTAGTAAAAAGCTACGAGAGGAGAGAGAAACAGTCGATCGAGGAATCAGCGACTGCTGGAGAGGGGAAAAAGTTGGAAAAAGGACGCTCTACGCCAATGGATCGGAGAAGGGCCTGGGGCCCGGATCCTCCTGGCTCTCTTCTGACAAAGTGAGACGAGTGTGCCAGCTCGGCTTTTATCGATGTTTTTCTTCCCCTACGGTGCAGCCCGAATTTCTTCTTTTTCCTACCTCTGGCCTCCTCTTCTTCGTTTCGTTCCTCGTCAGCGCGGACGAAATCGCCGGCGAATTAGACGAATTGTGCGCGCCCGTCGAAACCGAGCCACGTCGCGATACCTCGACAACTGCCAACTTCCTTCTGCCGCCTCCGAGTCCCATCTCGTCTCGGCAACTCGCGTACTCAAGAGCTGGCAATTACGCGAGATCCCCTCGGACGACGAAGAGAGAATTCCTTCGTTTTTAGCGGACTACTCGCGCCAGCTCGCCTTCGTACCGCGAAACGCGTTCAGCGGATGGGACACGAACGGGGAATTTTTTATCTTTGTTGAAAGTCGTTTTCTTGAAACTTTTTGGCGATTCGAATCGACGATTTATACGATACAATGGAGAGTGACGATGAAAAAACTGCACGACTCGTACCCCAGTACGACTCGTCTTACTGAAAGGCCCAAAAGTTCAACTGTTCCAACTAGGAAACGAAGACGACTTTTTCGCCATAAAATTTTATCGATGTACAAACATTTGAATCGATACAAAACAAATTACAGGCGCGATCGCTCGGACAGCGCCACGCGAATCACGTGACCCAAATCAACCAATCGCTAATTTTCGTTGCATCAGCGTTGCACCTAAAAAGGCTCGATTTTCTGAGTTACCCCCGCTAAAATTACTTTCAGTGATAAAATTGTCAATAATTGTTTTTAAGGAGGATCGAACGACATCCATTTTTTGGTCTCGTTTCTACTTTGACAATTCTGAATTCGTTTCTTTCTTTCTTTCTTTCTTTCTTTCTCAAATTTATATCACTCGATAGATGGAAAAATTCAACTGCGTCTAAAAATATTAAAGTCGTTTTTATGATTAAACTTACCATCTTGAAGATTGGGCGATTTTTATTTGATATAAAGACAACTGATTCGTTATTTTTATTTGAAAGAGAATCTGTAATTATTTGCAAATCAGTCGATGTATCTACATCGTTATTACGATCTCTGACAATTTGGTATTTATGCAGTTGCACGTACTAGAGACGAAGGTTACATTCAATTGTCATTACATTTAAATATCGAATAACGTAGTCGAACGAAACGTGGTATCACGTGGCGCGCCGTTTCGTCGATTTACTCGCGTCCTGGAGAGCATGCGAATAAGCTTCGCGTCGTTAACAATTTATAAAAGAAGCCTCAGACTCGTCGTGCGCGCATTGTCCTTGATCACGCGCGCGAGCGTGCAACAGATGGACGCAAAAGGAAAACGATCTAGGGATCCCAGAAGGTTGCTCGCTTCGATATCGAACGATGATAAACGAGAAGTCGCGATTCGCGACGTCTCGCGAACGAGAGGGAGCTTTCGATCAAATTCAATTCTGACTGGAGAACGAGAAAGAGAGAGAGAGAAAGAAAATTCACTTGAAATACTAGACGTTATAAATGTGTTTAACCCTCTGTAACTTTCAAGTCACGCACTAATGTATCGATGTTTTATTAATTAATTTAATGTTTTCCCACAAGACGGTACGTACATCTTGTTACAAATATATTGTCTTCTTAGTAAGCAATGATATTCTTGGTAAGCTCTAACCTGAAAATAAAATCAAAATAAAATATTTTTGCAAGTTGTCTGCAGATAGAAGCCAAAGAAGCCATCTTGCTCGATTGTCATTATTTTTTTCTTCTGTCTCTATGTTTATTAAATAAGAAAAACACGTACGTAATAGATTTTAATTTAGGTTAGGTTTAGGTTAGGTTTAGGTTACTAAGCAGAAGATGGAAAGAAATTGGAAAGAAACGGCTTGGCTGAGATTGTAAAAAAACTCCACGTAAAACGGAACGCGAAATATACCTCGATGTCACGAAGGTGTTGTAAATTTTTGCGACACTGGTATTTATATTTGGCGTAACACCTCCATCTTCCACTATACGTGTGGTATTGGCACGCGTGCGATCGTTTCGCGAAACGATGAGAAGGGAAGAGGCGCTATATCGTGGCATGTAACATTGACACAATGGCGCATGGGTGCGAGAGAGCGAGGGAAAGGAAGTGAGAGAGAAAGGGAAAGGAAAGTTGCGTTTCGTCCTGGGTCTACCGCATACGCATGGCCCATCGACGAGCCTGATAGTGGCCTTAATCGCGAGGACGGTAGAACCAGGCCGAATATTACTTTCGTGAACACTAACTGGACCATCGAGTCCTAGACTAAGATCCGAATTTTATGCTGTTTTAACACATTGTACGCGAGCTATCTTGCCTCAGCTTGCGTGGTGCAGGCTATTTTTGACGACTTTAGAAAGAAAAAACTCTTCTATATTCTAATTACTAATATATTGCGAATATTTATTTCTTCTCCTTTGCCGCGAAATTTTTTACTGCAATAAGCAATTAATTTAATTCTGATTAATAAAAAAAAATACTATACGTAAAAATACATAAAAAATATTAATTTTAAGCAGGATAATATGATGGAAACGTAATAATTTGTTATTAATTGAGCACAGCAAATCTCAAAATTACATACTCGCTGGAACTAGAATTCCAGAGAATTTTTGTAATATTCGATACCGATTGCAGACTGCAAAATTTCTAGGTTAGGTTTGTCTAAACGTTAGTTTAGTCCACTTCGCACAGTCTATCGGTTCAGAAAAGATAGAACAAACGATATGTTTTTCCTAGCGGAGAAACGTTGGTCTTTTCTCGATCCGTACGACGAACGATTCGATGGCGATTGAGTAGCGAGTGGCCGTTGTTTGGCCAAGGAGTCCAATTCCTGCCTCGTCAACGTCGACGACGACGGCAGCGGTAACAACGAGTGTGACAATAATAATAATAATAATAATGATAATTCATCGTCCCCGTCCGTGAGTTTAATTCGTCTGGACTCGCGCGTGTACGTACGAGGAATGGGCAAAGGCCCCGAGAAGGCGATCAGAGAAGAAGATCCCCGAGACTTGATTGAAGCCAACTGGCCGGCCAATCCCGTACTCCGGCTTATTAAAACTCGTGTCGTTGTTTTGTCTTTTGTCTCTCCTTTTAATGCCCCGGCATTAGCTAGCCGCCGCGTCCGTCTTCGTGACCATTTCTTCTGACCTCCCTTTCTTCAGCACGTCTCTCTTTCTCCTCCGTTTCGTACCTTTTCTTCTCGGCTCTCTTCAAAACTCGATGCTCCTCTTGCAACTCGTACGAATTTACGGCCACGGTTTGACGATTGATCGATCGAGCCATTTTCCTCGAGAGCGCAACTGTACCAACTTTGCAGAAAATGATCCGTTTGGTCTCTTGGTTGAAGTATCTCTAGCTTGACCGTCGTTTTCATAGATGGTTTTACAACGAGTGGAGGATACTTTTTCCTTTTTTCGTCAAATTCACACACAGTGTGTAATTTCGTTCTTAGATAATCGGTGCTGGACGACAATTTTTGCTATGTTTGCGAATTAATCTTCTTATTGATATTAAAACTACCAAAATGGTCAAAACGACCAATTTATAATTCTTTTTATGGACACGAAACGATGTATCTTTAAAAATATAAATGATTTTTCGAAAAGTATTTGAATAAAAGCTTGTGTAATTTATCGTATCACAAATTGTTTTCCACTTTTTCCACTTTAGTGCTTCTGACGGAAATTTTATGCTTTGGTCATTGGTAGTTCTACTTGCAAATTTCTCTTTTTAAGGTTCGACCTTTATCAAGAATTAATCGAATTATAACGCGGAGTATGCACTCTCCCCTGCGTAATCATTTTTCACAAAATTCTATCAGTTTAAATTATCGACAATTTATCATTGTCACAGTGACGCTCCTCGCCGTAGTCTTATTATCGTATATTACTTCATCGTAAGAATTTTAACGAGCATTGTGCATAAAGAACGATTTGCACAATGAGTCTTAATTATGCAAATGCGTCGCCATCAACGATACGCACAAGGAACGAACGCCAGTCGCTGGTGTTGCGCAAATATTCTCCGAGTTACAGTTCTTTCCATTCGTCGATGACGATCTCGCGTGCCGTCAGCCTTACAAAACCAGGGGAATCTCGAAGTCTCGACGCTATTACGCGGAGACTCGTTCGCCGTGAGACATTAATTTTACAACAGGAACTGCACCTGCGGCCGCGATTTCCCATTAAATCCTTGATCGACCGTACTTCCGTGAAAATGAAACAATTTGCAATTACCATTGTGACGCGAGCGCGTCTGCACGGAAAGCAATCTGCGTGTGAAACCGTGTTGCAGCGCGCTACTTTTTCAAATTAAACGCGAAATTGGCACCCGAATTCCATCGGTTTTCACGGGAGATTATATGCACTACGTAGATGTGTGAAGACGGTAATTGGAAATCTTTGAAATTATAACAATATTCTGATAATGGCCATTCGTTTCCTCTAGACTTTAGCGAATCAATGATTTTTCATTCGAATTAAACGTATGACGCTTCTTGTGACATTCCGAGAAACATGTATGTGCATCGACAAACACAGACATAGCTGAGATGGACAGCGTAATTATTAATTATTTGAATTATTCGCTATTATTAGACGCGAATAATTTCTGTGCATTATACAGAATTATATAGAAATTTGGAAATTTAAATTCTACATTTTTGCCCGCGTTTTTTCTTACCCGCTATCGGTATCATCATGATGAAGTCGCGAGCGATTAGCAGAGGGCCGTTGACCCCGCGGCGATTAATGAAAGAATTCCCTGAGCTGATCGATCGAGACACCCGGTGTTCCTGTTCTTCTGCGTTCCCTCGTACCCACCACCGTTCTCCCATGAAAAGAAATATACATATACACTGAGTTTAGCTGCACTTGGCCAAAGGCGGCTATCATCAGGCGGAAAAAGTGGTAGGTGACGAGACACGGGGCAGTTACCGGAGAGAAGTAAAGTCGAGGTGCGTCGAGTTTCTTCGCTTCGACTTTGTTTCGCGCGTGGTATTCCACGATTCGCGCGTTCTCCGTGGCGAATCGATGATCTTTCATCTTAAACGCGTATTTTTTGTCCATCATAACGAGTAAACGGTAATAATTATAAAAAGTAAAAAGATTGTCGGAGCAACAATAGTGATTATGATGGATTCTGCTTTGAAGAAAAAGAATCTTCGTATTCTTCGAGATCAATGACATTCTTAACTTTTGTTGCGCGTCATTAATCATCAAACTTTGCATTTGAGTACGCATTACACGATAAAAGATTTTTTTGGAGTAACAACAGTGGAGGATAGTGACTAAAAGTAGAATGGATTTCTAAAACTCTCTGCAATATAAAATATGCTGCAAAGGAAAAAAGAATGGATCGTATTTTTCCAAATTAATTGTATTCTTAAAGTTAGAGAGAAACAAGAGAAAACAGAACTGCACGACTTGTACCCCAGTACGAAAGTCGTCTCACTGAAAGGCCCTGCAAAAAGCAATTGTTCTGATTGGGAAATGAAGACGACTTTTTTGCCATAAAATTTTATCGATATGCAAACATTTGAATCGATAAAAAACAAATTACAGACACGATCGCTCAGTATCAGACGACGCCACTCCTACTCGAGGTCTACGCCCCCTCGCGAATCACGTGACTCAAATCAACCAATCGCTAATTTTCGTTGCATCAGCGTTGCACCTGAAGAGGCCCGATTTTCCGGGTTACCCCCGCTAAAATCACTTTCAGTAATAAAAAACAAAATAAATGAAATCTTGGATTCTTGGCCACAAAGCACGAGGGAGTGGGTTCCGCTTTGTTCTCATGAAAAATGAGAACCTACGCTCTTTTCTTTTTCGTTTTTCTTTCCTTTTTTGTTTCTACTTTCAGTTTTCACGCGACACGGAAGAACACGCACGGGGCGTGCGTTCGTCACGAACTACTTCCGGTCTCGCGATTTTAATTACAATTAACCACACATGTCCCTTGCGTCGCATGACGCACGCGTACTCACTTATTCGCATTTCCTTCGGCCCTCTCTTTTCACCTACGGGCGATGTCTCGCTGTCTATTCCGATAAGGTAATTCATCCCATCTACTCGCGGCATTGCGATCCACGTTTCCTTTTTTTCTATCTTTTTTTTCTCTTCCTCCGGTTCGTTATTAACACCGGGAGGAAACTCCTCGGAGCAGCTGCCGCGTGCAGCAGGAATTCGAAGCATATGCGCGAGAGAAAAAAATGCGGAAAGTATTCGAGTGTGAGCTAACAGCACTAAAGCAAGAACACGTAACGATAAAAAATTGTCTCGATACTTTAAATTGTTACATCTTTGTACAATGAAGTCGTACACTGATGCAAGTTGAATTTCAAGGTCAAAAAAATTCTTTTTCCACTCATCGCGAAGGTAAAACTTTTCCAAAGAAGTTTCTTGATTTAACACACACGCGGAAGCGTGCGTTCTAACAGCGACTTTATGGACGCGTGAATGTTTACGATTTGAGCGATATCAACAGTTTTAAATTTTATCGTTTGATTGTTTTCAATCAAATTCACACCGATGCTACAACTACGATAAATGTCAAATGTTGGTGAAACCTAATTCAGGACCATAAAGTCGCTGTTAGAACGCACTTTTGTTGAAAGTTGCACCTTCGCGATGAAGGGAAAAGAATGCAAATTTTCACCTTTAAAATCAAGGTCGAGTTGCATTCCATCCCGTACGCATTTTCTACAGCAAACTATTTATTTAGTGAAATTTTTCGTTAAATGAAATTGCTCTCGCTTGTCTTGTCGTTTTCCACGAGAGTATCGTCGCAAGAGAACCAGACGTTTAACCCAACGCTCGTTTGATCGTCCATTCTTATGCATTAACGAATACAGTTACGCAACTCGCAACGTCTCTGCGCGACCTCGCGTCAATTAATTCCCTCTTGGAGAAGACGTTCCATCAAGGTCCTGACATTTAACGGAGTCGGCGAGCCCCTTCGAAAACAAGCGGCAAGACAAACGACGAGGCAGCCTCGTCCCCGCGGAAACACCGCGTGCGCGTAGCATCCATCAATCTATGGGGGAAATTTAAATATGACTGCTCGTAGGAGAGAGGGAAAAGACGATGCGCAAGGGAACGTCGCGTATCGACGTCTTCGAAATATTAATATTTATGAGCCTCTCTTCCTGCAAAGAGAGGAGCATACACCTGCGTCGCGTGGTATGCTCGTCCACGCACGCAGCAACGCGCGTCCACTTTTTTCTTCTTCTCTTCTTTCGAGCTTTCGAACGCGTGTTGTAACGTTTGTT
The DNA here is from genome assembly GCA_032399605.1 of Melipona beecheii. NCBI lineage: Eukaryota > Metazoa > Arthropoda > Insecta > Hymenoptera > Apidae > Melipona > Melipona beecheii. The sequence goes on along the minus strand of JAUCMO010000243.1, from coordinate 1,431,444 downwards.
CGTTAACAAACCTCGCTTCCACTACGCTCGGTCTCCGCTCGAGAAACGCTGAATAGCCGCGAGGGATCCTCTCGAGGAAGGGAAAAATTTTTCGCCGAGGATTAGTCGTAAACGAGTTGCGAACGATACCTGCGCCTGTCTCTCCACGTTTCCGCGTCGTGCGAACGAAACACGTTAACTCCGGGGGTCGGGAAAGTTGAGCAGAAGCTTTGAATAGATTTCGTTCTGAATAGGGGGATCGGTTCTGACGCGCGGAACTTTTTCTTGAGAAATGTTCAGGCAAATAAATCTCAATTGTAAAAATCGCACGGTCGGACTTGGAATAGGACTTGCAGAGTGTAAAAATACAAATTTTTCTGTCGGAGAGACGAAGATGATTTATCCGTTCTTCACGTTTGGAGAGCGGATAAAAATTGACGTTGTTCAACGAATGGTTCTCGAATATAAAAAAAATAGTACTTATTGTACAGATTAAGTATGACACTTGTTTCTGTAAAAATTCTACAAAAACAGATTTTTTTTTTTTGTAGGGAATAAGTTCAAATAGAATTTTTGTTAATTGGTGACAAAACTCATGTAGACACATAATTGATTATATTATATTATATTTAAACTGTTATAATTTCGAAACAAAACAGTACAATATTAAAAATATTGTACATCGAGTTTTCAACATTTCTACACAGTACTTTCAAGAAGAAAAGTCTCTCCGCTTTTTCATTTATATACAGTACAAAAATATCTTACGGAATAAAATTTGGCAAGTGGAGGCTTCGAACTTGAAAATGAACTCGAGCTTTGTTATTGCACGACTTTTTCTCGCCAAATTGCAACAGTTTCGATATTTGGGCAATTTCCGAATGTTAACGCGAGCCAGTGCACATTGACGCACTAATGTCGACACATCGATTTCACATTCGAATATTGACAACAAATACGCACGACGAAACGAAACAGCAGAAATCTGACTCTTTTCGCCAACTTTTTGCGAGGTGAAATTGCACCTTGGTGATTTCTTTTCTTCCTTTTTCGTGCAATTTGCCACTCCCGGATGTTTCGGGCAGCTCGTAATAAAACGCGGAGCGATTAAGGAGGAGAGAATACCCCTGTAATCGAGGATTCGAACGATTATCGAGATCGTGTCGGGGCATTACTCGCAGAAAAGAAAACGAAAAAGCAGAATATCGATCAATTTCGTTGAGAAGAATAGTAAATCTCCTGGCATTGAAATAACCTGACTGCTAACAATCCATAAGCTGTTGAAAATGTTCTCGATCTGATATTGCTCGATCGTTAAATATAAACGTCTTGCAGCACTTCCAGTTCTTCTGTCGGTTTTTTGTTTTTTTTTTCACTCTGTGCAGTCATGATATTCTCTCGACGGAGGCCAAGCCTCGATGAATGACAATCACGTTTATTTATTGCGCCGCGCAAAAAAGCTGTAGCTCGGTCTGTGTTACGCGCGAATAACACAGAAGAGACATTGTTATGCGTAACGTATGTATATGGTAGATCGATGAATCTCGATTCGAGCCACGTGCGCGACACGTTTGAGTTCTTTCAATTTGCAAAACTTTGTTCAATCTCAGTTATGTTATTTGTATATTAAAATTGACTGACAGTCAGTTAACAACGTGTGAAAATATTATAGAAGGCAAAATTCTATTCTAACATTTTCTTTTTTTATGTCACGGAAAGTAATTTTGTGAGCGGGCCTCTTCAGGTGCAACGCTAATGCAACGAAAATTAGCGATTGGTTGATTTGAGTCACGTGATTCGCGAGGGGGCGTGGGATAGACCTCGAGTAGGAGGAGTAATCGTACCGAAGTACAAGTCGTGCAATTTTTTCTTAGCTTTGCTTAGCAATTGTTTGCACGTTACAGGGTCGAAAATGTAAAAATATAAGAAAAAAGTTACGGATTTATTTCAGCAGCTCGCAACTAATACACGGCGGTGCATGCGACTCTTTATACACAAACTTTACGATGGTTGTGCGTCACAATACGAGTCGCGTAAAATAAATCTTCGGTTCGGATGGAGCGAATTAGCGACCCGTGATGTAACGGAAAGAGTTTAGGATTTAGGATAGTCACAATGTGATCCGCATAGGCTCAGGATCGTTCCGGTTTCGCAGAAGTGGCACCAAGTCCAACTGGTCACTGGGAACTGGTTTATCTGAAACGCCAATCGATTCATACAAATTTACAACGGGCATAAATGCCCCGCTGTGCGTAACTTACTCTCAATGCTCGCAATATCTTTATCGCTTAGAGAAATTACTAACCTCCATCTCTCGCGTGTGTCTCTCTTTCACGGTTAGATAACTATTATTAGCCGATCAATCTTTTTTCGTAGCGTAAAGCGTTGCTGTTAGTGCCGTGATCACGGAATGAGTTTTGTTTGATCGATGTTTAAAGTCCGTTTAAAAGCGAGTAATTTACAAATTATCGGTAATAAGAAAGTAAAGATGATAATTCTTTGGAAAGCGCGTTGTAGAAAATGACATATTGCGCAGGCAAAATGTGTTTTAAATGTGTCGATGTTACGGGATTTCGAACTTTCGTTTCTTCGTAACTGCTTAAAGGATAAAGGTGTTCTTGTCAAAATTAATAACAATTTCTGTTTGGACATAATTTTTGGTATGAATTGCCACGATTTATATGTAGAACATTCTGACACGACTGTTCTGAATATTTCCACTTATTTATTCGTAATAATTTTGTAATTATTATCGCAACTAAAATATATTTAAACCATGAAAATGCTAATATGTACTAATATATATCGGTTCGAGTTGTTATTCCTCGTTTCGAACTGAAGTGCTCCTAATCGTCGTACGTAGAAATTGCATTCTAATAGCAACTCTAGATGAATGATTAACGAGTAGCATAAAGTCTCTTGGTTGATCTGGGTCAGTGGCTATCGTTGTTACTCTCTATAATTGGTACAGTTTAAACCAAGTAGTTTGAATTCTGTTCACGGTGATGCCGCAAATATATGTTTGCAATGATCGGTAATTACCAGTTTACCCTAACTTTGTAAGAGTTGCATATCTCATTCGTGAAAATAACTCTAATCGTCGTTCCATCGACAGATAGGAACTATCTTCTTCGAACGAAACAAATTCTTCTGTTTCAAACTTGACTCCATTAGGAGAAACTTATTCGGGGACAGATTCGAGATATTTTCGGAAAATAATTTCGAAATAATTGTTTTTTAATATTCTTTTGTTAATAATAACAATTCGAAATAATTCGAGTTCGAAGCCTGAAATGTTGATTTCACTTTACAAGAGAGATTTCGTGTTTCAAGAAGTTGAACAAAATACAAACAAACAACGTAGAAAAATCCCTCCGGATCTAAACTGCTTCTTCCGTCGACCATGTGTATCTTTCGAAATATATCATTCGTATTTCAATTTTTATCTACAATTCCTATAATTGATATTTTCTTCTTCTTTCTGTAATTGATTTTTAATTTTTATTTAATTCCACAACTTCTCTGGATTTGGATATTTCACATTGTCGCTCAAGAAGCACGATCGACTATTTCTTTCGTTCGATTTATACTTTCTCGTCTGACAATGAAACTTCGAGAGTTTCGATTCACGAAGGAAAAGTACGCAGCGTCTCGAAACTCGAAATTTTCTCGAGAGATGAGCGACTATCTCTCCGCGTTTGCGTTTCAACTTCAAAGATTCGCCGTTCGAGTAAAACTTCTCCGTTCGCGGCGGTTTCGCCTCCGTAACCGATCCAACCGTCGTCTAGCAGTCGTTTCTGTAGCGCGATCGTCTTCTTCGAGCAGCTACGAACTTGGTCGGTTACGTCATCTCGCGGGAGACCCAATTTAATTATCAATGATGCCATTACAACATCTGCCTCCAGTCATGACACCGGGAGATTACGTGTTTGCGATCTTCTTCAAACCGTACGATCGCAAATACCGTCGTAAACTGCGATCGATGATACTCTCGCCGCGACCCGGGAGCTACCCTTGCTTCACGTTTTCGCAACGTGCCTCGTCTTTGTTACGTAAAACGACCCGTGCGACACATTTCTCGTTCCGTTAAACGGTCGTTTGTTCGATGAATAGCAGTTTGTTACGCGAGACGACGTGTTTCGACTCTCGAATCGCTCGAGCCAAATCGTCGACGCGATACAGTTACGGGAGAACGCTTTCTGCGCCAATTAAAACACCATTGAACGTTATTATTTTAGTTTATTCTCGTAATCGTTGCAGCCTGCGACTATTCGAATCATGTAGAGCATGTCGTCGATCATTCGACCAAATCTACCGCTCTAAATATCTCTCTATTCGTAATACGTTGTTGGATTCCGCGGAATCAGACACTGAAAAATATAAAACTTTTACAGACACGTGTTTTTCTTTTTAATTTTAAACTCAATGAGTTTTACTCGTTTCTGGAAATTATGATAATTAGCCATTCTAATCTTCAAAGGATGCTCCATAACCTACAAAAAAAGAAGATAAAAAAGGTCGAAACAGCGACTTTATGGTGAGTTCTAACAGCGACTTTATGGACGTGTGAACATTTATGACTTGAACAATGTTAACAGTTAGTTTTATTATTTGATTATTTAGACTGACACTGATGCTGCAACTATGATAAATCAAATGTCAGTTAGTCAGTAATCTAGAATCATAAAGTCGCTGTTAGGACGCACGCGTCCGCAAAGTTGAATGATTAAAAAGAGAACTTTTTTTCAAGAGAACTATTAGGTTCCTTGGAAAAGTTTTACCTTCGTCATGAGTAAAGTACAAAAAAGTTTTTTCTCGATCTTGAAATTCAATTTTAAGGCAGATTCTTGTATAGGATTTTTCTTTCCACCCTGTACGTACGTGTGGATTCTCTCACGCATGTACGCGTCTTCTAGGCTAATCGCCCGCCAACTAGGCTAAAGAGAGATTAAACTTAATTCTCCCTGTGGGATTCACATTTCTTAGCGCGTAGTCATCAAATCTAAGAGCGCTGTCAGGGCGTTGCGATTCTTTTTGATAATATTTCTCTCCGAAGAGAGAAAGAAACGTCTGGTTGGTTCTTTCGAGGGAAGTGTCACGGGAGCGTATGTCGTATGACATTCTCTCGCAATCAGACAAACGAGTCCATCCGCAACAACGAACGATCAATTATTTTCAGAGTCCACGTTCCTCTTTGTCCGGAATTTAGACGTAAAAAAAAAAGGAGATGTGCGCGCGTGTGTGCCCAGAGACTTTCTTCTAGCAAATCACCACGGTGTGTTTGACAACTGACGCGAACCGTGGATCCGACCGGATGGATCTGAACGTGTGCTCGCGGCGTGTTCACGACGGCTACGCAACCATAAGGTCGCGAGGTCGCAGCAGACCTCGAGCCGTCTACAGGTCCGACTCGGAGGAGCTGCTGAAAGAAGCCGGCGGCCCGTACGCACTGCCCCAGCTGTCCAACTTCCCCGTAGTGGTGCACGCGAGCAACAACGATCTGCAACAGGTGCCGAGATGGAGCGACCTCGGCAAGGATTGCCTGCTGATCGAGAACTACGGGACGCTGAGAGGCTCGAAGAAGGGAAATCCTTGGCCGGAGGGGCGCAGGCTGGTGACGCTGAACACGTTCAGCAAGGTCGAGCAAGGTCGCGGCGATCTGCGAGTGAACGGCCAAGGACAGCCGAGCGAGGACGCGCTCTCCGGTAGAAACGGATCGGACGAGAGGAAGCAGGAGTTGTCGATCGAGAATGGCACGATCTACGACGACGTTTGCGCGGAGGAACGCGGTCTGCGTCCTTTCCAATCGAACAGCGACGCTTTCAAGGATCGAGGCGATCCCTCTCGGTTCGCGACGCTCGACTCCGATCTGAAGAGGCTGAAGGAGATCGAGAGCAACGCGGGTCTTTCGGCGAGAAGAGGCGTGAGAAGGGAGGACGCGAGGTTCAGGAGAATCGGCGACGCGAAAGGCAGGCAGCCGATCTACGCGGTGCCGAGCAGCATACTGTCGAGGTCGAGACGCGACCGTCGGGTGGCGATCGTCGACGGGAACTACGTCCCGAGCGGCGATCTTTATCGCACCACGGCCAAGTACATCGAGGACATCAACAAGAACATCGCGGAGATCGACAAGAGCTACGAGGAGCTCAAGTCCTCCAGCTCGAGGAATTCGTCCACCTACGGGGTGATCAACAGGATCGCCAAGAGCGAGATGATCGATCGGACGGAGGATCTGTGCGGCTACGCGAGAAAGAGGGACATGGCGCCGATGCCCCCGATATCGTGCGACTTTGGCGAGAGTCTGTTCGAGAAGCAGTCGGACTCTGACGTGAAAACGGAGAGCCTGGACAGCTCGGTTTTCACGCTCAAGAGCAGCAGGCCGAACTCGTTCGGCAAACATCCGCCCAAGTTACTCCCGAGATCGTCCTCGATAGAGAACACGTCGAGGCACTCGACGGGATCGACGACCACGTCCTCGACCAAGTCCACCGAGTCGCTGTACGCCATCAGCGAGGTTGGACAGAGCGGGCAAAACGGAAGCGAGTACTTGAAATCGGGTGTCTTCCAGAACGGAAGCTCGAAGAATCCGGTCGCCGGTCTCAAGCAGTATCCGGCGAGTACGGAAGGATCGGACGAGCTCGAGTCCAAGGACGAAATGTCCTCCACCGACGACGACAGGCCAACGATCGTTCGGTCGGTGGATCGTCTGCCGGTCACCAGTTCGATTCGAAAGAATCGTTCTCGAGTCGACCCGGCGCAGGACAGGTCCTACTCGAAGAGGGATCGAGTTTCAACGTGCCAGGTGACGTCCAGCGTTCGTCGATCGGACGATCTTGTCGCGAGAGGAGACAAGAATTTCTACAAATCGCAGCCAGCGGCGGCGAGATCAATTGCCAGCGAGAGTGGTTACGCGGAGAGGAGATACGATACGTTGCCCACGCGAAGGTCGAGAGCCACCTCGAGACCTCTTCACAAATCCAGCGAAGACGTGCTCGACGGTGAACGACTGATCCGCGCCAGATCGTCGTCGCTTCACAGACCTTGCATCAGCGACGTGGACGTCAGCGAACGAAACGACGAACGTCTCGATAACCGGAGGAACAACTTGGACAGCTTCTTCGGCGGCAGACCGCCACCCCTTTATTTGATGGACGCCACCGACGTTATAATGCGCGGGCAGCTGGACAGAACCAGTCGCGGGCTCCAGTGGCAAGATCATCTCTCGGCGGCGGCGAAATCGTCCTGCCGTAGAACCAGACACAACTCCTTGGAATCGGAGGAGTCGGAGAACAAAGACGACGACAATCGCCGACACGGTGGTGGCTTCGCCACTTTGCCTCGAAGGGGCAATCTAGCGAAAGATCAGCCCTCGAACGATCCTCTCAGACGTTTGTCCGGCAACGTGCCGATCCTCGAGCCGCTTTACGAGCACGCGGTCAGCGATCCGGTCAAGCCGAGGAGCACCGAGAACGTCATCCCTTGGTGGGAACTAGCCACCAGGAAGTACAGGCATCGAAGTTGCCCGTCACTGCAGGTAACGCGAGCAGAGAGATCTCTGTTTCTCTCTCGTTTGTCATTGCGTTGCAACGCAGAGAAGAACGTAGCGAAAATGTTTAATTATTTACTATCTATTTATATTTTATTCATTTTACTATTTATCCATTATTTACTCATTTTCGAGAGTTTCGAATCACAAAGAGAAAAGGATTCTTAGAACACGAAACTTTCTCAGGTTTAGATTGGGCTCCAAAGTTTCAAGTAACGATATTAGACTCGTTAGACTCGGTCAGATTATTTTTTCCTTTTTCTCGCTGAAATTTTTCGTAAAGGTGAAGCTGAGAAGGAGCTTGAGGAGTTTTGAACCACGAGTGGCTCGAAGGAAGAGGAAATGAATAAATTCGAACGCGGGTACTCTCGGCCGTCAAGGCGACTTACGTGATTTATTTCACTGCCTTATGTCACTGCTTAAACAGCTGCGGGTAGGTGGAGGTACTCGAATAATAAATTCGATAATAAGACGTCACGGGTGGAGCCGTCAAACGAAATTAAACCCCGAGCGCATACCATCGCGGCCATTAGAAATACGATGTGTAACAAAGCGTAGGTCGACAATGCCACTCGTGGCTCCCGATTGAATAATTACGTGCTGGCGACCCCCTTCTGTATCTTCTTCAAACTCGAACCTGCCAATCTCTCGTTTCTCGCGCGCTTTCGAAAATTCAATTTCCTTTTCTTTGTTCGCGCACGCACCGCGATTCAAAAATTCCCGATTACAGGCTAAAAGTTTGAAATAATTCCGCGCCGCGGTGAACGACCTGACTGTTCCCTTATCTTTCTAAGATAAAAGAAATCACGAAGCACTCCGGTATAGGTACATAGTTTTCTTTTTCTGGCCAGTTTCGTAGAAACGACTAATTTCGATATTGAAAGAAATCACGTGATTCGATTTGAAAATTTGCCAGAAAAGAAAATAATAATTGAAAAACAGTTTGAAGTGCAAAGGGTCAATTGTTGAAACCGAACCGACGACGTTGAAGAGCAAGATGCCAAAGCAAACTTCGTGTCGTTCCGAGCAAAAGATTGGAACATTTGTTAACTATTGTATAGTCGAAATTCAAGTCACGGTGTTCCTTTTAAAACGTGACTTTTGTTTGGAGAGCCACGTTCGGGACGTGGTTGTTCGTCTCCGAAATTATTCAACCAACCACAGGAGGTAGTAAATCGACGCCTCGCATAGCTTCAGCCTTACTCTTGTAGTCAGACCCTTCTCAAATTTTTCTTCGAAAAAAAAAAAAAGAAAATATATTCCATGTATTTGTAGCAGGTAGTTGTCCTAAGAAAACATTTGCACCCCAGGTTCTAGTGCGTTCATCGATAATCGATCTCGAGCCAGCAAATACACTCGTTTGTGCACTCGCAGATGTTACATTTTTTATCTGGTCAAATATTTTCATTCCTCGTGATGTCTAGCGATTGGTCAAACTTCCTGTTGGAGATAAATCCGAGATAGCGACTGTCGTTTGTAGTGCATTTATCCAGAGAATTCGACAACCATTAAACGTAATTAAAATCATTAAGAATGTCAGACGATGTATGAATATAAATATAGTCGCCATACGTGCTTTGTGCTTGGAATTTTTCCATCGTTTTTGTTCCATTTACAGCTGCGTTTGCAATAACGTTGTTTAACTCTCGTTCAACGTTAACCTCTTGCGCTAAGTAACTGGTTCGCGGACCATAACGAGTGACCAAACCGTGTACAACAATTCGTCTTCTTTTTTGAATTTATCAATATATCACTGGATAGAAATTACTAAGAAGTAATAAATTTATTATTTGCTTTGCCTATACCATAGCGTTATACTTAAATATACTTAGAACTGAGAAAATATTGCAATTTTGCACCAAATATCGTCGACGTGCGTGGCACGTCATTAAATAACTCTACGACGTGTCGTGCACAAATATGGCAATGAATTTTAACGTGTTGTAGCTGCGCGAAGAGACCACGTGGTCCTTGCACACGTTGCTCTTTTGGAATTTATCTTCTTACAGTTAGTTGTAGTAGATTTAAAGGATATATACTATCGGTCAGGTGATTTCAGTTTGTGCAAATAAATAAATATTCGAACAGTAGCAGCGCACTATTGGAAAATGAGCACGGGCAAAGAACTCTCGCTGAAACAACCTATTCAATTACCCACGTACACTCGAAACCTCTTTTGCTTCCACTTGTAACTCGGGCATAGAGTGCGTTCTCCTGACCACTCCAACTGCTCCTCCGAGGAACGACCTTTCGCCCATTTTTTTTTTTTCTCTTTTTTTCCATCGTTACGTTTCATTTCCCCCGTTCGTTTACATTCTATCTTTGCTGCATAATGCAAGGAGAAAAAGAACTCGAGGTATTTGCTTTAAAATAAGACCAACTAAATTTCGATACACGAAGTTGAAACATCGGGTATGTAACGTTTGAATTTTTTTTTTATACAAACTGAACCAACGTATGGACTATGAAACCTCTTAGGCTATTTCTATACGATTTCCTGCGAAATCTTTAAACTATCTCGATTTTCCTCGGTAGAAAATGAAAAAAGAAAAACATCTCGTGAATAGGTCACGATCGTGCAGGTATAGAAAAATCCAAACCCAAAGATATTCGATCCCCGTTGACCTGTCACGTCGAGATATACAGGCATCACGTGGGGCGAGGGAAAGTCGAGAACATATTAAAACTGTCGCTGGGATTCGTGGTAAGCCATTTCACTCGTTTGGGACACGCTGGATACCAAGCCTTGCTGCGAGCGAGCTCCTCGACTCCCCCACAAAACGGAGATTTATCGTTTCATGGTTAAACGCTTAAACGTTTTAGTCTGGTATTGTGCGTGAGTGCACGGACGCGTAAAAGAAGAAAAAAGGAAAAATCTTTGTCATTTTCTACGAGAAGAATGAGAGACATTGTATATTTACTACATATCAATTAAATTCGAGTAGATCACGATCACCTGTTACCCTGAGTCACACATACGTGCATACATACTCCTTGCACATGCTCTAATCTCAAGTATTCTGATATTCTTCGTTCGTATCTGTTCCAAAAACACTTCTTAGAGATCGAACGTAGGAACTTGCTGGAACATCTCAACGTGTCTAATATTAAGTCATACATTCAAACTTTATGCGCAAGAATTAATAATCGCCGACTGTGAAATTTTCATCGGAGATATTAGCACAATTTTATTGCCGCAAAAAATTGATCTTGAGCGAAATTGATGTAGTTTGATAAAGATCGAGACAAAAATTTTGTTTCAAGAGGAAACTACACGATTGATAAAAGAAATAAAGAGCCACTGTATTTCAGAAAATAAAGAAATAATTATTCCACGATGCGTAGCATCCGGTGTATACGATGTTATCTATACTAGCAAGGTAAGAAGAAGAAAAAGAAATGGAAAAATTTTGCAATACAACAGAGTGCAGAAGCTTATGTTTATACATTTTATGAAAAAAGAAAAAAAACGTTCGAATCTCTAAAAATGCACCTAAAACGTAATTTTAGGTTATGTTTTACATCTAGGAAACGTAGAATTTCGAACAAAAGTTATAAATTAATCATTTTAATTGCTTTTTAATTTTCTCGAATGTCCGCATGTGTCGAAAGTTCGAAGATATTTATCGAATAGAAAAGTGTGCGACTTGCAAATATATACGGACATTCGTACATGGATAAAGGTCGGAACCCTGGTTATCGAGGTCCATTTCACATTTTACCTACTTTCTGATTGACGTGCCAAACGTGTAGCATTGCTGTTACCCGCAATACAAATAATTCACATTTCCTTTTATATTTTATATATCACTTTTCACGAGTTCACGGAATAAAAATCGAATTTAAAACACGTGTTTAATCCTCGAACCGCGCCGACCAGAAACTTACCGATCCGAGTACCACTTTTGGTCCATATAGCGATTTTAAACATCATCTAGCGAAGTTTATATTATAAAAAAAAAAGCAAAGAACGAAACGGTTCCATGAATTTATTTATTTGCAATTAATAGGGAAAACTTTTGTTTATATTTTAATTATCCCAAGATAACACAAGTAAAATAAATAACGTCTATTAAAAAACAAAAGGCCGATGATTCGAACGCATCTGTCCTGATCTCATCAAGTCCCTAAGATGGAAACTCAGTTAATCAGCTCGTTGAACGAGCTTTTTAAGTTCGGCTTTCGACTTTCGCGAGCCGAAATGTTCGAAAACGGCTGTTAGAATTCTGGTGGAGCTCGATCGGTCAATTGCACGTTGGACTCGCGGATACGTAAAGTTAAAGGTTAGCGCGGCCGGAGAAAGTCGCGAGAAATTGATAAGAGCGCCCAAACGTTAACAGCAAGAGAACAGAAACTGAACAAATTCCTAGAAATTAGAAAGAATCGTCTCACTGTTTCTCTTCATCGGGGCAAATGAAAACCAAAACGTTGGAAAATTGTCGATGATTGCATCGAAATCCCCAAAATTGACATTTCGAGAAGCTTTTCGCGCAGCTTTCTACGTGGAGGGAACACTTCCTTCTTTTCCCTTACTTCTTTTACTCTTACTGGTATCTTTGCTTTGAAGTTAGTTACGAATGTACAGTAAGTGAAACGAAACAAAAAAAAAAAAAAAAAAGAATTCACGGTTCAACGATTTGGATAACAAATCGAACGGAGGGAATCCCAGTTTCACACAGTGTGCCAACATCCATTGGCTGTGTGCACTTGCACTGCTGGGATATTCTATTTCGTGATGGAGGATCGTTCTGCTGCGGCCTGGGAACTGTTAGCCCAGTTAGCTTGGGTCGTAACGCTTCGAAGATTATGCTATGTTCACATCGCGTGTTATCTGGTCGCCGTGTTGCGCCCCGTGAGACATTCGTTACGGGAAGGAAGCCACGATTCGTTCGATATTTCTTCTCCTTCTCCGTTTTTCGCACCGAAACTCGTACGTTGCTGTTGGAAATTCAGAGATTTTTTTTTATCGATCTACTCCAGGCAATGAAATTGAAAAACAAAGAAAGAAAAATTAGAGACAATTAATAGACAATTAATCGAATAATTTAGTAATAAGAATAAGAGCGTGAAACGAAAAATAGATTGACACGAGAAGAATTTGGAAAGCTGAATTTCATTTTACCACTCTGGCTGTTTCTTTATACTCTACGGGTTATGCCTTCGTTTCTCTTGTATTTGTATAATAAAAATAGTACAGCGAGTGTAAATCATAAATCATACACGATTAATACAATATTTAAAATACAAATTACAGAATATAAAAGTATATAAATTATATACATATTATATGTAATATATAATATAATAATATAATTATTAATATATATATATATAATATATAAACGTTGCATTCACAATAAATAGAATACATACAACGTAATTAAATACGATAAATGCAAAACATACTTTATACAATAAAGATTCCATCAACGCATTAATATATTGCATTATTGTGACATATATCGTACTACAAAATAGACATACACGATAATTACCGATTTTATTCAAAATAAAAGCCTTTTGTGACTTTTGAACGAGAGTGTGCACACACGTGAAGACACAAAAAGGGAGCATTTGTATTGCAATTAAAAGTTCTTTTCTGAGCCGGCAAGGTGGATTTTAATACGGTTTAAGAGTTTAACACTCACGTCTGTAAATTCCCCTTCGGAAATGGAGAAACTCCGTAGAACGCTCGGCAACACCAACGCAACTCTTTTTAAGGGAAACAAGGCGCGTCACTGTGCAGAACGATGCATTTTACGGCGCATCGCCGGCACGTGCGTTTTTGCCCTAGCAGCTTCCGGTCCAGTTTTTAGCCACTCGTCTCGGCTCGTCTCGATCCATCCCTCGTCAAATCCGATACGCGAGGTAAACTGAAACTTCTCCTCTTCGCGTTCAACGAGGATATTTAAATCGACAAACTGTCATGTTTGAGACATCGGGGAATTTTCAAGTGATTATTTCACTCGCCGAAATGCCGAGTCTTTTGACTTACACTTGATCGTTATATCTGTTAATATAAATTTATTAAGTGGAAATTCATCAAAGGGAAATCCATGAATAGAATAATATCAATGTACTTGATCGCCTTGAGTATCACCTCCGTTGTTTTCGAAATGATAGATATGAAAATACTTTGCTAACGAGTTTTTTTATTTATAACCGGAAGAATTCATTCTCTATAACAAGAATTTAGTTCAACTGCAATTTTTTCTTAAATTTCTACAAATGCATTCGTTCCAGAGACGAAGCAGCAAATTAGGATCAAATTCGTTGTTCGTGAAACGCTGACTTTCCAATATTTGGAATTCCAATTTCCAGAGATTAGAAAGTACGAGAACGTTCTAGCATCGGGCATCGAGTTAATTAAACCGTTTATTTCATTAACCATAAAGAAGGATCTTTCCTCCGTTGATACCGTTTCTTCGTATCTCGTTAATCTATCTCTCGCATCAACCGCGCTTCGTTATAGTTTCGCGAACATAACCTCGTCGATGTTACAATTAAATCCGTGTTCGCGACGCGTAGAGAATTTTAAACGAAAAAGAAAAGGGATTTAGCGAGCGTCTTCCACGAATCGCGAAACAAATCGCCGAGGAAATTGGATCGAAAGGGAAATTCTGGCGATCGCAGGCGTATTTGCAGCTTTCGTTTTCAATGGAAATTGCCGGCACGGAGGTTAATAACGATGCTGCACCGTGTTGCAAAGGGTACGTGCCTGGAATAATCGATGGCTCGCGCCTAGGTACGAATTACTACGTGATCGCCTGCACGTGAGTCATGCGTTTGTGCTCGCAATTAGTGGTGAATCGCGCGAAACATTCGATGCTGCAACCCCTCCAAACGAGAGGATAACAATTCTGAGGCTTTCATAATCATACTGCTTTCCGCCGTATTAAAATTTGCTCGTTGCCAAACCTAACCTAACCTCGATACTAAATCTAACTTAACCCCGATGCTAAACCCAACCTAACCCCGATGCTAAACCTAACCTAACTTAAACCCATTAGGTAGGCTATTTACTAGAAACGAGAGTGCTCATTCGCAGTGATCCGTGCGATTTTTCTATTTGAAAATCCAGCGAAAGTTACGCGTCTGTTATTACTTCAGACTCGATATTTTTAAATTGCCAGTTAAATAAAAAAAAAAAAAATAATTGAAAAATAATTTGGAGTACAGAGAGTTAAATCGTGCTGTTTGTGTTAGATAGATAGTTTGTAGTTAGACAAAAAATTAGAAATTTATAAAATATCTTCATCTTGATATAAAATGCCACCATTTGGATCTACGATTTGATTTTTATGACTTTCGTTTAGCATTGCGAGACTTTCTAGCTGCAGAATAACTTTCTCGACAATTTATTCTGTTGTATAGAAATTTTTATCAAGCTTGACTTGTATCTTAAAAAAAGAACGTCAGAAAGTATCTTCGTGATTTGTTGTACAGTAATTGATGGTATAAGAGTTAATACTGTATCATACATACGATAAAACAGACTGAAGCGTGTCATGTACGATGTTGTTGAAATCATCATCCCTGAGGACGAGATAAAGACAGAACGGTGTATCCATCAGAGAATTTTCGTTTCGAAAGCGCGTGTTTGATAGTGGTATCGCGACTGGTTTCTCGACACAGCTTTGACCTTTTTTTTCCTTCGAACCATCTCGCGAGAACAGATGCGTGTTCATGTGCTTATCGGAAGAGTCCTACGCGATAGATCCTGATTAGTATTCGTTGATCCGGTACAATTACGAGCGCCACTCGTATTCACCCATGGATCTGAGCAAGTCGAAATGAAAACCGCAGAAAGAGAACGGTGAAAGATGATCTACGAGCAGGTCGTTCGCGCAGGGTGTATTATATCGAGGAAGACGAGATGGTGGGAAGCAGCCGAGTCAAGGTGCGATCAGCATTTCGAGATCGATAAATCACTGTGTGATTTTTCAATTTTAATCGCTCGCACAGATGACACGCAGACGTAGGCAAACTGAATTTCATCGGGCATTCGTCGGACTCTCGAGAGTTGATTTTTACTGTTAGTGAAAAAAAAAAGAAATACTTTGGAACAAAGCGTAATTGCAACTTCCAATTATGTAAAAATAATATTGAAATGAAGACGACTTTTTTACCATAAAATTTTATTGATATACAAACATTTGAATCGATTACAGGCGCGATCGCTCAGACAACGCCACTCCTACTCGTGGTCTATCCCACGCCCCCTCACGAATCACGTGATCCAAATCAACCAATTGCTAATTTTCGTTGCATTAGCGTTGCACCTGAAGAGGCCCGATTTTCTAGATTACCCCCGCTAAAATCACTTTCAGTGATAAAAAAAGGTGCTTAATTTGATTGAAAAATACGTAAGCACTATGCACGTCTCAAAAATCTTAGAACAAGTACTATATATGTATGATAAAAGTAGCACAATTATATATATGTCATTTAAATCTCTAGAAATATACAGTTTTCCATAGTGAAATATCTAAAAAGAAAATTATAAATCAGTCGTTTTGACCAAAAATTTTCGTAATATGAAAGAAGAAGAGCAACAACGTGATACTTTCAAAAATCGATCGAGATGCGAGCCTGACCGTGGCACTTATCTGTGGCACATAGATATCGGCGCGTAGGCGTCGCGTGCCGTTCGAACGCAAGCTCGTAAATCGGCTACGATCGACCGTGGGACGTTTATTAAACGTAGGAGTTCGAGCAATCTCGCGAGAAAAGGAAATTAAACAACGATATTGCCACTCGGTACACACTTGTCGCTGCCATAATCCGAATTAGTTCATCGTCTCGAGTCTCGAGACGACGTTAACACGCCACGTTTTCCGACCTGCGAGACTTGAAACGCAAGGTTGACGCATTCGTGACAAAAAGCAGTTTAAGTATCATTTCTCGTCGGAAGCACAGCGAAAATATTTGGTCGCGAAACGTCCAATCTTGACGAGAAAAACGCGATATAGTTTTTAATCAGTCTGCGTTAATAGTAGAACTACCGACGATTAGAGTATAAAATTTTAGCACAAAAATTAAAAAAGTTTGTAATATAACGAAGAAGCTTCTGTTTATATATTTTACTAAAAGTCATTCGAGTTTCTAAAAGTAGGTTGTTACAAATACATAAGATTTCTGTGGAAAATTAGAAGTTTTCGTCATTTTCATGAACTTTGGACTGAACGACGAAATGTTCGGACTTTTTGAATTTTTGGTCGTTTAACTCTAACATTCAAGGTTCAATAAAATTGCGAGGAAAAATGGTACGGTAAGTTTCAAAGAGTTGATGCAAAGGGAAGACTTCGATCTTCAAGATTATCGTAGATCCAGTCGCGAAAAAAAATTTCTCCAGCAATTGTTTCAACTTTTACAAAATATTTATCCTACTGCACGGTGTAAAGGTGAAAACACCTTTTTTTTGAAGAAGAAAAAAAACTCAAGGTTAGTGAAACAGAGTTTCCACACTCTGGAACAAGGCCAGCTCGATTTTATTTTCACAAATCAAAGTTGTAAACTTTTAAGTTGATATATCGATAATTTTTCACCAAGCCTGCGAATACTTTTGTTCATCTCTTCTGCGCGTACAATACATCGTTCGTTCGTTTATTCAGCGGCAAATCTCCAAAAAGATGGTCCGAGGCGCGCTTCGACAGAGAAGGTTTGCTCGAGGAACGTGTAAACCTGAACATGTAGGTGGATTGCACTTACCGGCGTATCGCGCCACAATAAAGAAATATATTTCTTACGGATACGGTTGACACGTTCGGCGGTAGGTGAAGCAGCGCGGGCAATCGCGTTTCAGAGTCACGCGTGGGAGCGCGTCGTATATTTACGCTTACTCGTCCAGGATCCTCCGAGGGATTTACTGGTTTTCTTAGTAACTTCGAGTCGTTCGAGATTTCCGTTCTTACGTGGAGAACGTTTGCTTCGAATATTGTTGATACGATGCCATCGTATGGCATCGAGCAAGCACAGTTATTCCGAACTTATCGGAAGATTTTGAATGTGGGATTAATCTTTGATAAATCACTGGCTATCGAGTAAACAAACGTTTGTCGACAAAAATAAATAATTCTGGTGTGATATGAAAGTAAACGTTGTAAAAAAAAGATCGTGTACAACGATACATTTGGGGTCTAGTTTTAACCACTTGCGCTGGCAACTGATTGCGGACCATAACGAGTGACCGAACCGTATACAATAATTCGTCGCTTTCTTTTTGAACTCGTCGGTATATCACTAGATAGAAATTATTGAGAAGTAACAAATTTTTACTAATATATAATATTTAGTAAAACGGTAAAAAAAAAGTCGTACAAGAAGTTTCAAGAACTAGTAGACGAAAAAAAACTTTCTGAATTTTTACAATTTTCGAGAAAAAAAATTACCAAAGTAGAGATCTCACGCTTTAAAATTCGTGATCGCCAAGTGATTGTACTCTTCCTTTACAAAGATACATCGACAATTTTTCATTTTCGTGCTCTTTCTCGCTGTGTTTGATCAAAGCCGCTGGTGTGCACCCGGTGTGCATTGACTCGAACGGCATTAACAATACGACTCAAGGTTGACATTCCCGACAAAAAGGGGGGAACATCGCGTGTCCGGCAGCCTGTAATCGCGGTCACAAGCGCGAAAGCTCATCCCGCGTTATGAAACGAGAAGCTACGACAATGAAGGAGTCCTGAGATAGGTCTAAGAAAATTATCATACGCCGCTTTGCAAGCGAATAATTTCTCTGGTATTACGCGTGCAAACGTTGCCCGTCCATCCGTGCTCTTATTCTGCCTCTCCGTGCTTCCTCGGGCAAATTTCACGAGATTTCATACTATTAGTGATACATCCGTCTAAATTGTAACATTTGTAATTTGCGATGGGAAGAACCAAAGAAATTTCTAAAAGTAAAAATAATAAATTTTAAGATTTTCAATCTAATCGTATTTTAATGAATTCGACATAAATAATTTCGAGAGCAAACAGGCTCATAAATCCCATTAAAAAGTAAGCTATTTTGTATCTTTTTTAATGCCCTTCTTATACGTTTACTATTTATTATAAATTGTTAGTTGTTGTTGTTAAAATATTGGGTTGTCCAGAAAGTTTGTGCCGATTTGATATAAATTAAATTTAATATTTAATGAATGTACACTAAAATTTAAATCTTCTGCGTTTCAACTTTCCATCAAAATCGGCGAACTTTCCGGACAACCAGCGGTGCGTCGAAGCTCACTTGAGAAAAAATTGGCACGTAGGGTGCGAAAGACGCGTACGCTTCGATATTTTCTCCTCCCCTCGTTGTTATCCTCGTTCTTCTTGGACGAAAAGCGTCGAGGAAAATTACGAGAGGCACGTGTGGGTCGCATTGTGGGTCAGCTCGCCTACGTCTTGAATACGAAGAAGTTGGACGCTCATTGGACGATGTTACCTTGCCGAGAACGCTGGATAGATCGGAGTAAGCAACGATGGGAAGGAAATCGGCGATAGGACGCGCGACAGTCTCGTGTGTCACAGATAAAAGCGATAAAAGTTTAATCTCAATTACGTTCGTACGCGATTGATAAAAGTTACACGAATCAAAAAATAGCGAGTTGAAAATATCTTAAGAAGTTTGAGAAGTTACGAACTTGGTAAGACGAGAAGAAGATGGTCAAATTTTGGTTCTTCCAATATTTTTGTCAATAACTGCTGCGCGTGGCCACTCGACGAATGTGAAAAGATATAAATTATCGCCTCGCTCGTGGAACGCTGGATGGGAAATTAGATGGCTGGGATCGATACGTGGAAAATACGTATATAGCTGCCACTCGACTCGTTATCCGAGTTCTGTTTCGAAAGCTCGTTGATAAAAACGTTGGAAGACGTGGATGATTTACGAGACGCTCACCGATATATCTTGGAACCTTCTGTAAACAGAATCAGACGATATCAGATAGATGTTATTTTTCACTATTTGTTACTATTATTATATAATAATAATTTTATATAATAATATTTATTTATAATAGTATAATTATATTTATTATATAATAATAATATTATATTTTTCATTAATTTCGTTAATTCTTCTGTTGCAGGCTCACGTGGTGTCTGCCTTCGAGCAATCTCTGTCCAACATGACGCAACGTTTGCAACAATTGACCGCGACCGCGGAGAAGAAAGTAAGCATTCAAGCCTAATTCCTCGATCCTTTTTAAAAGAATCGTCAACAGCGTGAAAACAGTATCGCGTCGATCGAGTTTACGCTTCAGGTAGAACACTGTAACTGTCTGTGTTCAAGCATGAACTCTCCGACGGTACGACGGTAGGACAAAATTTAGAAAAAAGGAAAAAAAAAGAAGGAAAGGAAGAAAGAATGAGCACTTTCGTCTCGGAGAATTAACGTTCGATCGACTCGAGGATGCGACGGAAATAAACGATCGTTTCCCGTGCGCGTTCGCGAGCTAACCTGTCCCTGAAAAGTCGAGATCTCCCTTTTTCTTTATTCCAAATTCAGTCACGATGCACGATCAGAGCCCCGAGAGAACGATCAATCGCGTACTGCTTCGGAAATCTCGTCGAAGGCTGAGCCGGCCAGCCGACGCGAAACTTGCGCAACTGTTGTCCGCCTATCCCGACAGCAAGAAGGTGAAGGTATTGAACGGCGTGACCATGATCCCCGTGCCGCCAGAAGACGCGAAAGCTCTCGGTCTTCGAGTGCCGGAGGAGTCCGACAGAAGCTCCGCTCACCTGTCCACCTGCGGGTCCCTTAAAAAAAGATCGAACGACGGCAACGACAACGACGGGTCCAGTCAAAGGAGGGACGTTGAACGTTGCCAGAACGTGGACGCGAGAAGAGAGGAGAGATCGAAGAAACTCCCGAAGCATCTGAAGAAAGAACGGAAGGCTCAGCGAACCGTCACGATGGACAAGCTGAGTAGTTTACAGGCGAAGTTGGAACGCGGTCTGAGGAACATCTCGAAAGCACCGCCGAAAGTTCGCTCGGACGCGCCGAAGGATTTCAACTCGCCGACGACGCGCGGATCTGGCCGGCCGATCTTGACGATGAGAAAAAGCCCATCGTGCTCGCAGGAGAACAAGCGCGGGAGAGAGCCGAGCTCGGTGTCCACGAAACAATTGTTCAGCTTGACCGAGTCGTGGAGCAGCGACTCCGTGGTCAGTCGTTCGGACTACTGTGTCTGCTGTCACAGCCAAGAGCCTTGCCCGCTTCACGGATGAAGCTGCGTGCTTGTTTTGAAAAATATTTCCACCTTCTGTCATACACGATTTTCATTGCGACGAATTCGGAGAAGATCTCGCGTGATTTACACCCGGAAGTGTCGAAGGTTAGAGTCGGAAGAGTGAAACGAAGCAGATTCAAATTGCGTATTTTCATAACGTTTGGAAGAGAAAAAAGTCTCTCTTTCTCTCTCGCTCGCGTGTTTGCTTTATTTGCAAACCCCTGTCCAGGAGATGTATTATTTGTTCGTAACTTTCAGGACTCGGAGCTTCAAGAATTACGGGAAACGATCGAAAGGCTTCGAAAGCAGAGCGCCGAGGCCGGCTTGAACAACGGCCGCCGTCACACCCTCGGCGATTCCGATTCGGGGACAACCGGCTGCACTGGGAACAGCAACCACCAGGGTGCCTCGATGGCGAGACAGTTGTCCGCGGACAGCGTCACCTCGTTGAACTCGTTGAGCAGCGCCTGCTCGGCCAGCAGCCACCACAAGAAGAAAGGCTGGCTTCGTAGCTCGTTCTCCAAGGCTTTCTCGAGGTCGCGGAAGAACAGGCACGGCTCGGTCTCCGACGCGGAGGACTGCAAGGAGACCGCCGGCGGAGACCTGAGCGCGCCGAACAGCCCCAGGCTGCCGAGCGCCTCTAAACACGATCCATCTCAGGGCCAGGGCGCCAGAAGCAACGGACAGAAATCGCCCGAAGTCGAGAACCCACTGACCGGTAGCAAAAGCAGCTCGGCTCTGTACAAAAAGGAGGACGAGGACGTGGTGGAACTGAAGAAACAGCTGAGGGAGAAGGATCTCGTGTTGACGGACATCAGGCTCGAAGCTCTGTCTTCGGCGCATCAGTTGGAATCGTTGAAGGACACCGTTATCAAAATGAGGGTAAACATATCTTTCTCTGTTGTTCAAATCTTTTTTTTTTTACAAAGGAACTCGCTTCTTCGTTTTCCCCTGTCACAATTTTGATCGTTTGCAGAACGAGATGCTCAATCTGAAGCAGAACAACGAGCGTCTACAGAGACTGGTGACGTCGAAATCGTTGACGTCGTCTCAGTCGTCGTTGCCCAGCGATCCGGACAGACGCTTCAGCATGACGGAGGTAGCGTCCACCGTTGCTGCGCTTTCGAACGGTGACACCAGCACGACGGCGGATCAGTTGGAGGATTTGAACGTGCCGGAGCATCCGGTGGTGCCGTCGACCACTTCGGCCACGGGAGAGCCAGCTTTGGAACAGGACACCGACGGGAAAAGGATCAACGTCGCTATTTATCTGGGCAGCGAGAAGAATTTCAACTACAATCTCGTAACCGGGAGCACGTCCGACGGTAGCATCGGTGAACCTCCTCACTGCATTATCGCCAACGTTTGCATCAGCAATAAAACTACGTGGGATTCCCTTGATTCCACCGTCAGGCGATGCTTTAAGGAGTACGTTTCGAGGGTCGATCCTGTGACGAACCTGGGCCTCGGTGTCGAATGCGTTGCTGCCTATCATCTCGGAGAGGCTTCTAGGTACGTGTGTTGTAACGTATCTTTCACCGACGCCTTTCCTCCTGACAAATGTACAACCAGAAACGTTTTAACGTTGTGTTCTTTCGACGCAGATGCACCACGGATTCTCAGCATCCAGAGTTGCTCCCTTGCGGCTACCTGATCGGCCACGTGAAGACCATTTATTTGGTGCTTTCCGGTTACTCGTGGCTCGCCGTGGATACTCTGATACCACGGTCCATCGTGCAGCGACTGATATCTTTGTTAACCGAACATCGTAGGGTCATTCTATGCGGGCCCAGCGGTACCGGCAAGAGTTATTTAGCTGGGAAATTAGCTCACGCGCTGGTCGATGCTGACAACGATACGAAGGATGCCACGGCGGTGGCCACCTTCAACGTCGATCACAAGTCCAGCAAGGAACTCAGGCAGTATCTCGCACATATCGCCGAAAGATGTGACTCGAACGCGGCTGACGAGCTACCGAGGGTGATCATCCTCGAGAACTTGCAACACGCCGCGTCTTTAGGGGAATTGTTCAGCGGCTTGCTTGGCACTAGACACTCGTCTTGTCCAGCTATTATCGGCACCATGAGTCAGGCCACTTGTAGCACCACGAATCTTCAATTACATCACAATTTTAGGTACGCATCTTGCCCTCTAAGTTGCCCGTCTTTAATAATAATAAGTTGAGCGGCCCACTTGACCTATATATCCTCACACTTGTATCTCCAGGTGGGTGCTTTGCGCCAATCACATGGAACCAGTCAAGGGATTCTTGGGACGTTATCTCAGGCGGAAGCTGCTGGAACACGAGCTGCGCGAGTGCGGCGGAATCAGAAACGCAGAAATGGCAGCAGTTGTCGAATGGCTCCCTCGGGTATGGTTACATCTGAACAAGTTCCTAGAGACCCATAGCAGTTCTGATGTGACGATAGGTAAGACGATAGTTCAAACATCAAAGATACTTATTTCAGAAACATTTATCGCATTGTACGTACGAAACGTGTAACTTCTAGGGCCACGACTGTTTTTATCCTGTCCGATGGAAGTAACGGGTTCTCAAGTGTGGTTTACCGATTTGTGGAACTACTCTGTAGTACCGTATCTGGTAGAAGCGGTCAGAGAGGGATTGACACTTTACGGTAGACGCGTGAGTGGGAATGGGAACGGGGATTCCTCCTGGGAAGATCCGGCTCAATTCATCACTTCGAGTTATCCCTGGATTTCCACGCACGCGGTGCACGGTGGTAGCGACGCGCTTCTTCGTTTACGGCCTGAGGACGTTGGCTACGATGTCGTCACGTCGGGACACGCTACCGGAGTCGGCGCATCTAGCGTGAAAAGCCTTGGTAGCACACACAGCGATACAGAAGGAGATCCATTAGTTAGTATATATTTCCTTCAATAAACACAAATACACTCTTAAATGGTACAACAATTCGAAATTAACGTTGCAAGTTTTCTTAGTCAAGTTGGGTTCATTTAGACGACGCTTTCTAAATTCTTATATGATCGCGATACGGTGATTAATTAAAATTTCCCTTTGTTGAACAGTTGAATATGTTGATGAGGCTACAGGAAGCAGCCAATTATTCGAGTCCTCACAGCAACGACAGTGACTCGGTTACCTCCCTTGACTCGTCGCACACCCGACAGTCCGAAGATTTAAGTTCGTCGACATCTTCGTCAAGAGGCGTAGAATCAGCGCTTTAATCCAGCAATTTTACTGTCATTAATGAACACGAATAGAACCTCCGAATATAATCGTGCATCAGGCCAGTTTATAATATTCAGTTTGAGAAATAACAATTTATATCTATTTGGACGTATGAGAGAGTAAATGCGTACGAAAATTTGAAAAGAGAAAAAGAAAGAAAGAAAGAAAGAAAGAAAGAAAAGAAAAAGAGAATCAAAAATAAATTTTGAATACATCTAGGATATAAATCTTCTTTTTCTAACTTTTTACGACGGAAAATATCAAACAAATGTTAAACGATTGAACTGTAAGCAAAAAGCTAGGGGTATTTCCAGCAATGCGTGATATGATACTCTTTATAAAATACGTCCTTCCACTTGCTCTTACACGAGGCGACGATGTGCATTATTAAAAGAAATTAGAAATTTTTCAAGAAAAAAAGTTCTGCAATGCCTACAGCTGGCCTATATATTTATTCTAGATTTTTACGTGCATCATGCACTTCGGTGTGATAATATAATTAAATAAGAGACGAGCAAACGATACTTCTGTTCTTTGGATATACCGACGTATATAAACGCGATGCAATAATTTACGCTGCCGTTACGGAAGTACGAGTCTATTTTAAAGAGATTAACATTTCTATGATCAAATCAAGTACGATTAAGTGTAGCTTAACGCGGATCTAATCGAGAAATTTGGATGGAATATACAACAGTATTATCATAGAGCGTAAAAATATAAAGGGCTTCGAACTGAGCCGAGATTTAGGATCGGGAAACCTCCATTCCCCACGTCCATTGCGTACTTTCAGGTAATAGCTTATTTTATTCGGTATACACAGATCTCATGGACGGACCGCTCAACAGAGTATTGTTTCGCCTTCAGAAGTACAGCGCAGTTCGAAGTGAGTATGTACTGATGGATGTACGTGCAAAAATAGTCTATTTATACATACTTTGCTACGAAAGCTCTATTTAATTAAAAAAAAAATGTTAATATATATATACATATATACATACATATATATATATATATGTATGTATGTATGTACACACACACACACACACACACACACACACACACACACACACACACACACACACACACACACACACAAAACCTAACGACGATGGCGCTAAATTTATGTTACGAATAAAGTTTATAATTAGCCAGTAAGATACGTGAGTAATTCTGGTCATGTAACATTGTAAATATAAAATACGAGTGAAATGTACGATGACGCTAGATGCAAATTTGACTCAAAGTCCCGTGGTAGCCTGTACAAATCTCTTTTGGTTATGGCGTGTAAAGTGTATAAAAGAAGAAGAAGAAGACAAAAAAGATGAAAAGCAAAGGAATTGAATGCTTTATGCGTGCAATTTATCAGATTGCAACGTATTAACTGCCGAAAGCCAAAACGACGGAAAATATCGCAGGCTACACCGATTATACATAGTGTACATGTTTGATAAGTCTTGAGATCGAGTTCAGATTTCGATCGGCATCGCAATGTCCATGAATACGAGAGAGATGTGCATGTAATAATTATACAGTCACATTTACAGGTTTTTTACGTTTGTACCGTATTTATACGCTGTACGACGCCGCACTGGACCTTTATTCAAATAACGATAATTATTGTGTCATCAAATAAATCATACTAAACTTTATACGGTTGAATTAATTCTATCGTTCTTTTTAACCAACTTCATTTCTTTTCACATTGTACGATACAATGTATGACATAGAAAATCCCTGACATAGAAAATTATAAACTGAATAAACTTACATATACAAAGCTGTTTTATTTAGATCAAAGATATACATATACTGTACTTGTGCATAAATGTTAAATAGTATTAAATAGTAAATACAAACAATCCAGCAAGATTTTGCTAAGTCTTAAATTAACTTGGAATGACATTAAAAAAAAGAAAAGTATAATTCGCAACTATTTAAAATACGAATGTGCTCCTAATATCTCAGATATTTAAGTTGTTCAAATGCACTAAATATAAGCTACCGATGATCTAAAATAACATTGGAAGCGTATTTCTTATTTTTTAAACAATATTCTACAACTGCATAAATAGTAAGTAATCTTCTATCCATGGCACTTAAGTGGGCTTCCGTAACAAGGGGTTGAACACCAGCCATTAGCGATTCATGAGCAACAAGCCTCGCAAGAGCTATGCTCAATGAACCGCCGCTAAATAATTTTAAACGATCCCAAGTAGTTTTGTGAATCCTAAAATGATCGTAAAACTTTTTAATAATTTTAAAAACTTAGATTTTAATGAAATTTCATTACATTTCTCATTATATACTATAAAAAAAATTGATACATGTATAAATACGTACATGCAACACTGATACAAAGGTGCTAAAATATCAAAATGATCTACATCGGGATTTCCAAGACTTTTCCCATTGTCAATTAACAATACAGCTGGATTGTGAAAATTGTTCTGTGCTAATTCGTAATGATGGCGATCACCGTTATCCATTAAAAAATCGAAAATCGCAGTGTCTACTAAATCTAAAAGTCTACTCGATGATTGTGGAGAATATGCTTTAGTGTCTTTTACCTGAAAAAGAAAATCAAAAAGTTCAGCGTTGTTCTCAAACGAAAAAATAAAAAGAATAGACTCGTTGTGTGAAAGAAGAAATGCGTATGTCTAATGGACCTACTTTTTCACAATAGTTATCATCCGTTTCCCACATTGCAAGTTTGTTCTTCTTATATGTTCTCTGCCATGGATGGCGGTGTTTCACGAGTCTTAAGTATCGCGGTAACCAAGAAATTAAAGCACCTTCTAAAATATCGCCTACTCCACACACTGGATCCGCAGGAGAGCAATAATGGCAAACACCGTACAAACAAGTATCATTGCCATCTTGATACATGGTAGCATAAAGTTCCGGAGTTGCACGCGGCCGAATTTCATTCCTTAAGTCAACTAAAAATGATTTAATATAAAACATTTAAAAAAGTTGCACACTTGCAATAAAAAATTACGCGTACAAATTTTCACTAGAAGTTCCATGGAAACATACGTTTTCGTATAACAGTAAGCGGCACTCTTCTTAAGGCCAGTAAGGAAGATAAATGGAATGCTACTACTTCGGCATTATGTCGATCTTTTCCATGATAAACAGGCCCTCGTATAATAGCGTCCCTGGAATACCACTGAGGCTTGAACATTGCTTTCGTCCCGTGTTCCAATGTTAACATCAATTTCAATTGTGTACCAAGCGGTGCGTTGTCCGCGCGCATCACTTTTGATTTACGCAAGATGTCTAAAATTGTTCCTAATTCGGGCGCAACCGGTGGTATTAATTGATGAGCATCAGGCCACTAAAAGCATTACATAATTGTTAAAGGCAAGAAAACAAAAACTACGTTAATTTATCGTTATTATTCGTAATATCGTGTACGCGGTACTAACATTGCTATTAGGAATACTCCATATATTTTTCTGAACAGCATTAGGCATTATTCTTAATTCGGTTAACAATCTCTCCAGTACTATCGCGTAGCTAGTATTTTGCTTAAAATATTTCGATGGTAATATCTGTATTTCCTCCCGAATCTTTTTTACCATATCTTTCGCGACTGACTTCTGCGAAACTTGTAAATTTTGTTCCGCTTGAGATATTAATTGCTCCTGTTCCGGCTTCAATTGCGAAATGGGCATGCCTTTGGAAGAAGTTTTGTGCGACGAGCTCTCTACAATCATTCGAATAAAATATACATTGACGCTAAGGACAAGAATCAAAAGACCGCCCAAAGCGATGAGAGCACAGCGTCGGCCAATCATCTGCGAACAAAATTCAAGGTTTTGATCGAATGAACGCAATGTAGATGGCGCGCGGTTATTTTACTTGACATTATCACAGAACGACTCTATAGCTTCAAGATCAATCTACATTCACGCCATTTTCGTTCTTGCGAATTCTTTCTCGATATAATATGACAAATATTTTAATGCGTATGTACATTAAAACAGTTGATTAACACTCTCTGATCGACACTACAAAAATCAAGCCTCTAAATCAGATATAATGATTTTATCTAAATAAAAAAAATCTCATGAAACACGTATCGAAACATTGTAATGTGCGATATCATGGCACCGTTTTAACGAACGTGCATATAAGTTACGAATTGAATTCAGAGTACTGGAAAATTGTTTTACAAAGAAAAACATCTGTTTATATCACCTTCGAAAATTGGCCACGCGGTTGCTGTCACCTGATAATAAATGTTTCCTTCATGTTTTGACGAAACTTCTGCTTAGTCGCATCCAACTATGATGGTGCGGCAGGTATGCGACGCCATTTTCAACTTCAAACCAAAGTACTCACGCGCCGTAAAGCATTGTATTGGCATCGCAAGTTGTTGCGAATGAAGATTTGTAACAAACCTCAGTTGGCATGAAATAATTCAAAACATATTAAAAAATGTCGATTTCACAGTATTCTTTAATTTTGAAAACATAAGTACAATTTGTTACATTACACACGTATTAAGAACAAATTCATTTGAAACATATTCCGTGATTTTTTTTCCTGCAACTACGTTTCTGAACTTATATACATTTGTGAAAAAACTGTATTGTACATGCAGGACAAGAAATTGTAAAACAATAGTTGTAATCTTGAATTTATTTATAAAAAACATGTAAACTACACGATGAATATAGTTGAATTAAATTTAGGCTATTACTCCAAACAGTGTTTTCCCTCAAAACGCAGTGGTGTTTGAATGGCTCGGTTCTAAGTCATTTCCACCTCTATAGTTACACTCGTACAAACATTTATACATGTCAGTATATATTTTCATTCCCTTCGTTGTCTCTCCCTTTCCCGAGCAAGTTCTGTTGCATAATTATAAGGCGAACCTCTCCTGTAATTGACAAGGAGTTAAAAGTCTATAGTTAACGATATATTTAAAAAATAACGTATACTACCTATCCCGATGACGATCTTTATCACGATAACGATCTTTACTTCTATCTCTGTGTGATCTGTCTCTGCTACGACTTCTATACTCTCTTTGTCTTCGACTTCGATCACGGCTGTTCGATCGTCTACAATGCCGATCCCTTTCTCGATCTCTTTCTCGTGCACGTTCTCGTTCTCTTTCTCTCATACGATCTCGTTCACGATCTCGATCCCTGTATTTATCCTTGCGGTCTTCATCAGATCTGGAAAAACATTATTCCAAGGGAAGTGATGCGAAATAACGAATGACGTTTTAAAAATATCAGCCTGTGCAAGTGCATACGTATGTTGCACTCATTCGTAACGAAAGATACCAAGAAATTATTCATCTTAAACACCTCGATATTGCATATTCGTGTAGTTTCTAGTATTTCGTGTAAATTTGAAGACCTTACATTCCTTGATATCCAATATGTAAAAAAGATTAGTGTACAGTTATCGAAATAATGAATATCGAGATGACTTTTCAATAATTCGAAGATTATTTAAAACTTGTGAATGTTGCCTTCGCAAAAGAGAATTCAATAAATTCGATGATATACAGAATCTAAGTAGCGTATATAAGTATAAAAACAAGTTTACTGCGCTAAATTTATAAAGCGAGCGAATAACTGTACAAGAATCAAGTAAGAACATACACATGTACTAAACAAAACTGAATGATGATACACTGAGATCAAGAGTATTTTCCTGGAGATGGTACGTCTTTAATCTTCACCCAATTTCCCTAACAAGTTCATAGAATATTATTAACCTTATATAAATTAGTAACGTGATTGTATTCATACCACGTAGACGCACCTGGCTCGCCAGTGGCTTGTTCTTTCAGCCTCACCCCACTGAGCTTCATTGTCTGGGATATGTCGCGGTTGATTCCGTGAGGTGAGATTGCCGTTATCTTTCCTATTACTGCTATTACTATATTTTCCGTGACTATTTAAGGTAATAGGTGGTTTTGCATTTCTGGCGTTTATAGACTGTTGAGGAAATCTTTCTGCTAATCGATGTTCGAGTTCTTTCTGTATAGGCACTGGTATTCTTGGAAATAAGGTTGAAAACCACTCTAGTTTAGTAAGAAATTGTTTGAGAATATCACCCATCTTCATAACTTGTCCTCCACCAGCTTTCACATCCAACTCATCTTCATCTTCTAAATAATCACTATACCAATTAAATAAATCTGCTGGTGGTTGCGTATATCTGTTAATATCAACAATGTCAAATCATTAGAACATTTGACATCTGTTTAAAGTAAAATTCAATGTGGCAATATTCTTACCTAATGTACATAAATCCCAATGCCCGAATATATGGTGAATCAAGATGATTGATAAGACCATTTAATTGTTTTCTTGTTAACCTCAAGGTGAAGAGTTTATATAGTAGACAATACGCCGTTGAGACAATTCCACCAGCACCAACTCCTCGGACCTGCATGAACCGCTAAATTTACACCCCCCTATGTCAATTAATCACATTCACATTACATTATAATTTATTGACCGAGAACATGCTACTCTGCAATTAAGTATGACATTAAGTGTAAGTGTCTGCTCATTGTCTGTATTCAGACCAGTTTGAGCCCAATATTTTGACTCTGATATCTGATATCTGATTATGCGACATCGGCGAGAGCCTAAGACAGTTAGAACTCTCACTTCGAATGATTTGCTTCAAATGATTTCACCTTTTTTTTATTTTTATTAGCAGTTCTCATTTCATAGAGCGTCCAGGTCCTCTAAAATGCTACAAATTTGGACTATTTCTATATACGTGGCGACGTCTCTATGACTATCTTAGTTTTAAATGTCAATAAATAACAATTGCAAATGGATAACATACAAGAAAACATACTCACACCTCCACACATGCCAGTTTGGCCCGCTGTTTTCCGGCTTCCTTTCTCCCATGGTTCCAAATGAGACACCTTGTAGTAAATTTCATCGATAACCTCATGGTACGTTTTCAGTTCGTATAAATTCACTTTGAAATAATGTGATGACTGTATGTTTGTTAAAATTAACGGGTTCAGATTCATTGTTCTTTCATTCCCCCATAGAGGTAATATATTCGATTTTTTACCCTCCTTTTGAGCTGGCCGACGTTCCTCATCGCAGCCACTCGAATTGTTCCACGGTGAACCTGTGTACAAGTGTTTTATTTCCTACATATCTGCCGGATCGCTACGTAATAATGATCGACATATATGATCGTGCAAAAGAGGTTATGTGCATCGTGATGATCACAACGAGCTGGAAAACAACTCAAACACTTTTTGCTCAAACATTATAAAATGCAAGGAACTAGAAAGAAAAATGCGTAACAAATGCAATACACGTTTACTTACCATCAGCTCCTTCTGCTTCTTGCACTTGCATGCTTGTATCGTAAACTTTGAACAAGTTTTACGATGAAATTTTCAACAGATCAAACTCACCATACAAACGTTTTATTTCACACAAGACTTACGAAGTTTACAAATACAACAAAAAATAGATATACCTGTGAGTTAAAAATAATTAAATACTAAACTTTGAAAGCTCGCGTAACGCGTTTTTCTGCAAGTGCATGGAAAACTGACGTCAATGCCAAGCGGAAAAAAAAGTCACAATACAGTAATGCGCATGCCTACGAAGTGTATACATCCGGTTTCATTCGCATGTGTATTATTTTCATTTACATTTGCACGTATACGTAAATAACCAAATTGTCACGGGATTTTCGATTTCTGAATAGATAATAAAAAAATAACTAAAATAGAATTGTGCAACAATTCTTGCAAATCTTAATAAACAAATATTATAATAAGATCCATGTTGTAACACTTCAACGAGTACTTTGAATTACACATAAAATTCACACGTATAAGGGCTACCGAAATCTTCAAACGCACTGTTTATAATTAAATTATCCTTTAGTTCTCTATTATAAGAATGTAAGAAACTATGTTTACTGTACGTTTAATGACAGAGATTTTCTACACTCTTTCTAACATGAAAAACAAACGTGCGAACTTTTAAACATTACAAATTATTATGTCAAAAATGCAATAACAAAAGCGTAATACTTTCCCTAGATAAAGGCACTGTTACTAAGATGTGGCAGCACTTACAAATTCAAAAATAATATATTTTGACGAATACGTGTTTTCAGTGAAAATATATTTCATTTAAAATTATATTTAATTCATTACAATTACAATAAGCTGATCAACATTGCATTGCACGTAGTTGATAAGGCTACACAAAGATTACTGTTGAAACTAAAGAAAATAAAGATATTGTCATTTTTATTTCTATATATATATGTAATATATGTTTAATTTGTATATGTATGTATATGTAATGTTATTTAAAACATTAATTATAAATTAGAAAAATTACTATTAAGATATATCCATAAAAAGTAAAAATAAGGGGATGAATAAATAATTGTACGACGATCAGCTGGGTTTGTTATATTCACCATATGATATCAGATATACACATGTCACATGATGCATATGTTTCTTGAAACGTCAATGCAACGTTGGTTTTTGTACGATTTTTAAGAACCATGTGAATTCTATGATAATTAAATTGTCTTTAATATGCTTAGAGCATCTAATTTACACCGAAAATTGCATTTTCGTAGAGTGTCATTTGTAGCATACAATTTGAAAATGTTCTTCAATATATAACATGTAGGTTATTTTGAATATTTCACATGTTAACATATGTATATTATTATAATATAGACAATTATATAATCATAAAACAAAGTATCAAACTTGTCGGTATTTAATCTTACGAAAATCATGTTAAAATTTAATCAATATAGCAAAAAATCTTTGGAGCATATACACTGCATATCTTGTTGGGAATTTATGCAGATAAAGAGATTCAAACATCAACATAATATAAAGGTATGTTTTCTATTATACGTATATAACATTAATGTTTACATGTTTTTACATAAAAATTATATTAAATTATTTACTAGTATTTCCAAATTTCTGATGAATATCATTTTTTAATTTTCTTCAATCATAATAAATATTTCTGTTTAAATATAGAGCTATCTATAGGTATGACTATGATAAATCTAAGTAATATTAAATAAGCTTTATATTTTTTATTGCATTTTAAGAAATGCTATCAAACACTAGAAGTTGCAGAAGATTGCGGAGATGAAACCCTCAAACTAGCATTCATTTCCCAAGCAAAAAGATTTCATCCAGACAGTGGTACATCAGAAGCTGATGCAATCAAATTTTCTGAGGTAATCATACAATATATCAATAGTGTTTTGTTTATAAAGATTATTTAGCACTGTATATAAAGTTATAAACTTTTTTCACAGATTGAAGCTGCTTATAGAGAAATTCGCAAATCGAGAGTAAAGGAGACAAAAGAAAACAGTACAAATTTACCTGAAGTGGAAGAATTTGACATTAAAGTACATTTTTTAACTTAATATGTAACTAACTCAATACATTTTCTAACTATATATATTTATATTTTAGCATACAGCACCACAACATCGTCACTATTTGATGTATAATGTAGGAATTGGAACACCTAGCAAAAGACAAAAATTATACACAATAGAAAAAGCTCAAAAAGCAGTTGATAATGTACTGGAACATAGATTAAAAAAGTTGCAAGCTGAAGAACGTAATACATTAGTTGGAATGGATAAACAACGTGCTAAAGATATTAAAACACGCTTTGGTATGGATCGTTTAGTAGAAGATTTAATTCAAGAAGCAATGAATAAAGGTGAATTTAAAGATCTCCCAGGCACCGGTAAACCGTTGAAGGAAAATACAAACACTCGAAATCCATATGTTGATTTTGTTACTTATAAATTAAATGAGGTATGATAAATTAACTTAAATTAGAAATTTACAATAATTACAATATGTGAAATTAAATTGTAGGTACTAATAGAAAATGGATTTAGTCCAGAATGGATACAATTATCTAAAGAAATTAGAGAAGACATACAAAATTTACGAAAACGATTAATAAGCGCTCGTAATAACGTGGGACATCTCCCATTAAACTTCGCAGATGAAAGTGCTTGGAAGAAAATTGTAGATAACTTCAAGTCTGAAACAAAACGAATAAATAGTAAAATTGACAAGTATAATTTATTAGTACCTATACTTCAGAAACAAATGTTTCATATTAAATTAGAGGAGCTTGCAAAAGAGGCACTTTCGACACCACCACAAAAAACACACACAACTACAAAATATAATTCGAAAAATGATGTCTCTACAAAGAAAGATGGTTTGTTTGGAGCAATATTTTCAATTTTCAATAACAAGGGTTCGTAGAAAACATACTTTTTTATTAAATCATTTTAGTACATTTCTTTTAACTAAATTTGTTATTTCTATTGATTTATTTCTACTGGTAGAAAATTTAATACATATAAAATAAAATAAGTATATCAAATATATATGATGCATAAAATAATTATTACAACTGAGATTAATAATTCCATGTAATAGAATTATCGTCGTTTAAGTGTATCCTTTCGGTAGCTAAATATTTTAAAGCTAGTGGAAAAATACGATGTTCAGCCATTTTTACTCGTTCTTGAAGACTTTCTATAGTATCATTTGGCAGTACGGGTACTGCTGCTTGTTCAATAATTGCTCCAGAATCGATATCAGTCTGAAAATTATTTTTAAATACATAGAAAATTTTTTTAATGTAAACAAAAATTTGTAAATATAATATATATCATTTATTATAATGTATATCATACTCCCACGAAATGCACTGTACATCCTGAAATGCGTACTCCAGCTGTTAAAACATCTTCATGTGCATGTGCACCTTTAAATGATGGTAATAACGAAGGATGCACATTTATTAAATCGCCACGCCATAGATGTACAAAAGTATTTGATAAAATTCGCATGAAACCAGCAAGACAAACTATATCAACTGCAGCGGTAAGAAGTTCGACACTTATCGCTGCATCAAACTCTTCGCGAGTGGGATAATCCGTGTGTTTAACGACCTATGATTATATATTGAATACTTTGTGATGAAAAATGGAGAAATTAGTGAAATTTAAAAAATGACAATTACCACCGTCTTAATACCAGCTTTTTCGGCTCGTTTAAGTCCCTCAACATTTGGTTTATTAGATATAACTATAACAATTTCAGCACCAATATGTTGGAATGGATCTCGAGTTGCATCGATCAGTGATTGTAAATTGGTTCCGCTACCGGATATCAAAACGCCAACTTTTTTTAAAGGCTTAAACTGTGAAATAACGTCCGGTATGTATTGTTTCATTCTTATTTCTAATACCTCTTCAAAATTTTTGACATGTATTCTAGTTTGATCATCTGTAATATTTTAACGTGTATAATAAAAATATTTTTAATAAAATAACATTAAGTAAAATTTACTTTTATAATTAGTTATATATCCAATGATCTTGGGATTTTCTATTTGTAATTTAGTCAAAACTTCGTCCTTATCTTTTTCTGAACAAATTAAAATAGCGCCAATGCCGCAATTAAATGTTCTTAACATCTCTTCTTTATTAATTTCTCCTATTAAAAAGATATGCAGAAGTATTAAATAAATTTATGCATTAAAATTTGATTAATATTTTTTTTTAATTATTTTCTTACCTATAGTTGCTAACCAAGCAAAAATTGGTTGAATAATCCATGTCCGTGCATCCAAAACTGCTCCCATATTTTTCGGTAAAACTCTCGGTACATTTTCTGTCAGACCTCCTCCAGTAATATGTGCGAATGCTTTTACTAAATTTGTGCGCAAAGCAGGAATTACTCCTTTTACGTAAATTTTCGTTGGTTCTAACAATTCATTACCTACAATAATAATAAATTTAAATAAACTATTTTATACAAAAGAAGTAATATAAATTAAAGACACAATAAATACCGATTGTACGATTATTGTTAGAAAAAGGCGCTATATCTGAATATTTTTTATTTGCCAATTTTAAAATTTTTCGAACAAAGCTGAATCCATTACTGTGCACTCCACTTGATGGAAGGCCAATTACAATATCATTTTCTTTTATGTCATTTATTCGTGGAAGCAAATCACCTCTTTCGACTATTCCCACAGCGAAACCGGCTAAATCGTATTCTTCATTAGAATACATGTCTGGCATTTCTGCTGTTTCTCCACCAATCTAAATTTAATGTCGATATATAATATTTTTTTTAAATTGATATATTAAATGAAAAAATTGGAAAGTAAATTTATTTTTACTTACTAATGAACATCCAGCTCTTTTACATCCTTCACTTATTCCATTTATAACATTACTAGCTACATCCACATTTAATTTACTACAAGCAAAATAATCCAGAAAGAATAAAGGTTCAGCACCATGTGCAAGAACATCATTTACACACATAGCTACTAAATCTATGCCCACTGTATCATGTTTTTTGCATTTAAACGCTATCTGCAAGTTGGATTTTATGCATTGTCATTATATCATTGTAATTTCTTATAAATATTTACGTACTTTTAATTTGGTTCCAACACCATCAGTTCCAGATACTAGAATTGGATCTTTATAACCAGTGGCTTTTATGTCAAATAAGCCACCGAAACTACCAATTGAACCTATTGTACCTAAACGTTGGGTCGAGTAAGATGCTGGTTTAATAGCTGAAACTAACGAATCTGCAGCTTCTATGTCCACACCACTACTTTTGTATGTCAATTGTCCATGGTGCAATATAAACCTGATAATATTCTGTGATTAAAACTTTTTCTTTTCTTCTGTATAATTTTTATTACACGATATTTACCTTGCTATTCCTTTATGTGCTATATCTGTTCTAAATTGCTTTCCTTCAAAAGATATGTTTTGGGCTGCATGTGTTGCTTTAGCAGCAGCCAAAACCAATGAAGGTGCTAAACTTACAATAATTAAAACTCTCCCGCCTAATAAACAAGTAATAAGACAAATACTGAGTTTACTTGTATATGTATATATAAATTACCATTAGTTAATAATTCTCCTTCAGAAGAAGTACTTGTTCCACTGTGGAAAACATATTGATTTCTTTGACGTAGAATTTTATTGACGCCTGTTATAACTTGACCCTTTGATGACGATACCGGATATCCTCGAGATGCTAAAATAACACCAACAGCAAACAGATTTTCTTCCCATACGATTTCAGATTCAATTAAGGAACCCTCACAACAAGCCTACATTAATATACATTGAATTAATTTCAGTTACATTTTCTTATATTAAAACGAAATTACCTTCATAATATCAAATAAATCCGATTTTAGTAATGGTAATACTACTTGTGTTTCAGGATCTCCAAATCTACAGTTAAATTCTAAAACTTTTGGTCCATCTTTTGTTAACATTAATCCAGCATATAATACGCCTATATTTTTTTTTAAACAATAATTTTTTGTACACTGAATTGTTTCTCCAAAATATATTATAAATTTTAATATGGCTCTAATATCTGATACAAACCAACAAATGGAATTTGTTCTTGTCTAAGACCATCAATAACTTTTTGTAAGATGTTTGTTTTCACTATTTCGTAATCTGCTTTGTTCAACAATGGACACGGGCAGTAAGCACCCATGCCACCAGTATTTGGTCCTGTATCTCCATCAAATATTCTTTTGTGATCTTGTGCAGGTGCCATTGGTACAATAGTTTTTCCTATAAAAGAAAAAGAATTTCTAATTTAGTAATAACTTCGTATGGATTAGATTAGTCAGTAAAAATTGTTTTTATTATTCTACCATCTGTAAACGCAAGTACAGACACTTCTTCTCCTTCTAATAATTCTTCTATCACTATTGATTCACCAGCAGATCCAAATTTTTTGTCTGTTAATATTTCATCTATAGCTTTATATGCTTCTTGTTTATCTTTTGCTACTATGACTCCTTTTCCAGCTGCCAAGCCTGAAGCTTTCACTACAGTTGCTGGATAGGGTGCACTATAATAGATTAATATATATGTAATACCCTTCCTTACAATTTATTTATTAATAAAATTTTGTGATTTACTTCATAACAAATTCTTTTGCTTCTTCTGCATTTACAAATCCCTTCCATTTTGCAGTAGGAATCTTATATTTATCCATAAATTCTTTTGCCCAATATTTGTCTGCTTCAATTTTAGATGCAGCTTTTTGTGGGCCAAAACAATTAATTTTTACATTTTTTAATTCATCTGCTAGCCCATTGGCCAAGTATTCTTCTGGGCCAATAACTACTAAATTTACTTTATTATCTTTAGCCCATGTTGCTATTTCCTATGCAATATAAAATTTAGCATGATTAATTCATTCATGTAATTATATGGTTTAACTCATAAAATAATATTTACCTTATTATCCATGATATTTAATTCCATTAGAAAAACTTTATCAACTAATGAAATTCCATTATTTCCAGGAGAAACATAAATCTTATGTACCTGAAAAGATTTAGACATTTAAGTGAATACCTTTGTATAATATTGGTGATACATTATACATAAAATAATTTACATGAGGAGATTGTGAAAGTTTCCAAGCAATAGCATGTTCTCTACCGCCACCGCCAATAACTAAAACAATGTTCTGCATACTGCCTAAACAATTAAATTTAATATTAATGGTAATTGTAAAAGAACATATTATATGTGAAAAATTCAGATTATAAAATTTCGTATAATATTGCTATTTATGCATAACTACATTATACATATGTACGAATATAAAGTTAAGTAGAAATAAAATATTTACAAAACTATCACAAGATTACTGTAAGAGATATTATTATTAATACTACTAGCTATTATAAGTTATTTATATAATATAATTATTATTAATACTACTAGCTATTATAAGTTATTTATATAATATAATAAAACTATAACCTTCGTATTTATTATGCTTCACGAAATTTTTGCAATTTTTTGAGATTATTAAACACTAAATTTTCTTTTTTTTAAATTTTTTCATTGATTTCGTAATTTAATATTTATACACGATAATTTAAAATTTATATAACTTTCTTAATATTTGAACTGGTACATGCATATACACGTTTCTTCATGCAACAGGTGATAACCAAACGAATTTGAAACGTTTAATTATATTTGCTCATACCTGCAAAACTATGAAGATTTTAATGAATATTTATTGCTGCGGCTTGATTTGTACGAAGAAGACTGCTTCTTTGCAGGGGTTAATCCTTTTTAATTCGTATGTAACAAGAGATAACTTCTGACCTTTTAAAATAACTCGAGACATTTAAACTATTATACCGCGAAACAAGCATTGAGCAACAATACGAATCAACGTTCAGATAAATTATAATTTATTTTTTCAAAATGTGAGGCATGCTGTTCATTACTGTAAATTAATATGTTTATAAATGTATTCTAGACTTTTGCAAATTATTTAGAATTAATTATATTTTTAATAAGTAAAAACATATGATTACGCGAATAATCATTCATATATGAATACAAAGGATAGGTCACAAACAAATTGTTTTGAAAGGGAAATAATAGGAAATAATTGTTATTGCAAAATCAACGACCATTGGCGTTGCATATTTATATCAGATGTATGCGTCAGTGAAATATTATCGTTTGCTTTAATGAATTGTGAATTTTTAACCATATGATTACGTACTTGTTTACTACTTTATTTTATATCATGTTTAATACAAAAATCTAGCTAAGACCCTTTCGTTATTTCTACACTATCTAGTACAATACGATATTTTTCACTTTTAAAGTGAACCGATCGCCAGAGAACAGTTATGAAGTTCTTTCAAACGATGATATTTTGTTTCTATCCTAACTAAGAATTACACTGTCACTGCAAAACAAAATGATGAAAAGATTAGAGAAACAAAATATGCCTTTATAATCTTAGATGACACGTATAAGAGGTTTCTCATAAAACTTTTACAAGTATGTTCAATCTCAACATTATCAATCATGCGAGCCGATCTTGGTCTTACACAACTGCATCTCTTCGACGAGGCATCTGTCAAAATAGTCGTTTCCCAAGCCACAGATTTCTATCCAGTGCAAAGAAGGCAGAGAAGGAACCATCCGAGACAGAAAATATTATTAACGCCGAAGTTGCCGCTGTGAAAGAATGCAAAACACCTACAAAAGTTAGCAACCACAAACGTTACAGTATATTAAAAACTTTTCTCATTCCCTGTCTCTTTCTATGTCTTGTAAGTTTTACTCCGCAAACTATAATGGTTTCCTTCTCTCTTTCTTTAATTCATCTTTAGGAACAAAAGGTAGTGGAAAAGCCGAGGTTGCAGACTGTTCGAGTATATCGTTGGAACCCCGAGAAACCAGATGTAAAACCACACATGCAACAATTCAACGTTGATTTAAATAAATGCGGCACAATGATATTGGATGTACTCACATTAATAAAAGCAGAACATGATCCCACATTGTCTTATAGAAGATCCTGTCGTGAGGGAATTTGCGGGACTTGCGGGATGAATATAAATGGTGTCAATACCTTGGCTTGCATCACGTAATGCGGGAAAAATGATTTTTTTGTAGCATAGTACATATTATAGATTTAATCCTCAATTCGATTATTTGTATTTGTATTTGAGTTTGTAAGGATTATTCAAAAAAATTGTAACGAAGCGAAAATGTTTATGACGTCTCTTTACTGAAGCTATGTGTAGCATCCTACTTTTTACTTTTAGAAAAGTGAAGGAATCGCCAAAACCTATAGTTATATATCCTTTGCCGCACTCATACGTAATTAGAGACTTGATAACGGATATGGAACAATTCTTGAAACAATACCAGACTATCGAACCATTTTTAAAACGACCCGGAGAAGAAAATTTTACCGGTTTACGACAAATTCTACAAAGTCCGAAAGATAGAGATAAACTCAATGGTTTATATGAATGTATTCTCTGTGGATGTTGCACTTTTTCCTGTCCACCGTATTGGTGGCTCGGTGATAAATTTTTAGGTCCTGCAACTCTTCTGCAGGTATATCATTTATTATATATGTACAAAGAAGATAAATTTTAATACACAGCATAAAATGTTTTGATCGTGTAGGCTTATAGATGGATAGTAGATTCACGTGACATGGGCCATAAAGAAAGGCTTAGTAAATTGCGCGACTTTTATTCCGTATATCGATGTCATACTATTTTCAATTGCACAAAAACTTGCCCGAAGGTATGAAATGCATAGTATAGTAATATAGGGATTAAGATGTTAATAATTGTATTGTATGCAATTATTATTTGAAGGGTTTGAATCCCGGAAAAGCGGTAGCTCAAATAAAAAGATTGTTAGCGGGACTAACTAAAAAGGAACGGCCCCAGATGGAAACTCCACTTCCAAATCCATGTAATGGAGAAGAACAGTATCCATGCAGAGAAAAATAGATAGAAGAAAAAAAAAACGATTAATAAAACATTCTTGATACGATTTGTAATTGTATATAAACCAGATTTTCTTATTACATACAAAGTTTTATTTCTATTAAGTGAAAAATTATAAAGATAAAATTTCGCGCGATGACATTTAGTCATTTTTTTGTTTTAAGCGAAAATTTGAGTGAAGAGAGAGTAAATGATGTGTTTATAAACTTTTAATAATTACAAGCGTACAAAAATGCAGAAAACTACAAAAAATAATTTCTTATAATTACTATTTGTACATTATTTTGGTGCATATCAGTTACGACGTTTCTTTATTATACTTTCAATTTTATTATTATTATTAAATTTATGTATACGATAATGTTTCAAAATTAAATCAATTTAATACGTAATTATTTTAATTTACTATTAATTTAATGAAAGTTAAAATTTTGAAATGAATTGAAAATGAATTTCTATGTGTTTAAACTTATACTAGTTATAATCGACTCAGTCAATTAATTTATACAATAAATGATATTTCATTTGCTATAAATAGATTACGATTTAATGATTTTTTTAAATAATAATATTAGTTAGGACAACTATAAATTCAACCTAACCTTGGTCTTTTCATTAAATTTTGTTCATACTGAATACCAGTAGAAATATTTTTCGGCGCTACATTTTCATCATTTTCTTTTGACAATAAGATATCGACAGTTTCTCGAAGTTCACGGTCCTGTAACCAAGGATGTAATAAAACTTTTTTGATTGTAATCCTCTTTTTCGGATTGACTGTCATCATACGCTTGATCTAAAAAAATTATATTATTTATTAGAAAGTAAAACTACTTTTATCTGTTCACTAAACATTTCGCCAAATAACATTGTACCAAATCT
This sequence comes from Melipona beecheii, assembly GCA_032399605.1. Lineage (NCBI taxonomy): Eukaryota > Metazoa > Arthropoda > Insecta > Hymenoptera > Apidae > Melipona > Melipona beecheii. Next base: position 1,389,192 of record JAUCMO010000243.1, on the reverse strand, counting down.
ATAGCTTTGCTTGTTATAAGTCCAAATTTCGAAGAAGGAAAACTGTAATATCCACTCGTTATCTGATCTTGCAAGCTCATGTTTTTGTCTTGACAATTAAAGGGAACTGAACCACTTAAACAAGCATATAATATTACTCCTAAACTCCATACATCAACCTATTCAAAAATGTAAGCATGGAATTTTATTTCTTCTAAATGTTTATTACATAGGCAAACATACTTGATTCGTATAAGAACCTCGTCCAATAGTAGATAATATCTCAGGTGCAACATACATAGGGGTTCCACAAAATGTTTTCATCATAGTTTGTGCATCAACTAACTTTGACAAACCAAAATCTGATACTTTTGCTAATGTAATATCTGAACTGCTGGCTAACAATATATTTTCTGGCTGTAAATGTAATCAAATAATATTTATTTTTATATTTAAACCAAAATATTACAAATATACACATATAAAACACATACCTTCAAATCTCTATGAGTTATACCACAATCATGAAGATAACTAACAGCTAATACAACTTGATAAAAAATTACTTTTGCATGTTTTTCCAATAATCGCCCTCTACTTCTTATTCTTTCAAAAAGTTCACCACCTTCCATTAATTCCAGAACTATGTATACTGCTTTTGGTGTATCTACAATTTCTTCCATTCTGATTACACAGGGCTAAAAAATAAAATGAATATTAAATACATACTATATATATCATTTTAATGTTTCATACATTAACTTACATGTTTTAAGGCTTTCAATATTTTAACTTCATTCATAATTTTTTCAGGATCATTTAACGGATGTTTTTGTCCATTTGTTATGCCACCAATTTTCATAACAGTTTTCATAGCAAATTTTTGACAACCAATTTTATTAAATACCATCTTTACCTCCCCACACGCACCAGATCCTAATTTACACGATACTGCATATTTATTTTTGAGCTCAGGGGGCAAGTTCTTGCTTTCAGATGCTGTTGTACTCATGAATATATAAACTGTTGCAAATATTGCATTGTATAATATATTGTATAATATAAATAAAATATGAGATTTGTAAAAGATTTATACATGTTTGTTACACGACATAAATAATATTTACCAGTAACTATAGGCTGTGCCAATGATATTACGTCATTGCTTTCCAATATTACTTTATTTCCACGGCCTACTTTTTTTTTATTAACAAAAGTTCCATTTTGACTTAAATCCTCTAAATATACTATGGCATCATTAGTATTACGAATAAATTCTCTAGTTATTTTGAAATGTATCTTACTCATTACACTAAGCCATTTTGGTTTCAATTCATTACTAGTTACACAAATATCACAAGACTCCGAGCGACCAAGCGTGTAAACATCTTTAATCATTTCTGTAAAACTTGTATTAAAATTTACGATACACAACGTTAAATAAATATACATCCTTACCCATTGTTTTAAAGGGTAATTTAATGGGACATAATCTACCCCATACAGTCATAATCTTTTCTTGTGTTAATTCTTGCGACTGAGTCAAATATACTGAATCCAGATTTTGTGTGTCAGGTAATGTCAAAACAATATGTTCATCGTTCATAGTTATAAATTACTTGGTTTAATACAAACCAAAAATATTTTTCAACTACGTCAATATTTTAGATAATGAAAAATAATAAAACTAAAGAAAACTGCAATATAAACAAAATCAATCATAGCATCATTAATTGATCGTGATTTCTAATAAAATGACATGATACTATGTTTTAATGCATGAAATTAATGTTATGAATTTACAAATTTTAATTTCAAAAATATTCCATTAAGTTCTTATAAGAATCACAAGTTGAAGAAAATTAAACTATAATTGTACAGCAATTGTGAGTTTCTAACGTAACACACAAGGCCAACAAGCACGTGAACTGCGTAGTGAATTTGAACATTGTAAGTAAACTAATGCATAAGAATTTGAATTCTTTATGTCGATAAATTAGGTATCTCCTATATCTATTTTTTAATTAGTCTTTTTTTTAAAGATAATACACTTTAATATTATTGTAGTCATAAACATGTTGCAGATGCTTTTATCATATTTTATTACAAGAATTTTTATTTATATGCTTCATTTATTGTACAAATTCGAATTATAAATGTTATTGCAATTATACACAAATTCGTAAAATTATAGAGAGATTTTCAAATAATCGTGTTAAATATTACATATATATGCACATAAAAATACTAATATACATATTAATAATATTGTATACAATTAAAAAGTAATATTGATATCATTATTTGTAACATTAAAAATGTTGCAACTCACAAAATGAGTATTGATAACTAAAAATCTATTATTATTAACGTATGTAATAACAATGCAAAGTAACATGAAAATAATGTTGAATTAAAGAAGAAAAAGTAATCTAAACGAAATCGAACAAATTTTATTTAAATATATTGTAATCTATTGAAAATAAGTTTATCATAGTGCAAATAATTAATCACAGTATACAAAAAAAATAGTTTGTTTTAGCGATAGATAAAAAAAATTTTTCATATTAGAGAACATAAATAGAATGCGGGTTGAATATAATAAACATTTTCCATATTGTAGAATTTAATTGACAGTATGAAATTATATATAGTTGGATAAAAAATTTGAATGTATCTATAATTTCGAACCGCAAGTTTGGGTATAATAAAAAGATAAAATTTAACAATCACTTCACAAACTGGCACTGCTTAAAACGTGTATAAAGTTTCTGTAGCCGTGTAAGAAATTTTATGTTATCTTTACTAGTTGTAATTAATGGTATATTTCTAATAATAATATTGTTATTAGCATTATTATCACTTTAATTAGAATTCGTTATTTTGGCAACTTACGGTTCAACGGAAATTCCACATTTCTTTACATGAGCCATGACTTTACACAGCTTAATCGACATCATATTTCTCGTAACGTCACAATTGATTCACATATATTTTGTTTCCATTTCTTTACTGGCATTACATTTAACGATTGTAACATATATATACATATATGCATGTATATACAAACACACACACACATATATATATACACATATATCGTGTATTTGACTTTACAAAAATTTATTTATGTATATTTACGAAAGTAAGAAAATACGAAACGCCACTAAGGAATTATTATTCAATAATAAACGTAAACATTTTAAATTACAGGCTTTTAGGTGTAAAGGGTGGGGCTAACTCTTGAGCAGGAGGAACAGGGAAGTTAAGTTTATAACTATCAATATGAAGGTAATAATCGTACAGATAATTTTTTTGCATTATGTATATGTGTAAATTAGTTTTTTTAGTTGTTTATTATGTAAAAGGTGAGCTGCATGTGTTTCCTTTATGTTCTTTGTATCAATGGATGGTACGTCAGTGGCGGTGGTATATAAACTTCATAGAGATGTGTGACTTTATCTTTTATTATCACACATACTCTGCCTCCCTTTTTCTGCTTAAGAATAGGTCAGGCTATATCCGTTTTTAGTGGCACTGTTTTCCATTAGTTTAATGCTGAGCATCGGTTTCTTTCTTACAGTGCTTACGGCTTCCCTAAGGGAGAGGTAAGAAAAAAAATTTATTTAAATATATTTATTGTCTATTATTTTATTTAATAACATTTTGTAAAAACTCACCAGAATTAAATAAGTCTTTCCATTTGAATAATTGTTCATCTCCTACAAACACTCCTCTTGGCTTTTTCTGACACACCTCGCCACCTTTCTCTTAAATTCTGCATAACTTTCTCTCCACTCTTTCTACAGAGTTCCAATTAAAATTAGTAAAAATTATTGAAAACATAGTACAATTTAAATTAGTACAATATAAAACTCACGGCAGCATCCACATTAGCAGGACTTTCATCATTAGGATCTGCAAGCATACTAATAACACTTATGAGAATAGTCTCAACTGTGTGAACTGGTAACCACCGTTCTGATGCTTTTTCATAGCCCCACTTATCATCTCCAGGTTCATGCAAAATCGATATGCATACATTACCATTCTTTTCGACTGCAAGTACAACATTACATCGTAACAACTTTTCTTTCTTCATTCACATATAAGAGCCTCTTAAAGGAAACTACTTACTGTTTGGATGCCATATTTCTGTTATAAATTTCATTCTTGGTGGCCTAAGTGGATATTCTTTTGGAAACTGTAAGTGTGCTTTGAAAAACCCACCTTCACTGAAATGTAAAAATATATTTGTAAAAATACTTGTACATGACATTCTATTTAATAAAGTAAATTTATGATATGAACATTTATTTTATTCAAATATGTTGTAAGATAAACAAGTTAACATCTTACTATAATGTGTCTGGAGGTCCAATAATGAGTACTTCCCACTGATATATGTCATTGTCATCTATGAGGCCTGCTGAAAACCCTTCTACTGGGTTTTTATTTAATTCTACGGGAAGAAAAATAAAAATTCAAATCAAACATTTTTAAATAATTTTTTGATGAAAATGAACTTGGGACAATATTTTCTGTTAATAATATTAGTTTAAACTGTTATATGTTTTTTCCTTTTGAATATCAAATTTAAATAAAACTATCGTATTCAGAACAATGAATCATTGAAACACTAAGTACATACATATGCTCGAATCAAAAAGCACAGAACCGTTTAAAACGGTTGGTCACAATTCAAGGGGACAATAATAAAAACATGTAACGAAAAATATATTTGCACAAAGCTATGTTAGTTTGATAAGTCAAAAGAATACTTTTGTTAATCAACAATGTATAGGTTAGGTTAAATTCAACGTGCTAAATGACCGTCAAACATCCACGAATTAACGAAGGATGATAACACGATATTTCATGTAAAGTTCAACGGCGAATATTAGCGAACGACGATGAAATCACGATACACCGTGAAAATAAATTTCGAAAGATTTTGTTGTACAAACGTTGCGTCAGAAATAACACAAAAGTTACAGTTCGAAGAAGATTGACCTTCGGTGGTCGTTGCACGGCATGGTTTTCTCGGTCCTTTTCTTTTTCTCTTTTTTTTTTTTCTTTTAGTCGAAACCGCGTTGTATTTAGTGACGCGCGAAATGCTATAAATAACATTGGCTGCAATTATTTTCGGTAACAGCGTAAACGGCCTCCGCTACGCACGAAAATCATCCGTAGGAGAATTTAGACCAGACTCGGACGCAACAGCGGACTAAACGCAATATTAAATGCTAGGTTAAAGTTATTCATGGGAGGCACACCACGGTTCCGTAGCCGTATTGATTTTCACGCCCTAATCAGGCGCAGGGCCATCGTGAGATTACGGAAGGCTCGATCGGTGCTCACATAAAGTTACAAATGTCTGAAGAAACTGATATCGCAGCAGAAAAAATGTTCACAAAGCCGATCTCGAGGGGTCGAAGCACAGCGATGATGAGATCGCACGAGTTTGCAGTACGGGAACGGTTCCGGCTTTTCGTTCAGCTCAAATTTGAGGCACGGATCACACTTAGCACCCATATTAATTTTGCTGGATACCTGCTAATTGTTTTCGTAGTAGAAGCGCGGACTGTGGCTCTGACATTAATAAAAGTTCCGTTAAATAAGACTAAAGTTGAAAACAATCACTTTTGCTTGACTGGAAAGATGGCTAGGTACGTCACGGAAGCAGTGAATGCGCATGCGTTACTGCTTAAACATATGTTCTTCCGTCTTTTCTATGCGCCGGTCTGATTAAACAGCCGCGCTCTCTGCTGGACCTCTGGCAAATATTACAGACCTTTTTGCTACCGATAAGTAATTTCTGATATATTTAAGAGGTAACAAGATTGTCAATAGGACACAGTCAAATTTAAATCTCAATGCATTGTAAAATCACATGTTCTCACTCGTATCATTTTAATACAATTTCCAATATTATCGATTTATTAGCGTAAAATAAAATTACAAACTTACAACATTTTTTTTGTCCTACGATTTCGGGTCCTAGGACCCTCTTACTATTTTCGTGTCGCGTCCTATCGTACCGATTTAGGCAGGTTTGTACCGCAGCACTGCTAGTGACGAGAATTAAAATTAAAAAATATGGACAGCATATTTACATCAAAAAGATGTTACATTTGCTTCGAGAGTTATTCATTGTGATGATTCTTCATCAATGAAGGAATGTAACGATTTAAAAACAGCGATTGATGGAAATTGGGATGAAAAATTCATTATATATATTTATCTATTTATATCTGTCTAAAGGTATTAGAAAAAATTGATTGAAATATATTTTTTAACGGAATTGGATATGAATTAGATATGACGTTTTTTATTTATTTTAGTGTGTAACTACAGAATCTGGATGAATCCTACAAATTCAATTTTAGAAAAGCTTGGAAGTATCAAGGAAATGTTTTCACAAATATTGTTTGGTGTAAAGTTATATCGTTATATGGTGCAAATTATTTTTTGCAAATCGTTCGTTTTCAAAATTTCAATATCAAACGAATTCAATGAGTTGAATACGAGGTCATTTGTTGTTATAACTCGTTAAAAATTAATGAATTATTGTTCAAATTTCAGTCAAATGGTGAAAATAAAAGTCTCACTGTAAAGGAGAAATTTCAGTTTTCAAGATAATGATTGATCTGATCATGAAGAAATCAAAAGAAATTCTTCAGTGATGGAAAAACTTCTCATCGGTGAGACGTTTGAATTTTTACAATTTTCGAGAAGAAAGGTATTCTTATTTACACTTGCTGCGTGATGTAAAAATAAATATCTTTGAACGAAAAAAGCTCAGGATTGTTAAAATGGAGACTCTTTAAATTTTAAAGTTTTAAAGTTTAAATTTCACCCTTTAAATTTTAAAATTAAAAAAAGTCAAATTAATTGTTCTACAATTTTTTTCACGAAATTATAGTTTAAAGTATTGACAATTTTTCATCTAGTGTATAAATATTTTCCTTTTTGTTGAAGAATTTCTTATGAATTTTGTGTATTTGATTTAAACCAGAGATTTTTTATTTTCTATTCCAAGTTAACATTTCATTCAAAATTCGCACGTATTGGGTTTAAATTAATTAATGATTACAGCGCTAACGGCGATACACGTAATACATTTCCTACGATTCTCGACCGATAATCGATATTTACCACCATCGATTTTAAACTGCGAAGTGGCGGTTAAAAATGGCGGAGGAAAGCACGCGTCATCTGTAAAGCAGAAAATGATATCCAGAAAAATCATTTAGAAAGAAGTATTATCCGGAAGTTCTTAGGTTAAAATTTTAATCAATTGTTAGATCTGTGTTTGTGTTTTGAATTTTTAAGATGAAACACAATTCAATTTACTCAGTTTTTCAAATTTGACAACAAAGTATAATGTTTGATCCTTTTTTACAGACGCTTCATAGCATCAACTTTTTGCTGTATTTAAATGTATTAAAGCCAAGAATGTAAGAATCTTTCATTATCTCGAACTTAAGATTCTGCTTTGCTTTTACATGCAAATTCTAATGTTTAATGTTTTGTTACAGATCTGCTATAGTCTCCGTTTTCCCTAATCCTCCAATTTTATGATGCTTTTCAAATCTAAAGATGTAAGTACTTCAGCATGTTGTATTTCAATTGTATTCTCTACAGTTCTCTTTCTATTTAAGTCGAATGTAAAATTATAATTATAAAATAAAAACACTTCAAATTATTAGTCCCAATTTTTATCATTATTAAAATTTAAATTTTCACAACTAACACTGTGTCTTTAGAAACAAAATGTTTTACGTTTTTTTAAGAAATTTTTCACGGCGTTCACTTCCACCTTGGGATTCTCAGTGGTGTCTATTTGATGAGAGTTTTCACGATCTTCGCATCTATACCGTGAGTCGCATGCATTTATGTTCCTTCGGTCACTCAATCATGTCGTAAGATGAAAGGTCTGAATCGGCACGGGTGACTGATTATATACGTAGAATTTTTGACGAGCATAGTGACCACGGGTATTTTTTATACCCGTGAGTAGTAACATTTTTTTCAAGTTTTTTTATGTATTAGATAGATCAGGATAGGGGTTCTTGCCTGCACCGTGATTTTAACAATTAGAATGTATACGTTTATCGTAATTATTTATAAAATCAAAATATCTTCAATATAAATGTTTGCAAAAGTAATATCCATATGAATAGATAAATTATAAATATTTATAAACAATTATTATTAAAATGATTTCGTTTGAATATTTCATAGTAGAGAAGACGGATACCCTCCGACTTCGTTGCTATAAAGTTATTGTTTATAAAATCATCGTATAATACTGGTAATATATTTTGTTATAATAATTAATCACTTTCAACTTCATCTTCTCTTTTATAATAATATTAAATGATTTAATTAATTGAATTTTATAATTACGAGCTTCAATACAATTTGAAATGTATAATAGATTAGAATCCTTTCCGCAGAAAAAAGTATGAAATATTATGTGCAAGAAGATACTTCGCGACAGGCAGATTTTTGAATCAAAGCAACAAGTTTGAATACTGCTTTCGCATTTTCGTGCAAATGTGCTTTGATGAAGAAGTCGCCTGAGGTTATTTCTATTAATATTTGATTTAGAGTCAGTTGTTTGATTTTGATTGTTTTGAGTTTTAATTATTAAATTAAATTTCATAGTATCGTTTTTAATCAATTCAATGCTCGTTCATTGTCTTCATTCTTTTGCAATTTCAATAATTTTTGAAAGAGTAGAGTTATTACAATTTGAAATAAAATAATGCCATAGATCCGTTAGATACAAATTACATAAACCAATCATTTTTTTAGTTCAGGATTTTTAGGTTTAACCCCTTCCGCGTTCATTGTCAGGATCTCACTCACGTGCCCAGGTGCTACTTGAGTGGGTGAGAGACATTGGGCACGATGACTATAGTTTGTAATTTTATAAAAAATTTCTCAGCGACTGGCAATGTGTTAGTGTATCGTGCACGACGTATTTTCCGCATGTGTGTGTGTGGTTAGGATGTGGAATTGCGTCGCTTTTATTCTCATTCATTATAAATTGTAATATTTATAATATTTATGCGTTAATTTAAAGAATTATGAATTTATTACCAAAACACCTAATAAATACACTATAATGACGCTCTATACTATCAATTATAATAATGATTCCAAGTCAACTTGCACGTGTAATTTCTATAAAAATTATATCTTCTTAGTCATTAACATTAGCTGTAAATATAAACGTGTTTTAATCACTTTTACGCAATGGTCGCTAGCCATTGTCAGTTGATTTCAGGAAAACGGTACGTAAATTAGAGTATGAAAGTTGTGCGTTAAGCTCGGGTGTCGGAGGAGTCCCGGGACGTCCTCTCTAGTTTAGGTCTGCGCCCGAGTGTATGCGTGAGAACCGTGGAGTGAGTGTGTTGGTGTGCCTGTTTCGCCATATTTTTAAATATAGGACGACTGTTAGGATAGGTAGCATACTTTCTGGTGTGAATGTGTTTAATTCTAAGTAGGTAGGGCCGGGCAGGTTGGCACAGTCTCTGGTCGCGTGTCCTCTTTTCGCGTGTTCAACCTGTTTCAGGAAATCTAATTTGAAAAATCGACAGTGAAACTGGGTACAAATGGAGCATGCCACTTGCTTCTGGTTTTATTTTTCGATTTTTCGAATTTAGCATCGCGGTCGCGGTCGCGGATAGGTCGCGAGTAGGGCCCGAAACGAACGTTTGTGTAGGTATTGCTCGAGCACGCACGTGCGAGCGGACAACGATCACTATGATCGATGGTCGTCCATGTGTATTGGGATCAGCTCCCGCGATTTATATTATTATTTCATCTTTATGAGTTATTTTTTAGTTTGCGATTAGAAAGACTCGAGCTAGATGTAAGTTTCAGCGAGCATTGCGCTCGAAGAAAGAAGAGGCTAGAAGCCGAAGAGGCCCGGCAAACTGCCACGAAGAGGGTCACAATAAATGGCTTCTCATCCTCTGGATCATTTAAACGATTCCATAGCATGGGAGGCCATTCTCGTTACTACTTTGTCACTATGCTCTTTTAGTATTTGTAGTTGTATCTTTTTTTCTTCTTTCATTATCGTTCATCGTCATTTTGGGCAAATCACGGTTTTTCTTGTTAGTGTCGCAAAAGATTGATTACGCGTTGAATTAGAATTGCGAAGAAATGATTAATTTTCATATCTTGCTTTCTGTTGTTTTAAATTATATTGTAGAATCATTGCTTTTAATTAATTTTAGAATATTAGAATATTTAAAATAGTTTTTCTTCATACAGTAGCTTTTTTATTGTTGATAATAATTTTCATTGAATTCGGTTTTAGAGTTAGTGTTACGACATTATTTCATCGTGATTTTCAATTAGTTTTGCTCTTAGTGTTGCGACATTGTTCCTTCGCGATTTCCAATTAATTTTCCTCTAATTGTTAGCGTTGCGATAATGAATGGTCGCGTTTCTTGAAGTAGTGTTGCATTTACAAAATGCCCAAATTCTTCCACTAGATTCGTGGAAGGCTGGTCTTGTTCCTGGATCACCTGATGCAGCTGCAAGAGCTGTATAAAGGTGGTCACTTATCAGCAACTTGTAGCATGGTTACAATTGGACACCTTGCAATTAGTGTTGCGCATTTCTAAATATAAGTGCATAGATTGATAGCATTGTGTACTTACTTTCGTGAGTTTTAAATATGACGAAGCACTCTTCGCGTTTGATTTTGAAAATTTCCTGTTTTACGGATTTACGTCGAATGTAGATTTGACAATAGCCCTTCTAGTTACTGTGTTAGGTTTTCTTTTTCAGCACTCCTTACCACTGCGTTTATTACAACACTGTGTAATGAGTTTTAAAAATCATATTTCTGGCGTATTCACTACGTTGATCGTTTCACTTGATATAGTTCCCCAACTCACCGTTGTTTAAACGTAGAGTGCGCTAAAAAACCAGTGATTTTTTTTTCGTGGTCGGTATTTCAGATCCAGAGACACGAAGTCCGATTTAATGTCCGGTCTATCTTATTCGTAGTCAATACCTATAAGATGGTTGGTCTATTCATATATCTCGTCTGTGACTGAAACTAATTGCACAGACGAGATATATACCTCGATTCTATTATTGAATTTATTATCAATTTCGACCAATATATGTTCTTCCGTCTACCAAATTTCTCCTTTTTGTCGTTTTAGTATCAATCGGTATTGAGATATCGTTAGATGACAGCACCATCGTGAAAGAAGCGATAATTATGTGCAACAAAGACAGATATAAGAATAGGTCGCGTGCTGTCACCTAAGCCTCTCTCAGTTTCGACTAGAACTAAAGAGATAAAAATTTGCCAGATGGCGGGACGTGTCTTGTTAATAGACAAGAAGCGTAATACTGTGCGACAAAGACAGATATATATATATATGTGCGTGAAAGACAAAGATAGCAACAGACAGAGACGCTAGCCATGAATTTAACAATTTCCAAATGAGACGTTCAGCTTTACTCCATTTATTCTACCAAATGCATGAGTAAAGACCTACAAATTCTCTTCAATACACGTCGAAGCAATAGCTTCAATAATATTTAACTTTTAACTAATGCTCTCTCGTGCGCGTCAATTTTCTTGTACCGCATCAATGTTTCAACTTCATCAATGCAAAAGAGAAAATTAAGATTTTGACAAGTCTTTTTCGTTTTCGTTTTATTATTCCGTAATATAAGATACATTGTCCGACAAACGGTTATACAGACGTACAATATCCAGCAATTCGTTTTTTTTTTTTCATTTTTATTTTACAGTGACGTCGAATGCACTTCCACAGTGTTCAATTTCTTAACTATTTACAAAATATTAATTGATTCTTACATTTGTTACATGACAGCAATTCAAACGAATCTTGGTATTCCTTAGTTCTCCATTTCCTCTTGTTCTTTCGCCTCCTATTTCTTCCTTTGCGCGCAATCTCTCCTTTCGCATTCTTTCACACGTATATACTTTCTTAAAAATCGAACGAATCTCGTTACAAGTAATCGCAGAGAAACGTAAAAACATATAAAAGTAAAAAACGAACGAATTTCCCGTTTACCGACGAACATTCAACGCGAATGTACAAACTGCAAGAATTATTTCTGCGTAACTACTGCGAGCTAACACATGACACGTGAGAAAGAACAAGAGTACAAAGAAAACGTAGCTTCTCCTTCACTCAGTTCGATATCAATTTGCTAATTAAACGAATGTTTCGCGAGATCCTTGTCGGACACGTGCAAACGCACGCGTGTTCCATCCGCAGAGGGAAGGCAGAAAATGAAACGCATCTCTTCGATTTAGTTCGACTTGCCAATGAAAATCACGAGACGCCGGTTCCTCTATACAACGATTTACATTCCAGAGGAACAGACAATACAAAACTGCTACAATGTGCACGTGACTATCTTCTTTTCAGAGCACGACCGTCTATCGGTGTAGGAAACAATCTCTGCGAGTGGACACTTCCTGCCTCGTGTTTGTCGTGCACACTCGATTTTCGACCGTATCGCGATCCCCGCGCTTGAAAACGCGGGTGTGATACTTTTACTTAGAGACAGAAAGTCGATCGAAAGTGAAAATAGAAATTCTAACGTCTCGATAGTACTTTTCTAACATTAAACGTTAACTGTTTCGTATTAATATCGTACAACGTTTAATATTATATACAAGGGTAGAATATAGAAAAGTTCAGCCATCTCTGTCCGGGCGGCGTGCCGCCGCGTCAATCCCAGTGGCCATTCTCGGCCAATATTTTTACACGTTAATATGTTGAAGCGATATCTTCGGGGATTGAGTTTCACCTCGCAAAAAACGTCGAGCCGCATTCGAGTTACACAGTGTTGCAATTTTCGCATAGGATTCGCTAGTACGGAAGGACGGCAGAAGCAAATCCCGCCGATTCGGTAAAACGGCAACACTGCATCAGCGTAAAAATCCATATTCCCATTTTTTCGTTCTATCATTCGGTGTTCATTCTATCGCTAATGATTTAATTAACTCTTCGTTATTTTGAGCAATCGACGAACGTGTTTCTTTGGTATCTTTTACTTCGTCTTCCTTTTTGTTTGGGTGTTTCCTCTGAGAATTCGAGTTTGCAGAAAATCCGTACATACACGCATACGTAATCGTTATCTAAGAAACGAAATTAACAGCTTGCCCTTTATTGATAATAATTTGCCTTTTATTTTGATTTTGGTGGTTTGATCTTTTACGTGTTTAACCTTTGTCTCGCTTTGACGCAAAGATCTCCGCGAGGCTTTAATTTAAGAAATTCAAGAGCTCTTTCGTACGTACTATTGGTTTGTTATTAGCTGAGAGTATCTTGCGGTATAATTGACTTTACACACATTGACGGTGTCATCGTTGAATTTCACCATCAATGGAATTAATGCACGCACGTGTCTCGAATATTTTTCTTTTTCTTTTTCTTTTTTTTTTTTTTGAGATAATTATCGTTTCACTTTCAACGCGCATAAATCAAATGCGTCACGCTTGATTCACAGAGAGTCGAATCTTCTTCTTTCATCCCTCCCGGAAACTGGTGTTTATTAATCAGAACGCTTCTTTTTTTCCCCTCTCGCGAAAAGCGTCGTGCTGAAGTTTTGCGGTGGTCGACGAATGCTTCGAGCTCAGTCTCATATTTCCCCCGAGAAACGGGGGGAGAGAGAGAGAGAGAGAGAGAGAGAGAAATCAGAACGCAGGGGCGTGAAATCAGGAGACACACAGGGAAGAAGACCCTCTTATGAAATAAGAAAGGTCGAATTGGGGATTTCTCTAATGGGAATTCACTCAATTGAAGCCGAAGGTAACGTTACGCGGAGTAAATTGTCTCTCTGCTAGCTATTACCCCTCCCTGTAAACTTCGTAATCGAATCGAACATACCGGTGATGCTTGTTTCGTCGCGCCGACAAATAATCCGAAATAAAACCAGAGGGGAATAATAATTTTTCGTGCGAGATTGAAATCTTTATAGACACGCCATCGATATCGAGTCGTATAATTTTGACAAGGAGCGTAAAAACCTACGTGTATCTTTGATTTGTGCAAGTTCGCAGCGAACTTGCTTCGTGGAACGTGCTTTTATACGTTCCGGTATATCAAACTTTATACGATGTAAAAACACCAGGGCACACTGGCCTGTAAATTCTTCCTCGTGCCTCTCGTTTCGCGTATCACGCGCGTTTCATTGCTTTCCTATGAAACCGTGCGATTTTTATCGACGACGATGTTCGAGAGATCGTTATTTCATAAAAAAGAAAAAGAAAATTGTCGCGAAGAAAACAGAAAAGAAAAGGAATCGATTCGAAATAATTTTTCAAACTGTGTGTCTAGCATTTTTCTAAAACTACCCCTATATATTATACATATACGTATATGTTTAATCTCGGATGAAATCTAACGATATATCCAAAGGCGAGGCGAACCGAAGAAAAGTTACAAGTGGTTTTCCGCGACAAATTGTCCGAGCGTCAGCTTGGAGAAACGCGTGTGCCCGTTGGAAATGAATGGAACGAGTGCGAGGAAGTTTGCTCGGTCGGCCAGGGTTCGGATCGATGGCTGGATGGCCCGGTGCAAACACCAAAGCAAACTTTGTCTTGGCTATCGTCCACCGATCCTCCATCGAATCACACCAACGGAGTGATGACGATAATTCCAGCAACTGCTCAAGCTAATATCGATTGCCATTAGACACCGTTGCGAGACTCGCTTGCGTTATATGTACATAATTTGTTGCGCGACCAGGAAACGTGCGACTCGGCCATCTTACGATACAGTGCAATTCGGTTTCAGCAGCAAACGTACTCGGTTCGGTTCGGTCTCTCGTTCCTTCGCAGCGCAAAAAGGACCGTTTGCTTTTATCGTTCTTACATCTTATGATATGTTACAAGAAAACAGAAAAAACACTCGTTTAGGTCGCTACTGCACGCGGCTCTTTCGTCATTGGTACGGAGCAGATTGTCGCGCAGGTGTTTCGTTGCGGCTCGCATATTTTCCCAGGCGAGACTATTTAATTCGTTTATCGCGAAATATGTATCTCGCTGCGCTTTGCAACGCAGTTTGTATCTGCGTTAATATTTAAATAAAATATATAAAATTTAGAAGATCGAGCGCGCGTATGAATAGTAATTTGCCGTTTATGAATAATTCATAATTTCGAGTGCAACGATATTGGAGGAATTCTCTATGCCTTTTACCCCCTTTATAATTTTATATCAACGCGGCGAGTCTGATCGATAAATGAAAATTATTCTGGCGCGAAGCCAGAAAGCGAACCGCGTTTATTGACAGATGAAAAAGAAATTCTTTTTGTTACAGAGTTGCTCTTTAAAATTCTGCTCTGTACCCGACGAGAGTATTATCTTTTTTTTTTTTTTTTACAGCTAATTTACAGCTATACATTACGCAATTACTCCGTAATCTCGAATAGTCTATCACGAATACCAATATTACAAACAACGTGGATAGTTTTATTACGCAACACTCTTAAACATTAGTGCCTAACCGTAACAGTATTTTAGTTATTGTTCTTGAGCACAGAATTCAAATGTAACTTCCGTTTTCGTCGATTCCTGCGTCTAGTCGATCACCGCACGAAAGGTCAGAATAATCGGTAATTATCTTTAAAAGTGTACACCTGATTTGTAAAATTATCGTGTAGTAGGTATACGAGTAATTACTGCGAGTATCGTACGATATAAAATATCTAAAGTTACGTTAAAAAGTGACTGATTACGATTCTTCGCTTTCGGAGAAATTCGCTTGTGTTTTTATAAAATATACTCGTGAATATTTGTATATGTTAGAATTGATTTATCTTCACATTCAACGACTCCCTGGGCGACGCTTTTACATTCTGGCAGTGCTGTTGCGAAAGAATTTCTCAGCGTGTAAATAATTTATAAACGGGTGCACGTGTGTGTGTGTGTGTATAAAAGAACGACGTGTATATAATTGTTCGTTTGTTGTGTAATATATGTACGACGCGACTAGACGCATCAATCCGTTCAATGAACTTGTTATGGACAAGAATGTGTTTTAAACGCAGAAATATATACATATAAAAACTGTTACGAATTTCTATCTAAGTAGGTGTGTGTGTGTGCGTGCGCGTGTAGAAATATCGAGTTAGAATGTCATTTCCAAGCAGGTGAGCGAGTTTAAAAGATTAAAATTAAAATGGAGACGCGAAGACGTCTTTCTGATCCCATGTTTGCTTTTCTCATTGAACGTAAAATATATTTGTACAAATAAGTGTGCCTTTCTTGGTGTTGCGTGTATGCTATATGTACAATCTTATATATACGTATATATATATATATATATATATATATATATATATTACGCGATACACACCTGTAAAATAACTTTCTCTTGCCGTTTACTCTCAAGTTCGATAATTGTTTCGACGAAAACACGGTTTTCACATTCTACTAATATGGAACGAATGTTCGTTAAGAGTAAACCAGGATTAACGTAGGAACGTCTGCAGGAAGTTTAGGAATTTCCTAGAACATTTAGGAGACACTTCGTATATCCCGAGGATATCTTACTTAGAACTCGCGTAATGCAATTGCTGGTCTTATTAAACCGGATGTCACATATATATATATATATATATATATACACTCTCGAATTGGACCAAGTTTATTTACACTGCCATTATTTTGCTCGATCTGTTTGCCGAATCGAGTGAACGTCGATAATTATGGTAATTCGTATAATATAGGCATTTCGATGTTAATATTTGCACGAAAAGTTTGCCAAATCCCGCGTTAAACTTCTCACGCAAATATTTATCTCAGCGACTCTGGTTAATTCTCGATATTAATTGACGACAATAAACACCTTTTTTGTCTCAAAAAAAAAAAGAAAAGAAGTTCGAACGAAATTCGGGGGAAAAAGAAGAAAAATAATTTCAATTCAATCGTGCTTGTCCAAAGTTTTGTTTGTATCTGGAAACGACATTCCAACCCCCGGTTCTCGAACGTCGCTGCGTACTTTCTTCGAAGAGCATCCCTCCGTCCATACGACGGAGACGCCACATGCGTTTCTGTCGCACGTCGTACGCGTAAATACTCTTTCGCACCGAGTAACGTTCGATCTCAACGAATCTACGGCGAGGACAGTCCATCGATCGCCATCGCCTGTTCTTCGAACGGACGTGCACTTGGAAACGTTCGTTCTTTCTACGGTGCGAAGCATCGGTTCCCGGTACAAAAACGACAGTTCAATGAGAGAACAAAAAAGAAAAAAAAAAAAAAAAGAAAGAAAGAAGAAAATATCACGCGTGTAGAAAAGCTGTCGAGTTTCAAAATCGGTACATCGACCGCGCGGTTACTCGATAAAAACTGTTCCATCCAATTTTCCCGCCATTCGTCGAAGCGCACACTGTGTCACTGTGATTGAACGATTACTTCTCTATTTATAATATGTACGATGTATATGTCAGGGTCATCTATCAACCTGGGGGAACAGCGTTCCCATCGAGAGACATCGGTTCTCGAACCCCCCTCCCCCGTATCTTGTCGCTGTTCGTCTTCGGTCACTCGCGCGAGTGACAACCGTACTTGTCCGCTCGGCGATTCCACTACTCGAAGAGAAATTTTCACATCTCGGTGTTCTCCTCGACCTCTTCGTCGACCTTCGGCAACATGTAGACACCAGGAATCGGCGGGACGTGATCCTCGAGTTTCAAAATCGGCTTGCAGTCTCTGGTGACGTCCACCTGATTGAAAGAGTCCTTCAGTATATTGATCTCGTTCTCGTGGGCGAACAAGCTGGCCGGCGGTTCTGTCCCGCAAATATCGTTATCGTCGGTGCCGTTCCTGTGGCACAGGTTGCCAGACGGAAATTGTCACGAGGTTAGCGTAAGAGGATCGGTCGACAGTTCGTCCACGCTCGGGCTGGCCTTCACCGGCTCCTGTTTCTCCGACTGATGGCTAAGCCTGTGGACGATCTCGTCGTGCAGGATGTTGAAGCACATCGCCGTCAGCGCCATGCCAGACATTATGTAGAAGGAACAGAACCAAACGGTTACGTTTCTCGACTCGTACAGACTTTGGCGGGGATAGGAACCGGGGACCATATCGCCGAACCCGATTGTGCTCAGGCTCATGAAGCAGAAGTAACTCGCATCTATAGTTGAACACACGAAACACCAACTTTAGTTGTACGTACTATTGATTTCAGATACGATCGTTTGTCGCGTGTTCCGTCCAGTTTGGCAAATTGAAATTCACAGTTTTAGATAACCGATCGGCCAGAACTCGAGTTTCTACGGCGTAATTTTTCACTGAACGGACCATCGCGCCGAAGTCGATTCGATCGTACACTCGTAGCAGAAATTATGGAATATGCGAACTATTTTAATTTTTAAAACTTCAAGATTAATAAATCAATGAGTTATATTTGACGTAACACGACGTAACACGTTATAATAATTAACTCGATTCATGTAACTCGCACACCTGAAATAACTTTAAAATTATGCGTCTAAATGAAAAATTATTTATTTGATACAAAAGTTTAATAACGAGATGGTTTGATACAAAATTGACATGCTATATTTTTCCTCCTTTAAAACCATACAACTTGTTATATACTATTAATAACCATTTGCACTTCTTGCGTGACTCGACATTGGTTTTTCATGACAGGAACTCTTATGGTTTTTAAATTGCCACAAAGAAAAAAAAAAGAAAATAGTTTGGAGTGCAAAGGGTTAAACAATTTTTCATTAGACGTGCAGGTTACGTGAATCACCCTGTGTGAACGACACGATCTTAAGATCGCGGGCTAAGAAAGCTCTTTTCCACGTACCCACAAAGGACCAGCCGTCCAGCTTGTGCAGAGTGAAAGCTCCGACCACGATGTAGCAGAGCATCGCGCCCAGGCAAATGCTGATTGGCGCGAGTATAGTGACGTTGGGCCTGTCACCGGAGCCGAGGCTCGACACCTCGTCCTTCGGGCTGGTCTTAATTTCCACGGTGCTCGTGAACGTCGACGCGTTCGCGCGAACGTAGAACGGCTCCTGCAGCTGCAGTTGCTGCTGCTGCTGCTGCGCCAGTTCCTCCTGCTGCCTCTTCTTTCTCATCCGTCTCTCTTTCTCCTGCGTACATGTCAAACGTTTCAAATCGGGCTACTCCCTACCGAGTTAGAGTAGAGCTACTCTAGAAGTAACTTGCAGTTTTTCGAGAAAGTTCGTCTCGGCGAAACGTAACATTGTCTTTAAAACAGAGATTTTCCTTCTTCGGGGAAAGAGTGTTCACCCACTCACCTCCATCCGTCGTTCGTCGTAGCAACAGTAGCCGCAGTTGGAACAAAGGCAGCAGCAAAGAGCGCGGGTGAAGACACCTCTGGCGCATCTGGATAAAAGCCCTCCGGTGCTTGATAAGTAAACCAAGGTCAAGGGAATACCCAGACTGGCATAACCGGTGGTTGCGATCTTGCCCCACGTGGATTTCGGGGCTATGCTGCCGCAACCTGCAAACACAGATCAGCTGGTTCATTTCTTGGTCTATAGCCAAGACTGTAATCTGTTCTGGCTATCTGTAGAATTTCTTTGCAAAGAAAGTCGAGATGGTGCAAAAAAATTCACACAAAACAAATGGACAGAATCCTCTAGGAACTGCGTGATCCCCAGAAGGGATCAGAGTGCTACCTCAGAAGACTATAAATGGCACTCGGAAGTGTCAAAAACGCAAGTCTGTCCGATTCTATGCGAGCTGTCGAACGAATTGAAGCACTTTTGTTCTATGTTCTTTGCAAGTTCTTTAATTCATTTACGTTTAAAACGACACTCTCATTATCGAGTTTTCGCGAAATTCATGGCTATTCACAATTCTGGCGACGATTAATCGCAATGGGAGTAGATTTAGAGGTCAGTCAGGGATGTTGAAACGCAATATTCGCAAACGAACGTCGATTTTATACACACATATATATATATATATATATATATATCTGGTAAGCCGGATTTGAGAAAAATGAGGTTGGTGGAGAATGAAGAGCCAAGAGAGAGAGAGAGAGAAAAAAAAAAGGAGAAGAAGAGGAGGGGTGAACTAGACGTTTCCTGATAGGCGAGGAACGAAGTTGGGAAAAGCGGAGGTGCGAATCGATCGGGCCCCGTTGCTCGCCGCTTAAGATAATGGATCGCCTATTGGAATTGCTCTGGACCGTGTATGATAGCGGCTTGGAGTGCATTGCCGATGGAATTGTAGCCCGCGCGGGAGCCTATACGAAACTACGCGAAAGCCTATACGTCACTGTCGTTTTACCTTATCATTCACGACGGTGCGACCCTTTTCGCATCCGTTATCTGTTACCATTTGTTAGGGTGGAGGGGGGAGGGGGGGAGGGGCACGGGCAGATTGTCAGCCCCGGGTTTTATTGGTCGAGTTCGCAACGGCGCGGAGTGGCCGAGGCGTTTGGTCACTGTAACGAATCGATCGATCGATCGTTCGTGTCGGGCATCTTTCTTGGACGTCCTCAAGACGTCCACTGGATCTTGCAATTTATGGCCATTGTGCGGCGAGGGGCATAACTGTACCAATGACGATGGAAAATTGTCGATGATTTAAACGAAAAAGAAAGAGAGAGAGAGAGAGAGAGAGAGTGTCGATAATTTAGAAAGAAGATCGATTTGCTCTCGTTTGAAGTCTCTAATTACATTTTTTTTTTCATTTTCAACGTTGAAATCTCTCTCACACGAGTTTCTCTCCCATCATTTTATCGAATATTGAATATTACATCGAACAATTACATTGAATTACAATTGAGCATTGAATATCGGAGTTAAAAATATAAGGAATAAAAATTCCTAGAAATCTTGACATTTAATTTTTAATCTTGCATGTTCAATAAAATGGCAGAGAAGAAAATCGTACGGCGAGTTGAAAAGAGGAAATTTCAATCTTCGAGATCACGGTGGATTCAGTCGATCAAAGAAATTTTTTTAACGTTTTCGCATGCGTTTCAATTTGCATAATTTTCGGGAGGGAAGCATCCTCGCTTTTCCCACTCGCTGCACGATGTAAAATCATCTTCGTAACTGTGAAAGTAGAAGATGCTCACGCTTTAAAATGGCACCAAGTGAATCGTTATACGTAATCTTTTTTTACGAAATTACGTCGACGATTATTTCATTTCATTGTCATCGTTGTAGTTACGCCAAAATGCACGAGATAGAAATCTTTGAATAATTTTCGAGAGGCGAATTAGAAAAATTGAAACGTAGGTGAGTCGATTCTTTTCTGTTTCGAAGCTCCTTTTGCAGTGAAACGAGTTATGTGCTCGCTGTTCGAATCTTTTATGACATTAACACGTTCAGTAACGTATATATTGCGTCTGTGCGAAAATCGGCAACGCGATGGAAGGAATCCAATAGAAACGATCTGCGACGATGACAAATTTACGTGGGAAGTCGCTTCACACTCGCGCGGCTTCTATCGCATCGAAAATAGTTTTAATTATTCTCTCTTTGCGCGCGTGTTAACGCAGTCGTTATTGTTAGATTACGAAGGGGTGTTGCGAGTTAATCAAAGGTGTTGAAGAAGCTTAATCTTCGTCGAGAGAGTGACGCATATTCATATCCGATTTTCTTAATGCAACCTGAATGCATATGAGATGCCATGCATATTTATGCAGATTTTCTGATTAAAGTCACGCAACAGACTTCGTAAGCGTGTTAGTGTAAAAAGCTTCTGGAAGTTTCGAAAGTTATTGATTCACCCGGTTTGTATGTATGTATATTACTCGGGCGACCGGGTATGTATTTTTTTCTCTCGAAGTAACTTCCTTCCTTCCATTATAACTGATAAATATGCATGAACCGAAATTTATTTGAAAGCATTTGACGCGATACCAAGATTAATTACGGTTGATCAAAGCCGGGACCGCGAATCTTGCGGATTCGAATTACACTTTGGACTTTATAAAGTGACGTTTGAGGAACTCGTTTGGGAAACGCGTTTCAAGTTTGACAAGCTGTCTTAGACCGAGAAATTTGTCCACAATGACCTCGTTATACCCGAGAATTACGCGAACTCTCGCCCCGGAATAACATGTTTCTTAATTCTAATTAGGGTGAAATTGTCTGAAAAGTTTAATTAAACATTACCGAGACAGATCATTGCTCCGTTTCTACGAATAAAATGTTTCAGCTTGGCGAAATTCCTTGATCTCGCAGATCTCATTTCTAATATTATTCTAATTTACGATTAATCAGTGTAAATCTATTTTCAAGAGGAAGAACGGGGAGAGATTTTAAAAAATTAAAATTAAAATTAAAACGGGGCGAGATTTTAAAAAATTAAAATTAAAACGAGACGAGATTTTAAAAAGCAAGAAATTAAAACGAGACGAGATTTTAAAAAGCTAGAAATTAAAACGGGGCGAGATTTAAAAAAATTAAAATTTCAAGAAAAAAAATTCAGTTTCAAACGTTGGAGAGATTGTTTCGTTTCTATGAATTTCAACTCGGCGAAATCCTTCGATCTCGCGGATCTCGGTTCCTAATGTAATTCTAACTTGAGATTAATCTGTCAGTCTAAATCTTTTTCCTTCTCAAGAGAAGGAACGAGGCGAGATTTTAAAAAATTACACGTCGGGATCGGCTCTGACGAGGGCCTTAATGCCTCATAAATGGAAAAGCATTAGAAGGCGGAAATACGCTGATTGGATTCCAGCGTGCTGCGCTTACGGTTTTCGTAAAAGCGCAAAAAGTTTAAGACACTCTACTTAGCCAAGTCGGACGTCTACTTTCAGCTTTAAGTATAAGTGCCGTGATTACTGGGGAAAAGCGCCGGGTTTTCGAACTTTCCGTATCTCTCCGTGTTTAATCCGCCGCCATCGAAAATGAATCGCGCGTTTTCTTTAAACGAAAACAGGAACTGGTTACTCGTCAAATTAAAAATACATATTACACGCGAAAGCCGCAAGTTTCAACCCAGTGAGTTTTCGTTGATTCGAAGGTTTCAACCGATGTGGAATTTCTTTACGGCGAATCGCAGGCAAACGTATCGGGAACGTCGCGGAAAACAGAGCAACGTGAAGTTGCTGCAAAGTTAAGTTGGCAACAACTGCTCGTGACGTTGCTGCGTTGCTGCATCTCTCTATGACGCACGCCAAACAGATCCGAGAGAGAGAGTTTCGCCACTTTTCGCGAATGTCACGCCAAGCGAAAGTTCTCATCTCAGTTAATGACTCCTCCTCCGAAGAAGACTCGAGGCGTCTTCAAATCGCGGCACGCGAAAATGGCAAACGAATCGCAGCCCGGATATTTATAACGTTTCGAACGAACGCGGTGAAATTGAAACAAAATGGCCGCTAGTCACTGGGCGTGATATGTTCTCGCGTGTTTTAACACGAGATATTAACATCGTTACATATTAATATCGTACTGATTTAGGAGTGCGATTGAAATATCATCAAGGGGTCACGTAACTTTGAACGATCGCAGAATCAAAGAATTTCTTCAAGATGAAATTACATTTCTCGCTCGTCCTCTCTGTCTTTGTTTCCCCCCGATAGGACAGTTAAACTCGCGTTTATCATTTTCCAATTCCAATATATCATCGAATTTACAATGAACTCGTAATTGCTTGCAATAGAATCTATTAGGTTAATTGACCGCTAACGGTACAGTTGTGAATTACATATATCATGAATACGATCGATCCTTATCCGAGAGCTAATGAAACGACGATATAAAATTGTTTTAGTGCGCTCTCTGCTTCACAGAGCTCTGTTGCCACGTTTCTCGATATACTTTTTGAGTTTCGGTAAAAATCTTCTTCTATTTTCGCTTCCTCTTTACTCAACAACGACGACGAAAGCACAACGTGATAACGTTTTACAAATTTATCGCGAAACAGATAAACATAAAGATATCAGTGACGTATCTTCGCGTCATCCGTCGCGTTGATAAAACTTGCGTTTGCGAAACGTCGTACCTCAAGAAGAATTACGATATCTTTATTGCTCGAAACAGAGGAGTAACGAAACCGTGCCGCTTTGGACGATTAATCTCGGCCATTTCTACCGAAATCGTATTAAAATCGCATCAGCGTCGCCGGTACGAAAATAATCGTCGTCGGTGTGGTCGCGCCACCGCTTTTGCAAGCTCAAAAATTTAGCTTGAATCGCCAGACAGACAACGCCGAATAAAATTGACCCTCGTGGACCATTTTAGCTTCAATCCACGTCGCGGTTAGTCTCGTATTTTCGCACAAAGTTTCGATTAATTGACACTTTTTGGGTCGATCAAGAGATTTCAAAGTCACCGTTTTTTTTTTCTTGTATCCGTGCCCGTAAACAGGCAGACGGTTGCGTAAAATCCTTCCTCCGGTTTTCACCGCGCAACGGCGTCGTCCCGTTTTGTTTGGGCTACGAAAGCAAGTCCGTCCAATTATCCCTCTGCTCTCTCGAAGAGGGAGAAGGTGGGTGTGGGGAGGAAAGAAACGTTGTTCCTTCGTAGTTATCAAAGTATTTTTCTCGCCAGAATCTCGACGAGCGGGCAAACAACTTTTCATTCGCCGCTCTTCAAAGACAGCATATTACATTCAGGGACGTACAAAAGGGAGACGAGGAGAATATAGAGAGGGTGGATAAACCCTGGACGATGTAACGAGATGACGGTATCACGATTAAAAAAAAACGAAGAAGAAGAGAAGAAGGGAGGGGAAGCAGGCGAAGCGGAACGGAACGAGAAACGGAAGAGAGAGAGAGAGAGACACCGGAGATTATTTATTTTGCAACGGTGGCCGGCGATCCGCGGGCTGCATTTTCCGCGGGACGCGACGACCGGCCAAACTGTCTGGAAAACGAGCAGAAATTACGTCGGTAGAAATAATGGATCTTCGGGTTGGCCATATTGATTAGGCCAACCTCCCGGGCCAATTTTGTCTCGCGCGATGCGAAACGAACGAAACGTCGCGAGTTCTTCCACTTCCGCTTCGAGGAGAAACTTTTTTTCTTAAAAAGAAAAAGTTTTGACCCACGGAAGAGAAAATTTTTGTTCAAAATTTCAATTTTTCTCCTTCAGGATACACACACGCATACAAACACACACACATAATATATGTATATATATGTATTATTATATATATACATAGGATTAAAGCAAACTGCGCGCGGAATCGCGTTGTCGTGGAAACGCCGTACCGAGAACAGATAGCAGTCGTTTCGTGTTTTACGCGGCGGAGATTACACCAGGGAGTAAAAGTTTGGCACGGGGAGTAATGCTTTAATTGATGAAATCCAGTTGCAGACGGCGCGAGAACTGCGAGAACGTTTAAAGCGAGCGGAATAGGTCTGCAGGGAAAGTGGATTGCCCGCGTGGCAGGCGAGTGTTCGTAAGAGTTCGTTATTAACCGCATCTTTCCCGATGCGAGCAGCTAATAATTCGACCTACTTCGCCGGTGGCGTCGTTAATCACACGTCCCCACGGAGGACGTTTCGTTTCGTCGCGCCAGTTCACGTTCGATTGCGTTACACTTTCGTGGGAATACGTAAATAACGAACGAGCCAGCGAGAAGAAGGCGAGAGAAATCCAGAAGAGTGCAAAAACTCGCGTGTCCGTTTTCACATCGACGAAACGACGCGTGCAGATACACCAGCTCGTCGAGAAGCTGATTTCCGCGAACGCGTCCGGCCGATTGCTTCCCGCTCGCGATCAAAATTCATTCGCACGCGACGATCCACCGTCGGCTGACCGATGGTTAACGAGCTCGAGTCGAGCGCGCCCTGTTCGGTTTTCAGCTGTTTAATTTACCGTTCGAGATAATTTACATACGGCAGGATGGCAAGCAATAACATCTCGAAGATGAGCCGTGGGCCGTGTTAGGCGAATGCACGTATACGTCCCGGGGGAGAGAGAGACGACCCGGCAGCGAACCGCCCCCCGCCTTCTCGCTCGCTGCCCCCTTTCCTTGTGGCTGGTTGTCGACGTCGGGTTCGTCGGCACGGGATCCCCCTGTGCACGACACGACGTATCCCTCGAGGTCGTGACGGTAAGTCTCTCTACGCGAGCACCCGAAATTAATAACGCGGCCTGGCGCAAATACGGCGCACATAATTAAAGCGATATTACGATCTGGGACAGCGGCTGCTGTATCGTCTGGCAGCTGGCTGCCGCCGAGGATGTTATTTAGCAGCGAGAGCCGTTGCCACGCGACGTTCAGGAGACGTGTGCGCTTCGATTCTCGTAGCCGCTCGGAACAACTTCGCTCGAGTTGTTTGCTCGAGCAGGTGATTTATATTGATTTCCTGATCCGGCTCGGCAGGCTGACGGAGAGGGATGAGAGAACGAGCTACCGGGCTCGAGACTTTCTCCACAGACTATTAGTTATCGGTTTTCTTTTCTTTTTTTTTTTCGCAGCGGTGGTGGTGGTGGTTTTTAGCTTGTATCCTGTAAAACTGCTGTTTAATTTAAAGTTCTCTCTCTCTCTCTCTCTCTCTCTCTCTCTTTTGTGCTAGAAACTGCTAGGAAGCCAGATTTTCAGGTTAGGACGCACGCAGAGCAGAGCGATTTAAGAAATTGTTTAATATTATAAAAAGCGGTTGTTCCAGCGTGAAGATACAATCGCGGTAAAAGCCTCTCAGGTTGAGCGTAGAGCGAGTCAAAGAGCGATTTCCCGGCGAGGATTAAATCTTTCACGGAGGGAGGAGGAACTCTTAGACAAAGCTTGAATTAATTATCGTCTCTCGCAATTTTCTCGACACGTGCGTGTGTCTGTGTGTCGCGAGCTTCAGTCGTCGGGACACGAGGCAGTTGTAAAAACGTCGCTTCGAGGAAGACGCGTTCGTAGCTGGAATTATGAAAATCTCGTTCTCGAATGACTCGCTCGTCGTTAACACGACGCGAATTTCGCTCTCCATTTCCCCGTCTTGTCTTTGCGCGCGCGAGTCGCGAGAAAATCAAAAGGAGCTACATGCCTGATTAATACGTTTCGGTAGGTTAATAAGTGCTAACTATTCGTAAGCGGAATATCTTCGGAGGATTAAAACTTTCCCCCTTTGAGGGTTCGGTTCGTTTTCGACGGAAACTTGCCGCCGTCGTTACCGTCACGGGACGACCAGGAATCAAACTAGCGTTCGAGGGAATGTAGAGTGAAATCCAAAGGCCAGATTCTTGCTGAAGAGGAAGCGATAATACTCTCACAACGTGACAACTCGGCGCAGAAGATTAGTCGCGATACGCGTGATCGATGACATTCTGAAAATACTGCATGGTCATTGCGGCATCTCCGATCTTTCTCGATATATAAATATATTTGGTAATTTATTTATGTACTCGCCTCTACAAAATTTAATCTCATCACCAACAATTTTATACGATTCTCGTATTTCGTATAAAAAAAAAAAAGGAAAAGTAATAAAAGTCCACTGTATTTCGAAAGTTGCAGCACTCTCACGAGCCGCCACTTTTTTGAACGCAGAATCGTAAAGATAATCGGACAGAACGTGCCGATGTGTTAACAATGCTTTTGTTTTTCGTGAAAAATTCGCACGCAGAAAAGGACGTAGGTTTTAGTAACATTTTTGCCAAGTGTTTTTGCCTTTAAATTTACTGCAGAGTAGGATAATAACTCGGGGCATTCTTTTAAATCGTGCAAAGGGCATTTTAAAGGGAAAAGAAGATCAAAAAATTTTAATAAACACGAGTTAACCCCGTTCGACTGAGGTTGAAAGTCCAGAAAGTCTCGTGAAAACATTTAACTGTTGGGACACTACGTCAATATGTTTGAAAATTAAGATCAGTTAATCGAAAGAAAAAACAGCAAGATAAATGGCTGTTAATCAGCTAACCAAATTGTACACAAATTTGGTGCGTTTTCCCTTCTTTAAATTTTTCAACTGATCCAACCAACGCCTATAGATGATTTTAGTAATTGAGCTAATTTTCAACTTGGTTAACCAGCGCCTATAGACATTAGACGTGAAAAGTTGCTCGAATAAAATTGCTTTGAAAAAAAAAAAAAAATAGAGAAACGAGTTCCTTTCCTTAACGTGTGTGTATATATATATATATATATATATATATATATATATATATATATATATATAATGGCCTTAAACTTTCGACGCTTACGCCAGAGCCTCCGGAGTATAATGGTAAGCGTGAAAAACGGCGCGGACGAGGAACCAGATAAAAACAGATGGTAAGAATAGATGGGGAGTGAATGTAGTAAGGAGTAAAGTGAATGGAACGGAAGGTGGAGAGAAAGAAAATTGGAAAGAACACGGAGGACGTTGTACACGGAGGAAGAAAGGGAAGAAAGCACGAGGGAACGGAGCGACGGCGAAGAACGGGACGGAAATGAGGAAGGGAGGAGAGAAAAGGGGGGAAAATATGAAAGTACTCGAGAAGTAGACAAAAAGGCATAAAGATCAACGAATAAAATGAAATAGAAAAGATGCGAAAGGAGTACGGCGAATGTTTGAGATGATGCACAGCCCCTGATGTATGAGATACTTTTGCTCCTGCACGCCGACACTGTCAAGGAAATGTTACCCCATAAAATATATCTTTCACGTTGGCTTACGGTATGCCCAGCCAGGCGAGATATGTGTTTCGTGGAAACAGGCATATCCTTCGGTTGAACGTGTTGAAGGTGACAGGGCGGAGGATAACGCAGACGCGATATCGGGGATGCTGCTTCGCCATGTTTTCTTAATTCTCGTAGCTCCGCTCGTTTTCATCGTCGAATTCTCTTTGGACGACAACTTTTTTGGCGAGAAGATAACAATTCTGGCTTCGGACAAAGCAAGTCGAAGACGCTGATTAATCGTCTGATGGAGCTGCTATTGCTTTTTGACTGATGTAAAAACAAAGGAAGAGAAAGAGAGAGTTTAATTGTTCTTCGTTCGGGCAAGACGGCCGCGACAGTGAAACGAGCTAAGAGAATAAGGAAGGATTAGGCTTAACAGGTGTAAATCACGTAGAAAGCCATCATAGGGTAGCGGGAAGGGGTTGCCTTGTTGTGGGCGATTTTCACACCCGGCAGCGAGCCGAGTTTTACGAGTGAAACGGGCCGAGCGAAGCAAATTGCCGAGATACTTTTTACGAAATACGTGCGAGATCGAAGATAGACTCGCACGCAACCGGCCGTTCCGCGATCTGGTAAAAAGCGAGAGAGTATAAACGGCGCGAAATTTATGTAATCCGTGATTCGGAGAAAATTCGTGGCTTGGGGAACGAGTGGCAGAGAAGCCAGGAGATATCTACGTCCCTGAAATACGAATAGGTTAATAATTCTAGAGACATCGCGAGTATGTCGCGGAACATTTGGATGACGACCAAGAAAGTTTCGCGAAAGATATCGGCGTTATATCCTAACCTATATTGAAACTCGCGCGAAGTGGGATCGTTTATTACGTTTGAATTTGGATCGTGTCCAAGATTAGTTAACACGTGGTTTAATAAGGGCCGGTTTATCGAGAACGGGTCTTGCTTGCGATAACGTTGCGCTGCAACGATCAATCTCAGCCCAGGAGGGACGTGAAAATTCGCCGTACGTGTGAAAAGTGTGTTCGTCGCGGCGGACGCATGTGCTGGAAATGGCTTCGAGAAGAACAATCGCGTTTCGATATTGAAAACGATAAAACGATTCAAAGAGAAATATAGGGCGTGATAAAGCACAGTTTTGAATCAAAACCGGGGGGATGATGAATCTCATTTTTCCGCGTAATAAGATGGATATCGGCCAGAGTCTCGAAAGTCGGAGGTCTCGTCGTCTCATCTCGGCGAGTCCCGTGGAATTTCAGAAAAATTTACAATCCAGATATATACGTATATATACACGTTCGACGAGTCGGAATTTTCTCGACGTCGGCGAGAGCTTGTTATTGGTACTAATTACAGGAACAATGAGTTCCCTCTCTAATACCTTCCCTCCTCTGGCACCCTTTCATCTGTCGTCTTCCCAAGCCGACGCTTCCTCACCGTCGTCATTGCGTCGTCTGTCGACGGTGTAAAGTGTAAACCATCCCCCACCCTCTCCAGCAAGCAACTCTGCACTCTCTCGGCGAGGGGAGAACTTTCTCGTACGAACGACCTTCGCTCCGACTTAGGTGGAATTAAACGACGAGGGAGAATTATCACTTGCAGCTCGATATTTCCTGTCGACTGTCTGGGGGAGCAAAGCCGCGAGCACGAGCTTCGTCCTCTCCCGCTACGACGTCGAACATCGATCATCGGCTGTAAAAAAGCAGGTTATGATCGCGGTGATCCGAATTGTGTCGCAACGTTTGCCTTCCCCGGCGAAGATAAATCTCCCGTCGCCGTTCCGTAAAATCGCGCTTGTTCGTCGAAGAAGGATTTTTATACGCGCAGTTCTGGCCGCCGCTGGGAGACCTCGAACGGGCGGCGGTGGTTCATTAACCGCTAGCCACGGAAGAAACTCGAGCCTGGATGAAACACATCTTGTTACTCGTGATGAAAATGGTTAAACACATACCCGGAGAATAAGACATTACTCCGCTAGTGCCGCGCTCCTCGTACGCTGGAGCTTCTGTAAATTTTAATTATCTAAATTAGTCTATCTAGCGGTATTTTCCAACGAGCTTCGTATCCAATGAAAGGAGAGATAGCTCTGGCTCCGAATCGGGAAACGTTTCGATTCGGAAGCATCCACAAGAGTTATCTCGCGCTCTTTCTCGCGGCCTCTTCAGGTGCAACGCTAATGCAACGAAAATTAGCGATTGGTTGATTTGGGTCACGTGATTCGTGAGGGGGCGTGGGGTAGACCTCGGTAGGAGTGGCGTTTGCTGTAATTTATTTTGTATCGATTCAAATGTTTGCACATCGATAAAATTTTATGGCAAAAAAGTCGTCTTCATTTCCTAGTCATAGTCAGAACAGTTGCTTCTGGGCCTTTCAGCGAGACGAATCGTACCGGGGTACAAGTCGTGTAGTTGTCGTTTTGATTCTCTCTAAACGAGTCGTTGCCTCGACGAACTGACTGCCAGGAAGCGATTCGTTCGCGATCTTTAGGTTTGATCGACGTTTGGATGTCACCAGCCGTCCATGCTAGTCGTCTCGCTATATCGAAACAAGTAATAAGAGTAAATCGATCACTCCGGAAACTCTCCCGATTCGTCTTCTTCCCTCCGATGTTCATTAGTCTCCGTCAGAGGCTGCTGCAAATGCAGCTGCAGCGGTCATGTGTCGATATTATTAATATAGCAACGTCACGACGTCGATGCTCTTCCTCCAGGAAGAGGCATCAAATTGTATGCACCGATCGCGTTTTTAAATATATCCGCGTTTCGCGGATGCAATGTTCAACCTTGGACGTCGCTAAACCACGGAGTTTCGCTACAGGGAACGCTAATGGGAAATTACTTTCCGCGATGGCTTCCCCGAGCGGGCGATCGTTAAAGAACAAATTGAGGAGGGTTGGCGCGATCGAGATCAAGGATTACTGACGTAGAAACGTTCAAGAACGATATTTATGGCCTGAGAAATCGCGGCAACCGACAAACGATCGTTACCGCCTCTCGAACTCTATTTACTCCGTAGCTTCTGTCAGTACAGTCCTCTCTCGGGTCAGTGAAGTTTCGCAATGCCGCGTGAACCATTGTGAAAATGATGATCGCGAGATACAACTGATTTCCAAATGTTGTTTGTTACGGCCGAGCGTATTAAATCGCACGGTATTTGTTGAATTGTTCATCGTCGAACAACAAACCAGGAATTATTGATTTCAACGAAAGGGATATAAACGAGATACATAATACTATATAGTCGCAAATAATACTAATTAAAAAGATAATATCCAAACGGGGCTGCGAAATTTTTTCTTCACGTTGATATCGGTTTCGACGCAAATCGACCTGTTAATCCTCGGTTTTCGCTGGCATTTCGTTCGATATATTTCATACGATATATTTCTCTTCTTTCGCATTTGGCCCAGACGAAAGCGTGCCCGTTGAAAGAAACCGATCTGGGTTAAGTTTCATCGAGTGGCACGTCCGTTAACAATTAAACACCATTACTCGCGCGAAACACGTTCGGCTGAAACACGAAATAAACCTTTCTCTCTTCTCTCTTCCGTTTTTGTTTTCTTTTCTTTCGACGAAAACCGCGGAGGAAACTCTCTCGCGCGAAAGAACGAGAGATTGGAGTGGGTTATAAAGGTTAAAAAAATATAACGCGAAAACAATGTCACCAGCACGTGGAAAGAATCATCGACTCGTCGGTGAAAACGCATTTATAATCTATGCAGCCGGGACGCGATGTTGCAAAATCGCGACGGGAGAAAGCATTGGTGCAGAAAACACGGAAACAGTCTCGCGTTGGGAATTGTTCTACTCTGTTCTCTCCTGTTCCCTTCTGTTCCGTTCTCTGTACATGATGCTGCTCTGAATTACCCAAGGCTGCCTCTTTGTAGCTCGTCACAAAGCATTTCGTGTTATCGCGTTTGATTATCTTTTATAGATTATCTGCTGGATTAGTGATTCTTCTACGAGAACGGATACTCAACTATATTACGTGCGGTGATTCTGATTTAATATTCGGATTATTAAATAAATAATAAAATTTATTAAATACTGTAACATAGTTCTTTGTAAAATTTTTTAGATAATTAGAGATACCTCTCTTCTCGGAAATGCACACAAATTGTCACAGCGTATGCAAAAATGTTGGAAACATGTTTCTCACGACTGAGAAACTATAATGAATTTAAAGGTTGAAGACACTTATTGGACAAGTCATTCTATTAAACTTTGAACATTAGGCTTGAATAATGAAAATCCGTGAACTCTCCTCGTCAGATTAATTTTCTCGTGATATTCAAAGTTAAATAAATCGACGCGTTACACTTGTTCATTATTGCACTTGCTTGCAACAGTTTGTTATTGCATTTCCTTTGTTTACAAATTACAATATTCAGTGTTCGAGTATTAAACGGGAGCGTTTGCATCTTGAAAGGAGCACGCAAACAAAAGAAGCATATTTTCGTGGAAATGAAAGCCGGATCGGTTTTCGAGAGAAATGTTGTTCGCGCGAGTTATTTTTCATCGGTGTAACGTATATTTTAAACACTTTTATCGATACGTCGACGGGTTCCATTAAAAAATGTATTTATTTTGCGTTCCCGTGCGAGGAAATAATTTTCACAATTTCATTTCCGTTACGCGCTTTTTGTTGATTCTGTTGCTGAAATACTCCATCAATATTAACTGTCAACGGGGGTTAATAACCGTGCGTTGTAGAAACTTGAATTTATTATTCGGGGCGTCAATCATTTATTTTCTTCTTTCGGATACACGCCGTCGTAGTATCGCGAAATTAATCGTTTTTGCAGAAATTTCGTCGGACCAAAATTGTTGTTGTTTTTCTTCTCGCAGTTCTACTCGCCGTTAGGTATCAAATTCGTCGTCGTTTGCTATCGAATTTTCATTTTCTATTTGCGCGCAGCGCAAATGTTTGATCTTCGTAGGTATTTAAAAAAGGGAAAAAGGACCGAAAATTCCCATCATCGATATATCGCGTTCACCGTGGACGTGCGTGTTTGTTTGTGCGTTCGCAAATGCACGAGATATTAAAAACCAACGAATTCGAAATGGGAAATCAAATTTGTCGCAGATTTAATCCGATATTTCGGTGATCACTATATCAGGGGTTAACGCCGATTTGTATACCACAATCACTCTTAAATACCATTATCTCGCCGCTTTTAAACACATTACTTTTAGCGCTTGATTTAAAGGTTGATTTGAATTAAATTTAAACAACATATGATAAATTCGGAGCTCGATCATAACTCGCTGCGCGGCCGAGGGATTAAAAATATCGATGGCCAACGGTGTCGTTTAAATTAAACAACGTAATTAGACCGCGTGGATTATTTTTGCCCGGAGAATTATTCTCGAAAGCATGTTCGATTCGTAAATTTGCGTGCACGTAAAATAAAAAAAGAAAAAAGAAAAAAAATGAACGATTAAATAACGCCGATGACGTCGATTGTAAATAAATCTGCATGCTGCGAACAGACGCGCGTACCGATAATAATTTTTAAACCGTACGGCGCAGCCATAAATCGACGGAAGTAACAATCGTTTTAACATTAAAAAAAAAAAAAAAAAAAAAAAAACAGTGGAAAAAACTAACTGGCGGACGTATTTCGGGTTTACATTTTAATGAAACGCTTTCACCCAATTTTGAATTCAAAGAATCCGCAATAAACCGCCGCGCAGCAAGGTCCGTGGCAAACATTCCCTGTTTTTCCAATACCGAGAGAGACTTTGATATTTTAGCGCGCGGGGGATATTAAATTCGGGGCTCGCGCCCCGAATACGAACGACGCACACTCTGTCCCATGATTTTCGATGACGGGATCGGCGAACCTCGCTCGCCCCCTTCTAAACACACGCGCGTAACGGTACAAACTAGAAACGAAATTTTTTTTCATTCTCGTCCGGTCGACAAATTTTGTTTTGTGTGAGAAGCAATCGACCCGGTTGGTAGGTATCCGTGTTTGCAATGTACTCGGGACAGGTGGTCAAACAACTCAGAATTTTCTATCGTTCGTTGAATGCGGCGGGCGACAGGAGGAGGGGGAGGCGGATGCCTTCCGCGCGGACGAAAATTAATTTCGACAACGCGCCTTCCTTTTTCCTTTTCTCTTCTCTCTCTTTTTTATGCAGTTGCGTAATTAGACGGGTCCGCGTGTTTGCGTCCGAATATCACGCCCGGGGGACTGAATTACGCGGGGAAAAATGGGATTTATGATAATACGATGTCGTTGGCGTTAACGAAACCTGGCGAGACTAAACGTGGCAAAGTTCCCTGAATAATTTTTCAAGCCAAGGAACAATTAAACTCTTCCGCCGGTGTCCACTTCATAATTAAAATTCGCCGGCGCGCTTGTGCGCGCAAACTGAAACAAATTGGCACGTCACGTAGGCTAATTAACGGTTTTAACGGCGTTTCATTCCGCCACACGGTGCGTTCCTAGATACGGTGCGGTCCGTTTCCATCTCGTTGAAAAGTTGATCTTCCGATACGATCCAATCCAATCCAGTCCAATCCCAATTCGAATCTAAATGATATCTGGAATATTGGAGGAACGTTCCTCTGGTCGTTATCGATTTTGCAGTTCTCGGGAAACGCGACTAATTTTCCGCGATTTTCTTCGTTAAACAAAATACTAGCTGTAGACATATATGTACATACGTACATGTGTATATATACACGGGGTGTCCCATTTGAAACGTCTCCTAACCTAACCTAAACCTAACCTAAACCATTCGTTATTAAAAAAAAAAATTATTACTCTGTTTCGAGGAGAATGTCTTTTGGGTGGATGGGGGTCCTGTCATACGTGAAACGTTGGAGAAAGTGCAACTGTCCTTTAGAGATCATTGTTTCTTGGCACGTTCGACTTTTTTTGAAAGACAAAGCAAACGACCTCGAACAACCTCGAAACGTGACAGACGCGTATCGATATCGACATCGATACCGACGAATTCGTCATGGAACTGAAGAAAAATATATATGGTTTCGTTTGAAAAAGGGACAAAGATTGAAGCACGTTCGAGAAACAAAGCAACATTTCTCTTCGTAACGTGTTACCTCAGGAGATGATCGCGTGGGACGTTTGGTACACTCTGTACAACGTGCTACGCACGATACACACGTACGTATATATATTTTTTGAGGAGAAAAAAAGCGCCAATTTGCGAACCACCGCAGAAGCAAACCAATTAGTTCTCACGCCAGTTTTGTTTTTTCATCCGTGCGGTACTGCGCTGTCAGTACGCGTACCACAAGTACCATCTGCATAATATCCACTCGTAAATCCAAGCGAAAGCTTGCCGCCGCTGGCCCAGGCGCCCTCGCTGTATACATACGAGACTGGCCGGATGATCCCCGGGATTTTATTTTCAGGATCTCCCGGGGAAGGGAGAGGCAGGGGCAGGGGCAGGGGGAGGGGGAGGGGGTGTGGGTGGGCGAGGAGCCGCGCTCGGGTGCCAGCGAACGGGCGCGAGGTATAATATCGGCATTAATTATATTACCCTCCGTGTAATAGGCAAGCCGCTTTAGTGCCTAATTATTTCGTGATCGGGTCATCCCTTTCTAGGAGCTGACGCCCATCCGGAATAAATTGCGAGCTTGCGCGTATCCTCTTTATTCAACGTTGTCCGCTCAACGAGGAGCTCCCGCTCTTTGAATTAACACCGGAACCCACCGACTGCGGTACGAACCATAAAATTTCCATCGTAAGATCTTTGCAACGCAATGAGCTTTTATTTCACGAAGAATCGTTATCACTGCGAAAAGTATCTGACAAAAATATCTGACAAAGGATCGTTTTGACCATTTTCACCATTTCTGGTGTCAAAGAAAAAAAAAGAACAAGACGCGAGCGAGTATCCACGCGTTTCGGTTACGTTGCAGTTATTCCCTCTGCGTTTTCGTTCCCCCGCGCAATTTTCGCTCGTGCTTCCCAAAAACACGCAAACTTCACGTTACAAATTGTTTCCGCGCGGGGTTTGCAACTCGAAGCGCCGGCCAATCAAAGTAAATAATAAAGCGTGGCGGAAATGGAAAATTCGAAAAAATACTCGGATAGAATGATTTCTCTTTTTTCTTTCCTTTTTGGCGGAACGATTCGAGTTCCGCGATTTTGCGAAAAAAAATTTTATTCTTCCCCGCTCG
This sequence comes from Melipona beecheii, assembly GCA_032399605.1. Taxonomy (NCBI): domain Eukaryota; kingdom Metazoa; phylum Arthropoda; class Insecta; order Hymenoptera; family Apidae; genus Melipona; species Melipona beecheii. The sequence goes on along the minus strand of JAUCMO010000243.1, from coordinate 1,352,514 downwards.
AAACATCGACTGTGTTTATTCGAGTCACTGAGAGCCGTCTTGTCTTCGAGCCTGCAAGTTTCGAGAAGATTTCAACGTCGAGGGAACGTTAAGCGCGAGAGAATCCAAGGTAGGAGGATAATTTCGCCGAGTAAAGCGCACGGAGCTAATCAATAACTGGAGCCTGGTTAAAGACCAAGTCGCCGGCGGTTGGAAAAATACGAAAATACGACGAGAATCTTCGTGCACCGGAGAGATCGGAGTCATCGAGAGGGTCATTCTCCCTTTGACCCGTTGGCCTAATCACGTGCCGGCAACTATTCGTCCCCTTTGTCGAAAGTTTACTTACACACCCTCAGCCCCCCAAAATATGAAAAACCGGCCAACTATAGTTCAACTTTGCCGGAGAACAAACACCGCTCGCCGAACTTTTATTGAACTTCCACGTCCTGGTTATCAAACACCTCTCCGGCATTCAGAATTTCAACAAGCATTTCCGCGACGATTCGATAGTTATTTTTATAGTCTTTCTCGATGAGAGAGGAGGAGAGAATCGTTTACCGAGAGATAGCTGGAACTTGCGAGAATTTTAATTTCGCCGTGTGTCACTGCACGCGAAGAAGTAATGAAATTTACTTTCATTTCCTTTCACGGAGCCTCGTAGGAAACGCGCAAGCTGGGCGCAGAAATTTCTCGACCGATCCTCCGACCTCTCCTACTGGAATACGGCGTGAGTTGCATTAGGCGAATACCACGTTGCTACGAAAATATTGCCAATTACCAGTTCGCCGTGAAGTAAGGGACGACCAGTCTTGAAATAACGCGGGATATTTCTCACCCCTCCCCCCTGCCCCGCTCGAAAGTCTTTTATTTCCAATAGAGACGGGCTGAGAATTTATTTATCAGCCTCCCGAAAATATCTCGTGTGATAACGCGAAATTGTCGCGAATTCCCGAGAATTTTGGGATCGCTGTCGGGAAGAATGTTGGAAAACGTTGCGTTTATCACGCACGTGGTTCCATCCTTTTAATTGTCCCACCCCGGGACATATTCTACCCTTTGTAATTTTGCAATTCCCAAGAGTTCTCAAAATTCCGAAAATTTTTCCGCCTTGATACTTATTTTATAATGCAGTACATTAACACGTTGACGGAGTCTCTATTCTACAAACTACGTGTTACATCTGTACTGCATTTATTGCAAATACAGCAATTTAAATATTGCACGTTGCATGTACAATTCAAAACTTTTACGTCGCGTAATTTATACTGTAAATATTTATTGTACGAACTGAGTGGAAGTGTACGAGAGTGAAAATTAATTTTTCAACGTTAATTATTCCATCGATAGAAATCGAATGCTCGTTGCAGAGCGAACCATCCCTCAAAGGACGCGCACGGGTGCAAATTAACGTTAACGACGCTCAGTGTACAACTCTCGAGACATATAAAATATCTCTCGGCCTTTTATACCAGGATGTGTACGATGCGAGATTGCAGAGCTAAGTCTGAAGAGTAAGTACGTCTGCTTTTATACGACGCTGTGATATTCAAGGCGAACACTCCTCCTTCCGGCTGAACAGGGGATTATACGCAGAGGCGTAAGCTGTATCCTACTCGCATGCGTCGTAAAAACGTAAGCTCGCTAAGGACTATCTCCTCGTCTGCGTTCTTTTTGCAAAGGGAGAGAGGGTTTTCAGGCAGAAGATAACGACTGAAAGCGGCGTCGGTTATCAAACCGAACGCGCAGCCGAGTTTCAAAGTAAAAGTGGCTCCACCTTAGCTTGGAACGTTCGCTTCAGGTTCCTTCAAGACAAACGGGTTAGACAATTTACGAACGTGGCGCGCACTCTTGCCTCAAAATTTTGCGAGATCGCAATGTCTCTCGTCCTAAAATTTTTTATCTGCGTTGTTCTTCTCTACAAGCGATTTTAATACGTTCTGCTTGACGTTTCTCGCAATTTCAGATCGCAAGACGACCGAACGAAAATTCCGACTGGCCCTTTCATTCAGATACGAGTGCAACTCGATATCTCGCAATTCGAAGGGCTCCTTAACGCGAAGTGAACCGCGAGCAACGCGCAGCCAGGGGAGGCGGAGACAAGAAAAAAAAAAAAGGAAAAGAAACTGTTCGTTATCGCGAGCAGCGTGAAACCTGCCTTCTCTAATTGTATTTCGCCCCCGTTGTGCAACTCCTCTTCTCTTTCATCAATTCATACGATTGCACGCGATCCGACGAGCACGTGGATCAAAGAGCGTTCTCGAACGCGAGAGCGTGCGGAGAACTCGGAGTGTCTGTCTTTACCATACGTAAACTCTTTTGCAAAACAAAAGGCCAGCTCTGATTTATTTGACGCCATGATGGCCTTTGACGGGTATATCGGCGCCCACATACACGCGCGCACACACACACACACACACATTGGGCTGAATGTGAAAAATCGATTCCCCGACTCGACGTTAGGAGAGCCGTAGATGATTCCGTGGAAAATCGTGGAAAGCGCGAAACTCGGCTCGCGTTAAATTGGACGGTAACTACGCGTATTTACGGCGAATCGACAGAATTTAATTAAGAACGCTATCCAATTAGCGACGCGGCGCTTGCTTGAGCGCGGGCAGCCAAATTTGAAGACAGTCGCCACTCTCAATCGACGAGAAAAGCGTCTCGTCAAATTCGTTTAATTGTTAACATCTCGCGGTTAGGAGGACGGAAAGGACGTTACAATTTTAACGAAGATTCTTCGGTTGAACAGCTGCGGGTAAAAATATTCGCCGTCCTTTTCGCGCGATGTCAACGAAATGGAAAATTTCGCACACGTAAAATATTATATATTTAATTAGCCGGTGAAAAGTCACGATTTTCACGTGTAATTGCGTTCTTGAAATCGCGGTGACGTTATTCAAATCCTCGGCATTCTGCTCTCGCCACGATCAAAAGATTTTTATTTTTTCGTCCCCCGCGTGTATCTCGGATTGAACGGGTTGGGTTGGCGCGAGTTCGGCGACCAGCGACCTTTCGACAATGAATAACGTCGCGTTCGATGAATAAATTATCAGAGTGCGTCAGAACTAAATGCAGCCAGCGGGAAGAACCGGGACGAGGGAGAAAGGAAGAGGAGGACGCTGGTCGGAAGTAGGAGAGCAAGAGAGAGTTACCGTTCGCTCAAACCGTTTTGACCGGGCCAGAAATTCGATTTGATCCGGCGTGTTATTTTTTCCTTTTTTTTTTGTTTATCTTTGGGCACGCCGACAGTGTATTCGACGCGGGCTGAGAAACGTGCACGTCGCGTTTCGAGTTTTCCAATCTGCGACTCGTCGTTTAATTCGTCGCGTGACATTCCTTTTTTTTCCTCCGCGCTCGCTAGGCCCGCGGAATTACGCGGCGTGACCGCGCGATTTACACAACGACCGGCCATCCATTGTTATCGCTTTCCCCTCGAAGTGTTCTAATTGAACGTCGTACGCTGACAAAAATCGTCAATCGAAGCTGCTCTAATTTTGCAAAAAGAAATCACGTAGCGATCAACTTGGGTTTGTTTTAAAATTCGAGACCCCCATTTTTCAAATGCGTCGTCCATTTTATTCGAATAAATATAGAACAAATATGTTGTTCACACTTTCCCTCTCGAAATTGTTGACAGTAACTCGCATTTTCGTTTGAATACTAAATATCGAAGCTGTTCTAATGTTTTTTGATACAGTACAAAATTTTATTTTACTTAAGAGTTGATACAGTATCAATAATATAATTTAACAGCAGGCACGCTAAAAATATCAATACATTTAACTAGAATATTAAACACAACAGGTTATGTTATAATAAATTAAACTATTAAATTTGAAGATAACGACATTACTTATGGATACCCCTAATATAATCGTTCTGCTGTCTCGCGAATTGGTAATTTCGCAAAATTATTACCAATAATTCCAATCATAAATCGTCGTGCGATCGATGCAACTTACTAACTTACAAACAACGACGTTGTAGCATTCCACTATCGATTTGGACACAATCGTATTTGCCTCGTTTGTTTCTCGTCAGTTACACGACGACCATTTTGTCAAGTACGACATTCAATTAAGACACAAGAAAAAACACTGCACGACTTGTACCCCAGTACGATTTGTCTCACTGAAAGGGCCAGAAGCAACTGTTCTGACTAGGAAACGAAGATGACTTTTATGCCATAATATTTTATTGATATGCAAATATTTGAATCGATACAAACCAGTTTACCCCACGCCCCCTCACAAATCACGTGGCCCAAATCAACCAATCGCTAATTTTCGTTGCATTAGCGTTGCACCTGAAGAGGCCGGATTTTCTGGGTTACCCCCGCTAAAATCACTTCCAGTGAGAAAACAGAGGAAGCATCAACGCTTTTCAAGACTTTTCAATCATTAGCACTATTTAATTCGATCGAAACGTCTTTCAACGAAACCAAACAGACCACTCCTCGCTCACACTTGCATTTTCCTCGGTCGTTCCCCGAACAACCCTGCGTCGAAATTAATTTTCAAGCTTGCAACAACGAGCTCAGCCCTGGCGCAAGTGTCAGGTATCGTATTTGTAAATCATTATTTGCGAGTAATCTCCTTTGAAATTGCTCGAGCGCGTAGATGCTAATATTTCCCTGCTTCCCCGTGGGAAACTTCATCGGGACTAAACGCACAATCCGGTTTGATTATTCTTTCTTGCAGCTAGAGAGAGAGTGAGAGAGAGAGAGAAAGAGAGAGAGAGAGAGTGAGAATGGGCTGCGAGAAAGAAGCCAGGCAGCAGAGGGAGAGAGAAACTTATTATGGCGCGTGTTGCTTTCTACCGCGGTTTATTTGAATATCGCTACGTGACCGTAATGTCGGTAGCCACGCGTGTGCCTATAATGTTCGCGCGACTATGGGCTCCCCCGACTCGTACGTGCGTTACTTATGGATGCGCGCTCGCGTCGGTGTGTGTGTGTTCGTACATGTACACAAGAACAGCTCGAACTCAATAACCTCGGCTCGGGCTCGGCTGTGCGATTTGCAACAGTCAATAAAACCTCGCGTGTTCTCGGAGGGGTGAAACTGGTTTCAACGAAACCTGACGAAATCTTTCTCTCTCTCTCTCTCTCTTCTCTCTCTCTTTATTTTCTCCGCTTCTTCTCGCGTCTAGCGTGTCGTCCGTCAACGCCCACGATCGGTATCGCTTCCGTTTTCCTTCGTTCTTGATTTATCGATGTTCCGCTCGGTTTACGAATTGGCTCCGATAAACCGGGCTACTACTTTCGAAACGCTGGAAGAACGCCGGATCAAGGATCGTTTGTTCCATCGGCGAAACCTTTGCACCCGCGGTGGGAGGAGGGAGAGGAGACAATCACGCGCGATGTCGAATGTATCGGACACGGGGGGGCGACTCGTCGATCAATTGCGTTTAGCACGTAGCCGAGCGGCCGCCGATTTGAATTTTGGGACTGCGCGTTTCAGTAGTTTTCGAACAATAGTGGGGGCCGATGATTTATTTGCTTTGGCCGTTCGCGCGTCGTTCGGAAAAGCTCGAGAATCGAGGCAACTGTGCAGTCACGAAGCGATTTGTTGCGAGTTCCAGTTTCTCGAAATTCGAAACGACCGAGAACAGAATTAGAGTTGGAAAAGACGGTTGAGTGCGGTTGATCGATGCTTGTAAAATTGAAACAACTCGAGATAATTAATAAACTCGCTCGAGAAGAATTAATAGTCACATTTTTGTCCGTGAAGAAGGGAGGGAAACGAGAACAAAACTGGAGAACTAAACGTTGTAAGCCTTCTTTTTTTTCCACGAAGGTTTTCCCCTTTGCCAGAAAAGTTGCGCAGCCAGACCGTGTCGCATTGTCCAAGTAACACAGAACAACCAAACTAACGTACATTCCTACGTTTCCAACCCCTCGCCGCGTCTCGAATTTGTGTCCATGCTGTTTGCGTTCCATGTACGTATCTGTCGCTCTGCCACCCCCTTTTAAAAATACGCAACAGGAAACGGTTCCGGAGCCGGATGTCTGACACTAGTTTCAACACGAGCGTGTGCAACCGAAAAAGGAAAAAGAAGAAGAAGAATTGATTCCTCGATTCGAGAACTTTTTCACCGATATTTCACGAGCGAGAACTTTGAGAACTTTAATTCAAGAACAACGTCTTGCGCCTGCTATTTGGATTATCTCTCTTGTACGACGAGTTAATCTCTCGCAGGACAATTAATCCATTTATACGGGAGTAATGAATAATTGTTTCAATACCGATACAATTTCGTTCCTATTGCCAACTGATAAATGATTCATCTCGGCGACTGATAAATCATACAGAACGTAACGTGTCACGGAATCAATATTATCGGCGCGCATACGGGGACAGCGGCGATGTTCAAATACGAGCGGAAACGGACACAAACACGGCGATGTTCATCGATGATGCATTCTCAATGAGGACAGGCGTGCCCTCGTATTATCGTCCAATGAGTTTTATAACCTTCTGAATGAGAGTAATGGAGAACTAAAGGGTCCTATGATACCAAAACTCCTTCTACCCAACCTACCCTGTCCTTTGTCTTTCTTGCCCCCCCACTTGCACGTTCACCTCTTTGCCCTCAATCTTTGCTCACTCCTGTCACGCCTGTGGCTCTTTGACTCTCACTTTGATTTACCGGATTAATTTCCTCTCTGACCACCATCGATCCATATCTATACAACTCTTATTTTGTATTATTTGATTCGAGAGCTTGTTAGTGTTGATAGGGTAACTCTTGAATATAACCGATACCTAAAAAAAAAACGTATATTTATGAAAGTAGATGTTATAGTTTAAAAAAATAATCGTGGACTAGAAAAAAAAATGAAAATTCTTGAAAGCTATTCCATTCCGGCTTTCCATTCGGGAGAGATAAATGGTAAAAAATACATATTTTCAACTCAATTAACTGTTATATGCAATTTCTCCCCTAAAAAAAAAAAAACCGGGCAAACTAACACGATACTATTATTCGCTTGTTCTTTTTTTCTCTATAACGATACGACGATATTTCATACAGAAACGTAATCATAACCGCTGTATTAACACGTTTTATTCCGAAAAAGTCACTATTTCCTTGGCAAAATTAGTAAATTGTACTTTAAAGGATAGACAGAAAATTTTCGAGACTATTCGATTATATAACCTTATCTAATTTTTCGAACGAGAACGAACAAGAAGATCGGAAGATTAATGTGGCTCGTGAAAATTGACTTGATAACCTGCGTAATGAGATCGTGCCATCTCACCCGGTCTTAAATCAATTTCTTCTCATTTCTATCACCGCGATTTTCCTCCCTCTTTCGATCGAAATCCAAACCAGACAAAACCCAAAGAAAATAATTCGTTCGTTTGCTTTTCACGTGGAAAAAAGCAGTTTTAAAAAAAATCGCCGGAATAGTTTTGCATCAAAGCGAGATTTTGAAAGTGCCCAAGAGAGAGAGAGAGAGAGAGAGAGAGAGAGGGAGGGAGATAGTAACAAGACGTTTTTACCTACTCGCGCCATCCCAGCGCATAATACACGTTCGGGATGAATATTTCTCGATTTTCCGGACGAGAGCGGGATAGAAAGAAGGGTGATGGCGGCGGCAGTAACGTTAGTACAGGTCGTTTCAGGTTAGGTCGTTCTACGTGGTTACGAGGGGCCGGGGCTGTTGGCATGGAATGAAAAGAGGCTGCAGAGCCCCGGTGCGGGCTCTCCCTTAAAACGAGGCCCGTGGATTGACATTAATTTTTATGAAAATTCACGTACGTTCCTCGGTTAACTCGGTTGCCGGGGCATGACACTGGAAGAAAAGTAGAAGCGCGCGCGCGCGCTTGCTCGCGTCCGTGTTCGCGCATCCCGATCGAATCAACTGCGCCGACAATCCCCCCCCCTCCTCCCCTCTTTCTCTCTCTTTAAACAAAGACACGAGAGAGAAGCGAGATTAAACATTTTTCGATCAAACTGTTTGCAATCGGTATCAAACGAAAGAATAGAAATCGTCGTTATCGACGCGGCTCGATGTTTCACCACAAGGATGGACAGGTTGTTAATCAGGATCCGAGGCAGGCTTACGCGTGACAAAGGACAGCGTCAGGGTGTTAACAGAGTGGCAGGGTAAAACCTAGCAGAGCTGTCAGTTCAGGAGGCGTTTCTGGCGCTGGGATATTGGATTGTCTTGTTACACATCGTCCCTTTCGCTTCCTTCTCCGTGGTTCCGGGCCGACGAGGGGAGTGTAACCTCCGCCTACAACCCACACGACGAGAAGCGATACGACGCGTTCACACGTTGCTTTCCGCCCGCTATCTCGTGTCGATCGACGGAACGGAGAGAGCCGTGCCTGTCAGACTGGCGATTGCTCTGCGAATCTAACAAAGATTCCCCTTTTTTCCTTCTCTTTCCTTTCCTTTTCTTTTCTTTTCTTTTTCTTTCGTCTTTGCTCCGCAACGGCCGGATAAAAATTCACAATGGAACTTTCGAGCTTTCGAACGCTGTTCTCGCCGCGTCATTCATCCCGCAACGTGCCCCCGTACAAGAGTGAAATTCACCAAACGCATACGTTAAAAAACACGGAACGGTCGGTTATTAAGCTACTGCTGATCCCGCCCTCCCCTGTTAAATTTTTATCCTTTTTTTTCGCGGAGTACACTATGTTTAAATTATCGGCGCAGAAAAAAGAGATACGCACCACCGTCGAGCTCTAATCCTCGATTTCATTCACCGCGCGGACTTGGCGCGAGTAAATTATTATTTCAAATATTTGTACTTCGAGGTATTCTCACGTACGTACGTAGTTTTTCACGTACATGTAGTTTTTCACGTAGCTTTTCAGAGATCGTACGTGTATTCTGCCAGTACGAAATTTGAATTTACACGCGTGCAGCGTCTGATGGGAACGTATTGTCGTGTCAGTGGAATATTTGTAGCATCCATCGGTGTCTGCACGGTTTCCGGTGCAACGCTTGCAGCAGAAAACTGTTGGTCAACTGGAGTATTCGGCTCGAAAATAAATAATGTCGTACGGTATCGATTGGCGACCTGGTTTCTTTGAGCGAACCGGCGATCGATGCTACACACCGAAGGACGATCGTCGACGAACGTCGATCTTGAATTGCAACTCGGTCAGAATATTTGTCATCGATCGCACGCTGTGGCATCTAGCTTTGTACTTTTGCACGTGTGCGTGCTCTCGCGACTCGTTGGAAAATAGCTCGGAGCGTCCAGCTCGCAAAGTGTCGATCATTGAAATTAATACTCGTTAGAATCACGGTACGCATGTATCTGGCAACTAGGTTCCGCGAAAGATATTATTCAAAGCGAATATTGGAATAAAAGCCGAAACGATTAAACCACTTTTCGTTACATCGGCCGGCACTTTCAACTTTAAAAAAAACATACATATAGCAATCAGCTTGCGTTGAAAGCATTCAGTTTATGCCAGAAATTCGCAAAATCAATGCCCCATATTGTCTCGCCAAGTGAAATTTCAAACTCGTAAATTTGTCTCATTTTATACACATACACACACACACACACACACACATATATATTTTGTCTTTTACGTATATACATTGCAATACCTACGTTCACATCGTCGTTGTATTTTAGCTTTCACCGTGCCATTTTCCTTCTTCCTCCGCAGAGAGGAAGAGCAGAACGTCCGCGTTTAAGCGGAAACATCATTCGGCGAGGAATTTTATTTCATCCAGCCCGAAGAGTAAAATTTTGAGAGTGCAGGCGCGGCGCGGTTGGAAAGAGGGATAATCGATATTGCGCAGAAAGCAGACGAAGATTTTAAAGACGTTACGCGTTGTGTTCCCTCGTACGAGTAATGCGCCTTTTACCCGAATGGAGCTCTTTGAAAATTGGCATCAAAGTTAACGATTTCCGTTACCTTTGCATCGAGGTTCACCGAGCTTCGCCGATTCTAAGGATGCACGAGGCCACAGCGCTCGATGCTAAGCCAAACCGAAACCTTAGAATCGGAAAGAAGTCGTCTGGCTTTGATAGCCGTTAAGGTGAAAAATATCTCACTTGGCAGCGCGCGCGCACACGCGGCGTTTGCTCCAGGAACATATATATCCCTCTTCCCCCGAACGATCCACGCTTTCTTCGAACTTTCTTTCTCCTTTATGCTAACGCCGGAGAAGTTTGTTAAATAAATCTTTGATACGTATTTCGTTCTTTCCTCCTCGTTCGAGAAATTCTTGCTTCGCGCAAGTTACAACGAAGAACGTAATTGTACCGGTAACAATGAAAAATCGCCGAGAACGTGAATTTGAAATCATGAAACGATCTCCGCTTGGCCTCGTTTCTTTAATGATTATAAGAATGCCTTTCTCGTGGAACTTGTCAAAATTCAAAAATTTTTTCAAAAATTATGTCTACCATGGTCTTGAAGACTGAACCGTCTCTCGAACTTTGTCGTACGATCTTTTCTTTTCATTTTTCTGTTTCATCGAATATTAAATGACGGAGTTGAACGACAAAAATTCAAAAAGTCCCAACATTTCGCCGTGTATCTTTTTCTAATCAAAATTCAATAAGATGGCGAAAAAAATCGTACAGCGAGCTTCAAGAGAAGAGCTTAATCTTCAAAATGATGGTAGGTATAGTTACGAGAAAAAGTTTTTAATAAGTTTTTAACGAGCATTTGAATTTTTCGAAAGAACGATGTTCTTACATAATGTACAATCATCTTTGAAAAAAAGAAAGGACTAAATCTATTATGGCGTTGAAGATTGAAATTTTCTCTCTACAACGAACTGCATATGGTAGTTTCTTTTCTCAACCATTTTGCTGAATTTGGAACATTAGGATTAGGTGAGAAATGACATTCAAAGTTCAATAAAATGGTTGACTTTAATCTTCAAACTGTCCTAGCTCTCCCACACTCGTTGCATGACGTAAAATCATCTTTGAAAAAAAAAAAGAATTTACGACTGCCAAAGTGACAGTTTATAAAATTATATCAAACAAATTATCGACAATTTCCCATTGTCACTGGCACAGTTACGTAAGTGTTTGCTGTAACAGACAAATATACCACCTTGCTTAACGAGAATCGGCAACAAGATTGCGCGTCTCGTTCGTTAACCACGCTGAATACTATTATACATGTATCACGAAAATGACAAGTCAGCCGAACGGCCGAATTCACGGGCCTATGCGGTCATTATTGCGGCGCAGAATTTATGTGGGCAATCGAATTGAGACGGCGCGGAAGGGGAATATGGAGCAATAATTAATATATGCTGAGTATCGCTTGTTGGACCTGCTGAGCGGTTGATTATGCTTGCCACTGTCGCAACGTAGATTCTACGGATAGAACAATGTTAGCCCGGGTTAGAAACGGTTCCGCGTCTATCCAATCAGAGCTGCTGGTTCATTACGCCGGCTAAGCGAATTGTTTTGCACAATCGAGGAACGTGGACACTGCACTCGAAGAACGACGAGCTGATGGAATTGAAACACAGAGTTCAGAAACGGAAGATCGTTGTTCGAGCTTCTTTCAGAGTTTCTCTAACCTGACACAATAAGACCTATGACAGATGCCTCAAAATCGGATGAAGGAGCAAGATGTACCATCATTACCGAAGACAATAAAAAAAAAAACGCCTTCCTCGTCTCCCAAATAACCATCTTCTTAGTAGAAGCATATAATGCAGTTTTTGGTCGCTATCCCCTCCACTGAAATCTCAATGTAGTGGGGAGATCGACGCAGTGGAGGGGATAGCGCTAGCCAGTTGACCACCTCCGAAGCATATCCAAACGAACAATATAATTTATACCCATTCTATGAGTATAACCAAAGCTTTATCAAATACAATGAAAAAGGACAAAAAACAGGACATTCTGTATGAATGCACGAACTTTGAGTGGCAGAGAAGAATTAACTTCTGTTGTTACTTCCCAAAATCATCCGAAGAGAACATTTCGATACGTGATGCACATAAATCTACACTACAAAATGTAAGTACCGTGTAAATTGCTGAAGACTTCGATGTCGATGCGACTTTAAATCTGCACAGACAGAAAGAAAAAAAAAAAATACCGGGAAAATAGGTGGAAACACGCGACGCTCGACGCCTTTTATCACTTCGAAAGTACAAAAGGAGGTTCGGGAACCTCGGGCAGGCTTAATTATCCGCAGCTCATTACCTCGGCGAGCGTTGTCGTCCATTCTTGCTTCGCGGTTCTGTTGTGCGTCGAGGCTTAGTCGGTCAAGCTCGAGTCGCGAAAAATCCGGTGCGGAGAGCGATCAAACAACGAGCGACGCGTCACAGACTCCTTTTGCACGCGGAGGTTATCGATGCACGCAGATTAAACGTTCGTGCGAGGGAGAGTGGAGAGCTGGCGAGCTGTTTACGTGCCGCCACGTTGTTACACGATTATTTATGGGCCGGATGAATAGGCGCCGCCCGGGGAAATTGAATAACCGAGGAAGGTCTTTCGACGGGCGAGTCGCGAGAAAATGGGACCGCGTTTTATTTATTCCTCGAGTGCAACGCACGATACGCCGCGTTGTTTCACCCGTTAGACGCGAGCCATCGTGGACTACCTCTCTGCGAAAACATTTTCTGAAGCAGAGACACGGTCAAATTGAAAGGGGAGAAAAGAACAACAGGTCGTTACTTTCGTTTCCCCTCCATGAGAATTCCACGAGTTTTATCACAGCCAGCTGAAACTTGACAGAACTCTAATTTTTATACGGAAACGCACAAGCACTTGACAGTTCCTTTGGATTATCCGAACCGGTCCTTCGAGATTTTCTAACGACTTCTCTCGCGCAGAGGAGACACCGAGTCCCCTGAAAATCGTTGTAGCTGCGCTGCCGCGTAGGTCGGTGGGTGTATTTGCCGCGAGCAAATATCCAGCGAGGTTTTTGACGTATCATCGCTTCGAGATATTCCGCAGGGACCGGCAAGGAGCCTAACCGAGGGGCAACTCCCCCCTCTCACTTTCGCGTCGGGATAATATTCACTGTCTATTCTCCGGGACTCGCCCCGGGAATGTAAATTTTCTGGAATTTCTCCGGCTGAACCGATTCGCCCACACTGTCGGAACTTTCTGGCGCTGGAGGATCGCTGCCTCCCCCCCTGCTCCCGGCCCCGCTCCGCGATTAAGAGTAATTAAAACAACCGTGAACCGTCGAGCGCGTGTATCTTCCAGCGAGTAGAGATAAAACGACGATAAAATGAATGGAAGCTTCGAGGGGGGCGAGGGCTATCGTGAAGCTTGACGATAACTGCGAACGAGAACAAACAAAATTTTATTCCGCGCTCGTCTCCGTGACTGTACCTACGCGAATAACGATTATATATGCGTATATAACGGTTACACAGGGAACGTAAAGGAAATTAGAACGTAAATTTAGGTACCGAGAAGATGATAAAACTCGCCTCGCTGCCGGAAGTCGGCAGCCGAATTTCAACTCCCGCCGCGGAGCGAAACGTTTTCGAAATAAAAGGCTCTCACTCTTTTGTACTTCCCTCTCTGTTTCGAGTTTCAAAAGAACTCTTTCGTTTCGCGAAATTATGAGCGAATTAAACGCGCACGAGTGTACGATGTAACTCTCTTTCTCCTTCCAAAGTTTCAATTAGAAGCTGGCTAAGAATGTTACACTCGCATTTTGAACAGTGGTTCTTGTTCCTCAGAGCGTAAAATCGGAAATCTTTGAAAAACGCGAGATTTTGGATTCCGATTAAGCGTAACTTTAAACCTTGCAAAGACGTTGATTGTGGGAGTGATTAGTAAAAGACACAGACGCATACAATATTTGCGCGACAGCGTTATTTGTCTCCGCTATGTCTCTGTAGTAGTTACGTAAAGTAAAGATACTTGACAGTGACTCGCATTAATATGGACACCAAAAGTACCGAAACTGTTCTAATTCTGGGAAAAAAAATCGTACAGTGACAATAGACTGGGTTTATTTTAAAGTTCGAGATAGTGAAATAGTGAAAGGAGATCATCCATCAAGCTTTCGGGAGTCGTCGTAAAGGGGAGACTTCGGAGTCTTCAAATCCGTTCAGTTCAGATTCAGTTGTGAGAAAAATCTTTCAATGTTGACAATCTATAGCATTTCTGCGAGGAATAGTACTTTTGCTTATCCATTCATTCAGGATGTGAAAAGATTTTAGAATAGAATGAACTTTGAAAGCAGAGGAAAGTTGCGAGATTTATAGTTAATATATAATTAATAAATCTGGATTTATTATTGTACGATTTTTCCTTACAGGAAACTCGAAGCACAGAATGCGAGTAATACGCAAAAGAGTATGAAATATCCAAAGCGCAATAGTCTAGCAAATTTCTTCTTTCGAAATTTTACGTATAAAAATATGAATTTGCAGTCATAAAAATCCACAGTCTGTTAACGTGACTCGCTGTAACTGTTTCTTTGGCGTAGGAGTCTCAGTCGTGGTCTTTCAACCACGTACCGGAACCAATCCAAAAACGTCCAGTTAAAAAAGAACGATGGAACGGGTTTTTCCTGGGAGTTCACCAGTTCGCAGACTTTCTGGACTGGAGCTAAAAACCGAGGAGCGCGACTATCGAACTGTCTACCAATTGCTCGACAGATAGAATATTCGTTCAATTAGGGGATTTGGTCGATGATTCCGGATGGATGAGTCGATGCAAATCAATCGGGGCTTGGTAACTTAGTCCGGCGAGCAAATCTCATTACGAGTTGCTACGGAACGATTAATGCAATTATAACGTAATTACCAGAGTTCAAAGCACGACTCGTTCATTAATTATTATCACGCCGAGGGCAGGTCGGCTGTATTCACGATTTCATGTAAAACAATGTATTCGCAGTTCCGCGAGTATCGCGCCCGAGACTCGTCGATGAATCGCAACTGTATCGATAGAACATTACAGCCATGTCAAGGTTGGAAATTGTGCCAATTAATCGGGTTCATTTAGGGTATTAAGCGTGCTTCGTTTGCTCGATTAATTATTTGTCGCGCGTTCGTTCGATCTGCGAGTTTCGATCTCGCGAGCTCGACGGGGGGAATTGGTCTCGAGTCGAGAGATAAGTCGACGAGTGACAAACGAGTATTCATTTTGTAAACGAAGAGCGACAAAAATATCCGAGATATCTGCCTTTCGATGGAAAAGTTTGATCCTGGTCGGCGATCGTACGACAATCGATAATATCAATTGGACTTTCTTTTCCGCGGCGAGAAAGGGAACGGGAATCGAAGAGAGGAATGGGAGAGATATTTGGGCACAGCCGGCGAAAAAAGATGTCCAAGAGGATGTCCATTCTTTAACGTCCGGCGCGGATTACGGTGATCGATATAACGAGAATCGAGAACGATTCCTTCTTGATGTTTCGCGCTTGTGCGATACGATAACACCGGAGAGCGAATAATTGCTCTCTCGCGATGAAATTTTACGTCCTGGGAGAAAAACGGAAATGAAATTCGAGTAAACATCTCGCTAAACTTATTTCACTCGAAACGACGTTCCTCGCGTGCGAGAGATTTCCTCCAGGACAAAATTGCGCCCTTTTCCCTCCATAAATATTCCAGGATTTCTCTCTTCTAAATGTTTTACGCAACGCAAAACGCGAAAGACACAAAGCGAATACTAAAGCGGCAGGCCCTTCGAACCGAGTCAACCTAAGTCAACGCGTTGAGACGCGCTTGGGACAGGGAAAATAGAGAATCCCGTGGTGCGGGATAACGAACGAAATGGTAAAATTCACGTTTTTCCCTTTTTTTTCTTATCACTGTGAAAGATTTTAGCGAGGGCAACCCAAAAAATCGGGCCCCTTCAGGTGCAACGTTAATGCAACGAAAATTAGCGATTGGTTGATTTAGGTCACGTGACTCGTGAGGGGGCGTGGGGTAGACTTCGAGTAGGAGTGGCGTTGTCTGGTACAGGAGCGGTCGTGCCTGTAACTTGTTTTCTATCGATTCAAATGTTTGCGTATCGATAAAATTTTATGGTAAAAAAAGTGCAGTTTTTTTTTCTGTGTCAATTTTTGTGCAAACAGAATCTGGTTGATTTAAATTCTTTCGATTACGACACCGAAATACCATGGCTACGTAACGCCGCGAATTGACGACGCGGCCCCGATACACGCTCTCTTCATCCTCTCGAAAGTGTTCGAATAATCCCACTCGCAAAAAAAAAAGAAAAAAAAATCTGCAGGATCGAGTGAAAGCCACGCCGGGGCGCGGCCGACTGTCAGAATAGCAAATCGCGTATCCGTTCCTCTCCAGCTCCCGTGTCCAGCGTTTGTTCTCGATCACGTTCACTCCGCGTCCAGCCCCGAGTCTTTTCGCTTTGACATCGATTTTGTATCGGACAGGTAATTACAGGTTTCGAGTTATCTATGCGAATCCATCGGCGAGACGTGCTCCGAATTATTACCACACGCTTCGTTCACCCTTCTTTCCTTTATCCTCTCTCTGTCTCTCTCTGTCTCTCTTCCTGTTTTCCTGTTCAATTTACTCTTCGTCATGAATCGTTTACCCAGAGGTACGTAACCTTACATTTTCTAAATGCCGTCCTGACAAAATTACGATCCGCTATCCGGATGATTTTAAAGTACAGTGAAACGTCGATTATCCGAATTTCGTTTCATTCGAATCGCACAATTGCGCGAGTAATTAAACATTTGAAACCGCATATAAATTACGCGTAGATTTTATTTGTCACCGCGTGTGTTAAAATGAAAACAGCTGTGCTGTAATTAAGAGGTAGAAAAGGACAAAGTGTAATTTAACCTGTAATTAACGACTAAGTTAAAAATAGTGAATCAAAATCGTGAGAATCTCGAACGAACTTGTGAAAGAAGTTTCCGCCCGTGCGGAAGTTTGAAAACAGATAGCAAAAGCGAAGCGACACCAACGAATGTCATTCATTCGAAAGAAAGCTCTCTTGAATTAAATACAAAGTTATGTAATGGAAGTGTCAAAGCATCCAGCGACTATTGAACATCCGTACTTGGTAACGCATACGGAAATTTAATTTCCAGTCGACTCGTGGCGTGTTCAGAAATTTGTTTCTGTCATTTCGTCGATCGTCCGAACATCGTCTCCCAATCGGTTCGAATAATCGACGTGGCGTCGTATTTGTCTTCTGTCCAACTTCAATAGCGAAATCTTCGAAAAGTCGAGAGCCACGTTTGGAAACGAGCAGCGTCGTGCCCAAGAAGTGTAGTACGGTAGAATCGTTACACACTCCGACATGTTCTCGCGAACGAAAGAAATATCTGGCATTGAACGGGAGAGGAAACGGGTGGATGACCGAACGAACGGATCCGTAAGGTTTTAGGCGCCACTGGCGCCACTGACGCCACGGCCAGTCGCGAGAGAGAAAGGGGTGAGTTTATTTTCGCAGATCCCCCGATATAACTTTCAGGCCAGTGGTGTATCTCGAGCATTAAGGAAGCATTCTCCTTGGAAGTTTATCGGGTCGTGGTTTCGATTCTTTCGTCCCTTCGGTTCGTGTCGGTCCGACGCTGTTCTAGATTGAGACCGGCCGTGAACGGAATAAGAAATAAGACGCGATACTTCTTCTGCCACGCTCCTTTTATTCTAACTCGTTCCCGGTTACACACGCTGGCAACGACAAAAGTTGGACGAAATTACGGCTAACGCTTCCCGCCTGGAAATACATTTTTATTTAACCGACGAACTTTATACCACGAAGAATCACGAAACTGTGTAACTTTTTTCTCCCTTTCTCTCTTTCCCTCTTGCACCGTTCGATTTATTTTCTAAGTAAATACCACGCAGCCAGAGTGGGCTTTGGGCAAGAAATTAATCAATTATTGGATTTTCCAATGATCCTCAATGGCAATTAACTTCACTTTACAATTACTCGCGAAGAGAGTAACTTCTACAATTTACTTTACAATTAACATTCAAACTTTATTCCTCGCTCGTAAATAAATCGATTGAATTTCTGCTTTGGCCGTCAGTTGAACGATTTAATTAAACATCTCTCGAATTCCGACTAAGCATTAAATTTTGATCGTTATTGAGACGATCAAGTTCCTTTCAAATTTTAATCTTCAGTTGGATATCTTTAATACGTCGACGATTAATTGCTGAAATTCTTTTTAAAGCGCGCAGAAATTTCCGTTCTGTGGTGTCTTTTTGCTCGCGGCCATCTTGCAATAACGTACAGAAAGATGATTGCTTCGCGAACAGTATATCCGCGAAATGATTACTGTTGTCTGACGCAACGAAGTAAAGTTTTTTCAATTATTGCTTGTTTAACAAATTTCGAAGTTGAGTTCGAAACAAGTTAGCCAGAATTACGAACCAGAAATATGTTTCACTTCGATCTTAACCACAAAGCGTCGACGCTTCGTTGCAATTTTAAAATATACTTTCAATTTAAATGAAACTATGATCAAATTCGATGTAATGATCAGCAATCGATAATCAACACTATCAGACAATTAATTTTGTTAGTTGGAAATATAAACCAGTCAATCAAATTAGAAATTTTAATTTGATTAATGTTCAACTTTGTCTTCAATTTGAATGAAATTATAATCAAATGTAATAACTAGCAACTGACTACAACTATTAATCGATTGCAATTTCGTTTAACGAACGACTGACGGTTAATTCTAGTAAACGATTAAATCAACTGCCGATTATTTCAACGATTAGTTTATTCCAACCAACGACCGACGATTAATTTTATTTATCGGTAAAATCGATTTAAAGGAACGTAATATAAAGTTGTGAAGGATGTGTGGAAGGAGGAATTGCTCATCCAGTGGGGCTGATGGCAGCGACTCCTTAAACTCCAGACGCCTGTTATTGTAACTAAACCTACTAGAGAGGCTGGTCACCCATCCTAGCGAGTTCCGCACACTCTGCTGCTTAAACGTCGAAGATCGGTAGGACTTCGACGCTAGGCGCGCAGCCACTTGCGGCTTGTGCTAGTCGAGTGTTTGAAACTCGTAGGGCCGCTATAGTTTTATCAATCGTGAACATTAATCAGTCGATCGAGCTAAAAATTTTAATTGACTAACGTTCAAATTTGCGAAATCACAGTCAAACTAGACACAATAAATAACCAACTGATAATTGACGATTGATCGATTGCCGATTTTTCAACGAAACGAATGACTCGATTCTATCCTATCTTATCTTAATTCTATTATTTCTATTAATCCCATGTATCGATCAGGTCGATCGCCGATTTTTCGACGAAACGTCGATCGATCGATCAAGCTGGAAATTTTAATCGGTCGCGCGTGATAGACAACAAACAGGAAGCGATCAGAGAAAGAATTCGTCTTTTTCAAGCCCTGTCTTCATTCTCGTTGGCAAAAATTGGCGAAAGAAGAAAGAGAGGAGAGTAGAGAGAAGGGAATTATTTCGCGTTTCGACATTTGGTTTTCAGAGTGACGCACTTTCTGTCAGGTGCGTTCTACGAGCACCGATCATAAACCGAACCGCGGGGATGAAATATGTTTAATCGCCGGAACGGGCACGTCGGAAGAACGTATTTTTTAACAACGTATTTTTTAACATACGTCAACGTCGCCGCAGAGTTGCGTCATCGGCAGATTGGCTCATTTGGATCCGCGAGTATCTGCGTTTGAAATGTCGCATCGGACCGATATATTTTCAGCCATAGTTTTGAAAAAAAAAAAAGAAAACAATCCATTCGTTGTTTTATTGTTCGGTCTTCCAATTACTTGGAGCTCAACATACGGTTTTATTAGCCCGTCCATAAATTGGGAACACGGTCGATAATTCTCCAACCGAGTTCGAAATACG
Source organism: Melipona beecheii (assembly GCA_032399605.1). Taxonomy (NCBI): domain Eukaryota; kingdom Metazoa; phylum Arthropoda; class Insecta; order Hymenoptera; family Apidae; genus Melipona; species Melipona beecheii. Next base: position 1,332,762 of record JAUCMO010000243.1, on the reverse strand, counting down.
GACGAGCGAAAAAAGGAAAAAGAGGAAAAAAGAAAAAAGTGGGCCGCAGACGACGCCGCTCTTCAATGCCAAAACGTGCACCGAGAAACACGTTTCCGATTGCAACTGGAACGCGTAATTTCCAGATAATGCGCGCGCGCACCTCCCCCCTCGCCCCTCTTCCATCAGTTTCCCAAGACGAGGATGATTATATTCAGTGATTAATAGACTGGCAAACTGGTCAACTGGTATATTATTATTATTATTATTATTATTATTATTATTATTTTTTTTTTTTCTTTCAAATAATACATCCGCCGTCGCGCGTCCCGCTCCTTCCCGCGGTACAACAGAACTGATTTAACTTGTTGAGGAGGATATGATTAATTGAACGAGCCGTGTACTTTATCACGAAACGCAGGAAAGGCAACTCCCGGGGATTAAAAGTTGGAAAATTCCAACGGGACCAGGGGATACGCACGGAAGTTTTTTACAGGCTTTATAAAGTCGAAGTTCCGCGGGCGTTCTTTCGATTTAAGACGAACTCGCCCACGCTCGTTCGCCAACGAACAGTGGAACAGTTGGAATTAAATTATACACGGGCTGCGCAACTCTCGCGGAAATTGTCCAATTTCAATTTTCTTAGCGAGACACTTTCGTTCGCCCCGGCGGAATTATAATTCGCCACGTGTCCGGTTATTTTCGGCGCGTGAAATGTCGATTTAATTACGAGACATTCCCCTCGTCCTCGTCCTCGTCCTCGTCCTCGAGTTTGGCCAATTGAAACTTGGAACGTCGTAGTCGAGCGATAAAGGAAGAAAGAAAGGAAGAAGGAAAGAAAAGGGGGAAAGACTTTGCAAAAACCACCGTTATAGGTTGGATATTTGGGTACAGAGAGAGGGCTGCCGGGGTACAGAGGTGGCTCTCTATTTTCCAGAGTGAAGGTGGAGATTACGGTTAATGTATTCCCCAGGGTGTACAAGTTCTTCGTCCTCGCAGCTGCAGCCGTCGTCGTCGTCGAGGACAAAGTTGTCGTTCGACCGTGCACGGCGAACCGGTGTGCCGTAACAATCGCCATTGCCATGTTAATGGCTGTAAACTTACGGCGCTGGTTCCACCGGCGGTCTCGTTCGATTTCTTCATCGTCGCCCGTGTGGAACTTGACAACCTTCTATCCGCGCTTCTTTTCAACGGTCAAAACCACGCAGGAGCCGAGCCAGTTCCAATGCAAATTCGATCGGGCAGCCCGACGCTTTATAAAGTAAGAATTTTCGTTCCAAACGTGGCGTTCTTTCCGGTCAGTTGTAGCTGAAGCAAGTGATGGCCCACTTTTATCACTGAAAGTGATTTTAGCGGAGGTAAAAGATCGGGCTCTTCAGATGCAACGCTAATGCAACGAAAATTAGCGATTGGTTGATTTGGCTCACGTGATTCGTGAGGGGCGTGGGGTAGCCCTCGAGTAGGCGTTGTCTGATATCAGGAGCGATCGCGCCTGTAATTTGTTTTCTATCGATACAAATGTTTGCATATCAATAAAATTTTATGGCAAAAGAGTCGTCTTCGAGACGAATCGTACTGGGGTACAAGTCGTACAGTTCTTTTTTTAATTGTATTTTAAATATAATCGATATTTAAAAATATATATATATATGTATCTATTTGTGAAAGCAGATACATATAAATTTATAATGTTACAAGTAGAAGGTTAGAAAATAATCATATATTTACGGAAACAAAACAAATGACATTGGTCTTATGCAAAAGGCCATCTCAATGTAGTGGTCCATATTTTCAGCTCAACTAACTATTATACGCAATTTTATTCCCCTGAAGAACCGGGCCATCCAACACGATAGTCTGTTACCTACAACTCACTCGTTTCATTCTCTTGATAGTACGACGATATGTGTATCTCATTATGGAGATGTAACCATAACCTCTGAACATCTGTATCAACAAAGTCATTACTTTTTGGTAAATTTTAGTAAATTACATATTAATTTAAAGGATAAATTTTTTGAAACTTTGCTCACATCGTACACACATAATCTCACTTTATCTTTCGAATGAAAACGAACGGAGAAGAATTAAAATTGTCAATCGAAATTAAAATATCGAGATTTGATAACGCGCGTATATTGACGAAATTGGGAAATTCACAAAAATCAGAGTCGATCGATCTGCCTCTCGAGTGGCAGGCTTCTCGCTGGTCGTCGCGACGACGCTATACGAAATTGCTATTACCGCGAGCGACAGGATTAATTCCGCGGAAGTCGAAGGTGTATTCGTCGGGGGCTAATGTCAGAGGCTCGAGCAAACGGGAAGGGAAATTATTCAGACTCTGCGGATGCTCGTCGTTTATCCTAGCCGGGGCGAGGCGAGGCGAGGCGAGGCGACTGGAAAGACTCTTTGAGTTCGTGAGGTGGCGTGAGCTTGGCGTTCTCTAGCGCGCGAGCGAGAGATATATGCCGCCGATACGTTTCGATGTCTCGCGGACTCGCCGTGAGCGAGTCGTGACAGGAAACGAGAGCGAGAAGGCAGAAGGAACCGAGGAACGAAGGATCTCGTTTTAATTCCAGGCTGCTCCGGCTGCCTCCTGCATATTCAGAAGTTTTGCGCCGAATGCCAGGCCGTTGTTATGCTAAGACCGTGAGGGCGACCCTGGTCGGCTCTTAGCATATTTCGACGATATTTCCGGCAGTGCCGTATCCGTGGGACTTCCGGTGGTGGTACTGTTGCTCGCCGAGAGTCTCACCAACCGCCTTCCTTCTTCTCGCGCGCAGTTTCACGCGCATTTGCATTATCAGCTTTAATTGCTGCTTGTTTCGTCGTCTCCTCTTTCGAGAACCGGTTTGACCATCGAATACATCCGAACGCGGTAACAATTTCGAAATTGTTCCAATATGTACGTCGATCAAAAACTCTCTCTACACGATCGAGTATTAATTAAAGCGATAGATATTCGATTTGCGCGTACATACGCACGAAATGCACGCGAGTAATGATTAAATTCTTTCCAAATTGTCGCGTAATTCCCGCACGCGGGAGAAGCGAAAATCCACAATGAATAGCGCAACTGTGTATCCGAAGGCAATGAGAAATTGTCGATAATTCAAACTGATGTATCTTTGTACGATCGCTCGTTGCCATTTTATCGAATTTTGAACGTTGGAGTTGTTTGTCACTTCGAATTTGTCACCGAATGTTTGTCACTTCAAATTTCGCTAAAACGGAAAAAGGAGAAAAAAGAAAGTCCTAACCTAAACCTAAACCTAACCTAAACCTTGAACGTTGGAGTTGGACCGACTGTTTGTCACTTCAAATTTCACTAAAACGGAAAAAGGAGAAAAAAGAAAGTCGTGGAGGAAATTTGAATTCGACGTAATCACGAAAAATACGTGGTTACGTTTGAATTTTGACGATTTCTCGCAAAGAAGTACTCTCCGTTACATTTCCGAGAAAACAAAAGCTTCACGCTTCGAAACGAGTCCAACGAACGTTCAAATTACAATATTAATTTTTCATCGTCATTGGTTATAATTGCGATTTTCGCTGCGCGCTTGTCAATTTCTGTTTTCGTGATTTTTCACAGAACGATCAAGAGCTCGTGATCTGATATACCGGGCGCGATCGTACAGGTGTACATCGTTCGAGCGCGCCGGTTCATTGTTTACGAATTTATACGGGCATCCCTCGGTAATGCGTTTAAAAGAACTCGTGGGAAGGGTTGCGCCGTCTGTGGTGCAACGTTAGGGGTGGGAGGGGATGGCGGATTACGCGGCAAAGTTTTTATGGGGAAGATTACACGAAGAAATAAAGCATTTAGATGGATGGTTAATGCGTTCGTTGGAATGCAGCTGTATCTGCGAGCTGCCTATTTTTGTAAAATATATATGCACACTGCACTGTTACGGCATTTACTGGCGGTAGTTGCTGGATTTGGTTGCAATAATTTTTATGGTATTATACGGGGCTTGCGTGCCCCGTATAATACAGGGCTGTGATATTTATATCGATATCAGGGAACTTATCCTCGCGAGATTATTACGATAGTTTATGGCCGTGTTATTTGAGTTATTGCTTGCTCGCGTATACCGCGTACCGGTCTTACCGGTCTCGCGGATTACAGTGAATGATTGTTAAGTGTTCTCACGCGTGCGGAAATTTTAACGAAGAGTAAGTGGGAAATATATGTATGCGCCCGCTACGAACGTAAAAAGTCGAGTCGAACGCCTAGAAAAACACGCAGCGAACATTTTGCGTAGTGAAAATATTGAAAGAGAGAGAGGCAAAGCTGGAAATTTATTAGACCTAAGCGCGAGCTTAGTTTTCTCTCTCTCTCTCTTTTTTTTTTGTTTCTCCGCGAAAAGCCCGGGACATTAATCAAAGACGACCATCCTCTCAGTTCTCGCGACCGAATGGCAATTTTTCTGCAAAGCGATGCTCGAACCCTTCCCCCTCCCCCCGGTTTTCAAGCATTTGCTTGTTTCGCTAAATTGTATTTTTATGATTGTCCGTCGATTTACGAAAGTATCTTGAAATTTATCGTTGGATAAACCCTTGAAAGGGAGGGGCAGGGGGGCGAACCGATTGAAAAATAATCGACGCTATGTCGCGATACTTTACGACGCCGTTACTGTTGCATCACTTCATGATGCGCGTTGCAGACCACGATTTTTACTTTCAAACTTCCGTTGTTACGTTTCACAGTATTCCATATATATTTATACCGTTAATGAGCCACACGGAGGCCGAGCAGAACGCACGTATCGACAGTATTTTATCGTTATTTCTAATTATTCGTACGTGCAAAGCCCAATGAGCGAATGCACCGCATTATCATTTGAAGAAATAAATTTCGCAGCTATACCGACGAGAGTTGGGCATTTAATTGCGCGTTTCATTCGTTGGCAATTTTCAAAGAATTCGTTCATATTCACGTTATTGCAGAGTGAAAATTAAACAAAAAATTTTGTATCCAGTGAACCAGTAATTGGTTGTACATGCATAAAGAAGGAATTTTCGTTGCGTTTGACGACTGATTCAAACTGAATGGACCAACATTTCATCTCTTTTTTCGTCTTCCATTTACGAACGATTTTCTCCCTTTAATGAAATGGCTGTCGTAGCTAAATTTACAAATAACACGTCGAGGCTTTATTTCTTTCGTTATAACGATCAATATTCGTTCGAGACAACGTTTTTGGAAATGTAATTCGGCTTGTATTACGCATTTAAATGACAGAAGAAGAGATTAAGTCAGACTTTGAATTAAAATTGGTCACACGACCTAACTACCGCTTGCCTTTTTAAAAAAGAGGCGTGCAAATTTGGCCTTGGTCAATCTTTGAGACATCTAATTTTAAGCGTAACTCATCTCTTTACTACTCTACTATAGTTTTAGTCAGTTTGTTTCTTCAATTCATCTTTTGCTTCATCTGAAATTTTTTTCTCCGTCGTTTTTATTTATTCATTTCCGTGACTATGCTATTTATCTGTCTCACTTATGATCTATCTGTATTTTAATATTGCTCTTGTTCAAGCCTCTTCTTCTTGAAAAGAGATTTCCCCCTGTAAATTGAACTTCCAATCATGTTACCAAAACTAAAGATGGAAAGAATTTTTATAAGAATATTAATTTTCTGCAGATTTTTAACAGACAAGATTTCAAATTGAATCTTAAAACGTGATCAAAATTGTTTTAACTTTAAGATGTTAATATCTTTAATTAGCGCTATCTAATGCCACTCTTACTGATTCCGTCTTATTGTCAATAATGTAAAAGAGATTTAGATTATTGATTTGATCCAATCTAAGAGAATTAATTTGAAAAAGTTCTCAAGAAAATTAATTAAAGAAGAAAAGATCAATATGATCAGAATTAGACACACGCGCTAGCGAACAAAGCAATAATAAAACATGCCGCATGGCTCTTTCGATATGAATTAATACGAACAATGAGTTTCATTAAACTTCGATTTCTTCGGCGAGTAAAGTTCGTTTGCTCCGATGCTTAGACTAACGTACCGTTTTTCAACTTCATCCGTTCGCGATTTTCCAAGAGAGCAAATGAAAGCTGGGAAGCAAAGAGAGAGCGACGAAGAGAAACGTAAGAAAAGAAGCAAGAAAAAGGAGTGAAGAGAAAAGAGGAAAGCGAAAGAGATACGACGAAGTAGAAATCTTCTTGCTCGTAGCTGTCGTCGCTGGAACTAACGCGTACGGTTGGTTACTGCGTCGAGGGGGTGGGGGGGATCGCGAGGATCGAGCGAAGCGCGTACATCTCGCGAGGCAGAGAAAGAGAGAGTAGATTAAGAGAAATATATTTCCAGATTCGTCTGTTCGGCGTGGAATTTACGAGGAGGGAACGTAATCGGAAAGTTATCTACAGAAACGTCGTAAAGAATCAGGAGTAGGGGGAGGGGAGATCGTTCGCACGGTCATGGGGGAAGATGACGAGATTGGGTGGCGAGAGAGGGAACGAGATTAAAAAATACATCCTGCGAGGCGCACAATTCGCACTCGGACAGCCGATCGATCATTGGTACGTATTACCATTCCATTCGCTTCGGGTTCGAGGCGTCGAAAGAGAAAGAGGGAATCCATCTTCCAGTGGCGTTTGACGTCGACGGATATACACTGAATCCACGCCGGAGGAGAAAGATCCTGCAATACTTCGCGACAGCGCGAACGCGAAAATAAAAGTGTCAAGGCTTCCGTGCGAGCCTCGAGCCTCGAGCCTCGTCGTGTGTCACGCGTTTCCTCGTGTTTTATTATTTTATCACTGAAAGTGATTTTAGCGGGGGTAATCCAGAAAATCGGGCCTCTTCAGGTGCAACGCCAATGCAACGAAAATTAGCGATTGGTTGATTTGGGTCACGTGATTCGTGAAGGGGCGTGGGGTAGACCTTTCTTGTTTTGTATCGATTCAAATGTTTGCGTATCAATAAAATCTTCTGGGCCTTTCAGCGAGACTAAAAATCGTACAAGTCGTGCAGTTTTTTATTCGCCCGCCTCTCGTCCACAGCTACGAACAGCAGTTTCTTCTTCGATAATTGGCCCACCGTTGTCGGAGGACGAAGGAGGACGAAGGCAGTTCAGAGAGTTCGCGATTGTCTAATTTCGTACACAGTTGTTAGCATCCTCGAGACATTTTGTCGTGGTACGACAAACGCAGAGAGAGAGAGAGTTGTTTGGTGAACCGTTGAGAAGGTAAACTTCGAGGTGGATTTTGCCTCGCTGCTGTTCGAAAGACGATACGATGCACGTTTCTTCGTATTTAGTTGCAATTGGACCGTGGATTTCGATGCGTTTGTGGAAAACTTGAAGAGGCAAACACACACACACACACACACGATGCATGTATTGTACGGAATATCCAGAGAGGAGTAACAATTATTACGATGTACGGAGAAACAATTCTTTACTTCAGTTTCGTTTCTTCAATTCACAACGCAATGCAATGCAAAAATATACAAGATATCCAAAGAAGAGTAATGATTATTACAATAATGTATAATTGTAATAATTATTGTTATATAATTGTATATAATTATAACAGTTATTGTCATTGCAATAACACGTGGAAACAATTTTTTACTCAAGTTTCATTTAAAAATTTAATATTCGTTCGTAAGAATATAATAGTCTAGTTGCAATTAAAACACTACTGGTGTGTCGTTAAAAAAAAAGAAAGAAAATTTGCGTCTCGGTGATATTTCAAGCAATTGGAGTTGCTTGAAATGATTCCACATGGATCGGAAATGGAAGTATCGAGGAAGATGTACAAAAATCAGAAAATAAAAGTTTTCCACGGCGAAGACAAGGGGAAAGGAAGGTGTGCGGAAAGCTGACGTGCCGCAATATTTGAAGGACGAGAAGCGAAAGAGAACGAAGGAAGAGACAGAAAGAAGACAGGCGTGATTCGAATCCAACGTAAACGCGAAGGGAAAGAGTTGAACACCTCTTTCCAGAACTTTTCAACGCTTCGGTCCCTTCGAACGCTCGTTTCCCCTCCTTCCAGTTTTATCGATTCGATTAACGTAAACTTAATAACAATTAAAATTCCAAAGCTGGTATCAATTGTTGTTTCTTTCCTTTTCTTTCCCTCAGAGGAGCTAGACTGATATTCGATGCCAGCGAAAGAAAGGAGATTTCCATTCTCGCTGTTAAAGTTGGCGAACAATTTTCAAATCAACGAGCTTCTTCGCTCTCTGGTATTTTTCTCGGTGTTGCGAAAACCTTTGGTTGGATTCTTCGGAAACTATCGAAACTGGCAATTATTCCGCTACTTCCTCGATCCCGCAGTTTTTTTCGCTGGACCGCTTCCTTAATTTCCGCAACTTCTCGCGGGGCGAACGTCTCCAGAAGGCGCCGATTTACAATATCCGAGTGCGATCAACCGCGCGACACGGGAGAGGAGGGGGGGGGGAGGAGAGGTCACAGGACAAAAGAGGTCGGGCGAGCGAACGCGGGGCCGAAAACAGGGGAGGACAAAATTGCGATTAGTCTGCGACCTCCTCTCTCCGGGTCTAGCAATCCATTAGCGGAGAGTCGCGGAGAAGTCGAACGTCCCGCGGAAAGGTCGTCTTAGGAGCGGGTCCTCTGATTAAAATTCGCGAAAACTCGCCGCCGTATGAAAAGCCGCCTTTGCCCGTTTCTCGCGAAAAATCTCGCCGGTGATCCTCGACGCTGGTGTTCGTCCTCTCTCCGACGATGTCTTCGCCTCCTTTCCGTTTTCTCCGAAGTGCGCGCTTCTCGAAAGAGATCAAAATGGCGCGGCCATTTCCCGACGAAGAAAAAGAGAAAGAGAGAGTGAGAGAGCGAAGCGCGGATCGCAGAGGGGGAAAAAGTGGAACGCAGAAGGCGGCGGATGAACGCGAGCGGAAAAAAGGCTGGCAAAAGAATAGTTTGGCGACTGCTTTGAACGGAGGGCCAAAGAACGGAGATTACGATGACACGAAAGTAACCACGCAAGATGATTAATGGACTTTCCCCGTTCGTTCGTTCGACTATCGTTCCTTTCGAACATTGGCCACGGAACGAAAGCAACGAGGGTGGATCGCGGGGCTGGGGGGAGTTTGGTCACGACAAAACCTGAAATACCGCGGATCCCAGCTATTCCTATATCCGAGAAACCGGTAACATGTCCGATTGCGACCGAAATATTTCAAGGAGAGATGCCTTCGCTAAGAATACTTCCAAAAGAAAACGCGAGCTTTTCTTTCTTCCGAGCTTGCTGGAAGCACGCTGTGGAAGATACACGCTCTGCGAGGAAGAAGAAGAAGAATATTTCGTACGCATGTGTGTATGTATGTATGCGTGTGCATGCATCGTCGAGATTTCTTGCAAAGTTCTCCTTGCCAGAGTCACGTGGAATTTCGCATAAATTCCGACGTGCCGGATTGGAAAAATATTTCGATCTCGCTTTAAACCGGGAACTATTAGCCGTAGTAAAAACTCGCACGTGCAGTTCGAGGTGAAAAATTCGTTGGAAACGAAATATTTCTTTTTTTTTGGAGGGGGAGAAGGGAAAAATTGGATACTATCAGATTTTATCGAAGTTTTCGATAAAAGTGCTTGAAATTGTATGCCGGAAAATGCACGCGAAAAACACACAGTGATAAAAAAAAAAAATAGATGCGAATTTGGAGACAACAAAATGCCGAAAATTGATTTCCTAGGTTTTAAAAAAACCTCGCTGTATCGAGAGTACAGTGTCGTAAATTATTTTTGCGGCCTTACAACCCTCTCTCGTCCAAGTAGTTGTTCCTCGCTGAAACTCGGAAATGACAAAAGGGATCGTTCCACGACTGGGAAAGGATCCATCGACAACAGCTTCTATTCCCATGGAAATATCAATCTTGCAGATAAACACGGTACTTCTTTGGTACGACTTCTTTGTCGTGCCGCGTCCCATCGACGAAAAGGATGAAATACTTGATCCCGAAAATTCCATATCCCGAGAATATCCTCCTCCGCCGATAAAGTGGACTAAGAACACACAGGGCAGGTGATACGCAACGAGTATCTCGCGAGAGGGATAAAAATTGAGTTCGATCCTCCGGATCTGTATACCCCGGTTCTTCTTGGTTCCGGTCCAGCCAGGCACTTCAGCCGTTCCCCCGGCCAACTCCGGCTTATGAAAAAGCAATCGGCGATGTTCGAGAATCGTTCGTAAACCGGATCGCGAGCTTTTTCATTTAACGCTGAAACGTACCGTGCCGTGGTCAAACGATCGGATTTAAAAGATACGCGTTGAAGGACACGCCTGATCTATTGAAATTTCTTTTTCTTCGTGGCTGGATCTACCACAATCTTCGATTCCTTAAACAACTTGCTGCACGACTTTTTCTTCGCCGTTTTATCGAACCTCGAACGTCAGATTTATACAACGAAAGTTGAAGAGATTCCAACATTTTGCTGTATTTTCGACTCTAACGTTCAGAGTTGTAATTAAACGATAAACTAAGGATGTAACAACTACGGGTTATAACTTGACAAAGAGCTATGATAACAACCTACGATACTACGCAATTACAGCGAGCAACGCTCGTCCAAGAATATTGGAAGGAAGATTGCGAGGCAGGGTGTTAAACGACTCTATCCAAGGGGGAGAATCTGCGCCGACCTCCATTCCCTCCCGCCCGATTGCTAATTTTCGAAGGTAGACGAGGCGTCGAAGCCCCTGAAAGACAGGGACGAGATGAAACAGGCGACAGAGTAAGAAGGCGCGTCCAAAGAGATGAAAACCCCGTTCGTCGTCGCAGCTCCGCGTCGAGACACGCCAGGGGGCTGTTTGCCAGGGCTGTGCGCCTTTAATGGAATGTCAACCTGCCGCCTGTCGAAATTTTTTTCGCCAGCCGAAAACCGGGCCTCTCTCGGCTCGTTCGGCACTCGGACAATTACGGGGGAAATCCTCGGCGTGCCACGGTGGAGACGAAATGTTTCGCTGGGCTGCATCGTGGGCGCGGCTCTCGTCTTGCGTACCCGTGGATCGATAAGGTGCCTGAATGAGACCGTCACCGGAAACAGCGCGATGAAAACCGACTGTTTACGCTTCGCGCGACCGTCGCTCCACTTTCGATCGTCGATGGTCCGAAAAGCAAGCCAGTCGAGCGAGGCACGAGTACAGCAAGATTTACTTTCCCTCGAAAAGTAAAAGCAAAAGTCGAAACAAATTCCCGCGGTGAAGAATTTCATCACCTTCACGTGCTTGTGCTCGCGATATAGCTGTTTTATGATACATCAGCGAAGAAGCGCGAATCGAATTTCCATCCGAGGCACGATTTATTTTCACTCGCGTCAGCGAAAAGAATCGATACTCGTCGTTTCAACGAAAAGGAGGAAACGATCGAGTAATTGCATAAGTTACGGCGAAAGTAACGGTACAATCGTACACGCGCGTCGTGTCAGCCGTATCAGAAACTTTATCAAACGGACCTTATCGTTGCGCGAGATCCGCTTTGTGTCGTTTCGCCTGCTCGAGAGTCGCCGGGACACTCTTCGGGACGAACGAACGAGTTTTTCGAGCGGAGTAGCAACCAATTAAAAAGTTCGTTACTCGGAGTGAAGACGACACCGAGGCGGCCCCCCCCCCCCTCCGTCAAACGGGCAACTTTGCCCCCGTCGGGGGAGAACGTAGGGGTTAATTTAACAACCAGCTGCCGGCTACGCGGCAAATAACCATCGGCTCCTTTCCCGGTTCAACCGTTGTTGTCCGCGAGAGTACAATTAATTGCTACAGCCAGATGCAAATCGATCCGTGTTTGTTTATTTCGTATTTCGCGGTCCGGCGTTCGAACGCGCGTTCTTTTGGAAACAAAACATTATGTTACTGATCTCTTAAACAAGTTTCGTTTTATTTTGAGAACGTGCGCTTAGTTATTTCTAGGCGACGACGAGTATACTCGATGCACTTTCTGTGAGTTAATTGCGTTAAACGACAACAAAATTATGAATTTTTGTTAGTGTTTCTTTCGAAAATTTTCAATTTTATTGGTACTTACAGAACTTGACGTTTTATTTTTTAAAAATCGTCCCATCAAAGAACAAAACCATTAAAAATTCAAAACGTGGAGGAAAGAACTTGAATTTTCACTGATTCGTAAAAATCAAATGTTTGCAAAATTGAAACGATTAAAGATAAATTTAATTTGTTTCTGCAGTGTATCGATTGCGTCAGATTTCCCGTTATTTTCAAATGCGTATTTCCTTTGTTTGTTTTATTGCCTTGAAATATGTTCTAAAATGTGCTAAAATTAATATATATATAATTTGTTTACCTAAATTTTACAATCAATAGCAAAAGTGAATTTTTTTTTCTACGCGACGAGTATACTCGACATTAAACAAAAAAATTCCATCTCGATATAAACGTTTAAGCATTTTTATTCACGTCTTTCGAGTCTTCAAAAAAATACACTGCTTTAAAATATCTGTAAAATATCTAACAAAGATTCTCAACCATTCATTTCGAAAGTGGCACAACAAATCGTCATATTTTTGAGATCGTGAGATATTTGAAGGACTCGACAAAGTCTCAGTGGTTTTCAACGTATTGGCTGTGAAATTGTTTCAAAATGAGAGTTTTAAAATCACGTAGAATTGTAATTCGTCTGATTTTTTAACTTGATTTCTTCTTTTTTTTTAAATAAACTCGTGCAGGCTCGTATCGACTTACATTGTTCAATTTGAAAGAAAAAGCAAGTTACAACGCGATAATTTAAATTTTTAATTTTAATTCTTCAAACCGAAGATACTTTACATCTGACACGATGTTGTAACAACTAACGTTGACTGAGGAGAAAATCCAGTGGACAATATAATACATAATTCATCCACATCGAAGAGAGGAAGGTAGAAACGGTGCGGATAAACGTTGCTTATAATTTTAAATAGAAGGAAAGAAACCAACGTCAAAAATATTTCAAGCACGATACAAAGTTGAAAATACAATGTGCAACAATTTAAAAAATATTCAAAGAATCTGAAAAAGAAGAAGGAATGTTAATTATTTTTTACACAAGATAATAGAAGTAATGACGAGACTTTGAAAGGTTACTCGACTCGTTTCTAGAGAATAACCAACCACACGATGCACGTAAATCGTTTTCATTGTCGATGCAAGCGAACAAACCTAACCTAACAGCTCATTTTGGCGCGAACGTTACATAACCTAAATAGCTAATTTTGGCGCGAACGTTACATAACCTAACAGCTTACTCTTTTTAGAAGCAACTGAATTGAAATCGCGGAAGAGGGGGGGGATGTAAACGTGTTGCAAATTTCTTCCACAAAATAGCGAGTGAAAGTAAGGAAAAAAGGGCAAAATGAAAATTGTGTCACTCGACTCTAGCAGCGAGTGATCTCAATTACGTCGTCCTATTAAGCCGAAACTTAATCACGTTCTCCGAACGCGACCGCGTGCAGAATTCACGCGATTCCCAGTTCATCCCAGGAAATGTACCGAGTCCCCGTTCTCAAGCTCTTTTTATCGGCCATCAGGCGCCGAAAAGCGCTCGAAACTCGCTCGATGCATTTTTTTTCTTTTTTCTTTTTTTGCTGATTTAATCACATCCGCGGCCACGGGGGCAGCTTTACGACCGCAATAATGCCCGCTGGATATTAGTTTGCAAGTTCACCGACGAAATATCAGGCGACGAACGTTTGCAATTCCTCCAAGTGTAAGTTACGACGGTGTTTCAAAGCGGCGGCGGAGAATGTTTATCACGACGACGGGAACGGTTACATTCGCCGGTAGAAATTTGATGGAGATTTACGTTTTCTTGCTTACGTTCGTTGCGCGCGCGAGACAAAAACTCTCGAACCGTCGCCGCGCAGCACCTCCGCGTGGAAACGAGTCGAGGTGAAAAGCGTCAGGATGCGTGTAGTAATTAAGCGGAAGACGGTGAAAAAGCTCGAGGGAGAAAGGTATGAGATATGACCGGACACGTTCGTCGTTGCTTGAACAAGAAGTCGAGCGGTCTCCCGCGAGAAAGAAAGTGGTACCGACCGGAGTTCGAGAATTCTGCAAACGGATTAATTTCCTTTTTTTACAGATCATTACGTCGCCCGCTGCGATGAAAATCGTCTTGAACTTAAACTCTCAGCCTCTCAGCCGTGGTTTTACTTTGTGTCGCTGCAACGATTATATTCGTTCGCTAATATAGCTGCTAATTGCAAAATTGAATTAAATTACAAGAAAATGACACCAATTTTTTTTTTTAAATCAACAATTTTATCGTTCAACTCGATTAATATTATTTGCAAAACTTGGACGAATTCATAATTTTCTTAAGTTAAACGAAAAAATCAAAAAATCCAAACATTTAATTCGAGTAACAAATTGTAACTTACTTTTCTCGCACGACGAGTACATATTTATTCAGCTAAGAGATTAAATATTGTCCGACTCACTCTCTCTATACACTTGCCTTGTCACACACTCAAAATTGTATTTAAATTTACCAACTCGTAGATTCGCCTCCGAGTTATAACGTCGTTTGCAGCTCTGTTTATAATTCCGCTAGCTCTTGGGATCCGCGAATTGATCGTCAGGCGAGATAACGAGTTTATAATTAACGCGATGACTTTCGAGCATTTGAGCGCGGTTAATATGAATCCGAACTGCACTCTTTGCTCGCGAGCGACTCGCGTCGGCGCCATTTTGGTCCGCTGCTTCGTTCAAATGCATTTTAACGATCGATTCCGCACACTCGTTTGAAAAGCTAGAAATTGAGAATATACGTATAAAGATCGAGATGAAAAGGCCAACATTTAAACGAAGGTTAGGATAGAAATTGAAAGAAACGAGGAAGGACCTCTCGAAGGAAGAAGTCCCTTTAATTCTATCGGTTTCTCTGCCGGTTTCGAGTGCTCGATCGTTGCAGTTGGCATGACGCAGAGAGATCTCGATCCCGATGTGGAAGATTCAGTTTTGTGATACGTACAAAGCCTGAAAGAGCACGAGTTCCGGATACGTAAATTTCTCGGCGAAATAAATGGCAGACGTGTTTGAAAAATGGCACGTATGCACGCATAGATTGTCGGAATGAAACTGGGTTCCCAGTTGAAAACTCGGAGCGGGGACGAATATTCGAGTATCGAAGATCGACAAATTCCACGGAGGGAAGGGAAGGAAGTCGCGGAGACACGAAAATTAGAAACTCATCAAGGATGAAAATTTAATCTTGGCAACCGAGAATTCTATTTGCGCGTGAAAGCCTCGATCAACATTCTTCTCCCCGAAACGATAAAGCACGATAATGCATCCTCGTTTCTGCGGGATTTACGATCGTCGATAATTTATTCTCGGTTCTCCCAGGCTTACCGCTCCGTCAAATATCTTTTCTTTATCGCAGCAACAACAATGGCGATACCTCTGCGGCCTTTTTCACGACTCTTTGAAACTATTCCGCGGATATATATGTCCATCTTAATTTGGTCGAATACACTGTTAATCGTTCGGAAGAATCCCTCGGCTGACCGTCAAAGCCTTGCTTTAAACGAACAGCTCTCGTGGGTGAAAATAAAAAAATTGGAGACAAAAAGACCGAGCACGCTTTTTCAACGATTCAATATCCGGCAACTACAAAACGATAGTTCTCGCTGAATAGTGCACCAGGCAGCAAGCCTCTCTCTCTCTCTTTCTCCCTCCGTGCAATAAAAATCTACGCTTTTTTTAAAACGAATAGCGCTCAAATACGTACGTATTTCAAAGTCGCAGCCTTCCAGTCGCGGCACGCTCGTTCCACGTCGTCGTCCAAGAAGCATCTCCACGTCCCTCCCACGGTAAATGGCGTTCCCACTGTTAATTCGATCCTATCGGATATCGCGCTAACGATTAAACCAAACATCGTATAAATTTCATCGCGTGTACGGTGTGCCGCTTCTGCTGCTCGTAAGCAAGCATCGCGATCGATACCGATTCACACACATATCGATGATATTTCAACGATTCCGCGAGAAATGTCCGAGCGTATCGAAACTTTCGCTATTGATATCAATTTTCGATAGCAATGTTTCTTACCGACGGCTACGATCGGCTCGGTGGTAGTTGGCGAACGTGTCGATACCCGATATCTGATAAAATTATCCTGCACGCTTTACACGTATGTGTATATATATATATATATATTGATTTAATATTTTACAAAAATTCTAGACACTCGTTGTGTTTGGTCGATGACTGCCTCCCGAGCAGAGAGAAGAGAGAATTTTAATTACACGCGGATCGAAGAGTCCGTCGATGAATTAGAAAGAAACAAGAAACGCACGTAGCAAGAATCAAATATTTTGCGTGCCCGTGCTTATCATCGTGTGCGTGGTTCGATCACGTGATTTCGCGACTTTTTTATCTACTTTCCGCTACCCCTTTCACTCTCTCTCTCTCTCTCTCTCTTTTGCTCCCATTTTTTGCAATATCCACAAAACTCATGGACTTCCAATCTGTTTCGGTAATAACCAGAGTAAACGATCGGACGTGACGTCACGCGGTTCGAACACCGGAAAGTCGGACGGTTTGGAATTGTCGGCACGCGTGCACGTGCACCGAGCGTTCCGACGCGCGAAACGGGGACAACAGGAGCGCGGTCCGCGGCACGGCCATTACACCGTTAATGTTGGACTTTGTTTGCCTTGAAAATTGATGCCCGCCATACCGGGACCCACCCTCCTCTCTTTCGACCCTCGCAACCACCGACCTCTCTTGTTGCTTCTCCGCTGCTATTTTTTTCCTCCGCTTGCCGCTCCCTCGTGTACCTTTCGCTGCCTATCTGTCGCGGCTTTTCCCGCGCGCGGGAAACCGATACGTTTTATCAGGGATCGTTCGAATGTGAAATTCTCTGTCGCTTCATTCCGTATTTGCAGGAGAGCGTGTTGCGCGAAGTTTCCGTGGCCGCGGTTTCGAAGATGATCCACACGGCACGCGGCTCTCGATCGCCGAAAACGGAACGTCCTATACACCCCAGGACAAAGAGAGCTTTCTATTAAACGAGCGAAGACGAGTAAATAGAAAATCTTTCTAAAAAAAGTATTTTCTAAGAAATATGATAGCACAGTTCGTGAAGAAGAATGCATAGAAAGAAAAGAAACGAGTTTAACAATTCTTTGAGATTTGCAAAGATTTATATAATTTTTTTAACGATTTTTTCTCACTCCTCCGCAACACACTTTTTTAAATTCGTTAATATTTTACGAACTGTCTCCCGTTATTTTCTGTAATATTCAAGTCCAGTAACTGGCTACTCTATTTAAAACAGGAATTTCTTTATTTGCAAAAGTATCGTTTCACTGCTCTCGCGGTGTGCACGACCACGTTACCACGTTGAAAAATGTACTTATTTCCAACAATTCGTATCGCGTACGCGTTAATTTGATCGTTTCGATATACATTTCGTTATTTAATTTCCCAGTAATAAATTTTATTTCCGTGGTAATCAATATCTCTCCAAATCATTACATCGCCGCCTCCCATGTGTGTCGACGACTCAAATGTTGTTTCTCCTTTTGTAAATCGTGGTAACACAGGGTGGGCCAAAAGTTTCTTCCCACCTATTTCTTTTTAATTACAATGCTTTTTAATTACAGCAAAATATAAGAAAGAAAAAGTTTTTAATACGATTTACTTTAATAAAAAGTGACTTTTGGCAGTAAAGGTCATCAGGTTCCTCTAAATTGAATTTGTTCCTTCATTACTTCTTGCAGACAATTCGTAATACTTAATATAAGCAAATATAGAGTGTGCCGTCTTTGCACGCCGTTTCCGAATTTCGTCAGGTCGTAAATCTCGTTAAGAGTTAATTTACGAAGCCGTGGAAATTGGCTCGAGTTACCAAGAGAGAATTACCAGCGATTTTTACGAAAATATTTCGCCGACGAAAAGGACGACGACGCTCCTGGCATGACTGAGTTTGTCAGTCGCAACTTTGTTTCCCTAGTCCCTCCTTCCCGATCAATTTTCCGATTCTTATCCCACGTTTTCTGGGACCCGATGCAATTTTGCCTTTAGCTCACCGGATTTCAAACTCGGGATGCTTTATGGTCTCGAGCGTAAAAGATTTTGCAACAGAGTTAGAGCGATAAGACATCGGCGTTCAAATTTGTTTTGTCAGATTTATTGGGCAGTGTATCTTTGCACTCTCCCTCTCTTTCTCTCTGCTAATTTACATCTCCATCTCGGCGGTAGACCGAGAACCGAGAATCTTTCGCAAAAATTTAGCCGTGCTAAAGATCGACGATAAGTTACCGAAGCGGATTTACGAGCGGGCAGATAAAGTCAAAACTGCGAGTAAAACTGCGTACGTTATTGCCGGATGTGTGCCTTCTCAGTTGTCGAATCGGTATCTGCTTTCCGAGTTACCTGCGAAACTCCGAAGGATCGATCGTAACGCCATGTTTTTTCGCAACGATATCTTTTTGATTTAACGCCGGCTGTTGCATAAAACTGTCTTCGAAACGGGGAGATTCTTTGTGATTTCGAAACTCAGCTATCCTAAAGAAGAATTCATCTACGACAGCCACGGACAAATTTTTCTTTCCACTCTCCTTCTTTTCCCTCTAACTCAGAAAATCGGGCCTCTTCAGGTGCAACGCTAATGCAACGAAAATTAGCGATTGGTTGATCTAGGTCACGTGATTCGTGAGTAGGAGTGGCATTGTCTGGTACTGAGCGATCGCGCCTGTAATTTGTTTTGTATCGATTCAAATGTTCGGATATCGATAAAATTTTATGATAAAAAAAAGTCATCTTGCTTCTGGGCCTTTCAGCGAGACGAATCGTACTGGGGTACAAGTCGTGCAGTTTTTTAATCTGTTGTTCTTTTGCCCGTGTTAGATGTATCTTCTTGGCTGCTTATGGTCGCTAACGACCACGCAGATGCTCATACTGACCGCAAATAAAATAAGTGACAACAACGATAATAACAACGCCGTGTAATTCCAGCATAATTTACACTCACCGATCGTCGTCAGCACCGTGAGAGAGTACAAAAACGCCTTGGCAAAGTTCCACTCGTACTCCGGTATCCGTCTCTCCGTCACGGTGTCGCTCGCGGAACTTCCGACGTACGTCCCGGCGTTCTGAGTCGCCATCATGTCCTCGGTGATCCTCTTCACCAGTTGATCCTGAAAACGTGCGATCTCCTGGGCAGCCAGCTTCGTCCAGTTCTCGCGGTAGAGAATGTTCAGGCTCTCCGTGATTATCCATATGTTTTCCACGGTCTTTGCCCGGGCCTCGTGGCTTGCCTACAGAAGAAAAGAATATCTCCATCTTAAGATGTTTCCAAGGGAAAGAAGAATCGCGCGAAAGGAGAGTTTTTCAATCGACTCGCGATCATTAGCGTCCAGGAATCTGAGTAATGCTGGGTAACTGCACAAACTAATAAGATCGGTCAATGTAAAACTGAATCCACAAGCAATGTGTCGTTTTGTCTCAAATTTAACAAACTCATGTTTAACAATTGCCATAGTTAATATTTTTTCATATTTAATAATTGCCATCTACTGTGGTAATAATTTAACTTATCTCAACATAACCTACATTCTAGTTAAATATACAGACATTCAATGTGCCTATCGTTAAATTACACTATCATAGATTAAGATTAAAATAAAATTTCGTACAGTATCAAAAAACGACGTTACTTATGGGTTTAACCTTTAATATGCATCGTTTCCATGCAAGAGACTCCGGTGCAACGGGTGTCGTTTTAAGGAAGGAGGAAACCGGTCGGTAGACGACCGATCGATGAAACTCGGTTGAAACGAGCGGCAACGCCAGAGCGCGCCGATAATTCGATTGACTTTGGGTTCGCCGAGGTCGTCTCAAATACGAAAGTGCGATCGAAATCGAAGTTCACATCCAGCCTCGTTGTTCCACTAAACGATATCGTACGGGATGGTGGAAAATTCACCAATCGGTACGAGTCGGGTCGGAGAAAGGAGATTTTGTGGCTCAAAATAGGAGGAAGATCAAGAGTAACGAAAATTTGTTTTTTTTGAAAGAAATGAAGAATCGGTCGAACAGGCATTAACGCTTAAGTAACAGATTTCATTAGTATTTCATCTTCAATTCACGATCGAAAAACATGCAACGAAGAAAACGTTTTTCAAAAGTACCCGAGCAATATAGAAAATTGATTGGAATGTAATTTGCGATGCATTGGCGCTGGTTCGTAACAAACGCGTTCGCTCGTAACAAAACGAATCGTTAACCGTAAAAATGTAACAAAGAGAGATAAAAAGAAAAGAGAGAGAGAGAATGGGAGAACGAAAAAGGGAGGGGAAAAAAGGAAAAAAACGACGTCGCGTCGGTGGAATCAATAGTTGTGCACTCACCTGCTTGAGCCAAGCGGTGGCATTCCGCCTGGTAGGCTGATTCCCCGCTATTGTGGTAGCAAGTATCCTTTGTTGCATCCCAGGATCGGCACCGCCCTCGATGGCGAGGAAGATGAAGCTACCGAGCAGGGTGTATGCCACGAGTAGGGCGCATATGCCGAGGTTTATAATACAGCCCTTGAGGAAGGAATGGTGGCTGGCCTTGTCCGGCACTCCGCCGAAGCAAAGACACCTCACTTGCCTCGACGGATGCGTTTTCGAGCGGTCGGACGTCGACCTCTTCAAGGACGATGTATTGCCATTGTTCGTTGAGGGCTTGAAGCCCTCGTAAGCTCTGTAATGTCTCGCGCTGTCCTTCTCCATTCTCTCCTCCTTTCTTTTCTGTTTTTTTCTTCTTCTGCTTCTTCTTCCTACCGGATCACCCAATTCTGTCCTCTGACTCTCATTTGTCCACGCTCGGTGACTCAGCTCGCTCTGCACGAATCGATGACGACGACGAGCGAGGGAAACAGAGAAACAGAGAGAGAGAGAGAGACAGAGAGGGAGAAAGAGAGAGAAAGAGAGAGAGAGAGAGAGAGAGACAACAGCCACCTTCTTCTAATATTCTTCGAAATCCCTCGACGAATTGATCATCCCTCGCTCCTTTCGTTGCGCTGCCCTCTCGCCACCCGCTAGATCATCTTTCCCCGAGATATTTCGCCGCCCCGGTATTTCCCGCAGCTCGTTCGAAGCAATGAGCAACGCAGCTCACCGTCGTGGGGGCATGCTCACCCGTCGTGACACTCGTCGTCGTGGCTTATCTATCTCGAGGCGACCGAGGAGGAGTCGTCGACGTCGACGGCGACGGCGTGCTGGTTCCTCGACGATTTTCTGCGCGATCGTCTCCGCGATCTTCGCGAGTCCATTCCTTTCAACTGCATCGCGTTGCAAACGAAAGCGCCCGAGGCGTCGACGAGTTCACCGCTCGGGGGACACTCCATCGGTGCGATTCGCGCGATTTTCGCCAACGACTCGCGCCGTTTGTCGGCCGTTATCGGCGGGAAACCGCGTCTAAACGGCTCGTGGCGGCTTTTATTATTGTCCCCCCTTTAGGAAACGGAAGCGGGATCTCGCGGGGGGATGGTCGGGGAAGCGTTGGATCGCGTGTGCGACGCGGGCAGCACTCCCGTCATTTTTCTAGAGCCGGACTCGGTCGTCCTGACTGGAACGCCGTCCGGAATTCTATGGGCAAAATCGATGTTGGAGATATTTTCTGGGATATTAGTTCGAACCCGGGAGATGAGGAGAGAGAGAGAGAGAGAGAGAGAGAGAGACCGAAATCGAAAGGCTCGATCCTCGTTTTCGGGGATATTGCCCTCTCAAGCAAGCTACGCATACGTTTATGCGAGATATTTATGGCCGCCCGGTGCAATAACCGTTCCAAACTCGATCTTATTAAAGAATCCGTCGACGTTAAGCGGGATTCGACGGTAATCCCGCTGTACGAGCCTCGGGAAACGCGACGTTCGTCCGTCTTCTCGAGTTTCAACGTCTTCTCCGTCTTCAATGGGGTTGGATCCAGCAATTTTGACCGCCGATTTTCGACGATCTCCGTCTCTGGTGGGTCCACAATTCGGCAAGGTTCGCAGGGTTCGCGCAGAGTGGCGCGTGCCGATCGATTAAACTCCGACGAACGGAGAGGTGTCGCGGAACGGAAACCACCGGCACTCCGGAACACACGTAGCGGCGTTTCCGCTACACCGCGACGATTCTTTCACCCCGCGCGTTGCCAGCCAAATGGAAACTTAAACAACGGCGCGGAGTGAATTTCAAGAGTGTCTCCATGAGTCACTCGAACTTTTCTCCGTGCCGGTTGAATGTAAAGGCACCCGGGAGATTTCTCCCCTCCTCCACGTTTCTTCGATCTCTCTCTCTCTCTCTCTCTCTCTCCTTCTCTCTCTCTCTCTCTCTCTCCCCTTCTCGCGCTCTGCCAAGAACAGAAGCAAGGGAAAAAAGGGAGACGTAGCCGCGAGTGGAGCCGCCGGGATGCAGACAAGGAACGCCGAGCCAACGCGGAAGGAAGTGGATGGCAACTTCAAGCCTTTATTCCGGCAAACAAGATTCCCGGGATAAGTGTCCTCGATGTACGTCGCGACTGCCTGGGTGGTCCTGCACTCCGGCGCGAATTTTCCACGACGATATATTCGTTCGTATATTCGTTCTTCCACCTCTCGCGTCTCCTGTCTTCCTCCGGCTTGCGAGACGCTGCTACTCTGGCAGCTCGCGTCGATTTAACGGATCGCCAGCTCGCGTCCTCCTCGCGCAGGGGGGACGTGAAACTCACCGCGAGAAGCCGCTCAACCTGGTCGCGCTCGATTCGGTGATTCGCTCTCGTGCCATTCTACGCGCGTGTCTCGCTCGTTGCAGGTGCCGGCGAATGAATTAGCCGATCGTTTTTGTTCCGCTTCAGGCTCGGGGGCGATCTGCAAACAGAACCAGACGAGGTTGGTACTCGCCGATCGAAAGGAATTTCTGGAATTCGTAGGGCAGGATCTTGCCCTTTGGGACTTTTGCCCTTTTTTGGGATTTTTCCCAAGTTT
This sequence comes from Melipona beecheii, assembly GCA_032399605.1. Lineage (NCBI taxonomy): Eukaryota > Metazoa > Arthropoda > Insecta > Hymenoptera > Apidae > Melipona > Melipona beecheii. The sequence continues at coordinate 1,309,870 of JAUCMO010000243.1, read as the reverse complement.
TAAAACAGTGGAAATTGCAAGAAAACGAAGCACGGCGGATTCTTCGACGAAGAGAAAGTACAAACATTTCTTTTCGTCTTTTCTTTCCTATTTTCATCATTTATAGTCGCATCAGCCACTTGCGTGAGTTATGAGCGACTTGGAACTGAATCTTACAATTTATCGCAAAGATTCGACTGTCTTAGAAAGTGTATTGAGTTTAGGACCGATTCTTTGTCTTTTAGGTTAGGTTGGTCAGGGAAGGTACTTCTTTCCTTGACGCGTATACCTTCAAATGAGAATAAATTAATTCATTTCGTTTCTTTCCTTTTTTTCTATACTGTGAAGCGGCAATTTTTTCAAAAGGTGTGACCTTCGAGGGTGTTGAAAAATCTTTGTTACGCGAAACAAAGTGGAAAGGTTGCAAACGAAAGACACAAAACAATGGACAATTAAAGATTGGGAAAAGGTCCTGTGGACTAATGAATCGAAGATCGAGGTGTTTGTGTTTGCAGACGAGTTAAATCATTTGCATCATCAGCAAATATATATACGCGCAATTTTCCTGGCCAGTATCGCCAGAGCGTGTACGCTCAATTCTCTCGTAATCGTTATCGTCAGAACGTTTATATATGCGCAATTTTCCAGTCATTATTATCAAAGCGCGTTCTTAAACGATATTGTGAGTTTAAGGTTAGGTTGGGTTTGTTGTTCCGCTTATTCCAATAACATACACGTATGTATATACGCAGTAATTCTTTTTTCTCACACAATTTTCCATTTTTTATTATCGACACAAGATACAAATTACCGAAACGTGAAGTTGTTTCTTATAATTTTTGAAAAAATTGAATTCTGGCCAAAGAAAACAGGTGACTCGGTTCAGATGAACTGAACTTTTCATATTTATTGTAAATAATTACAACGCTTTGTCATTTTCAATGACAAAGTATTTTAAATAAAGGCATCTTAAACGAAGAGGGATGTTTTACGTGGTAATGCTATTCCAACGGTTAACTGAATTAATCGTTCAACTGGATTGGAACAGTTGTTTAATCAAGACAATTAAAACTTTTGATTACTCGAACCAAATTTTGTACTTATGCGTCGTAATAATCTTGGACGTCGAAATGTCAAATTGTTCAAACCAACGTCAAAGTATGTAACAATTCGAGATTGAGAAACTTTCGAATGACCTAGATAGGAAAATATCGTCTCGCTCCGAAAACGGATTTATAGAATATTCTGCAGCGAGAATGGAACAACGCGTCGGTAGAAACTTGAACTTTTTTGAAAAAGTTGGCCGCGCGAATAGTGAAAATTGTGAAAAAATGCAGAGACCCGACGAAGAGAAAATACAACGCGGTATTCTTTTCTTGGTGCACGTGTCTTTAAACGAAAGAAGAAAAAACTTTGAACGATTCTTTCATTTCTTTTTCTTCCGACTTTAATACGTACACAAATATTCAAGCAAGTCGTCCTAAGACTTCAATTTCTCAGACTCTGTGTTGAATATTTCGCTCGCGGGGGCACCGCACGCGTCAAACTATCCAATAATAATAGAAGCAGCGACCCTTCCCCCCCCCTCCTCCCCTCTTTCGCCGCTCGTTTATTAATAGCGTGATTGCACGGCTCGCCTTTATTCAAAACGTTGACGCCGAAGCGATCCGCGCCCTGGCCCCTCCTGCCGAAGAATTTCAATAGCCCTGTGTTACGACGATATTAAAAATACCACCGAAGCGTTTCCAGATTTCAACTGTGACGCCGGGGCCGCGGAGCTATACAGTTTCCTCCTGTATGTATACGGGCACGAAATCTTCCGCGGAATCTTCGAATTTAAATATCACTGAACATCCAATGGCGCGGGGATCCTGAATCACGCGTGTGGAGATATCAGGAACTCCAAGGGCTTTAAACCGCTTGATCTTGCTATGCATTTATGGATGTCGAAGTCTGGAGAAATCTCGCTCGCTCGCTCGCTCGCTCGCTCGCGCGCACGCACGCACACGAGATACGTGTACCTATCACCGATTTTCGCTCAAGACGAATCGACTTTTCTCCCCTTGATTCGCGTCGCCGGCCATCGCCATTTTTATCCGATCGTCTCCCAACCCCCTCGTGCTTTCTTTTGTCCGATCTCCCAGCCGGGCTCTGTATTAGTGGATTTGAGGATGATCGTCGATTATCGTTCCTTCTGGCCGTTCAGGACAGAAGGAACGAGGCAGCAACGAAAATTCCAAAGAACTTCCCCGCGATTTCCCAGAGGGCCGTCCTCGATAATTCAAAGTCCCACGTCCCACCTAGAAATTCAACTGTCTTCCCCGGGATATCGAAGAACCTATTGTGGCCGGCGTGTTGGTGGATCCACGGGGTTCTTTATCGAAATTTCATACGGTCGCGCCAGGCGTAAGAAACACGGTCGCCCGTAGCCTTCTGTCACGGAGCTGGGCTAGAATGTTCGTTCTCGCGAGACTCGTAGTCTCGACGCGATCTTAATTTCTATTAAGCCATTACGGAGAAGTCGTACGGGAAGAGAAGTTGACGAGTTAACCACTTGCTAGAACGTAAAATTTTCATCAGAGACGTTAAAGATTTTACAATATAAAAATTCGTTTAGAAAAGTCATTTAAATTTATAGAAATACTGGGAACAGGGCGGACGATTAAAGGTTGTAACGTTGAATCCAACGTTGTGGCCTAATTATTCCTTTGTTATCAAAACAAAGATTAGCATTTTGGGGATGTAGATGCAACGAATCAAAAAAAATTGCACGACTTGTACCCCAGTACGATTCGTCTCACCGAAAGGCCTAGAAGCAACTGTTCTGACTAGGAAATGAAGACGACTCTTTTGCCATAAAATTTTATCGATATGCAAACATTTGAACCGATACAAAACAAATTGCAGGCGCTCCTGTAGGTCACGCCCCCTCACGAATCACGTGACGCGAATCAACCAATCGCTAATTTTCGTTGCATTAGCGTTGCACCTGAAGAGGCCCGATTTTCTGGGTTACCCCCGCTAAAATCACTTTTAGCGATAAAACAATGGAAACCAATTTTAACTGAAGAGTTGCAGCACTGTTTCGCTAAATCCAATAGAAAAGTGTACGGTTGGAATAAGCGCATACATTATCGAGGGAGGAGTGCTTTTGAGGATGACATCGTAAATTTGGGTGAATAATTTTTTTTTAGAAATAAACTCTCAATTTTTTTTTTAGAAATAAATTCTGCGAGTTTTTTCGGGCGTACCACGTATTTCTCCTCTCCGCCGTATAAAAACGTACGGCGCGCTCCCGATACCGTTAATTGCCACGCGTGTAAAAGTTCTCGTTCTCCTGTAGGAAAACCGGATTGAAAGGTAATTTCACGGTGCAAGCAAACGGGCGATAACGGACCAATAAAATCCTTTAATTCTTCGATTGCTTCTCTTACCGCTCGCAGAGAGACAAATAGAGAGAGAGAGAGAGAGAGAGAGAGAGAGAGAGAGAGAGAAAGGATTCCGCGGGAAACGTTATCCCGCCAATTTCGCCGCGGTCTCGACGCGTGAGAACCTCTCGGAATTCGATACCAATTCGAGCTGTTCGAATCTGTTTCGCGGCTTCCCCCCGTGTCGAAGCTCCTCCTGATACCCGGAGAAGAACGTTTTCCAAGAATTTGCCCCTTCAGCTTCTTTTTCATCCTACGCAATTGGCAAACTGCTTTGAGAAACTCGGGAGAACCGAGCGTAGAGAAAACAACGAAATTCACCGTACAAATACCTTGCAAACATATCGACAAACGAAGCCGACACGAAGCGAACACATGGTGGTAAAAGGAGGGGGGGGGGGACGATGGATTCGAGCTTGTCGGACACTAACTCGATGCTAATTTATAGTCCGTCCGCTCTCGATCTTGCCTCACACAGGCGAAGAAACGCTCTCGCGCTCTTTGGAACAAACTACCAGAGCTGACCCACGATCGTAAATCGGTTCTCGCGACGCCTCTTGGATACCTCATGGATCCTGACCTCCTCAACTTCCGCTCCGATTTCCAACTCTCCGCTTTTCCTTCACGCTCCGTTGCGAGCTTGGCTCGTAAAGGAAAGTTTGTCCGTGGCTATCACAGACGAATTCTACACTTTCGATTTGACGGAGATACGTGCAAAGAACCTGTCGCAATATTTGACTGTATTTCAAGGTCAAAATTTTCTTTGCATCCTTTTACTTATCACAAAGGTGTCGTCGGTCGTAACCTGATAATTTCCTTGAAAAAGTTTACTTACTTGGAGCTGCTACTTGCGACATCCTCGGATATCTACTCACGTTACTCGGATGTCCACGGTGTAATGTTTATTTCAATGACAAATAGTAAAATAAGGTGCAAACTTGGGAGAAATAATAGAGAAAATAGGATTGCCACATAGGGAGACCGTGGATACGACAGAACGCAGAGGAAATAGAACGTAACGCGGGGAACGCAGTAAAAACAATAGAAGGGGAAAACAAACGAATGGACAGAAAAACGGGGGAAAACTTCGCGTGCGACGTAATATACAAGAAAGTAAAATTGCATGGCTCAGGGGAAGAAGAAAAATACTCGAAGTACGAAATAACAGTAACAAATTTAACGATAATAGCCCGACTAAGATTATCAAGGAGAATATATCGGAAAAGAAATAAAACAAACAGTACAGAAAGAAGAAAGAAATATGCTCAATTTAAAACACATAGAGATAAAAGGATGTTAGTACGTCCTATGTACGATCAAGGAAGAAACATATTATATCTATGCATATCTTACATATATAAAACATATAAAACAGGATATTTCTAAATCACCAGGATTATGCAAAGCTAGTAAGTTAAAATGAGATTTGCAACAGGTATAAACCTAATGTACAATCAAATAATAAAATAACAAAGTAGCTATTTCAAATCAGATTGTACAAAAGTATCAAGTCCGCATTTTCCAAGTAGGAAATCTTTCCTTGCCCGTGCCTTGAACTGACAATACATCGAATTGTGGAAAATATACTCTGCCAGATATTCCTGATATACATAAATATCTTTTTTGGATATCCCTACTCTGATAGATTCTGGTAGATACAAATTGTAATTCGTTTCATCATTTATCTCGTAAGACACGTACCGTGCGTACGCGGATATCTCGCATATCCGGCTAAAGGATATACCAGCTCCAGTATTTACGTTGCTTGTAAAAGCTCGGCGTTCCTCGCCCTCGTCGATCTCAGGTTGTTCTTTCGGTCCGCAACTTACGTAACAAGAACCAGCTATCCTTGGAATTCGCTTCGATATTTTGTTAACACTAGCCCTCTCTCGTTGGCAAAGCGATCCCGGCATACTTTCCCAACTTTCTAAATTGGAGTGCATCCCTCCCCGAACACTTCTGCCACCTCCCCCTTTCCAAACCCCCCCTATAGCAGCCGTGGTATTCGTCTTGGGCGACGAGGGCGACGAACGCCACGACACACACCGACCTTAAAATTGCAAACGTCGACTCCGCGAACCTTCCATCCCCCTTCCTACGAGATTACGCCGCAGCTGGCTCGTACATTAGCATTTATAACCAATTCCCGGGCAAGAACCGAGGGAGGAGATAACTGGAGTTACCCGACGCGTCGACCGACCAGTGTTCGTCGCGTCACGTCGAGGAATCACGACCGCGTGGACTTTATTGGGCCGTTCTCGGCGTCGTTCGAGGTCACGAGGGAACGAAAGGAGAAAACGAAAGAAATACTCGGAGGATACGCGTGGTCGAGAAGGTAGAGAGGCACGCAGGCAGGCAGAGAAGGAGAGAGAGGGAGGGGATGCAAGAAGGGTGAAATGCAATTTCTCCGTTCGGTGCTTTTTCCCCGCTGGCGGGAGAACCACCTGTGCTCGTCTCAGCGACTTTTAAATTCGTACCATTGTCGGTTCTATTTGCTGAAAAATGTTTATTCAATTCCGTTTACCGTCACTGCAAGATATTTACCCGGTCGCTTTTGCTCGAATAGCCCCGTCGCACCACTACAGGCAATGGGAATTGGATGAGGCCGAGATGCGGAGGTGGATGCCTCCGTCGGCACCGGGGCAGGGGAAAAGGCTGGCTGGTGAACACTTTCTCGTGTCGGAGAAAGACAGACAAACCGGGCGAACGGCAAGGGGATGGGGATGAGGGGGAGGAGGGAGAGAGGATGCCTCGCTAAGCAAAGTGGAGCAAAATTTTCTAGCAAATAGAGCAGTGCCAAAGTAAGTGTCAAAATGGTTTTGGTTTACGAGCAGGCGATATAACCTCCCAAAGCCCCTCATCTCCGACGACTATATATCCGCTCGATGCCCGCCCGACTTTGACGAGACTCTCCCTCAGACACTCTTCTTCTTCCAAGTAAACTTACAATTCCAATCTTGCAGTCTTGTTTAACTTTCATCTTGACCGCGAGCTAAAAGTACAGTTTACGCCGTAGTTCATTATAGCAGTCATTATAGAAGCCTAGATCAATAATAGAGCAACCTCGATGACGACGAAATCTTTACCGACGAAAGCAGGAATCGAAAATTTCGTTAAACTGGTTCTGTGAATTAATGAAAAAAACAAGAAAACTGCACGACTTGTACCCTAGTGCGATTCGTCTCACTGAGAGACCCAGAAGCAACTGTTCTGACTAGGAAATGAAGACGACTTTTTAAAATTTTATTGATGTGCAAACATTTGAACCGATACAAAACAAATTGCAGGCGCTCCTGTAGGTCACGCCCCCTCACGAATCACGTGACCCAAGTCGACCAATCGCTAATTTTCGTTGCATTAGCGTTGCACCCGAAGAGGCCCGATTTTCTGGGTTACCCCCGCTAAAATCACTTTCAGTGATAAAAAAGAAGTCGTCCCTTTTGAATTCAAAGCACTCGCTTACTTACTTTCACAGAAGGCGCGTGGTTACTTGCCTCAGCGTTTTTCACTAAACCATTTCGTTGCATCGAAGACACTGATGTCTCTGTTAAATAAATAAATATCGATCGTGACTCTCGAGAGTAAAAAGAAAAAAAAAAAACAAGGCAATATACTCTGAAAACCGGTGAAACGAGGACGAGCTTCGGACAAAGTTCTCAATTGATATCGACGATGCTTGCAGCCGCGATAATCTGAAAGCGGGACGAACGACCTTTAATCAAGATTCTCGAACTAATTAGGGTCGCGTCGCGTTCGGTCGTCGCCAGTTCGGTGGCAATTGCCGTGTTACAATCTTGCTCGAGATCCGACGACTTCGACACATGGGCTCGTCGCAGCCCTCGAATGTAGATGGCACGTCGCCGAGGCGCCATTAATTACGAATTTCTACAATTTAAATTGGTGACATCCCGTCTGCCTTCTGATTAGACGCGTCGTATCTTCGTTCAAGGGGAAAGAACCGAAAGTACAGAAAGATTCTTTAAGCGAAATTAAATGATACACCTAGTCCTTTTCACGAAGATTTTGATTCAAAACATTTCGTTCTCCATTCACGCAAATTGTTTCGATTAAACAATCTTTCACGGTGGGTGTCACAAGTATGCTTGACTTACGTTGCACAAAATAGATTTGTTGAACGATTAGAAATTGACATTAACTTTGACAAGAATATCCGCACTTTCTAAATATTTATAAAAAACGAAAGTTTGAAATTGTTATTTTCCGCGTTAAAGTAATAAAAATTGTACGCACAACTATTTATAAAAACTTTTACTAAGTAACACCTCTTACAAGCATCCTGCTAGAAATGAGAGTTGTGCTAACGATCTGAAGAAGAAGGAAAACATTACACTTACATGTCTCGTAATATCGAAAGAAAAGAACTTTTGCCCGGTATCTGCACGCTTCTCAAACTTTTGTTTTATTAATTACAACTTACAAATGTTTTCCCTTACAATACCTAAACTTAACCTATAACAAAACGTGAAGCTAACCTATAACAAAAGGGAAAAGGAAAGCAATTTGTCAAGATATTAAAATTCAAATTTTAATAGACCTAACCTAACCTAACCTATAACACGTAATCTAACCTGTAACAAATGGTAAACTTAACCTATAACAAAAGGGAAAAGGAAAGCAATTTGTCAAGATATTAAAATTCAAATTTTAATAGACCTAACCTAACCTATAACACGTAATCTAACCTGTAACAAAAAGGAAAAGGATATTACATTCAAACTTTAGATCGTGTTGTAGCTGAACGTGCTACAGAAAAACATTATTAAGAGAAAGAATTAAGAATTATTTCATTACACTTGCAACGAAATAAAACGCGCCAGCACGTGAAAGTGATATAGATTCTAGCAAGAATTTTCGTACGATTTATTGTATTGTTTTTGCTTTTTCCAACATCGGTAACTAATCTTTGATTCTTCCATAGCCACGATATGCTTTTTCACGCGAGCCTTTTTTTTCGCGCAAGAACAGAATTAATTAGCGTAATCGCTAAGACAAACGCTCGGACGGGAGAGGAATTTCGGGGTCGTCGGAAAAAGTCGGATACGATACAGTTTGCTTACGATAGAGGGGAAACGGGAGAGCGCGTCGTTTCTTGAAATGGCCGCGTTTGTAAGCTTTTTGCAAGGTTAACCTAGCGGCATTCGAGCAGGAACTGAACGTGATGAAAGCGGCGACGAAAAAACCGCGGCGATCCTCGACGAACAACGACGATACATTCCTCGCAGCTGTTCGCAGCCGAAACTTTCATCACGTCGATACTTCCGCACCGTGGCTTGCTCGCGCAAATTCTCTCCTCCGCTGCGAGTTACACGCGTAACGACGTAACCTGTCGTAAGCAGGCTGCAGCATCTGCGAAAGAGCGTGTCGCAACTTACACGCAATTCTCCCTCGTCTCGCGTAGTCGTTTCGCTCTGCCTCGCAGCAACTGCGAGTGCAGTTGAAATAAAGGAAGGGGAGGGATTGTTTGGATTATTTGGAGAAACCAAAGACCACGAGCGATGGAGCGAAGTAAGTTAAGTCAAGGGTATCAATTCGTGATTGTGCTCGCGACTGCAGATCTTCGTGGCCATTCTCCGCGCGAATTTCCAAGGGAGTTCGAAGGGATCAGCTTAAACCACCTGCTCAAATATACATCGCGGAAACTGTATGTTCCAGGTGCTCGATAGTTTATCTATTTTTGAGCTCGATTCTCGCGCAATGATTCTAAAACGCGTACGAAAACTTCTCTTTTACTTTTCAATACTTTGAAGTTCGTAAACTTCCGGATGAGTGACAACAGAGGAGGTTGACACTTTCTCGGCGAGATATTTGAAATGACAGTCGCATTTTTATGTATACTTTGCAAATAATTGTACAATTTTATACGTATTATTTTATTAATGTACTATAAGAATCGAACCACCGATCTCGATGTGATCGAGGCTTTCAGACTATCGTTTGAATTAAGAGACTATCTGAACAGAAACACGAGTGTGTAAATCTATCATACTTATTTTTAGCGATTTCTACGTAGAATATTTTGATGCGATTATTCCAGCGTTAATAATTATTAATATTTTTGGACAACCAAAGTCACAAGTATTATCACACATGTATGTGACGCCCGCCGTGAAAGAACTGAGGGAAGAAAGGCGAGCATTATCTGATATATTCTTCGGTGCAAAATACTCAACGTAGGAAGAGAAGGAAAAGCGAAATAAAATGAACACGCAGGGAGCTTTGGAAGGAGGAGAGATTTGGAAATTTGGAAATTTATCGAAATAACACGACGCCATTTTATATTATAAATGGAAAAGACGAAGATAAGGAACGAGTAAAAATGGAAGAAACGTAGGTGGAACAACGCGGGACAAAAGCAAAAGATGCTTGCGGGAAAAGACTTATGACTTACGACTTTCGAAATGGCCACAGAGCGAATACGGGGGCATGACGTGTAACCGGAACAAGGTTGAAATCCGCGTTACGAGGAGAGGTAGTACGTATAGTCCAGCGATATATCCGCGAGGGTGTACACCACGTATCCGTTCGAGAGGGTCCTCTCGCGGTTTAGCTTGTTAGGGAATGCGGTTACACGATGGCCCTGGACACGAGAGCGAGCGCTTGTATTCTCCGGAATTAGCCATGCAAGAAAACTAACTTGCAATCCTGGAAACTCGCAGTTTTTTCAGCGTGCGCGAAAGTTGGGACTTTCGTCAACGTTGTACCAGTTTCGGTCGAAACGTTGAGAGTGAATCAAAAAATTTACAATATCACAAATACACGTATCGAGAACGGTACCTCAATTTCTTCCAATTGCAAGAGCAAAAACCAACATTGGCAACGTCTACTACTACGCGTCTAACTGATGCTCGGCTGGAGTTTAAACCAATTGTAAATGAGCACAGCACGAAACAGTTTTAATTTTTATAGAGTTCATTTTCTAATCTATCGACGATTTTTTTCATCGAACGATTTTCACGAAAAATTTCCTTTCGCCAGTCGATCGAAACGATTCAAATTCGAAGAAGAAGGTCGCGCTTTGCAACGATACGGGGGACGATGTAAAAGATAAACGGAGCGCGTGTGCGTAGCATCAGGCTAATTAGAAGTTAATTGCCGGTATAAATGTTACACTATTTACCACCGGCGCGCTACATTACACGGCGCTGATGTTACGTTGCAGCGTGTAAACGTGATATTATTGGCCCGACCGCTCGTCGATGTGACATTAATGCCCGCTGGATCTTGTCAAGCGGCAGCGGCCATCGCTATTAGTTCTATTACAAAGAGTTGCCAAACCGCGCCAGTTTATCGTCGCGCGTCGCCTCTGTTCTCACCGACATGTGGATATAGTCGGGTAACTGAATTTTGTTGATAAACGTTTCAGCAGATTATACAAGTATCGGACAGCCTGCAGTCAAACCCGTTTTAGCTCGGCGGGTGATTCGGGCGAACGGGGCCGACGTTGCGCCCCTGAAACTTCCCCTATCGCTACGAACTCGACTCGTCGCATCGCGCGTGTGATTTGGATTACGATTTCCTATCGTACTCCTCTGCTCGGCAACCGTCCGTTTCCCGTCCGTTTCCCGTCCGCTCTCCGGCGATTGCCAATTTGCTGAAAATTTCAAAACCCGAGGAAACGAGGCAAACGAGAGGTACGTTCCAGGCGATATCGAGCCCGGCTGTACGCGATAATTTCGATCGAACGAAAACGAGCGAGCATGTTAATCAGGACCCGGAATCCGGTCAAATTGGTCAACGACAAACGCGCGCGGCTTTTTCCACTTGAGAGTGGCGCGTTTGCCTATTTGCCAGGCGCGGGGTAATATCTCATGTAAACTCAATCCAACGCAACGCAACGCAACCCCGTTTACTGCAAAGCAGAGAGTCTCGGCGGCTGGCGGCCGCAATTGCTCGAATCTCGGCCGCTCGCGAAGAGTTTATTAGCAGGCTATGCTCAATTATCGCCGGTACGACAATAATTTGCTCTCGTTCCGCGGCGGTCTCGCGCCGAATCAGCCGGTGGAATTAACCGAACGAATTCGAATTGGCCGGCCGCGCCCCGCGCGTCGATCGATTCGCCCTCGTCGTCTCACCACCACCACCACCACCACCACCCTTTCTCCCCTTCTCGTCCGGGTTGTCCGCGCGTTGCTCATATTATTCTAGATGCAACATCGAAATTGACCTGCCGTCCGCGCGCATTCGCGTGTGCCGGTGCGTGCCTCCTTCATTAGCGGAAGTAAGCCGAATATACGTGTTCCGGATTGCGTCGGAACACGTATATTCCACCCTTTCCCTCTCTTCTCTCCCGCCCCCCCCCCCCCCTCTCGCCCTAGGCCTCCGCGGGAAATTCGTTAATTCGGCATTACAAAACGGAAATTAATTAGATTTCCTCCTCCACGCCGGTATAACGGGAAATCGCTGCGGGTAACAGGGGGTTTTCGGGGGGAACGCTGACGATAGACGGCGGCCAAATCCGATTCAGTTTACGGGCGGTGGCGTTGTTAACACGGATCCCTGCCGCAGTTTGAATAACGCCATTAAGTATATCGAATATTCTAATCCGCATTCCTATTACGCGTGTATACGTGCGTAATTGGAGCGGCGGCCGGCGATAAACAATCGAGCGGCCGGCCACGAAGAGAAGAGACTCGTGCCCACGAATCTAAGCGGAAGAAGTTCAACTTGAGAGTTTCGTCGAAGATCTACCGCCGAACGATCCTCCTTGCATCGCCAGGCGAAATATTATATACGTAAACGATGAAACGAGCAGCGAATTGAGAATCTTGCGTTTATGAATATCTAGAAAACTCAGAAGTTAACTGACTTCTTGTTTAAAAAAGACTTGCTCGCATCACGCGAAAGTACAAAATTCTTCTACTTCGACTGTTTGTAATTTGGTTCTTTTTTTTTTCGAGATTTTTTTAGCACGTTGTAGCAAAATTCATGGCGACTTTGAAGATTAAAGTTTCCCCTTTATGACAACTCTTTAAAACACTTGCTGTAAGATTTTTTTTTTTTTCGTTATTCTATCGAACAACAAAAATTCGAGAAATCCCGACCCCAATCGTTCGGTAAAGTGGCGAAAGGAAAATCGCACAACAAAGTTTAAAAATTACAATCTTCGAGATCATGATGGATCGAGCGACGAAAGAAATCGTTTAATATTTTTAGAAATGTTTTCCATCCCTTCGAAAACAGCTACCTTGGAGTTTTATGAAAATAAAAGTTCCAGGGCATGAAACGAGATCAGATGGATTGTTGTTACAATTTTCTTTTACGATTCGTGTTCAACCGTGATCCTCTTTCGTTTCAACCTTTCGGCCGATTTCACGTCAAATGACGAGAAATTCTCGCCTCAAAGCAACATTCAAACCGACTCTCAAAGAAATTAAACGAAGAACTCTCCGTGCAATAATCGCGGATAACGACGCATTCCGAAACGCGATTTTCTTCGCTCTTCGCCGCTCTTAACCTCCGCACGATAGGTGCAGGGAACGATTTCGAAATATCTCGAAACTTTATCGAAGCTTTCCCCCGTTCACTCGAGGCGCGACAAAACGTTGCACGGAGACACTCGAACGATTTTACTCGCACCGTGAAACTTCTATTTTGTCGATGCAAAGTACCGCGAAAACAGAGAGGAAAAAAAAACGAATCGATCTTTAATCTTTAATAGTATCAAATATACTCCACGTACAAATCATCATAATTCGAGTGACGTTATAATTAAAATAAACAGATTCGAAGCAGAAGTCGATATAAATTTCGACGAAATTCGAGCAATTGTGAAAAAGAAGAAAGAAACTCTTCGTCTTTTGTTTGGTCTCGTTCCTCGTTTCGCGACGAGAGAAAGCTCGTTTTATTACTCGAGCGATCTCGCGCACCCTAACGTTAATGAAGCAAAAACCTCGTCGCGGGGAATACAAATTTTATTCGTTTCCTTAAGAAGGCGATTAACTTTTCGTTGTTAGCAATTCGTCAGTCGTAAAATCGGAATTTCGTCGCCATTAATCGTTTTACCTCGAGAGAAATTAAAATCTAAATATCGCTCCAAAGTGTTTAGTCGAGGATTATCATCGAGTATTTTTATTTTTTTCTTAAACAATCAACAGCAACGATAAGCAAGATAAAGCAGATGCACGTAAATCCCCTCTCGGCGAGAAATTTTTTTATTCTTTCGTTTCACGCTCGAGAGAAAGAACGGAGAGGTCTTTGGTAATTTCGAAAATAAAGAGACTCGGCTCGCCAAACACGACACCGGGCGACGTGAGTTTCTTCTTATTCAAGGTACTCGAGCGTAATCCCACTCGAAGGATCGATTTCGTCGCCGCTTGTGAAAGCGTTTGATCAGAAATTCAGAGAGCGCGACGAGAAGTTTTCACCGGGTAACCAGCGCGAAATGTATATTTGGGGATATTCGGACGGGAAACGTATAGAAACTGATGGGCGGGGGAGGGTGGTTCTGCCTGTAAAACTTCATTCTCCACTTTTCTCACGTATCGCCAGCTTACTTGCCCCGTTATTGCATCTCTCCGGACAATCGCGCCCGTTCGAAGTTGCAAAAATATTTATCGCAATCGTCGCGGTGGATCGGCATTATCCGCGAAACCGGAAACAGTTTGTGCATCCGTGTAGGAGCAAATGGGAGTAGGAGTCTCTTGTTTTCAACGTTTCAACGTTTCCTTGGCTGGCTTTTGGGGGAAATATCTCTGGATACGGGTCTTAACTGAACCAGTTTTCACTGACACGAGTTTCAACGAATCGTCCTGGATCGTGGAGGTGCCTTTTTTCTCTTCCGTAGTCCTTGATTAGGCTTTTCATTTGTGAGTATACCCTACTTATCCCTCGAAAAGTGATTTCACGCAAGTGTTCAAAACTCTATAATTTTGTTTCTATTTTAACTCCTCTTTTATTGGCATTTTTCAATACTATTACCAATATTATTTTTTCGTACTCCTGGGTGTACGCGCATCACAGGTTGAGAACCGCCGATATATATGATAGAATATATAACAACTGGGTATTTTCTCATACAAACGAAAAGCGAATTTCTCGCGAGAAACAGAAGCTTCGTCAGACACTACAGTGTCCATTTTGTTCGATCATCTTTTGCCATCTTTCAGGCAACTTCGTGATTCCGCGTTCAAAAGAAATTCTCATCTTTTTCGAGATACTTGACAATTTAGCAAATCAATTCTCGTCAGGTGACTTTTTTTTAAATGTCCCTTTTCTGATCCTCCATTTTGAAATCGAGCTTGAACAATCAGCTCACAGATTAAAGCTCATTTTGTTAAAACGAAATTGGTAACATTTTTTCAAGATTTTACTTTTTGACCACACCTATATACATATATATATAGAATATTGCACGCGCGGCACGAGGTCGAACTCGACGACGTTGACAGTCACATACAAATTGTCGCGGCACGAAATGACAAATTAACGGCGCCGGCCCATTCATACGGACACTGATTAATTGCCATTTACTTGCAAATTTCCACGGCGCGCAACGTTTACACGTTGCACGGGTAACCCTCGACCTGTTCGTCCCCCCTTGCCCCCCGAATCGAGAGGTCTTCTCGCTCCAGCGTGTATCATTCAGGTGGCTGGTGTGCACGCGGAGTCGAGTCGAGTCGAGTCGCCGCGAGTTTCGTTCCCGTGCTGCGGCCACCTAGCCGCGTTGACGCAGCTTGTTGTTTGTCATTTGTTGCGAACTGCATTAACACCGACCGCACAGTAGCGTAACGGGATTCGCGCTTACGACGAGATACGGGACACTTGCACGTTCGGACGATCCTCGCGCGGCTACCGCGCAGTCAGCGACACCTCGTTAATAACTGGGCAATACCTGGGTTCGAAACGAATTTTTCAATTCCCGAATCCTTCGACGCGCCGCTGTTGTTTGAGGAATTTCTCGATTTGAAAGAACACTATTGGCCACGATTGAACAAAAAACGCAACGATGTACTGTACAAAAACATTTAATACAGATTCTGCATTTTGTTCGACACTGTCTCAGATTTCACTAGATTGTCGTTGATCACTACGCCAGATTTGAGACCACGAGAGAATTTTCATTACACCAAGTGCAAATAACGATTACACAGAACGGGCCCCAAAAATCACCCCCCTCCCTCCTAAAAAAAAGAACCGTAACGAAGAAATCGTTACTGAATTTACTTCAAAAAAAGTATAAAATCATGCCCTTATCCGCAGCGAGTTTATGCCCAGCCGCGGAAGACCGAGAATATTTCGTCCAACACGAAGATCTTTTTCTACGACGGATATATTCAATCCCACTCGATCGTAATCGGCGGGAGAAGATTTCGGAAACACTCGGCGCTTGTTATATCAAATTCGCAACAAGCGAGTAACTTGCCAAGCACTCTCGTTAATCACTCGCCGCAACTCGGATAATAAGGCTAAACTTTGCGCTAAAGCCTTGGCGGTACATGTACGTACACACACACACGCGCGCGCGCGCGCGCGCTAAGAAAGTCCAAACGATCGGAAGCAAAAGAGTTTTCCGTTCGTTGCTCGTCAGTCTAACGATCTCGCATCCTCCGTGTCACGAACGATTCCTCTCCGTATCATCAGACGGGCAATTTTGCCCGTTTCAGCTGGTTTCGAGATACGCATATATTATATATATATATATATATACATGTGTGTGTGTGTGTGTGTGTGTCACGGTATCAACCCGCCATTTAAACCCATGCATATTCCACCGTTCGGCGCGCGTATTCCCTTTCTCTCGCGCCGTGTCTATAGAGACGAGTGTAAACGTAAGTCTATTAAATGGTTCGACGATCCAGGGGAACACGGTGCGCCAATGTCGCGGAGCGGCAACTTCGCCGTGACGTTGCCTGACAAAACTTTCGCCGCCGCGTGCAAAGCTCTCTCTAACCGATTCGAGCCGTTGCCGGGAGCGGAATCGTGCACGGGGCTCGAAACGGTAATAAAATATCACGCGTGGCAATCGCGCTTCGTAACAGGCGTCGCCTCATTCGCGTCATTATCGTCCTCCGCATTCGGATAAAGCGCGCCACAGCTTACCGCGAAGGGGGGCACAGAGCCACTTGCGGATTAAAATTTCGCTTTTGACGTCGAATCAGCTCGGCCGTCAATTTTGTTTTCGCGTCGCTCTCGTCGACGATTTTTGGCACTTGTCTCTCTCTCTCGAGGAAGAAGTCTCCCAATTAGCTTCGAGCGTTCACTATCGAACAACCTTTTACACAACGAATTTGAGATTAAATTGGCACAACAGTGGCTTTTTCCGCTAATAATAATAATTCACGTGCTAATATAATGTTTAACATTTGTATGCAACGTCAAACCACGGTTGATCCAATTATATTTATAGCCTGCGTTTGCGTAAGTTACAACGTGTTTGTCGTGCAGCGTTCAACCGCTTGATACACCGATAATGCGGTAATTCGCGCGTTTGCGTGTCACGCGGAGTGTAACCAATCCGTCCAAAGCGTGTGTGTCCGCGTCTTAGACGTCAATTGCCGCGCGCACGTGACGCGTGAATATCGCGACGTGGTCGATTGCGTTATCGGATTAACAATCGATAATGAACCTCGATTAATTATTTCTCAACGGCCTGGTAGTAAACGCCGCTTTCTAAAAAGAAACATCGAAACAGATTAAAGCCGTTACAAGCCGGCGATCGCTTTCAATTTCCACGAACTGGTGGATTACACCACCTTTGATAACTCGAGTCCCCTTTGCATGCGATCTACCTTGCGTTAATATTCATAAAGAAATTAATTAAACAATCTAGTATTCATGTAATCTGCCGGATACGCTATACAACGGCCGAGTATATACCAGACGAATCACTGAGTGTATCTTGTATCGATCGGAGATTGAAACAGGCTCGAAGAATCGAGGGTTCGTTCGTGATTCTCGTTGTTCGTTTGAAGTCGAGACGAGGAGAGCCTCGAATTCTTTCTTAATTGACGCGAGCGAGCGAGAAGTTCGCCCGGGCGTGCAAAGAGAAACGGGCGAGACCAGCCAGAAATATTGCGTTAGGAATGCTAATGAGAGAGAGGGGGGGGAGAGAGAGAGAAGATGCGGCGAAAGAAGAAACGCTGCATTCCCTCGTTCCGCGCGAATGGCAAGTCCATTATCTCGATTCGTGGACAAAGCACGAAAAAATGCTTAAAACGAGACGCCATAATTTCAAAAGAGCCTCGCATTGAAGTTTTAACGAACAGCACTCTCCTCCAACGTGCTGCGTTATTTACTATAACGCGTTTCTCTTCTTCTCTTCGTGAATCGTCAGATTCTACGTACTAATTAGAAATCGCTCGGTAATTGCGCCGCGTTTCTTGGCTCTTCAACAGCGTTTGTTCCCTCAACCGCGACGTTTCGTTCGAGGAAACGTGTCGCAGGGGAGCAACTGAGCCAGTGACAATGAAAAACTGCCGACGATCTGACGCAAGTTGGCGAAAGAATCCGCTTGGTTCTCGTTTTAAAACGCGAAACTTCTACTCTTCTACGGTTCTCAGTTTTAACTACCGTTTTTGGCTACCGTTGGCGCCTATAAGCATTCAACTCACTTCAGTCCGCTGGAACGAAAGGCGCAAACTTCACAGTGTTCTGACATTACTGACAATAATTGCGACAAAAATATTTTGGATCAGATGTAACTAAATTCTGATTCACACAATTACATCTTCTTCGTGTATTATTTTATAGATTTTTAACTATATTAAAAATCACTCGATTGTTTAAAGAAACACACACTGTTGTATAAATTTCCACATAGAAATTACAAATTGGTCATTTCGACTATTTTGGCAGTTGCAAGTTTTGTCGAATGAGAAGAATTTTCACATTTAGATTTTTCAAAACGATCAACTTCGTCACGAGTGTGCACGCCTAAATTCTCTACGGAGAACGTTCTCTACCTCTTTCTACACTTTCCTTTCACGAGGAATGATAATTCTCTCGCAATGAACGCTCGAGAGAACAGGCAAAATTTTCTTCCTCCATCTAAAAGCGGTTCTGATTTCTGCCCCTCCCCCTCCCCCCGAATTAGCATACAAATGTTAAATTAGAAAACGGTCGGACAAGTGGAGGTAACTCGGGGTCACGTCAGCAATTTTAAATTCGTGACTTTCCATTCGGTATCGTCCGAGCGACGATTACCTCCCCTTCGATGGACGTTGATTTCACTCGAGACAACTTCAAACGCGTCCAAACGACATCCAAGCGACGTCGCGTCGGCGAGGAACGAAAAAGATCGGCAGGCGATGTCTCTTTCTTGATTTTCAATCGATCCCACCGTATCAACGCGCACTTTAACGCAGTTCCACCAGACGGTGGAGGATCCATTCGGCGAGATCCTATTTTACCAGGGATACCTCAATTAAAGCAGGGTAGCAATCACATAAATGGGATTTAAACGTCGCCGGCGACACTGTATTGAAACGCCGTAGATTATCACCGGCGGTGAAAAATTGCTCGGGATAATTGCGATCTGGAAATTCCAGATCTATTCTCCTTAATTTTCATTTATCTTGGAAGGATTATCGGCCGCACGTTTCTCCAAAGACGATTTTGAACTGAATTTCGACGCAAAAAGTCGAATATTTTCAGCTTTCGTTTGATCAACTCTTTACTTTTGGAAACATTATGGTATCGTCTATCAGCGATTTATTTACGAGATAAGCGAGTGAGGTATCGCTTCGAATAAAATGATGCAGCATTGGAAACAATCCTATCCTGCATTTAGCGTGAAATTTTGTTGATGAGTATATATGTATGTCTAATCACCAAGTATAGTATGTATGTTAGAAGTTAATGAACACACAATTTCAATTTTCAGAAAAATTTCCTTCGCCGTTTTATGAACTTTCGTAAAAAGCAATAAGAAATTTAGTTTATGCTTATTCGGATAATCCTCAAGAATTTCTTTCGTTGAAATTTTACTGTTCTTCTCGCGTTACGTTATGTTGTATTACATCAATAACAGTATACATACGTTAATAATAACTATCAGCAATTGTAAAAAATTTTATAATTTCAGCTGTTAGCTAAATTTAAGTATGATTACGGAGCAGCAGACTCGCTTTCAATGTCGTTGCGTGTCCATTTATACCTATTTTAAACCAAATTAGGTAAATTAATCGCGCAACGATGAAATTCGATCAAGTTTCCTATCGTTACAACGCAATTTATTTCTTATAATTTTTTTGAAGTGTGACAACTTTTAAAACAATTTTCAACGTGCAGGAAAAAAGAGTCGTCATGTTTCCCTTGCGGGTGAAAAATCTTGCTTAAAAAAACGTATAAAACATCTGTCGACGTTTCACGATAAATTTCTGTCGTCACTTTTAGCGCGACATTCGAGTTCAAAGGAGAGTTTAAGATTCTTGCGCTTTCAAGGACGTTTCAGCGAGTACAAATGCTGGAAAAGTCCGACAAGATTGAAAATACGGAAATGCTCTTGGCAAACGTTGATTCCATTAACGAAATCAATATAATAAACGAGTGTCGAGGGGGTGGATTTTGAGATGACCAATTTCACGCTCGGACCGATCCGGATTTATGAATAAAAATAAAAAAGAAAAAAAAAGGAACGCAAATTCGTTTCACGGCGAACGGGATTTATCGACGGTCCGCTATATTTTAAACGATTTTTTCCTGTTTCATACATATACTTTTGCCAACGTACGAATTGCGCGCGCGGGCGCCGATTGCATTTTCCGGTTTTCTATTTCGAGAAGTGTAACGCGACTATGTAGTTATTACGTTGACGGTAAATTATAGTTGTTATTGGAAAACAACTTTGGATAACAGTTTTTGCACGCGGTGAATTCGCCCGTCGTATAAATTTGTCCGTTTTCGTTAAATTGAATATAGATTGCCAAGGACAGATTTTAATTACTCGTTTCTAAACAACATCCACCGAGCCAGTGGCCAATAATTATTTTCTTTCGCGCGAGCTGTGAACGAATTTCGACGAACGAGTTTCAATTCGAAGGTAGAACACTAGAAAAAAAAAAAAAAAAAAAAAAGTGACAATGTAACGCAAGGTTTTCGAAAATTTTTAATTTTAATTTCAATCATCGTTATTACTATTATAATCGACAGAGTTAACCTTTCCATTTTTTTTCCCCCAAATTACAGCTGGAGAACAGACAGGAGGATATTAATTAACGGTTAACCGAACAACCGCGAGTATCGTCTTACAGCGCGCGAAACAAGGAAATCCAAATAACACTGTGTAATTTGATTATTCGCTCATCCGACAGAGGATTGGATAACTGCGGCGAGTTGTTATTGTTTCCCGGCACAAAGGATCGGTTTGTAGGAGGCATGCACTCTCGCGAATCCTCTTAGAAAGGTATAATTGGTCCAAGGCGACCCTGGCAGTCGGCGCCGGATCTCCGCTCGAACGCACTAATTCCCCATTTGGCCCGCGAGTCGCTGCTTCTTTGACCCGCCACACTTGTGTCCGAATATCCGTCTGATTTAATACCTCTACCTATTAATGTCTAATTAATCCAGCTTCTCGAGGCGGACGGCAATTTTGTTTCTCTCGGAGATTGCGCTCGGAGCGAGACGAACGGTCGTGTCGAGTGCGCGGAGACGACCTCCTCGATATTTAGAAGAGGCGACACGTTCCGTTGCGGAAATTCGGTAAAAATCATCGACGCGCTTCGGGCTTCGGTTCTTCGGTTAGCGGGTTTCCCTGCCTCTGTTGCCGGGGAATAACTCGGAATCCAATCGGATGAATTTGCTTGGCCGAGCGTAACGCACTCGCGCTACTGTGTGTGTGTACGTACGAGCAGATACCGAGCATAACCAGATGCGCCGTTGCACGTGAACGCGCGTAGAGAAACTGCGAGAGAGAGAGAGAGTTCACGTATTTCATGGTCCGCATACCGCATAACGAATGTTCGGCGCTTTGTGATTTATGCTTTGTTCGGACTGGTGTGTACCTACCGGGGCAGGTCCCGGTTCCGAAGCAGGATTACGTACCTGGCTTCTTGATTATGATCATGCAGCAGCCTACGGGCAGAACGCTCGCACGCGTCGAATAACGTTCGGCCTGATTGTCTGATCTCGAGCGATCGTCCAATCGAATTGGCCCACTTCTGTTCCCGATTTCTCGCTGGATACTCTTTCCAAACAAACCTCCATCGAGAGAGAGAGAGAGAGAGAGACTTTTGTTCTTACGAGGAAACGCGCAATTGCACGAACGTAGTCGAGTTGGGCAAAAAATTCATCAACCATCTGACTGATGAAAGTTCTCCGATAATCTTCAATCGCAGTTAACGATCAAAGTTTGGCTTTTGATAACGCTCACGTTCGTACTTTGGTTAAATTTTGATTAAATTTCTACTCTGTTTGCGACGATCCTGAAGTATCTTTCAATCGTCGATTAAAGATTCGATTCTTGCTTTGATCGTCAATTGTTTTCAATTTTAATCGTTTCAGTTGGATATCTCGTTAACGATCAATTGGTGAAATTCTTTTCGTAGTGGAATTAGCTTCTTGTTCGCGGCCATCTTGTAACAATGTACAGACACGTTATAAAGTCTCTGAAAGTTCGTGAATAATGAAATGATAATAAAGCATTAATGCCTAATGCGACGAAATAAAGTCTCTTCCAACTATTGTTTGTTCGAAGAAGTTGGAAATAAATTAATTGAACCTACGTTTTATACCTCTCGACAGAAATACATTTTGTTTCGATTGAATAAATTCCTAACCTCAATGCGTCGATGTCTCATTAAAATTTCAAAGTGTAATTTATGTGAAATTTTAATGAAATTCGATGTAATAATTCACGATTGATAATTGACGATCAACGCTGTTGATTAATTAAATCAGTAGCTGATTTTTCAATGATTAATTTAAATTTTAGCCAACGACTGACGATTAATTTTGGCCCATCGATGAAACATTAATCAGTCGATCAAACTGGAAATTTTAATTGATTAATGCCTTCGAACTTTGCCTTCGATTCAAATTTGATGTAACAACCAACAATTAATAATTAACGATCGACGTTATTCACCGGTCGAGTCAGCCACCGATTTCTCGAGGATTAATTTCCTCTAACCAATTTTATTTATTAATTAGATCAATCATTGGTTTTTCAACGATTAATTTCCTTTAACGAACGACTGACGATTAATTTTGTCAATCGCAGTTATCGATCAAACTGAAAATTGTAATCGATCAATAGCCAACTCTGACCCCTAGTTGCTCTTAGAGGTGATTTTACATCTTTCCATTCTAGCAGACATTTCTCGTTAATTCTTCCCTGACCACGCGTATCGTTTCAATATCGAGTTTCGCTTTAACGAGAAAGAACGTCAGATTCGCGAACACATCAGTACCGGGGAACCTTTTATTAAATCGATCGACATTAGGTATAGATAACGAACCGTCAATTCAGCGAGAATTAGCTAGAGGGGAAGTAATTCGGATGAAATTTCTCGGGCCGGAGCCGGAAATCGTATTTTCGTTAGTGTTTGAGAATTTTATCAAGTTTCACTGCCCTCCCCCTCCCGCCCCTTGACAGTTTCCAAGAAATTGAGATTTTTTAAGCGAGTACCGCTCAATTTACTCTCTTCCCCGAATATTAAGCTCTTGCACTGGAACGACGAGAATCTTTTATCCCAAAATTACAATATTTTTTCAGTTTTAAATATATTTAAATACAACCCAGGCAAAACAGGTAATAAGTCTATTACTTCTTAGTAATTTCTATCTATATATTTCTATCGTACCGACGAGGTTAAAAAGAAAGCGACGAATTATTTGCAGTATACGGTTTGGTCACTCGTTATGGTCCGCGAAACCAGCTGCCAGCGCAAGGGGTTAAGGCCCTATTTCGTTCGTTCAATTCTCCGCTTTGGAAGAGAGATTTTTTTATATAGTATCTTTTGCCTTTTAAAAATTTCTCTTCTTCGGAAAGTCGGAAAGTTTCTCGGACGAAACAAACGTTTGATCGTTCGAAATTCGAACGTTCTTTCCCGGCGAGGAGAGAGTTGGCTAAGCCAGGCTGAATCTGGTTTATCGCGGTCCTCGGTCTCTCTGAATGAGACAATAAATTAATCCAAGACTCGATGACGCCTTGGAAGTCGGAGATTAGCAAGTTTCTGGCGAGTACACGGAAAGCACCTTAAGCCCCGGCGGGGCAAGAGGAGATCCGTAAGAGATACGCGATTTACCGGAAATTTTGACGGAGTGACCTGTTCCTTCCTCTCGTTTTTTCTCTCCCCGTAAGAGTGTTCACCTCCCCCCCCCCTAGCCCCGAGCGAGGCTGAACGCTAGTTCTATTCCACTTCTATGGAAAAGTTCGTACGCCGAGGTTCACCCGCGCCGGAGCGTTCGACCATAATGAGATTTCAGGCGAACAATAGTGTCGCCATTTCCCTAATGCGATTCGCTACTTAAATATTTTAATAAAATTCCTTCTTCTTTCAGCGAGCTCCTTACTTAACTTTACCCTCTGCTCTCCGCTCTCACCGTCCACTTTGCATTCTCATACTTTTAATCTTTTTTCTGGTTTTTTCTTCTTTCATCCTCTCTCTCCCCCCCCTCTCTCTCTTTCTCTTTATTTCTCTCACCCATTTGACGACTTCTTCCCCATTTGAATAAGAGAGGCCGAGTTATCGAAACGCCGCCGGTTCTCCCGCCCTTTTGTTTCTTTCTCCGTAGCGTTCGTTTTTAAGCTCGGGCCGGGGTCATTATTTTTTTCCAAGTTCCCAATAGTTTTGGGAGCGTCGTCCCAGGAAGGAACGTCCGGCGCTCGCTGTTTCCCTGCAAATTACTCCCCCGGCCATCGCGGCGATCGCTTCCAGCGGCAATCACCTCGTCGCTTCCCGTTAACGAATCGAAAGAGTTCGATTCGAGAAACGTCTCCGGCCAAATCGAACTGCGACGAACTGCCGAATGCACACTTTTCAGCGAGCATTTACGTTGAAGACAAAATACCGTGGACGTTCGATTTAATCGAAAACTATCGATTCGCGTCGCAAACGAATAATCCTATATTTCTTTCCAGGATCTCGTTGCCAACGCTCTTACGCGTCGAGATCTGAAAAAGTATTTTCTTTTATTTCGTTCGAATGAAAAGCAAAACAAATTAGAAAAAAAACAAAAGAAAGAAAAAAGCAGCGACCGACTTCCATTCCGGTCCCGACTGGAACTCCTTCCTTTTCCCAAAACGGAACGAGGGGAGAGGCTTTGGAAAGCTTTCGAGATCTGCATATTTAAATTAATTTGAACCTTCATCTTCAGCCCTTCGTCTTTCTGACAAAAGCTGGTCTCTCGGCGAGTTCTCAGATCTCCGACGAGAGCTCGTTAGTTATGCAACCTCGTCGATACAGGGTCCGCCAGGATTCGAATCCGTCGAATCTCCCAGATGCGCTCTTGCATTGGCCCCGGGACGAACTTTCAGCGATTCCGCGCTTCCACCTCGCATTTTCTGCTTACGTTCGCCCCGGTTTGCTTCGAAGATGCTAAGCCTCGAAGATGCGGTCTCCATCCTCTCCCCTTTCCCCCATCGTTCCCCTTTCTTCGGTGGGGAAAGTTGGAACCAAGTCCGCCCAAGGGGCAGGGGGAGGGAAAAGTTTCGCAAAAGAAATAGAGAAGTTCAGCGGTGATCGAGTGGACACCAGATATCTCGGGTTCCCTCGGTCGGATACACAGCACGCAGAGCGTTTGTATTGAGAGGATTGTACACGGAACTTGGCCGTTCCGAACTTTTATTATTTTCCAAGCTACTCGCCCGTGAATAATTCCGGCGTTATCGAACGATTTTTCTCGACTTCTCATCCCCCTCCCTTCCTTCTTTTTCGTGCGCGCGAATTCAAACGTCCGGTTAATCGCGATCGATATGCGACTGCACGAACGATCAGACAATTTCGGGGATAGAAATTTCACCTCCGTAAAGTCTTAATCACGATTTTCTTCGACAATGTACGTTGCTTGAAAAAATATACGCGACTGCGCGACGACGTAACTATACCGACGACGATGATGAAAATTGTTAATAACTTAACTTCGCAAAGGACGATCGTACGACGATCCACTTGGTGGACATTTTTTCTTAAACTTTATTTATGTCGCGTGAAGACACTTTATTTTCTCCAAAATTGTATAAAATTGTCTAAAAACAGTGTTAAAAAGTCATTCTTGAAGATCGAAGTCTTTACAACGGACTTCTTGAAACCTTTTCAATTTTTTTTCACCATTTTATTGAACATTACATTGAATTGCAATTGAATACTGAATATTAAAAATATTCAAAAAACCCTAAAATTTCGTAACATTCCATTTCAATAAAATGGAAAAAAAAGCGAGTTTCAAAGGCAGAAATTTCAAAACCACCTTGGAAGAAAACAAACTCACGACTGTCAAAGTGGAAGACTCCGCTTCAAGCTTGAAAATGCGAAATACCAAGATGGATCGTTCAAACGATCGACGATCTTTCATCCTCCTTGGTACGGTTATGCTCTTCACTGTACGTCGCGTGTTTTTTAAATAACACACGCCACTGAAGCAAGTCGAGACCCGAGTTTCCTTTTTTTCCCTTTCATCGGTCAAACACTTTACGCGAAGGCATACATCAGTTACACGATCCCTTCTTACGTAGTTACATTACACACGGTTCGAGTTATCGACAATTTTTCATTTACGTCGCTTGTTGTACCGCGAGTTCTCTCCTCGTTTCTCCCGGTAAATTTCTGCGCGCAAGTTGGACCGATTGAAAAGTTATCGAAAGTTAAATAGAATAGCGGTAGACCGTTGTAACTTGTTTGACCCGGTTCGCCACCGCCGGTAGACGTTAACATTCGCCATTTTCGCGACGTCGCGCTGGTAACGGCCCTTTGTCTCTCCGCGGCGTAACTTGAAATTACGATTTTAACAACGCGGTATCGTACGCGCTCGCCAAAGTATCGCGAATAGTCGAGAATTGGGGGAACGAGAGTCGAAAGGTTTAGAGATGCTTGATAAATTTGCGCTTGTGATACTGTAGGCGCTTAAAAATTGCTCTTATGACACTGCAGACGCTTAATCTACTTTGCTCCGCTGACACGAGAAACGCCTATAGGCGTCCGAAAAATTTTATCGACCATAATTCCAGCAAGTCTCATTTGAACCATTAGTCATATATTATTTAAATATGTTTATTTTACAGTTTTTTTTTTGTATCCTTAAAATGAAAAATTGGGATAATAAAATGGTCAGAAGCAATACATGCAAACATGACACAACAAATGATTCATGTTTAGAACGTATATTAAACAAGATGTATGCAACAAAATATATATTCTTGTACAATATAAATTATAACGAATTAATTTAACTAATCTCTATGCTCAAACTCTCTTCTTTAATTACTTGACAACGACTGTATGTTCATCTGCTTAGTGACTCAAGGTCTACCCCACGAATCACGTGACTCAAATCGACCAATCGCTAATTTTCGTTGCATCAGCGTTGCACCTGAAGAGGCCCGATTTTTTAGGTTACCCCCGCTAAAATCACTTTCAGTGATAAAAATAATATTGGTTTAATGTAGTGGTACTTTTTGATTATTTCAATATACTTTCCCTAACGGTGTAGGTCGCGACTGAATTCCTACCGGTATGGTACGGCTGGTGCTACGTAGTCAAAGGGTTAAGCAGTCGTTTGATGGATTTATACGCGCGCCAGCAAAAAATGGCCGACAGGGAGAAAGAAATTGCGCTTCTTTATTTTATCGGCGAAACTTGCCAGGCCGCAGCAACAGATAAATCAAAACTGGTCACCGAACTTTTCGAGCCGCCACCCTCGGCGCGGATTTCGCCAGCTTGCAAACACCGTGCTGATAATTTCCAAAACTCCAACGCCAATCTCGCGGAAACGATCTCTCTCGCTCGATAAGGAGCGAGAAAATAAACGTCTCCGCCTCATTACCGACGGAGCTCCTCGGCGAATTAATCGAGAGCGACCAGAACGAAGAGTCGGCCGAACTTCCGCAGATTTCTTTGTTTTTCTCTGCTCAGCTTATTTCCAGCAGGTGGTTACTCGCTCGAGTAACTCGGCAACGGTATCGCTTTCTCATGGAAATGGCGAATCTAATCGGCTCGCGAGTCAACGGCGATCCTCACGTTTGAGAAGAAACACGCCTAACTTTGGCCATTCTCGCGGCCGAAAGTTGAAATTATTGCTGATGCCTGAACTTCGCCGTCGAGAGCCATAATCACTTCCTCGCGGAGTTTTACTTCCGAAGACTTTCCTATCACAGCGTGGACGTTCCTCTCCTTCCCTCGTCGAAGAACATTGATTTTTCCGAGTCGATATCTCACTTGGCGAGCAAGGACGTATGCATATCTTCTCAAATTCCTTCGATCATTTGACAGAAATTTTCACGCGACTGTCCGATCAACGGTGAACGATTTACGACGAAGAATACAATTGTATTTGAATGGAAAATTGTCGATGACTTGAACCGACGTAGCTTCGCGATTGTGAGATCATCTACTTCGACTGGTCTCGTTAACTTAAAGTTAAGCTTTCGCAGTGGCAAGTTCATTGTTTTTGCCGAAGATTAATCGTCGAAAAATTGTAAAAGTTCGAACCCATGAAAAAAAATTTTGTTTTGACTGGATTCATCCATTATTTCGAAGATTAAAGTCTCCCCTTTACAACGAGCCCTCGAAATCTCTGTACGATTTTTTTTCATTGTTTTGTTTTGTTAAACGTTGAATGACATAAATTCACGAAATCTTGAAATTTCTAATGTTCAAAATTTTACAAGAAAAAAAAAGAAAACAGTACAGCGAGTTTTAAGGGTTTGTTGTGAGGATCATTCAGTCATGAAAAAATTTTCTAACGTTTTTACACATGTTTGAATTTTTACAATATCCTCATGATGTAAAATCATCTGACAAACTAGAGACTGTGTTTTAAAATGAAACCAGATGGATCATTGTACGATCGTCATTTTATCGAACTTGTAACATTAGAAGTTTCGAGGGAGACTTTAATTTTCGAGAAAAAAATTTTTTATAGTTCTCACACGCGTGCAATTTTCAAGAGATAAGTATCCCGTCGATGTAAAATCATTTTCAAAAGAAAAAAGAAAAAAAGCTAGAGATTTCACGGTCCAAAATTAAACAAAGTTAGCCAGTTATACGATCCTTCTTCACAGAGTTGTGTCGATTTAAATTATGAACAATTTTTCATCGTCATTTACGTACAATTTACGTACGTTTGTCCTCGCTTTGTATCACAGCACGACGTTTAAATAAACATGCGACAATGTCCAATTTGCAACAACGAAGCAACGCGTCGCGCTAATTTTTGCGGGTAAAGCCCCGCGAAGGACAGATTCTGGGAAGCTTGTCCCAGCCATAAGATAACAAACACAGCAACGCGATGTTGCATCAAGATACACATTTGCTCTTGGCTCGCATTAATTACGCAGAAACGTAAATTTGCGTCTCGGATTTCCGAGGTATTAGGGGAACGTCTCTCTTTTCGTTTATCTAGCAGCGTATTTAACTAACGAACGAATAATCTTTACGTTCTATCAACGGTACACGCTTCCGACGAGAGTCGCAAAAATACGCTCGCCAGTACGTAATTTATCGATCTGAAATCACCCGCTGCTCGAGGGATCAGGCCAGCCATCAACGATCTTCTCGGAATTGGAAAAATTCAATTCAAACGGGAGTACGTTTATAACGGAGAGGCGTCGATTTCCACGGGAAATACGCGATATAGAGGAAGTTCACGTTACAGCGAAAAAAAGAAACCACGAAGGGTCGTGCCTCGAGTTTTACTTTCCAAAGAGAACTCTCGTTTCAACGTCACGTTCAACTTTCATTTACGATCCTCTAAATTATCACGATTGTTAAATCCTTCCTCGATAGAGACGCACTTGCATCTAGTTGAATTTAATTACCAAGTTCGAGAGGACTTGCCACGATATCTACGGAATTGTTGTCACAATTATCCGCTGTCAGGTCAGAATAAATATAAAATTAATCGATTTTTTTAAAAGAAAAGCGTTTTAATTAATAAGTAATTCAATTTTATAATTAGCAGCTGCACGTACTCTGTGTTGACGAGCGTAATCGCTATCTAACGTCTTCTATTCTAACAACACAATGTAGATACACACTATCATATACACATAGTTGAAAGATTAACGAAACGTTTTGAAAACAGAAAGACGTTCAAGGAGTCGAAGTTTCTAGGAACATCACATTTGATGTCGAACGCATTCACGCACCAACAACACTGATTCAAATTTCCTCGAAACTGCCGGAGCGTAGTTTATCGATCATTTAAAACGAAGCAAATTAGATTAAAAGTCGGCTTAAGAGGATTATCAGCAAGCACTCTTATCCTTTGATAAAACTTGGCTCGATCGTGCTTCCTTAGACACCGTAATAACCGGCTACTTCCTAACAAGTTATGAATGTTCCTTTGCCTAGTATCTGCGAAGTTATTAAATCTGCGATGTTTTTAAGCGGATTTCTAGAATTTTAATCTTGCCTTCGGAATTTCCCGGGCCAGCGAAACACATCCGGGATGGGCGAACAATCGTAAACAATTGAAAATTCCAACAATCCGCGGATAATGGATTAAAAACGGTGCGTTTCTTCGGGTTTGGTTGATCGAAATTCAAGTTGATCTCGAGCCTTGGACTTTGGAGACATCCGAGACGCAACAACGAGTTGAAAGATCCAAGTACGTCGGATAAATTAAATGAAACGTTGAAGTGATTAAACGAAACATTGAGAGTTGGATACTCGCCGAGTTGGATTTTCGAATTCGGGAAAGACGATTACATTAAGTGAGTGGAATAGCCAAATATCAGGTATCCTGTAGCCAAGTTATTCCCGTAATAATCCTCACGAACGTAATCGTGTTTGCGGAACTCGGCATTCCGCTATCCTCTCTCGTCGAGTTAGCCGACTACTGCATACCAATGGATTAAGCAAACATCACGAGCTACGCGAATTATTATCGCTGGCAAAAGAATCGGGAATCATTTGTTACGTCGTTCCTGACTTACATTTTACGCCGATTACGTTTTCCAATTTTTCTACGATGCTTCGTTTTTCTCCTCCGGAGAGGAGTTTATTAGCAACTCGGAAACGAAATAAACGGCTCGGGCGTGCGTGATTTATGAGCAGAGAGAATACTCGGCGATTGAAATTGTAAAACGGAAATATGTACGGAATGACTTCAGATTATTTATACACGTAGACTATCAAAAATAGTAAAATATCTTTTATTTTTTTAGGACACTCGTGAATTTCTCGAAGCAAATTTTTATTCTTTCTCCGAGTAACCTTTTAACCTCTTGCAATGGAATGACGTGTTCCAAAATTTTTGCAAGATTTTCTCAGTTTTAAGTATATTTAAATGTAACCCAGGCAAAACAAACGACAAGTTTATTACCTCTTAATAATTTCTATCCAGTGATATCATACCGACAAGTTCAAAAGAAAAAGAAAGCGACAAATTATTGTACGCGGTTCGGTCACTCGTTATGGTCCGCGCGATCTAGTTGCCAGCGCAAGGGGTTAGAGATTTGACTTTTGCAACACGGCAAAGGCTTTGAAATATTTTTACACTTTTTGGAAGCTTGGGAGAAATTAATTTCTTCCGTTTTCTGTGCCTTTTCAGTATTTATTGCAGACGGTAAAGTCTTTCAATCGCGCGTGTATTCATAGGAATAAAGGAAATTTTTACTTCAAACTAATAACATTTAAAAACAACGTCAGTAAGAAATTAAGTGTACACTTTTTGCTCAAAAATTTTGCAACACTTTCTATAATTCATATAATAAAATTATATGAATAATATAATTGAACGATAACATGAACTGTAATAAAATTGTCTATGCACGAAATATAATTGTCAATGTACTAACACTCGACAAATTCTTTCTCGCATAAAGCATTATCATCTAGTTCTATTACGGTAGACAGTGTAATTCTTCAATTTTGAATTCTTCCAATTTTGAAAACAAAATTCTATGATTTTTAAGCGTGTGACACAAGAGAGACGAAGAAGAGAAAGAAAAAGAAAGAGGGAAGAAAACGCGGGTGTGAATATGTAACACTCTGCAAAGAAGTGTTTCAAAGTTCTTTCATAAATGAGAGGAGTTACACATATTTCAACGTGGAGAACGTTGACCAACTTCCTACAACGAAAAATTATTCTGTAGATTCTTCATTGCACATCTCCGAGAAGTCAAGATGTTGAACTTTTCATTTTCAACCCGTTTTCTCACTGCTTCTCTGACGTTTCTCCGTGTCTTACAATTTTAATTGCTATCCTTTTGACGTAAATCTTCTTCAAAAGCACTATTAAACACGCGATTTTATTTGTCTTCTGCGAGTTAATTATCGCGCTGTATTGTTTCCTTTGCGTTAATTAACACAAAGCGTTGATTGTTACGATCGCCACCGATGGCAACCGTTTCGTTTCTACTTCTATAAATATTTCAAGATAATTAATGCGGAATGAATATCATGAACAATGAATTTTAAACAAGGCAA
This sequence comes from Melipona beecheii, assembly GCA_032399605.1. Lineage (NCBI taxonomy): Eukaryota > Metazoa > Arthropoda > Insecta > Hymenoptera > Apidae > Melipona > Melipona beecheii. The sequence goes on along the minus strand of JAUCMO010000243.1, from coordinate 1,277,916 downwards.
CAGTAACTAGATGATATTATGAAATGAAAAATACCCTTTGTAATATAATATTGCGGCATAATATCTTGCGGAAATTAAATATTTTGTGTCCCACGGACACGGAATGTGCAAACTTCCCGTGCACAGTTAACGTTGTTAATTATTATTATTAATATCGGCACTGCGTAGTAATTGCGTTTTCGTTTAATTACTTCACCTTTATTTGTTAATTCCCTCGCTGCCCCTTTACTCTAATTGATTCTATTATGCATCGTCGTAACCAGACCGCGGCATTTTTATGCACTTGCGGAAAATTGAAAATATAATGTCGAAAGTAGAGTACTTGCAATAATCGGCAGTGGTGACTAATTTCTGTCTAAACTAAATTGAAATTGCACAAAGCGTCATAATTGCGCGACGAATTGGAGAATGAAATATTTTTGATTTGTTCGAAACGTTTCGGAGGTTGTTGTCTTTAGGAACGGAAAGATTCTTCCCTGTTGCGATATTTCGGGGCAAGTGTAGAATCTCGCGTTTCGGATCGAGGATTGCACGCCGAATTTCCGAGAAATTGGTGGCAACGAAAGTCCCTGGGAGAAGATTGCGATTCGAGTGACATCGGCGAGTATCGACGACGATCATTCTCGTTCCGGGGTTGAGTTTTTCAGAGAGAATCGACGTGCCAGCGAGATTTCATTCCGTCGGAGGCAAAATCATCTTGGGTTTCGGAGCTCGTCTCGGGATTCTGCGAACTTTGCCTTGCCCAAATTAAAATGAACTCGGTGAACTTCTGCCAACTACTCTGAAGCTCGTCCCTGACAAGTGCTTTGACCTTCCCGCACGATATTCCTTTAACAATATCCAGAAGCTTGACAATCTTTGGTATTATTATTTTCGTCGAAGTTGTCGTCGTTCGAGGTAGAAATTGTTCTTAGTTTTCCATGAAATTTATCGTGCTCGGTATCGTTCGCTGCTGGGACTATTGCTACGGAACTGTTATTATGAATAATATAATTCCCACATTAACATTATCGGACGACTAACCGCGTAATTAGTTCCGAATAGAATTGTGAAATATCGATAACCGTCGCACACAAATTGAAATTCCGTTTAGTTCGACGGCATTGGTATCCAATAATTACCAATAACTTTACTATTCCCGCTAATGAACTTAGGAAATATTAACTGGAAAATTTCTCGACATTTCCTTTTCTTCCTTTTTCACTGAAACGAGTTCGGATAACGAGTTGCTGTTAATAAGCGCGGGACTGAGCGCGAGCTGAATTTCCATAATTAAAAATTCGCGGAGGTTTCAAAACGAAAAGGTGACGATGCGAGAAAAATACGTCGCCGTTGTTCGTGCTAATAGAAGTACGTATATGAATATTTAACGCAAGCGGCTGTTATAAATGTTGTGGAATAATTTTTGCGAGCTTCGATCCTCGGCACTGGGTGGTAATTAACAAGTGTAATGGAAATAAATAATCCCGATGCAATTAAAGACTCGCGGTGGCGCGAGTCTGATCCCCCGAAAAGAGAAAAAGTTCGCCCGAGAGATTCCTTAAACGCGTTACGCGAAACTGAATTTTCACCCGGCGAACACACCGCCATCGCGGCGAGGGAAGGAGGAAACTTTTTCCGCCCTCGCTCAAGAACACGACGCCGTTTACTCTTCCGTGGGTCGTCACTTCCGACTCTTAATCCTTTCTCCGGTTCAAAAGTACACGTGGCCGTGAACGACAAATTCGATTTCCCGCAGGCATAAGTTTCAACGAGGAAAGTACCGAAAAGGATACGAAACGAAACGGAAACCACGACCAACCAGCCACGGAAGTAACGCGAAAAGGAAGTTTCATTTTTCACGAAATATAAAACTGCTTTATCGACGATACGTCGCGTTGGAAACTTCCAGTGATGATGCGTAACGTGAAACTCGACAATTGGTATTTCATTTCGCTGATTTAAAGGCGAAATTTGAAGGAAATTTAAAAGGGGCGGGACAAATTTTGGAGCGAGGTCGCGAACGAAGCATCGGCCTAGATGCGACTCGAGGACTGTGACGTTTGCCACAATCGTTTATCAACATCGATAAGTTCCAACTTGCCTCGATTTTTCAAACACGCAGAATGATCTTTGCTTTGGATTGGAAACTTGGAGCGAATGAATAAAATGCGCGTGTATTGCGTGACACGTAGAGCAGAGTTGAACAAAATGTAATCTGATCCACGATCAACGATTATAATTAACGCGGAATCAGAGCATCAATTAAATAATCAGTAATCGCTGATTAATGTATAAGGGAAGTAATCGATATCATTAATCGTAAAATGATTGCACATTCGAGTGTGACTGTATCAGTAGTTTACGTGCACAACAATTTTATTAAGATTTTATCAAGATTCATTCCGAATATCAAAGATTTTCGATTAATTATAATTCAATTACAATGTGTACTTCTCTGAATTATTATTGGCAGGACTTTTCGCATGTTTTAACGAAATGATGGACTTTAATGATAAAATAAACTTGCCGAACGATCAAAATCTTCGAGATCAGATTCTTCGTTAGAATAAGCGATTAGATACTATTATTCAGTAAAAAGTACGCTCAAATATACTGTCCAGTGTGTCAAACTACAAATAATGACATTAATCAGTTATATCGAACAGTGATTGACACATTTGAACGTGTCATAGGCAAATAACACGGCGAAATAACACATTGCAGATCGCAATAAAATCTGAATTAATCACCTGACGATTTAAAAATTTACTGATCAGCGATTACGAGTTACAAAAGTTAATCGAGATTTCCGATTCATTCCAACGATGATTAATTGACTACCGATCGCGAGTATTACGATTATACAGAAACGATTGCTGTCCAACTCTAGCATGTGGAGTGTCGATAGTTTGTCAAAATTTATGCCAAAATTTACAGCAAGCGAATTTTTTCTTTCTTTGCAAATAAAAACGACGTTAACATACAGAGTGTCCATATTTTTTCTGGCCACATTTTAACTTTGCCAGCACACTCTGTAAATGAAAGGAAAAGAAAAGAAGAAAATGTCTCATAAACGTATGTTTAAAAATTTCTCGTCAAGGAACTGTAATAAAAATTCGATATTCGAATTTGCCATAAAATTTTATTGATGTGCAAACATTTGAATTGATACAAAACAAATTACAGGCGCGATCGCTCAGTACCAGACAACGCCGAGGTCTACTCGAGGTCCACTCGAGGTCTACCCCACGCCCCCTCACGAATCACGTGACTCAAATCAACCAATCGCTAATTTTCGTTGCATTAGCTTTGCCGATTTTCTGGATTACCCCCGCTAAAATCACTTTCAGTGATAAAATCCACAAAGACGTGTGGTGTAACGAAAACCTACTACGCTATTGTCTCGAATTTTCGTTCTAGTTCCTTAACGAAAAGTTTTTGAACATACGTTCATTTTCTTTTCTCACTCGCAGAATCTACCGGCAATCTAAAAAAGTTACAACATTAAAGCGGGAAACTCCCGCGATACGAGAGTATCGACAGATCCTCGTCGCGGTGATAACGATACAAAGATCGCAACTTGTAATATCGTTCTCGAAACTCCGTCGAAGCTTGTCCGAACTTATCAAATTCGTAATACTTTGCGAAGCTGCAAACTTGCCCGAGTCTCGCGCTTGTTAAACTGTCTCGTCCCGTAATCGCGGGTGCGCGCGACTTTTATTCGATAATTCTCTGGTCCCGTCGATATCGAACGATTTCGCTAACAATCCCGAACTATGCGAACTCTCCTCCCTCCCCCTTCTTCTTCGTGGCGTTACTTCGTCCTTTCCGAAACAGGGAACAGAGACGAATTTCTCATTAGCGTGAATATCGTCGATTTCGCGGCGCACGAGATTTTACGAACGAAAGTCGTCCTCTTCGTAATTCGACGCGACGGCGAATAATTGGAAATTTATATTTGCCACGTTACGCCATGATTTTCATTCAATTTCGCCGTCTAGCTGAACGTTACACGCGCACGCACACGCAGGATGAAATTGATTTTTCCCTCCTCCTCCTCCCGCGCAATCGTTGAATAAACACGCCGGTGATTTTCGCCGGATTCCCGAAATAGCAGCCCGATATCAATTGATAACCTCGTCCGTTTGAATTCCGTATGCGCGTTTCATTCGTTCTTAATATCGCGAACCTTTTAACGTCGAAAAGCGAAAAAAAAAAACTGTGTGGATGGGAACGAAAACACAAACGTAGGGTAGGTACATACCTGCCCAAAGTTATTCGAAAAGCGCGGCGGAGTTATTTTAAATTACATTACAATTTGTTTACGCGGAGCTTGCGCGTGTTTCGCGCTTAACGCGAGCTTAATATGTATAAAAAAACACGTCATTAACCCGGTAATTTCGCGAGAACGAGATTAAATTTTGCATTATTAATCAGCGTATTGTTCTCTCTTTGAAACAAAAGTAAAAAGCACTTACTCGTTAATATTCCGAGAGGAACGCGTAGAAAGGGTGAAAGTGTCTTTTTTTTTTCGGAAAGGAACGCGAGACTCGACCGTGCAAGCTCTTTGTCGCAGGGCAGCTCGCTCGCCGAAGAAACGTGGCTGGGTAATTCTCTTTACTCGTTCGAGAAAGTAATCGTACCTCGGGCACGCCTCCTTTCGTTTGATCTCCCGTGAACTTTCCGCGAACGAACCTCTAACGATTCTTTCGTTTCCGTTCCTTTCGAACGGCGCACGCAAGTTTCGTTCTCTCTTTGCGAGCGAGCGGGCAATGCGGACGTTGCGTAAGATTAATGATAAAATCGATTCGGTGTTTCTTTCTTTCAGAAAAAATATATATATATATACATATATATATTTCGTGCAATTTCGTCTCATCGCGTTCATTTCGTGAAAGCCGCGGCATCGTTTTTCATTTTCGCCGAAATCAGCGCATGCACGCACGCATACATAGACACGAACGTGCATACGTCGTTTTACCTTTCAGGCGTTGCTCATTTCCACAACTGTAGATCATTAAAATTTTTGAAGCTCTAAATACGTCGCCGCGTCAAGGTGAAAAGGTACGCGGCGAGAGATTTTTAAGGAAAAACGTGAAACCTGAAAGTCTTCCCTCTTCGTTGAAAAAAGGAGTCATTAGGTCGCGCGGTTTCTCAGTATCGCGCGACTTTCGCAAACGATTTCCTCCGTATTTGCAAGAATAATACGGGCAAACGAGGCAACACACTACACGAACCTCTAGTCGTGTTCCAACGAAACATCTTTTGGCCAAAGAAGCGGAAAATTAATCGACGACTACTAGCGATGAAATTTTTCTGTCAACCATCGCGGTTGACGATTCCATTCAAACTCTGGTTGTTAATCGCGACGATTAAATTCCTTTGAAATGAAGATTAAGTATCTTTTAAAGATAAGGATTAAATTCTTACTTTAATCCTCTTGTTCGCGGCCATCTTGCAGTAATGTACAGAGAGATGGTAAAGTCTCTCCGTAAGCCCGTGTAATATTAGTGAAATAATATTATGCGACGAGGTAAAGTCTTTTTTCCATTTTTAATTATTATTTGTTTATTTGACAAATTTTAAAGGAGTTCGAAATAAGTTGGTTGGACTTATTTATGAATTTACGCTCTATATCTCTCGACCGTGTGAATATATAGAGAAATATATTTCATTTCGATTAAATGTCCCAACTTCAAAAAGTCGCTTCATTAAAACTTCAAAACGTTCAAACTTTTTAATTTTACTAATTTCAAGTGAAATTTCAACGAAACTCGATGTAGTAATTAATAATTGATAATCGATAGCCGATTAATTTTATTAGCCGTAAACATTAATCAATCGACCAAAATAGAAACTATAACTGATTAGTGTTCAACTTTATTTTCAATTTGAACGAAATTATAATCAAATTCGATGTACTAAACAATTGATCGTCACTAAATTGATCGTCAATTTTTCAACGATTGATTTCCTTTGATAAACAACCGATGATTAATTGTATTAACCGATTAAATCGTCCACCGACTTTTCAACTAATTTCGATTAATTTTACTTGATCAACGACTGGCGATTAATTTCATTTATCGATGCAATCGACCGGATTAAAAATTGACTAATGGCCAAGTTTGCCTTTAATTCGAATGAATTATAACGAAATTCGATTCAATAACTAGCAATTGATAATTGACGATCAACACTGCTGATCGATTAAATCGATCGTCAAATTTTCTATTACTTTCTTTTAATCAACGATTGACGATTAATTTTATTTATTAATGAAATTAATCACCGATTCTTCGACGATTCAGTTTATTACTTATAAATATTAATCAGTCGATCTAATAATTTTAATTGATAAATACCCAACATTGCCTCCAAATTCAAATGAAATTAGCTGATAATTGACGATCAACACTATTAGTCGATTAATTTCGCTGATTGTTACCACTGAAAGTGATTTTAGCCGGGATAACCCAGAAAATTGGGCCGCAACGCTAATGCAACGAAAATTAGCGATTGGTTGATGGGTCACGTGATTCGTGAGGGGGCGTGGAGTAGACCTCGAGTAGGAATGGCTTTGTCTGGGCGACTGAGCGATCGCGCCTGCAATTTGTTTTGTATCGATTCAAATGTTTGCATATCAATAAAATTTTATGGCAAAAAAGTCGTCTTCGTTTCTTAGTCGGAACAGTTGCTTCTGGGCCTTTCAGTGAGACGAATCAGTGCAGTTTTTTTTGTTCGATTCTTCGACGATTCGAATCTTCTTCAACAAACGACTGACGATCAAATCGATCGTCGATTCTTCATTTGAATTTTATTAGTCGTAAACATTAATCAGTCGATCAATTCTACCACTTGACCCTGGTGTGTGTAACTTGCAGTTTGGAGGTTCAACGCAGCCTTCCATAATTGCGATCATTCTTCACGGAGGCGCGAATCAGAAGCATAATGTCGGGCCTCGTGTCATCGAAACGGCCGAGTGAATATAACCTTCGAAGGCTGCGGAATGTAAGGGAACAGAGGGCGAAAGGTGGCACACCTGGCGCGTTCTTATAACAACCTCTTCATATTTCAAGCAGGGGCGTTCGTTGGGAGTAGTAGTAGTCGAGGGAACGCGTTTCGAAGGGGGGAGGACTGTAGCTACTCGATTCAGCAGCCTCCGCGCGCCTGGCCGAGGTATATAATTAACCGGCGCCTGTCGAATTCAACGATAAATTTATGCGAATCACGTTGTTTCGAAACTACATTGATGTTTCTTCGATTCGTTTCTTCTTCCTTCTTCGAGAAGAAGGCAGCTCCCTCTCTCTCTCTCTCTCTCTCTCTCGGTAATTCGATTTCAAACTCGACGCGAATTCGTTACACTGCCTCCTTTTACTTGGAACGTTTCGAATCTTTTCAAGAGAATAATCCCTCCCCGCGCTAACGTTATTACATTTGTAATGCACTGACGCGTTCCGTATTCTGTATTCGCCGAAAAAGAAAAGAAAAGAGGAGAGGAATATAAGTCGATCGGATCGTGAATATTGATGAGACTCTGCGGGCTACGCTTTCCAGCAGCTTGGTCACCAAGGTTCTTCTTTTTTTTTTTTCGTTAAAGGGAAACTCAAAATCAAAGAAGAAGAGATTCGATTATATGTAACTGCCATTACATTTTTGTCGATTGTATTTTGCGTACTGATTCTACGTTCGTCGAGGGTAATACTTTACGATTTCCCTCTTTCACAGTCTCTCAGTTTCTCTTTCGACGAACACTCGCCCGTGCGGATGCAACGTCGAGCACACTTGAATGGATACCACTCTCTCGTTAGAGTTCACGAGAATTCTCTTTCTATTTCGATAAAATAGAAGACCGCATCTAGGATGAGATCGTGCGAGAGAGAGAAAGAGAGAGAGAGAGGAACGAATGGACAGATTACTCGGCCTCGTTAGAAGAACAAAACCCATAACGGTGGAATAACGAAGACATCCTTCTTGATATACAACGCTACTTGAAGGGATCTTATTACTGGCGCCAGCTTCCAACCTCGTTATCCCGAAAATCCGAGTTATTCGCGCGTGTAACCGGTGCGCATAAAGAAAAAAAGAAAAAAAGAGAAAAAGAAAAGAAAAGAAAAGAATAAACCAGTTAAAAGCGATAGATTCGTTAAATCGTTTCCTCTATATATCGGGTGTCTCGTAATTGGTGCTATCAGACGAGTAGCAGATTTTACGTGGAAAAACGAACGAAGCTTTCGTTTTCGAGAAAATCGAGTTTGAGAGTTTATACGTGAATTTAGTCGATTCCTAGGCGAATTTCCTCATAGCCATATCACGAATCTGTTAAATTCACGCACAATTGACAAATTTTCGAACTTTGAAATTCCGATGAAAAAAGATTCCATCCTCTCTTCCCGACTCGTTTCTTTCACCAAGATCTATTTATTTTTTGGGGGGGAAATTATATATTCATTTAGAATCGATTGTACCGCAAGTGTATATTGGAACGCCCGGTACATCACCGCGGGACACGATTTTGTTTCATCATCGGCGATCGATACCCCGCTGTTGCGACGAATTATGTACTTGTCGGTCTTGTTACCGTAACTCGAAGCAAAATCGGCCGGATAAGGGAAAAATTGTATGAAAAGCATCGAATTGTATGAAATGGCATCGAGTGCCAGAGCGAGGGAGGGGGGAGAGGAGGGAGAGACCGAGAGAGCGCATCAATATCGGACTGGTTATTCCTCAAATAAAGCGATAAAACACTGCCGACGGCGATAAGTCACGATAAGCTCGATATTTAGCTGGCTAAATGTGATTACTAATTACTTAATGCAACTTCGTCCATTTAGATTTGGAACGGACGTTAGCCGTTTCGCTGATGCGTGTTTATTGTACGCGGGTGGCTCGCGGGCGTGTGCCAGCGAAAGAAAGAATCCCTCAGATTTCTGCACAGACTGGCACGTGTCCAGAAAAGCCATTTCAATTACACCATTATTCCCGGTACATATACACGGGGACTATCGCACGATTTGGAAAAATCCGAACAAAGATATTTGATACAAATACGTAAATACGGCTTTCCCCCCTCCCCCCTCTCTTTTTCTTTTTCTCTTTAGTTCTACCCTGTAAAGCGACGAAGCGTTCGAAATTCCTCGACGGCGGAGAAGACATTTAACACTGGAATTTTCCAAAAATGATCGAAACGGACCAATTTGCAATTTATTTTGAAAATTTTACAGATACGAAAATACAGTGTATTTTTCGAGATTTAAATGATTTCTCGCGGAATAAATAAATAAAAGCTTGTGTTGTAATTTATTCTGCTGCAGAGCTTTCCTGTTTTAACTGTTGCCACTGATGGAAATTTCACGCTTCGGTGGTTCTAGCGTTGCCACTAGATTTACCAAAATGGTCAAAATGGACCAGTTTGCAATTTATTTTGTAAAAATTTTACAGATTACAGAAACAGTGCATTTTCCGAGATTTAAATAGTTTTTCGCGAAGTAAATAAATAAAGAGCCTGCGTTGAAACTTATTGTACCGCAGTGCTTTTCTATTTTTCTACTTTAATGTCCCTGATGGAAATTTCATGCTCGAGTCGTCGGTGGTTCTGGTATTAACACAAAATGACTAAATCATAAGTTTCGTTAGATAGATTGTATTTTTTGAGTATTTTCAGAGATTTAAATGATGCATTATAACAATGTATTATATAGATACTATATAATAGATATTAGATACAATATATTTTTAGAGATTCGTTATAAAAAATACATAAATAAAAGCTCGCGTGTTCCATCGTATTTTACATTTTTTCTATTTCTTGTTTCATCTTGGCATCTCCGATGAAAATTCTACGCTTTAGTCGTTAATAATCGTCATATTCCTGGAAGGAGGTCTGTTCATTTTATCACTGAAAGTGACTTTATCACCCAGAAAATTGGGCCTCTTCAGATGCAACGCTAATGCAACGAAAATTAGCGATTGGTTGATTTGGGTCACGTGATTCGAGAGGGGGCGTGGGGTAGACCTCGAGTAGGAGTGGCGTTGTCTGGGCGACTGAGCGATCGCGCCTGTAATTTGTTTTCTATCGATTCAAATATTTGCATATCAATAAAATTAAAATTTTGTGGCAAAAGAGTCGTCTTCATTTCCTAGTCGAAAAGTTGCTTCTGGGCCTTTCAGTGAGACGAATCGTACTGGGGTACAAGTCGTGCAGTTGTTTCTTTTTCTTCAAAAGTCCACGTGCCTCGCGCGAACGATTCGTTTCGAACGATTCGTTTTTAATGAAAGTGGCAAGGGGGACGTTAGGAGAGAAACGAGGTCGAGACGGACGTTCGCGCGATTCAGGAGAGCTCTCTCTCTCTCTCTCTCTCTCTCTCTTCGTTCGTTCGGGGAAATCCGCTCGGATTTCGTTATTTAATCCGCTTTCGAATCGCTTGCTGCATTTTCGGCCGTCCCCCTCTGTCAACTTGCACGGACAACCACCGTTGTCCGGAGTTTCAAAACTACCTACCCACCCGGGCTACCGGAAAGAAAGTAACACACCGTGCCAGTAGCACGTATCCGTGCAAAAGGGGAGAAAAAGGGACGTCGTCGTCGACGACGACAAGTATTGGTTTAAGCGGATCTCACCGTTGTACCGTACAAATTGGACGAATGTTCAACGTTTTGGAAAAGGAACTCTGTGTGTTGCAAAGGCAACGATTGCGTCAACCTTATCGTTGGCCGTGCGCGAGCGAGCTCCAGAGGAGCTTTGATACCGAGAGAGACGTGAACCAGGGGATCCTGTGCGATGGAAGTACGAGAAAAATTCGTACGGTGAAAAGGGGACGGAGACTCGTTGCGATTTCCCCTCCGTGCAGTTGAAATTAATCCCTCCATACGGCGTTCGAGATCGGGGAAACTGATTCTTAGGTGCCATTTCGGGGGCTAATTTCGCGCTCCGGTCGTTGGATGCAGTTCAAATGTGAATTTCAACGGGCGATGCGGGCAATATTCACTCTGGGCAGGGAATTTTACCGTAATTTGATCATTCTCTCGATACTTCGATAGGGCGATGTGCTCGAATTTTGTCCCCGTGCCTAATTTCGCCCCGCCCCCCTTCCCACACCACCCTCCGGTTTATCTGTGTTATTAACTGCCGCAAGTTATCAGCAACAATCGTAATTTACAACAGAAATTACAGCGAGCTGGCGGCAAAAACGAACGAATCTGTATTCTTCGCAGCCTTCTCTGATTGTTTGTAGTATAATATTCCGTACTGTTTGAAGAAATATCTCAACATTATTGTCCAAGATAAGTGATCGCACGATTGTTTAATTGTGGGACGGGGAAATTATTCGATTAGTCGCTTGAGATTTCTTTCTTTGTATCATCACTTGCTTAGTAGGGAAATCAACAGACTGAAAGGGTGGGGCTCATGCACGGCGAGGAAATTTCAATGTAGTGGAGAGATCGACGTGTGAAAAGATCGATGACGTTGGCGATCGAGAAAGTAGGGGCAAGGGCCATCTCTGACTTAAAATTAACATTGTGGATGGTGTGCGCATGTGTGTGTATATTGTGAAGAAACGAAAGAATACAGACATAAATAGAAAGTAGCGAGTCGCGAGAGTCTTAATATTTTTTATCATCGCATAGTTAATTCTTAAATTAATAAACTCTATCACGTAGGTCAAAAATTTGCATTATTTTCATCTACATAATTTTCGCATTCCGAAACGAAGACGCGACAACTGTGTTAAAAAATGGCTTTGTACCTAATTTCGTCCCGGCGACACAACGAGCATATTCTCTTTCTTTCCAGCTGTAAATACTAACGAAAGTGCTAAATTATTCAGACGCTTTTCGCGGATGAGGAAAAACGTAAAATGTGGAATTTTTGCCGAGGGTATGATTAACGCTGCTAACGCGGCGAGGGAAAAGAAAATGGACCACGGGACAGCGTCAAAAGCCTTGAATTAAACAATTATGTGAAATCACCGCTATTGTTTGGAGAACTGGCGAGGAGAGATATCGATCGGCCAACAATTTTTACAGGAGAGTTGGAGAAAACGTTGGCTGAATATTTTTTGCGTGGAAAATCGGACGTTGTTTTGTCGACTGACCAGTAAGAGATATGAGGCGTGTGGGATTGCAACTAGCTGTAAAACAATTTGCCTCGTCTGGTTGAGAATTCACGCGATATTTTCGAATAACTTTCGACTCGTAAAAGATATCGCGATGAAATTTATAAAATAAATATTTAAAAAAGAAAATTCTTTTCCAGTGATACACGTTATAAACAAATTTGACAAATTGTTTGTTTCATAGTCAGTATTTACTATATCTCTGAATCAATTTAATTAATCATACGTAGATAGTACTTTTAATTTTGAAGCTGTGAACGAAATCGAGTAACATTGAACGTAACAAAAATATTCAATGCAAAATGTAAAATTAAAAATTGATTTAAATGTTTGAGTTGAACGTTATTACAATATAAAATAATAAATAATTTAATATATATATATATAAAACTGATATAAAATTTAAATAAAATTATACAGTTTCATTTAAATTATTTTTTGTTAGAAATAAATTAATAACGCAAGATAAGATTTATAGTGATTATATTTAAATATGGAAATCTATTTTAAAATTAAAATTGTGCGAAATTTTTAAGATTAAAGTAATAATAGGAGTAAATAAGTTGATGCAAGTTTATATTTATACATATAATATATATTAATGGAATATATCTTAATGATCCAAGTTTATATTTATCACGTAATCACGATTGTTCTTGAAAACACAATCAGATCGTAGTATGAAATGCCTGTATCGCAAATGTAAAAAGTAGATAAAAATATAAAAAAACGTGATTTTTGTACAAATTCCCAATTTCATCAATGAAATATTTTTCAGATACACAAAAAGAGCGAATAATGCAACGTTTTTTCAATTTGGAACTGAGAGAACAAAGTTAGGAATACTTTTTTTTCAATAACCTAAAAACGCATCGTTTTACATATTAATTTTTTTCTTTGTTTCTACGAACTTTTATGAAACCTAAAACTTAAAAGCTTTCAACGCAATTACACTAACTTTCAAACTTTTCCCCATCAGAGCCAAGGGAACGAAATTAAAAACACTTTTTCTCAATAACCTAGAAAGCAAGCATCTTTTTACAAATTTTTTTTTACTTGCGAAATTGTTTCTTTCACGCGACATTGATCAGAGGACGTTGTTAAGCTCTCGAGATCGAAGAAGCGATCCAGTTCTGAATAAATACTAAAAATGCTTGAGACAGTTCGCTCTTCTAAAATTCCATCGCAAAAAGCCTGCGTGCCTCGCGGACGAGTTTATTATTGGGGAACGAGCGCGAAGTAGATGCAGATTGGTCGGGAAGTGCATGGTCTTCAGTCGCCGTGTAAACTATGAACGAGGGCCAAAACGCCTGGGAAATAATTTCGGGTACCGAGCCAAGTGCCCAAAATCAATTTTCCCGGTTGTTGCACGACCGCTTTCATCGTGTCCTTTTCGAAACAGGCGCTGTAACACTCGCCTGTCTATACACGTGCACAGTTTCGCCGGGCTAAACCGAATTTAGCAACAAGACAAAGTTTTCGACCGAACTTTGCGTCCCTCGGCACGACGGATCGAAAATCAAAACCAATTCTATCCGATTTCCCCCCTGTGATACCGTTACCTTGCTCTTCAACGCAGCTATGTGGGCCTCGTTTCTTCTTTTTTTTTATGGGTGCAACGCTAATGCAACGAAAATTAGCGATTGGTTGATTTGGGTCACGTGATTCGCGAGGGGGCGTGGCGTAGACCTCGAGTGGGAGTGGCGTTGTTTGGTACCGAGCGATCGCGTCTGTAATTTTTGTATCGATTCAAACGTTTGCATATCAATAAAATTTGATGTCTTCATTTCCTAGTAAATAGAAACAGTTGCCGCCTGAGCCTTTCAGCGAGACGAATCGTACTGGGTACAAGTCGTGCAGTTTTTTCAGATCGAATCGATCTCGAAACGACTTTGTTCGAAAGGACGAAATTTTTGGAAGCGAAAGGAAGGAAATCGACTTGGTCGTTGCTCGATTATTAATTAAAAGCGATAGCTACGTCCGGCCTAACAGGCCTCCGCGGCGGTAATTACTCGGCGGTTTGCAAACGCCAAACGACGAGGAATTACATTACCGGCGGGAGGTTCTGTTTCCTATGGTTTCGCTCTGCATGTAACACGAAATACACGTTATTCCACGTTATACGAAACAAGAGAGCAGAATAAGTTTAGAACTGAACAAACAATTTTATTTTTACGTCAGAGTGTAACGTGTATTTTATTTGATTTCATAGCGGGAAAGTAAAGTTTTGTTCATTTCACGTGCAGAATAACTTGTACCAAACTCTCATTACTCTCAAAATAGCTTAAAATTAAGTTTCATCGATATTATGTTTTTTTTTTCTTGCAAAGAGATGTCAAAGTGTCATTAAACTTCTAACGACACAAATCTTTCAACGAAGAGAAAACCTGAACACGCGCATGGGTGTGTTTTGACTAATAGTTTGAATAATTTTTTGAACAATACTTTGTCGAGTATTGCACGTAAGGGAACAAGAAAAAGCAAAATACTGTAGTGTTCCGTTGATCGAAAACAAATTTTGAAACTATTTCTTTGGATTCAGTTTCGCACTGCGGTTAATTCAGAGAATCGAAAGATCACTTGGTCTTGTTTTAAAGCATCCAAATTATCCTTCATTTCGACCGAAAATTATCCTGAAAATTTGTTCTCTTTTCCAATATGTTTCAACAAATGGAAGAGTTCCTTTCTTCGAAGGAAATTGTAAAAATTCACACTGAAGGATTCCATTTCCCCCTCCCCAAGATGTTTTAACATCGCGTAGCAAATGGACAAGTGTTTCTTTTCTTTAAAAGAAATTGTGGAAATTCTATTTACGACTAAATCCATCACGCTCTTGAAGATTAAAGTTTCCCACGTGCAACGACCCCTTGAAACCCGCTGTACGATTCCCGCCCCTCTCACCCATCATTTTCAACACTTGGATTAAACGACAAACAAAAAAAAAAAAAAAAAATTCAACAAGTCCCGACATTTCGCTTCATTTCACTTTAATGCGCAAAGTTGAGTGAAATCGTACAGCAAGTTGTAATTTTTCAATGCCCTCGATGGACCGTTAAAAGTTACTACGGAAAGGAAATTTCTGTTAACGTTTTCACGCAAGTTTGAGTTTTGACGATTTTCAAGAATAAAAGTACCCCCTTTACTTTCTCACTCGCTGCACTGTGTAAAAACCGCTTTGAAAGAAACGAACTTGGAAGCTTTGCGCTTCAAAGTGTAGATTGTTATATAATGAAGTTGCATAATGTTCTTTACGAAGTTACAACAGTTTAAATTATCGACAATTTTTCGCCATTGTGTGTCCAGCTGTGCTTATTACCGTGCGCGAATTATTCGGAGGGAAATCTATGCGCAAAATGCACGGAACGGAGAAAAAGAAAAGATCAAAATTTCTCGATGGCAAACAGTTCCATACATACAGGAACGAGCTCCAATGGAAAGAGCTTCCTTCCCGTTTCATCGATGACTAGTCCTCCCCCAGTAATTAAGGTCAACGATTTTGTTCCTCAATATTTATTAGCGTGATGTTCCCGTCCTCATTTGCGCGAATTCCAGTTATTGGCAATTAAAATATTCAGCATATTCGCGTTGTCATTCTTGCTCCAGCAAACAGGGTTTTAATTCGTTTGTTCTATATGGAGCAGCCCGTTTGACCTCTTCAAATAACGCGGACAAATTATTGCGCGTCGAGTAATTGAGCCAGAATCATTTAAAAATAATATTCGCTAGTTAATGCACACGGTAATTAACGCGAAATGAAACGTTGTTTCGATCTGTGTTTGAAGATCTACCACCGCCGCTGCTGAAAAGACTCGCAAAAGAGAGAAATGCGATAATGGTCGCGATTCGAAAGCGGCGTTGCTTCAAGTTCCCTGCCGTTATGCGAATGAAATCTTAGAAAACGAAATCTGTCCGAACCGACATTAGCATTGTCATACTTAATTGGTCATTAAAACTTCTTAATTGAAAGTCTTAATGCGTTTCCAGCATCCCGCGGATGTCGGAGGCTGATGAGCGCTAATCTCGGCTTTAATAAAACGCTTCAGAAAGAAATTGAAGGGGAGAGAGAGAGAGAGAGAGAGAGAGAAACTCGTTTTAAAATTAAGAAAATTAAATTAAATCTCATTTTAATAATTTCAGATAAGACCGCGCGGAATACGGTTCGAGGATCCAAATACTCGAATATACGAACGGTGAATAAGACGTTGCATTCATTCTTCGTTGTGAGAAATTTTCGTTGTCGCGAACGACAACAATCTGCACTTGGGTGTACAGATAACAACGCGGTATCGTAATAACGTCGGTCTGGAAATGAGTAGAGGAAGAAAGAGGTCGACTTCGACAAATAAACGGGATTTTAATGGCGCATCCTGTGCACCTTTCTCATCTCTCTCGCCTAGCCCGGCGATATTTCCATGTCAAAAGTTCTTCGGTTCTCGCGGCTACGTACACGGAAAATGTTTTTCCTTTTTCCTTCTTCTTTTTCCCTACCTTACCGACGCGTCGCCCTCGCCGCAATCATCACGGCGCTCGCAGTATTATTGCTCGGCCGAAAACGGGCATCTTCGTTTCAACGCGAGTTTCGTTAAACACTCGATTAAACGTTGCTTCAAAGGGAACTTTGAGAAAATGCCCGCTGCTCGAAACTAATTAAGCGCGCAAATGTTTATTGGACTTTTGTCCGCCCGCCGATCCATTAAAGTTTAAGAGCATTTGATTTTAACGCAAACGCTCGAGAGGAGCTCGCACCCCCGAATTCTAGCGAAACAATCGGGACTTCTATGAAAATGCGATGAAAATACATGTATATTTGCTGATCTCTGCGACGATTTCGAATATTCGAAAGCTTTCCCCGAGTTTTCAGAGTGTGTAAAACACGTGTGAGTATTGAGGTTATGTACTTTTGAGGTTATGTTTCGTCTCGAGTCCAAGGATCATTCAAACATTTCGTGCAATCAAGTGGCACGATCGTTATTTTCGGGGGAATCTTTACAAAGGCATTTTTCAAGACGACAACCCACTGCGACCATAAATCCTCGGCTTGAGGAACATGAAAACGAAGTTAAGCGTCTTCCCCTTGGTCGACACAGTCACTTGATTCGAATATGGTTTGTTCTCGGAAACCAAGTTAGAAGCAGATCCCCTCTTTTGACCTCGCCAGTGAAGCTTTAGAAGAATGGCATAATATCATTCAAGATTTGTACGAATCTATTCTTGTGGGACAAGAATTGAATGTCCTACGCGTTCTTCACCTCTTAGCTATGAACGAGTATACTCGTGATGCGAGAGAAGATTAATTAAAATTTGTTACTTGAATTAAATTTCTCGTGGAAGATAAAACATATTTGTAAATCTTAGACATTTTACAATATTTTGAGACTAGACTTGACTACATCAATTTCTAAATATCAATTATCGTTAATTAGTATCGATTAAATTGAACAATAAAGTTATTGATTTTCAAGAAAACTAGTGCTATATTTCCTTATACTTTTACACGGTGGTCACTGAAAGACTGAATGATGTAAAACAAAAATAATTTTTACAAACACACGTTTTTTTAATTTTTTATTATTTTATTTGGAAATATAATTAATGGATTTTTTTCAGTGAAATTACGAAACCTACAAAAAGAGATTGAAAATGAACAACTGATGACTTTTTCAAACCCTTCAGTTTTTCAGTAGCCGCCCCGTACAATCGTCATAGCGTCGTTCTAACGACACAATTTTAAAAGCGACACCGTAGCTAAGAGGTTAATAAACAATATTTTAAGTAAATGAAGTACTATATACTGTACTATATATTTATATACCATATGGTGTATGCGCAAGTGTGTATGCGTGTATTGAACGTAACGACGACGAGAAACAAAGGAACACGAGAACGAGATGCGACTGCAAGAGCGTGTCAGGCGTTTTTTCCGTGTCAGTCGTTGTACTAACCAAACATTTGTATCTATTTTGCCATTTCATTCGTCTACCAGCCCCCCCTCCCCCTCCCCCCGCCAATGCGTATATAAAAATGAAATGCCGCGTGGGGGAGGGGGAAGAGGGGGAGGATAGCAATTATCTGTCCGGTAACAATTTCATCCAAGAAGAGTCAAAGGGAAAAGCGGGGAATCGGAACGTGGCGGAGCGTGTCGGCTTTTCAGCAACCGGAAACAACGTCAAAGAGGAAATAGGAGAGGCGCGGCGTAAAAGCGTGGTACGAGGTTGGTTTCCCCGCGTGCGGAGGGGGAGACGAATTAAAAGTTCGCGGCGGGATCGCGCGATGCGGGACGGAAATGGCGGAAGGTGGGATTCTCTTTTTTTCTCTCTCTTTTTGCGCGCGCGAAATGGAACGAGATCTATACACCGGTGAATGAAGAGAGGCTTCCCGGCGAAAGTTTTTATTGGGGAGGAGACTACTTGCGCCGGGATACTGCGGTAGTGCGGCGGTATAGCCTAGTCAGGGTTACTCGTAACGTGGATGATCGACTTCCGGTGCCTGTAAATTCTCCCCCGAAACGACGTTGAGAGATCTCGACCGCGAAAAAAATTCGAGAATCCCGCTTCTCTCGCGAGAGAGATAGTTGCCTCTAACTTTGCGATATCGGAAACCCTCTCCCTTTCCTCCGAGTCTGCAATTTTTCGAAAAACGCAATTCTAGGGTATTCTTGAATGTTCCGCTGTCGAGCATTCAACGAACCGCTTCTCTCAATGCTTAAAGCGTCGGCCATTTTGTTGGGAATTTTAGCCGCAGTAGTTGTTTCGTAGAAATATATACATTTTCACAAAAATTAAACAGAACAACGCATGCCGGAGCAATGCTCGAAATTTCTACTCGGAAATTTTAACTTGCCAAATTTCCTAATTATTCACAAATCCTCGTATTAATTACAAAAGACAAGAAATTAAATGCTAAAAAAAAAAGGATTATTCCAGGGAAACAGATTTTCCAATTCCGCGTCTATTAAAAAAGTTGACGCAAAATTCGCCCCTTTCAAGGATCGAAAAGGGAAATACAGTGGTGTTTCGATCGAAACTGATGGCCAACGACGAAGCTCGCGTGGCTTGGAACTGGCAAGTGGGACGAACCTGTTTGCTCGGCCGGTATATCGAGCAAACAGAAAAGAGCAACAACGACAATGTCGTCGTTAAAATCTCGCGGTTCACCACGGGTCTTAACGCCACCTACGACGTTGAAAGCTGCATCGAGACGCTGTGAGCCCTCGAACCGGGACAATAACCGGTTGCGTTCTTTATTTTTTCGTCTTGCTCCTCGTTCTCGTTTTCAAAGAGAGACCCTCCCCCCTCTCGTACCTCGAGCTTTCGTCTTGAATCGTCGCGCACTTTGCCTCCTTCCCTCGTCTCTCTGAATAATTCCTTTCCGCGTCGTGCGCTGTGTTAAAGAGAAGGAGGCAAAAAGAAAAGAAAAGGAACATATCGGTGCGTGGCGATCGATGCGACGATGTTTTGAATATTCCTCCTTTTCCTTTTCCCGCGCGTGATTATACGCGCGAATTGCCGGAGACGAACGAGAACATCATTTCTCGCGGAAAAATACGCCGATGTGCAAGTATGTGTGTGAGAACGTTTCATGCTAGGAACGCGAACGCGACGTGTATCCAATGTTCTTGTAGGTCACGAGAACGCCAACAATTTACCTCCTGGCGATATTCATTTTCCGCGGATAATTACGTCTTTCTCCGCGAGTAGGGGAAGTCGGCAATTTTCCGTTACTCAACGTTATGCAAATTACACTCGAACGTCAGCCAGTTAATTCGATTTTTATTCGTGACAAATATTCGATTCGAGGAGAGAGTTATTTTCTTTTTTTTATCACTGAAAGTGAAGATTTTAGCGGGTGTAGCGCAGAAAATCGGGCCTCTTCAAGTGCAACGCTAATGCAACGAAAATTAGCGATTGGTTGATTTGGGTCACGTGATTCGTGAGGGGGCGTGGGATAGACCTCGAGTAGGAGTGGCGTTGTCTGGTACTGAGCGATCGCGCCCGTAATTTGTTTCGTATCGATTCAAACGTTTGCACATCAATAAAATTTTATGGCAAAAGAGTCGTCTTCATTTCCTAGTCGGAACAGTTGCTTCTGGGGTACAAGTCGTGCAGTTTTTTAAAAGTAATTTCTTGCAAAGCAACGTAAGTCCGGGAGCTCCGACTTCCTTGAGTTTCTCAACTCGAAAATCTCCTCTTGGAGAATCTTCTCCTTCAGAGCAGGAAATTTTTCAGCCGATAGGAAGTCAGACGAAAATCTGGTGGGTTAAAACGGACACGTGGCGATAAATCGCGAGTTTCGAATTTTCAGCGGCCTTGAACGATGCATAATTCACAAGCGGAAGGATGAGTAACAATTCACGAAGAGGGATACGAACCGTGCGATCTTCTTTCTCCTGGCTGGAAATTCTTGGCGCGCGAGGAACATTGAAAATTTACACGCACGCTATTTTTTTCTCTTTTTTTTTTTTTTTTTTTTTGAACTAGATGGATGAACAGAGGTAAATTTTTATCCCAGTTAGTTGCAGATGCAGGGCGCAAATATTTGAAAAATAAAAGCAAACAAGATCTCAGATGTAATTTCTCGGAAACAAGGGACGAAGTTGCTTTGAAGTTCTCGAATGTTCTCCTCGTACGCGCGTGTATGTAAAATTTCAAAGAAGCGTAGTTCTATTACGTCGTACTTCGTTCATTTGTCGAGTTTTCCTTCACCAATCTCCCTTAAATTCTTTATTCTCTCATCATCCTCTTTCAAACTCGGCGGAAAACGTCCGAAAGGAATCTAGACGTTTATTAAATCTATACAGGATTTACGGCAAGATTTTTGGCAGATACGTACAGCCAAAAGCATAACTGTACCAACGGAAGTTAAAAATTTGTCGATCATTTGAACTAACGCAACTTCGTAAAGAGATATCGTACAACGATGCTCTTTCATTTCAAAGCGTGAAAAGAAAACAGCTCTATTTTGATAGCGCGAGTTTTTGTTTTTCAAAAAAGTTTTTATCTTTATATCATTTAAAGATACTTTTTTTTTTTCTTGGAAATCACAAAAACTCAAACTTGCGTAAAAATATTGAAAAAATTCTTTATCGTGACCAAGTCCGGTACTCGGTCTTGAAGATCGAAATTTTCCCTTTGCAACGAGCCCTCCAAATTCACTACACGATTTCTTCCCACTATTTTATCGATTCAAGACATCTGTGAATCTACCAAGTACGCGTTTGAATTTTGACAATTTTCGGAAAATATCCTTTCTCGCCCACTGATTTGCGGTTTAAAGTCTAAAGTCAAAGTAGAGGGTTCGCGCTTTAAAAAACGAGACCAAGTGCGATCGTTTTTTTACAAAGTCACACATCAGTTTCGAACAGTCGACGATTTTTCACTGTCACTGGTCACGGTCGTGCTGTTCGAATGCCATTTTGGGGGATTTGTTCCTCGTGGAGTGAATTAACGACATCTATACGCCAAAGGAGGGAACCGAATGTAATCAAATTAACTGTAATTTACGCTAGAACGAGCTAAAAGGGTCACAAGGCCCTGCGAGGTCTATAGAGGTGGTATTTGCCCCGGCAAATATACACGTAAGATTTATGCGTTCATAGACGACCGCGTATCTATTATGTACGCATTGTTATAGGGAGTACATGCGTACTACATAGATGTTCGCCTTTGTGTACGCGTGTATCAGTCTGCGTGGTTCCACGCTGAACAGCTGTATCGTTTTGCAGGTACGCCGAGCGTACATAGGGGAGTATTCTCTATCGTATCGCCATATAAGCGGGAATCACGCGCACGTGCACGCTTGAAATCACGAAAAAATCGAAAGAAGCTTTAATTGCTGCGTGATTGTCCATTGACCCGGATAATTTGAATTTGCACTTGTATCTTGAGTATACTTAAATTTCATTTATGTATTGTTATTTAGATTTATAAATAACAATTTAGCAAAATAATATTTTAAATCGAAATGTAGTATAGTTGAGAATAAATGAGTTATTTTGGAATAATTAGTTTGAAAGAGGATTTAAATCTTCTTCAATTTCTGAGACTTTTGTATCTGCCAAGAAGATTTTTATACTTGCCCTGTTTGTGCTTTCTCTGTCCTTTGAGTGCGACAACACCGACAACAGAGTTGAGTTGAAACACGGTTCGATCGGTAATTGATCGATCACGAAAAATCCCGTCTAACGAGTCTAAAGACGCGAGGACGAGGATTAGCGGGCTGCGCCTAAAACGTTTCGACTCTTCGTTATCGATATCGACCGCCAGGTACCCCGCAGGTCCTGAGCCCAGAGTACATCTGGATTATCTTCGCTGATTTAATTTATTACCAGGATATTACCAAGTGATATAGCTCTGTAGTCTGAGTTATGGCTACTTGGGTTCACAAAGGGCAGCGGCCGTGAGTGACTTACCGGAACTACTTGGGGTATGGTGATCTGGTTTAGCCCGAAGAGTCGCCGTCGAACCTGCTCTCTTATCCTTGGCTTATCTCCCAAGGCCCAAACTCGATAACACTAGTTATTAATATGACTGATCTTTAACGCGGTCCAACCTCAGGAGCTGTCGTATCTCGTCGTTCGTAGTTCCTCCTCCCTGCAATAACGTTTGCCGCGATATACGATAAAACTGTTGTCGTTCGATCTTTCCTCCTCCTTTTTTTTTTTTTTTTTTTTTTTTGGACGAAACGCAGAAGCAACTTTAACTTACTCAAAGGGAGGAAACGCGCGCAATTTTCGCAAATGCGTTGTTGAAAAGTCAAGAACGAGGCTAAATTGGCCTCGATTAAAGCTGACCGGAACCTCGCATGACCGCGCTTTTCGCGGAAACGTTCGCCTAAGGCTAGTGTACGTAGTTGGTGCGAAAATTTCTCGCCTGTAAGAAGGGAAAAAGAAAAAAGAAAAAAATTCGTCGAGGGAAAATTTCGTGATCGATTCCTCGAGTGCGGAACGCTTCCGTAGAAAAGTTCTAATTACACTTTACGTTTGCTTCTCGTTGATCTTATTTTCGAAATATGATATCGAAAATGGAGAGAGAGTTCAATTCTCGTTCATTTGCAGACCGATATACAGTCGATTGCACTTGATCAGAGTCAATTAACGATGTCTTGCTGCAACGTGTACGCTACTAGCGCATAAATAGTAATGGACGCGGGTACGCGTCGATTAACTTCTTGCGCTGGAATGACGTGCCACGCACGTCGAGAATATTTGGCCCAAAATTGTGAATACTTTCTCAGTTTTAAGTAATAAATAAATTGAAATATAAGCCAGGAAAAACAAATAATAAATTTATTACTCCTTGGTAATTTCTATCCAGTGATATACCGATGAATTCAAAAAGAAGACGAATTATTGTGTACGGTTTGGTCACTCGTTATGGTCCGCGAACCAGTTACTAGTGCAAGAGGTTAAGCGCACTTTGTTATTATTTCAAATGTCACGTGCCAGTGCCTATTACAGTTACTACGTTTAAAAGTTCAATTTGAAGTTTCTCGTTGAAGTCTCTCGGGATTTCGCCAACATTTTCAAAGATTGTCACGCGGACAAAGCGTGGATTCTACCTCTCTCGCGGAGTAATAATTGTTATCTGCAAGATGTTTACCGCGTGCGGGCGGTGGCAGTCAGTCGGAATGCATAATTCGAAACCATCTTTTCCCGACGGCTAACTACGCGGGAATACCTCTAGCAAACTGCCGGTTAAATTAATTTCGCCCGATGGATGCAAATTTCACGAATTCGGCCAACTTTCATCGCGGAATTTATTACACGGAATCCGGTGTGCCAGCGATAGTAAATCATAATTGCGCTCTGTTTGCATTTTAATTGTCGTTGGCGCTGGACGTTTACTCCTCGCGATTCCCTTCGGCTCGATTTACACGAGTTTCTTTCCTGACCTCGTCGATAGTTTAATCAACGCGTGTTCCCGATTTTTTCAATTTTTGTGAACAATTGCCAGGGAGGGGATGAACGTGCACGCGGTAAAATATAAACTTGACGGAAAAATTAACCACATGGCCGACCAAAAGAAGCGATTAACTAAGAACTTTAATCGAATCGAAGTTTTTCTGGTTCGTCTGTTCACGAGACTGCTTCTTTCACGTGCATCTGCAGCGACTACTTCATCTTTCTATAAAAAAACACATTCCTGCAGTATATATTGTATCTTGATTACAAGCCACATTAACCTCTAATTCTTCTTGTTCATTCTCATTTAAAAAATGAGGTTATGTAAGGTCATACACATAACCTGTTAAAATTTCCTGCTCATTGTTTTAACTGTAATTTACCAACATTTTACCAAAAAGTAATCATTATTTCTTCGGAATAGAGTGTGTCAATGTACATAACGTTTATAGATTATGTGATTACCTATATATACGTATATCTCAGATCTCACTCTCTGAAAATTAGAAAGTGTTTCTTGCGCCAGCGTATGAATAGAATAAAAGTTGACTCAACTGTTGGAGCAAACCTTGTGAGAGAATCTCTTTAAAGAACCGAGAAATATATTCAATGTGGTCGAATAATAAACTAAAAATTGAACTGAGAATATGTATCTTTTATCTTTTGCATAAGATGCCATTTCTTTTATTTTGCAACTCTATGATTATTTTTTAATTCTCTTCGTTTGTATTCAAAGATATACATAAATATTATTAAAATAGAATTATAATTATAAAAATAAATTAGAGATTTTAAATTTATATGTAGCGAAAGTTGTAATAGTTCTTCCAAAGAAAAGTGGGTCGTCACTCCCCGACTTGCCGTCGATCTTTTGATCTAGCTCGCAGTATCTACTCTTTAATATCCGAATAGCTCGTTAAGAAACCAGGATGCTCCTGCATCTGCACACGGAGCACACTCGCCCTGTTGCACGATACTCGAATCTGGTCTATCGCCGCAAAATTACATATGCTTAAAGTTCGGGGAGTTCGCAACAAATTCTTAGATAGTCTTTAATAAATCATGCAACTAGTTCGTAACTACCCAGCTGCTTCGCAAAGAAGCAAGCATCCCCGTGGCGTACCGCTGCATCTTACGGCTCGATCACGCGAAAACCTGCTCGTCAGATAACTTTAAAAAAGAAAAAAAAAGAAAAATATTCGTCGAACTGAAAAATGCAAAGCTTGAAAGATGTTCAAAGAGAGAATTTTCGAGAAAATAAGAATTACTCGCAAAACAAGCACAGTGTCGCGATGCTGTGGAAGTTGTGTCCCGAGCGTGAACGATAAATTGTGCAACTTATCAGCGATCGCGCGATATAATATCGGTCGTAAAATCGATATCGGAAACTGACGTGCCGCCAATGCGATTAGAAATCATCGCGGACGTTGGCTGACTGGCAGGAAACACCTGTCTGCAGGTAGAGAGGCAATTTCCTGGTTAACCTAACTCCCGTGTGCTCGTGCATTACGTTGGTCTGGCCAGACGTCACGCTCAGATAAGGAATTTCAAATTTTATCAGCAGAATAGGAACATCGTCCTTGGTAATTAGCGACGATCTCCACTTTCTCTCTTGTGAGACGTGTTCAGATACCAGATTTATAATTTTACATCGCGGTCGAGGTCTCCTCTCCCCTTTTGGAAGAGAAACTTGAAACTTACTCGGGGTAATTAATCGACTTGTGGTGAGTTTTTTTTATCGCTACTTTTCACAAATTTCTTTATCCTTATCTTCGATATGTTATTTAAAATCTATCTATTTATAATTTATTTGTAATCTATCAAAAAAATATCACGAAGTTAGGAATGTACGTAGGTACAAAGTGTGCCGTTTGAAACGTCCCGCGCAAACTTGTCTCTTAAACCAAACTTCGTTAGAGAAAAGAATGTTTTTGAATTAAAGTAAAATTTACTTTATTTCGATCACAAATCTCGGTCTACGTGGAGGTTCTTGTGAAATTTCAAGACAATCTTTGTTTCTTTAACTGAAATTATAAATGACAAATTCATAGTTGATCTATCATACGTGAACACCCTGAAACTTTGAAGAAACATTGAAGAGAGATGAAGCTGAATAAATCAGAGCATTAAACGCTCGAGGTTACTATTTCGAAAGATAAGATAATAATTTCTTAGTACATTCAACGTGGAAAGTTTGATGAATTCGACATGAAACTGCGAGCTACGGGTTTGAAAGAATCACTTTGAAATCTCGGAAGCACTTAGATCAAGATTTTCCACTTACAGATGTTCTCTTCGAAACAAAGTGAGTTTTACTTGAAAACGTTTCTCTCTACACCGAACAGCTTGTGAGACAATATTGCGCGGGACGTTCCACATGGAACACCCCGTAACTTTGCTTCGCAATTTCACTTCGTTCGAACGTAACAAAACAGAAGCGCGAGATTCGCGGGTAATAAATGGCCAGAGGAGACGAAACAGAAGTCCAAAGGCAATACCGGAGGGTAATTCGCTCTCGACACGATTCGCGGCAGAACCGCGTCTACCCTTGGATCGGCGGCCACAGAGAAGGCCGAATGTGTCGGGCAAACTTTTATTAAACTGCCATGCCGCGCCTCCTCCACCTTCGAAGCGCAAAATTTTTCAATGAAAACTGTCGTCAGATGGTAGTCGTAAAAGCAAATGCACCCTTATTTTATCACTGAAAGTGTTTTTAGCGGGGGTAACCCAGAAAATCGGGCCTCTTCAGGTGCAACGCTAATGCAACGAAAATTAGCGATTGGTTGATCTGGGTCACGTGATTCGTGAGGGGGCGTGGGGTAGACCTCGAGTAGGAGTGGCGTTGTCTGGTACTGAGCGATCGCGCCTGTAATTTGTTTTGTATCGATTCAAATGTTTGCGTATCAATAAAATTTTATGGCAAAAAAGTCGTCTTCAGTTGCTTCTGGGCTTTTCAGTGAGACGAATCGTAATACTGGGATATCGTGCAGTTTTCTGTTTGCTCGTTATTTCGAAAAGCGTCCCTATTACGGATGGGAGGGTGAGCGGTGGCCGGTACCAAGAGACGAACAACTTTCCCCGGGACAAATCGGCCTTTCTTTCTCTTTTTCTTTCTTTTCTCTTCTCACAGCCCGCTGCTACCACTACTCGGTAATATCACGGGAGGGTGAAGGTCGACGATAAGCCCAGTAAGGGCAAGTATTGAAATATTTTTCCCGCGGGCCGAACCAAGAATAATGAGAGTACGTTCCCCTTCCCGAAACCCTCGTGCATTATCCGGCCCCTTTTTACCTCGCGGACGGAACTCGAACTCGCGCTGGAAACTTTGTCAAAGATTTCGGAATCCCCGGGCGAAATTTATGGCCGCGGGAAGACGCTCCGCTTTTATACGTACGTATATCGGCGTCATTGGGGGGGGGGATATGCACCAAAGTTTGCCCGAAAAGGGAGGGGGTTGGAAATCAAACGAGCTTTCTTTTGGAAAATTCATGGGGATAGTCAAACGATTCATCGCGGACCGTATTTACGGCGAAACTTTGAACGCTTGTGGACCATAGGTGACGCGTATTTTGAATCGACGTACGTCACTGTCAGTTCTGACAATTACTTTTTAATCCACTCGCGTGCACAATCACACCGGAATCTGTATTGTCTTGCTGTTAACAGCATCTGATAAATATTCTCTCCTTCCTGCGTGATATTTGCTGCGGATCGTAAGCAAAGAGATTGAGGTACCACGCGGATTAATTTTTCCTTGACTGATCTCGGTATTTCGACTCCAATTTACCATTAAAATTTGGGGAAGAGTTCACGTCCTCCCCAAAGAAATTTCGAGTCTCACCTAACTGACTGTACATTTGACAAAAATTTGTTCGTTTTCGAAAGGATATTTTTTTTCCTCTTTCTATCAATCATGCCAAGACGTAGTTTCCACGTTCACAAGGTTGGGAACAAGCACGTACGAATTCGCAGAGCGTCTACGCGGGATGTGATTGTTCAGCTAAGGAGTCGTCTTATTAGCGTTAAAGGCACATAGAAGTTTCACTTATCTAACTTAGAGATTTACCGTTGCAGTTTCAAGCACGGCTAGGTACACGTTGCATATTACGTGTTTGCACTTACGGTTGGCCTTTAATTAACGAATTTACGGCAGCTCGGAATTTAGCCGGGACAAGTCGTGTAATTAACATAATTCATTCGCCAAGTTTTGTCCACACTTTCCTCGCGTGCATATGTACGTCGCCTTGCAATGAAAATCCGAGCCATTGTGTAATCAATTCGCCCAGTCTCGATCAAACTTTTCGTTTCGCGCAAAGGACACGTTTTTTCGTCCTTTTTTCAGGTGCAATTTTCTTACTTGCTGGAAAGTGGTCAAAATGACCAATTTATAATTTTTTTGTTATAGGCAACTTTTAAATCAAAGATTTAAATAATTTTTCGTAAAATTTTTTTGTCTTCGATGTCTCTGATGGGAATTTTTATGTTCCGACGTTAAATATATTCGCGAGTATGTTTTCTCTTCGTTTTCGCAGAAAACTGATTCCGTCCCGAGCTTGTCCCGAGAGCTTGTTCGTTTCGGTTTGTTAATGAATAACGTACGCACGATATTTCATGTTTCACAATAACATCGTGTTATTGAATTATGCACGACCCATTCTGATTTATTAGATTCCTCCGTCGCTCCGGAAGCTTCGCCGTGTCATCTCTCCAAAACTTTTCTGGTTTACGAAATGTTGTTCGAAATATTGTGCATTTATTCTTCGTGTCATTTATCGAGCCAAATTTATCACGGGTCGACGACTATTTTCATCGTACAATTTTTTCAAATTATTACTATCTAAATATAACGCATAATTATTTTACTAAATTACACCTGAGTTTATTAGCAATGCAATACGGAGAAATTATAACAAAAATATGAGATAACTTTTTGATACTATTCGAGATCGCTGGGAAAGAACAAGCAATCCCTCTCGAGCAAGAGATTAAGAAACGCGCGATAAACTGGCGATACGTCCTCGTTGGCGAGTTACGAGACGTTATCCGGCGAAAATACGACGAAAACTGAAATGTTCTCGACGTTGCTCAAGTGCCACGGAGCCATTTTCTAGATTAACCGTAAGTGTATCCGGAAATCCTGGCAGACACGACCCTCTTACGGTGGTCAGTTGGTCATTTTATTATGGTTGTTACACAGCCTCGCCCGGCGGAGGAAGCGGCGGTCGCCAGTAAATCCCGGCATTAATGCCGCAGTATAATCTTTTGAGCCACTCTCGTGTCCTGCGCCAGTCTAATTTATTCAAATTTGCACGACCAAAGGGAAACTCGATTTCAGTTTTATCAGCGTCTTTTTTTTTTCTCTCTTTTTTCTCTTTTTTAGGAAACCTACACGAGCGCGCAAATATGGTACACGAAACGATGGTTTAAGCGTGTGAAACGTTTAAGCGCGACTGGATTGTCAGGAAATTCACCGAAGAAAATCGAAGGTGTTTGTCGAGCGTTCGTCGCGACAGAGGGAGAATCAAAAGGAGTACGAAAAGTGATAAAACGTTCTTTTCTGCGTTCTGCGCGTTCTTTTCCTTCTTCTCCTCCGTATATGTTATGCACGTATGTACGCGCGAGTGGCACACGTGTGTACATATATTTCGAACAAAGGCCAGATAACCCAAGTGTGAATTCAAAAAACACACTTTGTGCACTTCTCCGTCGTGTCGTGGTGGTGGCTCGCGTGTTCTTGGAATATACATCGCCTCTCGCGCCGTATTTCACACACACCCACCCGGTCGCGGTTTTATGCAAAATATTGCTCGTTCGCTGTTCAAACCGCGTCTTCCACCTTCGGAGGAAGGCAGCTTCCGTCTCGAATTTCCTCGGGAAATTCCACGAGAGTTTGCTGTAACACGCGGAATCTTACGAGATTATATACGCGCGATTATATGATCTTGCAAGATTATACGCGCATGTAAGATCTCGACTCGTACGGGGGGAATCTCGAAGGGGGAGAGACTGGGAACTGTCTGTCGAGTTTTGGCCAAATCGGCGCGTGAATTGGATCCGGCCAGCGATTTTTCTCGCGAAAGGAAAAGAAATACAGCGGTGGTGCTCTCTTGCGATCGAACTGTGCCGGTGTATTCTGCGGATTGGCAAAGAAACTCGACATTTTCAACATTTTATTTAAACTGACTTGATCTATCTCAAATTTAACAGACTCGAACTATTTTAAATTAAAAAACACGTACATACTTTCAAACTAAGCGAAACAATATTTGTCAAACAAATATTTGTGATTAATCCAAATTTCTCGGAAATTCATTGAAATTCCTGTAGAAGTAGTTGTTAGTCAATGATTGTCAATAATTGAATGGAAACCTTGAATATAGATCTTGTTACATTTTCATAAATTAACAGTACAAATAGTACGATTCTATATAATCATATCGATACGTATAAATTGGATCAAATTTGCCAAATTTCGATGGACGCGTTGTCCGAAACAATCGTAACGTGTCGAAATGTCGGTGTCACGTATCGTTCGCTTCGCTTCATGTTTTGTACACGGCCGCGCGGTAAGGTAGAGTGGGGATAGTCTCGGTTTCGAGAGAAATTGGTGGGGGTAGCTAAGTGGGCGCTACTGTACTTAAACGTTACAGCGCGAAACTGTACGCAGGGAAACAGGCGTACGACCGCGGCGGGAAACAAAGACAGTTAGACAGTTAGACGCGCGAATTTTATCGCGGCGGAAACCATTCTTCGCGAGCCTCGTAAAAAGTCAGCACGGACGCGCGAACGAGAAAAAAAGAGCGCCGAGCGCGAGAACCCAGTTTCCGGCCGCGCGCGCACCACGTAAAATATTTCTTTTTTCATCTCCTTTCTTTTTTACGAGTGGCATCCGTCGAGCCGCGATACCCGGTCGTACGTTCGTTGACGAATCACGATAAAAATTTGGCGAGGCTTCCGCCAAATTCGGGTGTTGGCACTACTGGAAGATGAAAAATTCTGTATCGCGATCTAATAATTGGAAGGAATTCTCCTTGTGCTTCTACGATTTTTTTTTTTCCTTTGAAGCAAGCCTGCCAAACTGGCAATAGCTTTCTCCATACTTATTTCGTTCCGTCGTTTTTTTCTCTGCACGAACCTCACCATCACCCGTTTTTAGTGACAAAAATTAAAGATACTTTTCTGTGTTTAAAATAAAAGTATTAAATTTAATTAAGTAATAATTGATCGTTGAGATCGCAGTGTAATTATAAAGCATAGAAAGTTGAATTACGAGTTACGAAAATGCACGCATGAAAAGAGATTACGGGAAAGAATTTTTTGTCCATAAATTAAACCAAGTAAGTGGCTAGTCCACACGCGCTGGAGGAAAAGAAAATTACTAGCGAACAAAGCAATGATAAACGCTATTAATAGTGTGTTTTATTCCATTTATTCGGTTCGTCGATTGTACAAATGGATACTTACTTTGTCGACAGTAATTCCCAAGAAGTCGAGACCTTTTGCGAAAAAGCTCGATCGATTCTCTCTCCCCTCCCACCCTGACTAAATGGAAACGCGTACAGTTCAGAGTTAAAAATTTCCCACTGGAAACTATAAAGAGAGAGAGAGAGAAAGGAATAAAGAAAAAAGAAAAAGAAGCGGCATAAGAGGTCTATCTCTTCGATATCGAATATTCGGATGGTTGGCACGAGCAGAGAGGGACGAACAGTCAAGATAATACTGGAATCGTTGCGCGTTGCCTGGCCCCCGTGAATAGTTACACGTTCGATTGCCACGGCCATGAATGTCTATCGAATCGACTCGAGGCTTTCGCAGCAGGATCCATGTAAATACCAGTATCAAGGTTTCGAGTAGGCATTAGAGTAGGTATTCAGTTTGCGTCGTGCTCGTTCGGCTACAATGCCTCGAAATGTCGGTTGAGTTTCACGCGGTCCTATTCCCCCCCCCCCTCCCCCCGGAGCGGGAAAGTGTATTGAACGCGAATAGAAGGAAAAGAAACGTATCGGCTATGAATACAAATAGAACTGTCCAAGATATGCGTTGATACGTTCCGCACGTGTTACCATCTCCGCGCATCCGGCTACTCGATGCAACGCCCGGGCATTCCCTGGCAGTAACTATATCTTATCAACCATACAGCCGTTTAACCCCTCCCGAGATAACGTCTCCCCCCACCCATCCACACTCTAGGTTCTAGATATAAAGTTTCGCGTGGAATTTTTTCGAAATTTCCGTCTTGCGAATTGTACGAACCTAACCTAACTCGAACCTAGCCTAAATTGGTGTCGAATTTATCGATTAAAACCTCCATGGTGATCTAACCTCTACACATTGCGAAGATCAGGGATCAACTTAAACCTAATCTAAATCTAATCTAAACCTAACCTAAACTAGTGTCGGATTTTCATCGATTAAAACCTCCATGGTGACCTAACCTCTGTACATTGGGAAGATCAGGGACCAACCTAAAGCTAACAAAAATTTGTCGATTTGTATTTTTCTCTCGGTTCAATGTAACCTATATCATTTAGGTTGATGTTAAAATAACTTTTATATTGATTGGAGAAATATATTTACGTTAAATGAAAGAATATATGAAAACTTTTTAATGAGAACACCGAGCTCGTTTTTTTCAGACATCAGTTCATCGATATCTGGTTTGATACTGGTAATGGCAATACGAAAAGTATTTTCAAGACACTCTACATTTCTCGTTTCTATTTTAGTTTCCGTGTGCTTCGTATAAGAGAAAATCTGCTCGCAAATACAAGTACTCTTCAAAAGAGACATTATGAATATTCATGGTTAAAATTATTCAAATAATAAAATCCTTATTCAATTATTCCAATTTTGGTTTTCACACGACACGGGGAATAGTTTTGTCGATGAAATTTCAGAAACGAAGGCGAGAAAAAAAAAAAGAAAGAAAAAGGAAAATCGAGCGGGTGTTCAGCGGTCCGTTTCCCGAGTCGGCCGCCTTAACGACCGAACGGCCGAATAAAAGAAGCGCCAGCGATCAAAAACTTTCGAATTCATTCCACTCTGCGGAGCGTGTCATCCGCTACTCGCTCTACTTTCGCCGAATCACTTTGTTTCGACGGACAATAAATGGTCATGCGACCTGTGACCAATCTACCGAGAACGGTCTAATAAAATCTCCGGCCGATCGACGGTCGGGATTTCGCGCCGAGCGTCGATCGATCGCGCTCGTTGTTAGACAAAAAAGAAAAAGAAGGAAAAATGACCGGGGATTGGAAGGATGGCGGAGGAACACCGCAGCACCGTCAAGAGAAAACACAGAAGGGGGTAAAATCTTGAAAAATACCTGCGTCTCCTTCGGCTGTTGCCCGGCTTCTCCGAACAATGGAATAGTTGAGTCACGGGATTCCCCGGGTGCACCGCGATACTTCGAGTTATTTTTCAAAAGCTTCGCTCGCTTCCCATTTCCTGCCAGCCCGTCTGGAAAGATACGAAAGAAAATTTGTTGTCTTCGTGGCTGGGCCTTGGTACGCGCGGTGCGACGATTCGCGAGCAATAAAAGCGCGAGGCTAACGACTTGGTCGCGTTTGTCGTTGCGAAGGAAGCCAGGCTTGCCACTACCGATTGGATGGAGGGAAAGATTATCGCGTTGCCGGCGTCGCGATGATTAAAAAGGAAACTAATCAAAAAAAAAAAAGAAAAAAATGTATATATGTATAGAGAGAGTGGCCATCGAAATGCAGGGTGGTCACTGAAAGACTGAATGATATAAGACAAATACATGTCTTTTCAATTTTTTATTATTTTATTTGGAAACATAATTAGTGGATTTTTCTCGGTATTACGTGTAAATTTTTATTAATTTTCTTTTTTTGGAGCGATAACAACTCTTGTCGCGGTTTTCTAACAAATCGAAATAGCGAAAAAACTGCACGACTTATATCCCAGGCCCAGAAGCAACTTTCCGACTAGAAAATGAAGACAACTTTTTTGCTCAGTACCAGACAACGCCACTCCTACTCGAGGTCTACCCCACGCCCCTTCACGAATCACGTGACCCAAATCAACCAATCGCTAATTTTCGTTGCATTAGCGTTGCACCTTAAGAGGCCCGATTTTCTGGGTTACCCCGGCTAAAATCACTTTTAGTGATAAAAATAAAAAGTAAACCTGTGCGAAACGCGTAACAAGAGCGGTAAATCATGAAGCTTCGTATTTGAAAAGAAAAAAGAAACAAAAGAGCAAAGGATGGATGACGAGTGCGGACAAGGGAAGGAATATGGAACTCGTGGGACGTTCAACGGGATCAAGACACCAGTGATAAAGTGTAAAATGCACTCTCTTTTCTGGCTTCTCGTTGAACCGTTTCAATAGTCCGGATGATCAATTAGGATCAACGTCGTGCCCCTCGTGGAAATTTCTATCGAAAGCGCTTTCCATTTAGACATTGACAATATCTTTTGACATTGACGATTTCAAACTTTCGAAAAGTTTTCAAGGATGAAGTGTTGGGCAAAATCTGACTACGATTAATCTGGAATCAAGAGATTAATCAATCATCGATCATCAAATAATTAGTCTATGTACGAGGAAAGTAATCGAAATCGTTGCAATTTATTTTACCAATCATTAATCGTAAAATGACTGCACTTTTTACTTTGCATGTGTTCTGCAATGTGTACAATCCTACAATTTTGTCAGGATTTGTTCCGAGTATTAAAAAAATTGTCAAAAAGTTAATTATTTAGAATGATAATTATATCGATCGTGATATATTTCTTCAAACGATCGAAATTTTACACGCGCTCATTCTGAATATATATTAGAAAATTATAAACTTTAACAAATTATTCTAAATTCAATATAATATTATCCAGTAAAGAATAAGTAGACTGCTCAAACTGCAAGCGACTTAATAATTTTAATCACACTGAGTAGTGTGATTAAACCCTAAGTGATTAACACATTTGGATGTATAAATACACGTTAATCACTTGATCGACCGATCAAGATTACTGATCTCTGTTTCAACTTACTGACGATTGATAATTAATACTTGACAATTACTACGATTACTATTTGGTAATCGACTACTGCCCAACTCTGGTCATCAGGGTAGCTTGCAAGTCTGAAACCTGCAAATTTGCACGTCAAGTAATAATAATAATCCCCAACAAGCGAAAGCGCGTGTATCAAAACGTGGAATGCAAAAACGTGGACGCATTTTGGTTTGAAAACCAATGGCTCCGGGCCAATTAGTAGATTTTAAAGCTGTCTGAAATAGCTTCCGAGGATTAATATCCCCGCTTTTTCGCTTATGTGAATATTTTTTTCTACACATTTGTCGTCCCCCGTATTTTCCTTATATTTATTCGCAGAATCGACAGATTCGCGGAACACGCGAGTACCGGTTTATTCATCTACAATATTAAAATTTTCGTCGTCAAACGGTACAGAGAGGCTCGTCGACCGAGCGCGTATATGCGCGTGTATGCGTGTGTGTAAAATCGACGAGAGGCAGAGGTTGCGTGGAGCTCGATATTCCGCTTTAACGAGCAAAGAGCGCTGCGTGTAGAGTGGTTCGCGGATAATTTCGGTGAAAAAAAAAAGGGGGGAGACAGCGGGAGAGCGTGGGGAAAGAAAACGGGGCGGCATGCAAAATGAAATTTCCCCTTTTTGCGTCACCGCTTATGCGACGCGTTCTCTCGTTCACCGAGACGCTCGGCCATAAACCGAGACCGAGGACGAGGATGAAGGCACTTGGCTCGTACTTTGACGCTGCCACGACCTCCGTAACCCCTTGTTTCATACATGTACGTGTATGTACACGCTTACAAAGGGGACAGAGGAACGTCAAGGTACGACGCGTTACGGTGTTCCTTGGCTCGCGTCCTCGCCGACAATGGCGAACCGAGTCGCGATTTTTTTCGCTTTTTTCCTCCCTACCGCGGCTATTTAATGTAAATTTCGCGTGGACTTTTCTTTTAGCACAAAGGCGAACTGTGACAAGGGGAATGGGAACTGCGCGACGTAAACGCGGCAAGCGAATGCAACGAGTAATTGGAAACGACGGTTTGTATCTACGAAATTAATTACAATACTTTAATTTCGCGTTAAATCCCGCCGATACGCGACGCGACAACTTGCGTTCGTTCCTCGGTACGAGGAAGCGAAGCGAGGCAAATTTCACAAGGGAATTCGCCAGAATTTTCCGTACCAATTTATCAAACGACACTTGCGTTTTATCGGTGAAAACCGTCATACCAATACCGGGAAGCTGCACGTTTCACTTGGACTTGGCCGCTCTCGGTTGTTTCACCGAGAAAGTTGCGAGGCGAAATTACAAGGTGCGCCAGGAGTAAATACCGGGAGGTTAGTATTGTTCGAAGGAGCAGATCTCGAGAAGTTCCTGACGCGAGCACGTCCCTCGCCTGTCCCTTGGCAGATCGAAACTAGCCAGAGACGAGAGAAGACGTATCGAACGGTGGTGGTGGTATTCATCCGAGGAGAGGAGATTGAAGAGAAGAAGAGAGAGAGAGAGAGAGAGAGAGAGTGTGTTGATCGTAGATGGCTACGGACCAGCCTGTCTGTTCTTCCGAGCCAGCCAGCCAAGACGGATTGTCCTCGGTGAAACTTCCTTAATTATCCCCGCGATTCGGCGAATAATTCGGCCGATTCGAACAGGATGGTTTACAAATCCGGCCGACGTCTTGCGACAAACAAGCCATCGCTGGGAACAAGCCGACGAAAGGGATGGGGGGGCCGGAGGCTTCGCTTTCGCCCTCGAAACTGGCGGCCGCTTGGACTTTAGACTTTCGAGCGAGAGTTCCACTCGACGATTCTGTCACGGTGACAGACGCGAAAGTAAAATGTTCAGCATCAATCTTGAAAGATGTCCGTAGAATCTTAACCCTTTGGCCATTGTTGGCGCCTATGTTATTGATAATAATTGGAACAAAGAAATATTGAATATCAAAATAAGTGTAATTCAACAATTACATACATCTTTCGTTGGTCGTATTTAATTATTCAAACATATTTTTTTTTTTACAGTTATTTATTTGTTGTCTTATTATTTGGTCGTATATTATTTAAACGATGATTGTTTTATAGTTGTTTCGTGTATTATTATTTACATTATTTCGTGTAAATGTTATTGATAATAATACAGCAAACCTCAGTTGGATCATACGTAAGTGAATTCTATAACAATTCAACAATTACATCTTTCATCAATAATATACTATTTACATCTGATTATTTTACAGTTGTTTCATTCAATAGCCTAATAATAAATTAATCACAAAAATACGCTTAATCGCTAAATCAACCAATCGCTAATTTTCGTTGCATTAGCGTTGCATCTGAAGAGACCCCCCCCCCGCTAAAATCACTTTCAGTAATAATATAATTAAATTGGTGCAGTTCGGTGTTTTGATTATTTCGATATATTGTACTTTCTGAGAAATGTACGAGAAATTTCGTCGTTCTCAGTATAGATCGCGATTCAAAGTCTGCCGTAGCCAAAGGGTTAACGAGCGAGGCAATAATTGGATTTGCTTCCAGGTTTCTGACTATTTTTATTAGAGAACTCTCGTAATTGATATGGTGTCGCTATTTTTCCACGTGGAATCTTCCAGAAATTCGATCGCGTTGTTAGGAATTCGTCACGTGTTAGAAGTCGTCCTGAGGTGTTTTGACGTTTTTACGTTTTTGATTTTGTCTCGTTCGAGTAACATTGTAAAGTATCATTTCTTTTTTTTAAATTACAACAGACGTGCCAGGTTCACTATGCCAAGTAATTTAACGTTCTCGACGATTTAATTGGAGGGAAGTCAAGGCCATCGCCAGCATTGCTTCTGCTTTTTCCTTTTTCAAGGTATCGGTGAAAAATTTCGAATTTTTCGGATTACCATCGGACGTCAAGCATCCTCGGGACGAATGAAGCAACGAACGCGCGCCGGTGACAAAACAGTCCGGAATTGCTCGAAAACTGGAACGAATGTCAGCCAGCGGTGTGAAAAATGGTACAGCAATGGAAAAAGCCGACGTATCGACTTCGCATCGAGCGAGGAACGCTCAGCCAAGTTTCCAACTTGGAAATTCATATAAACGTTATATTTATTTACGTGTACAGGGATCACATGTACGTTTGTAAATTTTTACTTCCGTTTGATGTTTTTTTTTTTTCGAAAAAAAGGCACGTACACGTTAGCGCAAATAAAATCTCCAATCGAATAAAAGTCACGGAAATATATTTATTTAATTGAAACGTATACGCGTGTGTAGCGTAAGTCGTAGAGTTTAAATCTAAAATTGAAGGAACGCGTTGTCGAAGATGAAACGATAACAGCCATAAAGTTCATGCCCGACGAATCGAAGTTTCTGTTTTGAAAGCAATGTTCTCGAGTGGATTTTCCTCTCCCGAGACGCGATACGTGTGCTCAAAAGTTGAAATTAGCATCTTTCTCGATTCGCTTTCACTGTAAACAAATTCGGCGATATTTTCGATGGCGGGATATTTACTGTCGTTCCGTAGCGTGAAGAATATAACTGTACCAACGACAATGAAAAATTGTTTTGTCGATAATTTCAAGTGAGTTCGCAAAAAAAACGTTGCACGATTCTTTTAGCAGCATTTTTATTGAATTTTAACGCTGAGCATCAAAGTTAAAGGATTCAAGAAATTTTTCCACTCTGACGTTCAAAGTTGAAATAAAAAGAAAGAATCATACGTGCATAAAAAAATTTTCTAACCTCTTCATCACACGCATTATGTTTCGCGATCATTTGTAAATAGTTTTACCAATTTTAATAATTTTCAGATGATATAAAAAATTTCATGTTCGAAAGGGAGACGAACCGAGACAGAGTGGATCGTTGCGCAACTTTTTTTTTTGCAACAAAGTTACCATCGACGATTTCTCGCTGTCGCTGGCGCAGTTATGCCCTCCGCCGTACGTTTACACGTTTTTTCCTCCCCCCTCTTATTTCCGCTCGTAGAACAGAGCGGTAAAGTTCGATCGTTTAACTTCGAAGCTCTTCCCTCGGAGTTCGCCGCGGATTCGAAGTAAGATGTACGGTTGAAAACCTCGCTGCATATTGATCGTTCGTTTCGGCGTTTGTCTCGCCCGTCTGCTGTCGCGTTTCTAATAGAAAACTTATCATCTCCTGGGCAAATGAACGGGGAGGCTCGTCGATCGGGGCGTGCGTGCGTCTAACGATAAGCTGCAAATCACGCTGTTTGGAAAATCGTAGGAACTACGAATCAAGGGTATAATTAAAAATTATATTATATTATAATTACATATAATGTAATACAATGATATAAAAATTACATTGTATTAAAGATATATTGTACATTTTTTACAGAACTTTTATAACAACAAAGCGAGACTTTCTACTTGGAAAGGAACTTGTTGCAATACTTAATTACACAAACTGTAATACTAGTTGTAATACTAGCTGCAATGTCACTGATTGACTGACTCTAGATCTTTCTTACCGTGTTTATACAGAGTGAGTCAAGTAACTTTTTGATTACGTGTCTAATGAAAAATTGTTTGATACAAAAGTTGTATGATTTAAGGGAGGTGAAATATATAACTATATTTTTTTCATCACCAGTATTATTATTTTACCCTCGGATGTAAAGTTAGCCACATTCGAGTTAAAATTCATTCTGTTAGTCAAAATTCTGCAATTATTGAAATTCGTGCGTGATTTTGGTAAAAATAGAGGTGTTAAGGATATGTAACGCACTCTCTCTCTCTCTCTCGAAAGGAACGTGCGTTTTCGAACGATGAGTTTCGAACCACGACGACACACGTTCGCTCAACTCGTTGAGACCGAGTTCGCCGAGTTCCTTTGCGAACCGGATGCCGGTCCCGGAACTTCACGTTCGGCAGAGATAGACGGGAACGGAGGAGGGAAACGGATGCCCGTTGTCTCGCTTGTTGTGCGAGCTTCGTGTTTTCCAGGAGACGCGGCGCGCAGCTTTCGAAACTAAGCCTAAGGGGTGTGAGGCGAACGTGTCGTCCTCGTGGTTGTTAGACGACACTAACGATACTTGGAGCGGAAGAGAGGATACCAGGGGAGAGTGTGAGAATGCCAAGAAAGCTGGCCGAGTTCTGATAAACGAGCCGAAACGATCAGCGAAGCTGACGGGGGAAGGTTCGCTTGGCAAACGGCCCACCGTGGGTCAGCCTTCAGCTCTCTCCGTACTGACGTTTATTGCGCCACCTATCTTACCACCTATACTCCCTCCTCTAGACAACTATCCGTGATGTCGCGCGCGCGCGATTCCTCGCGAACTGTAATTCGCCCGACTCTCGCCTATTGAATTCGTCTAATGGATTTTTAATCGGCCCGCTCGCGGAGTCCTTTTTCCATCTACGGTTTATACGGAGGAAGGGGGAGAGAAAGAAGGGAATATTTCAACTTTTGGCGAACTTGAGTACGTACGTACAGTGAACATTCCGTTAACATTCGGGCGTTTGAATATTCAAACTGTTGTAATTTTGATGGGAGAAATGAGATCGCGCTGAGGAGAAACTTGGATTCATTTTAATCCCTTGCGCTGGCAACTGGTGCGCGGACCGTAACGAGTGACCGAACCGTATACAATAATTGGTCGTTTTCTTTTCCTTTTGAAGTATGATACCTCTGTTTTTACACTTGTCATTTGTTTTGCCTCGGTTACGTTTAAATACGCTTAAAACTGAGAGAATGTTGCAATTTGGAACAAAAAATTCTCGACGTGCGTGGCACGTCATTTCAGCGCAAGAGGTTAAAACTCGAAGCCTCTGTTTTCAACACTAAACGTACCGGCACGGTATCGTATCATTCATAATGACAGCTAATTGTCAATTTAATACAGGGAACAGAATAGTTATATATTTTCATTTTTTTTACACGAATGAAAGGAATAACAACAAATTTCTAAACCGTTTAGCATTAAAAATGTATCGTTCGTTTCGTTCCAACATTTTTGCATCGCGTATTGTAGCAAAGTGAAGATGGCTTTACTCTCGAGAATGCTACGAGTCGTCGTAAAAACATCGGACTAAATCTTCGATGGATTCGAAAGACGGAAGCCTCCTCGTTCATGTCGACATGTCAAATTTTGCCGCACGATTTCCTTCCGCTGGTTTTATCAAACCCTAAAATACGCAACGAAAATTTTTTTTACGATTTCTCGCACTTTCTATCGTCTAAACCTGACGTTCAAAGTTCAATAAAATGGCGAGAAAAAATCGTACACGTTGGATTCAGTCGTGAAAAAAATTGTTGAACGTTTCTACGTACTATAACAATTTATAGCGTTTTCAGCGAGAAAAATATCTTTACCTTTCCCACTCGCAAAACGCAATGCAAAAAATGATATTTTGGAATAAAATGAACGATGCGAGCTTCAAGCAGTAAAACAAACCCAGACAAACGATTTTTTCAAACCGAATTTTAACCAGTTTAAATATTCAATATCCGAATATTAATAAGAACCACTCTACATAAACCCGTTTGATATTTTATTTTTATTTACGGCCAACGCTCGTTTTATCGCGGTTATCGTCCGACCCGGCGTCATACGTGGAATTTATAATGGAATAATCTCCGCATCAAAGTTATCCGAACTGCATTTGTGTCTTGAATGGAAATTGAATAACCTTTATGACTTTATAATACACGCCATATGTTGCCGTACGCCAACGGAGATATCGCGCTCGCGTGCATAACTTTGCCGAAACACTTTCAATCCTTACGCGTCGCGGCCTTTCATTCGGGAAAGAGAGTAACCCGGGACGAATTAATCTCGGTTAAACGAAATAAAATACAAAATTTTGTCTGAAATTTTGTGGCTGATCTTGAAAGGAGTGGGGATTGAAAATAAAATGAAATCGCGGCGAAATACATAACGGACTGGTTTTTAATTGGAAACATTCTCGAGTCTCACGCGGCCGTTATCCATAATTCATCGATCCTTCCCCTTCATCGACAGCTCTATAAACGTATCCAGGGAAATCACGAGAGCATAAAGTTTTAATTTTAGGAGGACGCACGATCGCATCCGCCTCGGAACTGCTCTTCCCGATAAACGAACGTTTAAACGAATGTTTGAATGTCTTGCGTCGCCCGGAAGAGCGTATTTAAGTTTAATAAGCGGGCAGAGTGTGCGTCGCAGATGATCGTGGTTTAATTAATTTTCATTGAACGAACTTTCACTATTGGATCTGGATCGGAATTTATCGTTATTCAGCAGAAAAGCGCAAAGCCGATTGATTTTTATAGTCTGCTCAGCTCTTGGCGAAAGCTGCTTAATTCCCAAACACTAACATCGCGAAATTTTAACACCGATTTACAATTATTTCGAGCACTCTGTCAACTAGCACGCCACGACCGGACGTGAATTTTCGCCGATTTAAACGGACTTTGCGCG
Source organism: Melipona beecheii (assembly GCA_032399605.1). Classification (NCBI taxonomy): domain Eukaryota; kingdom Metazoa; phylum Arthropoda; class Insecta; order Hymenoptera; family Apidae; genus Melipona; species Melipona beecheii. Next base: position 1,235,504 of record JAUCMO010000243.1, on the reverse strand, counting down.
TCGGCTGCTCCCGCGTCGCCGTTTATCAAAATGTTATTATTCGGATAATCGTTAATTGCGTTATAACGCTCCTAAATGATTTGTTACCTCGCCGTTCCAGATAAACTCGCGGTTTTATATATAGAGAGTTTCACGTACTGGGTGTTCTCAACTTTTCCAGTAGATTTTATGAGTCTGAAAGTAAAAAAAAAAAAAAAATAAAACTGCACGACTTTTACCCCAATACGATTCGTCTCGCTGAAAGGCCCAGAAGCAACTGTTCTGAAATTAGGAAATGGAGACATTTTGCCATAAAATTTTATTGATATGCAAACATTCGAATCGACACCAAACAACGCCACTCCTACTCGAGGTCTACCCCACGCCCCTTCACGAATCACGTGACCCAAATCAACCAATCGCTAATTTTCGTTGCATTAGCGTTGCACCTAAAGAGACCCGATTTTCTGGGTTACTCCCGTTAAAATCACTTTCAGTGATGAAAAGAGTCACGTAAAAAGATGCTCAAAAATTCTTCGTCAAATATGACGAAAATTCGAAATACGAGTTTGACGATGTTTACCTACGTTTGTTCCATTTCGAAGTGTCGTTCAAACTGTTGTTCAAACTTAGACGAGCTCCTGGTACATGTAACGTGGAGCAACGCAAAATTTTTCTACCGCAAAAATTGCACGTAATTGATAAGCAAACGTACGTTTATCGTACGTTACAACGTTATTGATGAACCACTGGAAATGGCTTGACACGGCGACGTTACAAGTACCGAGTTTTGGAACATCCATTAGGCTATCCATAAATGCCATAATCAATCAACTAATCAACCGATGTATTAGTACTTGTAATGGAATAAAATTCCGCAGATGTCGACCAAGTTATCGGTGAGTATACTGAGCTACAACTCAGTACTGGAGTACGTGGAGTACATGGCTTGGGTCTTGATAGCGTCTGAATTTTTTAAATATGTGCGAGTATTCCTACAGAGTGGAGAATTCTTGAAAAATGAGTGAAAAAGTGTATTCTTGCCGTTCTTTCGTAGGAAAGCTGGAAGTTACAGATTTTGCTACAGATTCTTCCAATCAGTTTCGATTTGTATTCCAAACAATAACTTGGAATACTTTGATCGAACTTAAAGAGATTATTTATCGAACGAACTTGAAAGTTTTTATCTTTACTTTATTGATCGAACTTAAAAGATATTTATCTAATTATATTAATTAAGTTTAGAACAGAGATGGCTAACTGGCGGCCTTTGTCGTCCCCCCCCCCTGCACTTTCCTGATTGCTAGCGCTATCCCCTCCACTGCGTCGATTCCCCCACTGTATCGCGGCCACACACTCGCGTTCGGTATACGTACAAATTGTTTTCCTACCGTAGCTGCTAAAGCGAAAGAAAGTGGCTGCGGAACAGAGTGGAAACTAATTTTTACGGAATACAGAAAGTTCATCTCTGGTTTAGAAAATCGACGCGAGTGCCCGTCGATCGTCCGGACGAGACGCAGACAAACAGCCTGAAAGTGAATTTTAATCGAAGGTTCAAACGCCGGAATATGGCGAGGGAATTTCCCGAGAAAGGGAAACGCGCGAACCGCAAAGTTATTCGACCGCGGAGATGCGACGAGAACGTCTTGCGAAAATCAGAGACTTAATATTCATGGGAGGAGGGCGCGTCTCGCCGCGACTCCTGAATCCATTACCGACGTTCACGGGACCGATTAGTAACGAGGTCGGGGTTTCATTCGAGTCGCGGGATCAGTCGTGGCGAAAGAGCAAAAAGAAGCGGGGCTCCGGAGCCGGCGGAGTCTCGTGTCCCGGTGCTTCTCGCGCTTCGCGGGAATATTAATCGAGGGGGAAGAACAAGGCGGAAGGGAGCAGGCCCGGCAATTGGCGGTTGGTTGGTCGGGCGTTGGAGTGGCGCGGCTCGGAGTCGGAACTGAAGAAGAATCGGCGAACACGGAGGGTGAAAAACGGCTGACGAAGGAAAGGGCAAATGGCCGGTGCTCGTCCGTTAGATAGATTTAAAACGGTCGAGTAAGCGGTAAATTCCTGTAAGGCTGGCTTCGTGACTCGAACAACCTCGCCTTGGGGGGCGACACCCCAGGCAAGAAGGGCCTATCCAAACCCTTTTCATCCAGCCTCTAGCTTCTTCTCCGTTCGAGAGACGAGTGTGTGTATATATATATATATATGTATATATCTTATTCGCAAGCAATGCCGAGCGCGTGCGCGTGCTATCCGAAGAAAATTGAATCGCTAAAAGAGTCACGGGGCGACGGATCGCGCGCGGTCTCGGACTTGGAGGCTCTCGAGCAAGGGTGAGAGAGAGAGAGAGAGAGAGAAAGAGAGTCGAGTGGCGGAGCGTCGCGCCACGTTGGAATATAGTCACGGACGAGAGCCGTGATTTTTCTCAGGAGGTCAATCTACCCCGACGAATACGTGCCGAAGGATGAATACCGATGCGCTCCGGCCACCACCGTGCCGAGAATGCCGCGGTGAATGCCGCTCATCGTTTAGGGATCATTTCAGCCACGTCGATTTCGCCGTCCTGTTCATTAGGGGATCATGATCGTTCGAGTGTTGGAACACCGACTTTCCGCTCGCTCGGAAGCTATCTCCCCCTCGATCCACCTAGAATGGGTATTTACATCGAATTAATTTCATCCTTCTTCCGCTCGACGCGTCGAACAACTCGCCTGCGACGATTGAAACTCGCGGGAACGAGCTGCGAGATTTTTCTCGCTTTTCTACTTGGAACATCACGGAGCGTCGAATTTTTTTTTTTTTTTTTTTTTCGTCCCTCGAGGATGAAAACGAAAGTGTCGAAACGAGGAGAAGAATCCGCGACGAGCGGGACAAAGTTCGCAAACACAGAAGGCGTGAGCTTTTCAACGGAGAAAGGGATTGTTATTTATCCGGGGAATTTCCAGAACGGTTACGTTTGCGAGCAAGACGTCGGAACGAGCGGAGATTGCGAGGGCCGCGGCACCGACCGACCGCCCCCGGGTTTGTAAAGGTAACTCCATTTCGAGGGCCTCTGAGTCTAACTTAGTTTTCACTGTAGCAATTGCCCAGTCGGCTAGGCAGCCACGTACGTAGTTACGCTTGTTTGTGACGGATGTTACCGTCGATGGAACGAGAATCGGTTTCCACCGGCCGAACGGAATCCGGACGAGCGATACGTGGGTACTCCCGGCCCGCCCGCCATCCTCATCCCCTCGCGCGTATCGGCCTCGCTCCGCTCACCGACATCTTTCAGTTACTTTATTTTATTAAAGCGCAGTCTATCGATCCGCCGATACGGACAGCACCTTCCGCCGATCGTTAATCTGGAAATGGTTTTCTTTTTACGGTAACGTAGCGGTAAGACGATTAGCCAGCTTGCGTACTATCGGAAAAGGTATTAGTCTCCCGTACCGGAGATAACGAGTTACTTTCGATGTTATTGTGAAACAGTGTATCTCTCTATCCGCGAATTCGCAGCTTTGTATTAATATCGGCCGATCGATTGATTCTCCAGTACCTTTTGCGCGGATGTTGCGGCTCGCTTCAAATCCGATGGCGGTTCACGCGACGTGCTAACGACGACGGGATCAATTTATATATTTGGAGTACGAAACGTGTGAATCTAAACAGCCTAAAGCGAGCAATTGATAGAAAAGGTCGACCTCTCGAAATTCGACCGACCCAATTTTGGATATTACAAAAGTTTACAGTTGCTACATTTAACTTTTTAACTTCAGTTATAACAAAGAAGTTTAATTTAATTTCGTTTTATGTTTTACTTGCGTTACGACGCATAAATTGGAATTTATTTTCTGGTTAGCAAATTTTGCAAAAATGGCGCATTTATTTTATCACTGAAAGTGATTTTTGCGAGGATGACCCAGAAAATCGGGCCTTTTTAGGTGCAACGCTAATGCAGCGATTGGTTGATTTGGGTCACGTGATTCGTGAGGAGGCGTGGGATAGACCTCGAGTAGGAGTGGCGTTGTCTGGTACTGAGCTATCGCAAAAGAGTCGTCTTCGTTTCCTAGTCAGAACAGTTGCTTCTGAGCCTTTCAGTGAGAATCGTACAATTTTTCACGCTTGACAACTCGACGGAGAGAGTGAACGAAGTAAACGCGAAATTGGGGAGAGAAAGACGCGGTTCGGATAGTTTTTAACATTGAGATAGAATCATTTATCATAGCGACTCTCAGCCGCTCGCACGGCGAGATCAAGCTTGCGAATCGACTAAATCCGCATTTACCACGTTCGTGTAAACGGAATCCCGCGAGCGGAAGAAAAAGCGATGGATGATCGTTGCCGGAGAAACATCCGCCGAAATAAAGAAAAAGTGACAAGGGTTGACAACGCGATATCGTTTGTACCGCTCTTGTACCTTATACCGAATTAGGATATTTCCACGTTAACAAATCTCGCAATTTCGAGATGATTTGTCGTTTCTTTTTCCCGGTAATATTTTGTTTTAAAAAAATAATAATAATATAGAGAAATTTAGTAATTAACCTGTACTGTACTGTAAGTTAGTAATTTATCTACACCGTCCTTTTTAGAAGATACTTAAATTTGGTTAACAGTTCGAACTTGTTTAAAATTGCTGGTGCTTAATTATAACGAACATAGGTGCGCGTTTGCTGTTGTGTGATATAATGTAATTAATATAATTAGTATAATATCTAAACAGATGTCGTTGAACTAATTTAAACAATACAGAATAATTCACATAAAGTGAGCTTTGCGAAAGTTTATAAAATGACGAAGAAAATTACATTTCACGAGATTGGAAAATATGTATATACTTGTCCTAGCAAATCTACAATGAAATATAAATAGAGAAAAATATAATCGACAAAGTTTCGTGTCAAATACCATTCGAATGGAATGATTATTTCCTATGCCGTGCCATTTTATTTCAAGCGATTCACTTCGCTTGCTATTTCATTTTTATTAAATAAATTGCTGACAGATGGTACGAAGGGGCAAAGAGCTGAGAGATGAATTAAAATTCTTTCGTCTTTCATGCGACGATACAAATTAGGATTGCAATAAAGCTCGTGTCGTGTCAAGGATCAGAATTGCATATTAAAATTAGGTTATGTTACTCAAATTCGTCTAGCTGACATTCGAATGTGGCGCGATTCTAACCTCTTTATGACCGTGCTTCGATACAAATTAGGATTACAATAAGGCTCGTGTCATATCGAGGATCAGAATTACACATTATAATTAGGTTATGTTGCTCAAATTCGTCTAGCTGGCATTCGAAGGTGGCGTAGTTGCACAGAACGATTCTGTCTAACCTCTTCATCGCCGCACGTCGGGCCCTGTCTCAGGGGTTATACCGGCAGATGCGCGTGGTATGTACATTACCAGCATCTCGAAATTTCGGAGCGTTGGGCGAACACGCGCAGACGTGTTTATAGTACGAGACACATAATAACTCCCAACGGCACATCGACGAGTCGTACGTTGAACAAGGCGTGTCACCGGGCGCCATGTATTTACTCAATACTGGATATAATGTCATATCCGTTGCATAAGTGTGCAGGCGCGCGTCTGCAGTTGAAATGTATACCGCAGGTCCATTTAGAGCGCCTGTGATCGGAATACGTTGCGGCAACGAATCTCCTCCTTGCTGTCTCCAGTTTACAAGCCCGTAGCTGCGAATGAATTTTTGTTCCCGTTGGAAAAAAGGACTCGACTCGAGGCGATAGTTGTGATAGAAATAGAAATTTCCGGTGTACAATGAAGAGTTCAACCGTACCAACGACAATGAACTATTGTCGACGATGATTTCGTACAGCGATTCATTTGAAAGCGTAGAGAGTGGATGGAAATTCCTTCTCGGAAATTGCAAAAATTCGAACACGCGTAACAAGAACATTTTCCCAAGGTCTTGGAGATTGAAACCTTTTCTCTGTAACGCGAAATTATCCGACGAAAAGTGCGACGCGAACGCGGAACCTTCTCCCCTCTCCCCTGTTAGATCGCGTAGCGTAAGGTTTCAACAGCCGGTTTATCGCGTCGCGCCGTTTCTTTCCCCGCTTTGACACGCGGGGAGAGCGTAATAAAGCGAGAAAATGAGGACGAATGGCGACGGCGAGATAGGCGAGTAGCGAAACATCGTCCGAGGCTGCACGAGAAGCAATAACAAGACCCGGAGAAGTAGATGCAAAGGAGACGCGGAGCAGGAGGGACCAGCATGAAACGAAGGGGGCTACTCCAATTTATAGAAAGACTGAAAGCGAATAAAACTGCGCCGAAAGGCGCGTAAATAAGCGACGAAACGACGACGTCTGCGTAACAACGAAGAATGGAAGAGAATGGTGGAGAAGGATAGGGTTAACCCTACCTTTCCCCTCCGACTGCTATCGTTATTCGTTTCGGTTTATCTCCTTCCCCTCGTTCAACGTAATCCCCTTTCTTTGTTATCCGTGCGTCGCATATGCGTTTCCCCAAAGGGCTGAAAGAGTGTATCGCGGCACGACGCTTTACGGAATATCAGTTTCCAGACGGGGAGATTGAACCGGGCAAAGTTTCCCTCCCTTCATACGCCTTTGTTAGCCTCTCTTTTTGACGACCTTGTGCGTTTCACGCGCGCAACTCGTCCGATACCGCGCTGTTCATTATTTCGGGATTACCGATAAATGCAACCCTACCGGGCCAGCACGCGAGAAGAGGAAACATCTCGCGAGAGACACCTCTTCCAAGAGGAAAATTCCCTCCGCGTTTGTTAATTTTCACCCGAGCTATTTGGGAAATTTCTTTAACCAGTAACCCGCGTTACTTCGATATACACGTCAATCCAAAACTTTATCTCGGTGCGGTCGACGTGTAATTACTATTTAGTCGAAAGTCCAAATTTTAAGAAGAAATAAAAAAAACTGCACGACTTATACCCCAGTGCGATTCGTCTCACTGAAAAGCCCAGAAGCAACCGAAGACGACTTTTTTGCCATAAAATTTTATCGATATGCACAGTCGCTCGGTATAAGACAACGCCACTCCTACTCGAGGTCTATCTCACGCCCCCCTCCACGAATCACGTGACCCAAATCAACCAATCGCTAATTTTCGTTGCATTAGCGTTGCATCTGAAGAGGTCCGATTTTCTGGGTCATTTGGTGGTATGTTTCCTTTATGTTAACAATGAAACTGCTATGTATTTTATGAAAAAAAATTTGATTATTCTTTTTCATATATCGGACATTTCTCCAACTTTATACCAGCTACACCATAAAAAAAAAGAAGTCACCGAATGTCTTAAAATTATTTCTTTCGTTTAATTTTTCTTGTTTATGAATTTTATTATTTTTTGACAGTTTTTAAGCTCTTAATAACGACAACCTGTTCAACAATGAATTGTTAATTTTTTATCTTTATTTTTATTTTTATCGAATAAAAATAAAAATTCGCTTTACTCTTTTCGTAAAATTTACAATAGGAGCATTTGCCCTGTATTCGACGTGTATACTCGTCATTGCTTGATCCCGTGAGGGATTTTTAAAACTAAATTCCGCGGTTGAACCGCACGCACCTTAATAAAATTCCTCTTCGTTACTACATCTTCGTCTATTAGGCCTCCCGATCTTCCAGGAAATTCCATCTTTCGCAACTCTTATTCAGTTTTATTCGTGCTTGCCGTAAGCGTTTCCCTTTCCAGCGAGAAGTGCGTTCTCTCGCGAGAATTTAATTCGTAGACGGTCGCGGATAGTCGATCGAAAGAAAGAGAGAGAAAAAAAAAGGAAAAATAGAAAAATTCGAAAAGCACACGTTCCGAAAATCCTTTCGAGAGATTCTTTCCGTCATCGGGGTCACGTTCAGCGCAGCGGCCTCTTCCCAGCTGGGAGATGGGACGACCCGAGGGAGCCGGTGGAATATTAAGCAAGATTCCAACCTAGCCCGAGCCATCGGGATTCGGGCCATCGAGTACGCAGTAAATTTCACTTTGCGGAACTTAAAGACAAGCGGTGGTGCAAGAGGAGGAAGAGGGGGGAGGGGGAGGAAAGGAGCAGCAAGTTCTTCAGGGCAAAAGGGACACCGAGAGGAGGCCGGAAGATCGAGGCAGAAACAAGATGCAACAGAGGCTACGAGTTCGGGTTTGCTGCGGCAATATTAGCACGAGGAACAAGGAACGAACAGCCTTATCCGTGGAAAGGCGGTGGGGAAAGGTTGGGTCAGGTTAATCCGCCGGATTTCTCCAGCCTCCCCTAGCCCAGAGACGACGATGGTTTGTCTTTTCTTGGCTAACCTCATCCAGAATCTCCTCGACCGCGATTCGTTTAAGACCCCGGATGATTTACTTGGCTCTCTGTCTCGGAGAGAGGCTCCCCGGGCTGAGTTTCGTGGCGGTGCCTGCGAGAGACGGCTCCTGAATTCGACGCGCTGCCCCCGCCGCTCCCGTTTGATCTTCGCGGATGGATCTCTCGACGTTTCATTGCCAGTGCGATGTAACGAGACCTTTGCACAGTATCACGGACGATCGTTCGTCGAGACCGGGAAACGATTCTGTCACGGTTGCAAGAGGAGATCACTCCAAACGAAATACATACTGATTGAGGCACCAGCACTGAACGTTCGTCATTCGACGTCAAGAAACGTATCTACGTCTTCGTCAGATATCAAGAGCAAATGGTGGACTGTGACGATACAACTACAGGGTGGTCACTGAAAGACCGAACGATATGAAACAAAAATAACTTTTACAACCACATGTCTTCTTTAATATTTTATTATTTTATTTGGAGATATAATTAATGGATTTTTTTTCAGTATTATGTGTGGAAAACAATATCCCCCGAATGACCACCATTTTCCTGCTCACAAATACGGGCTTTTCCAAATCCTTTGGTTTTTTCGGCCACTCTGTACTTAACACCAGAGCTATTAGTGATTAAAATGCAAATTAAATTTTCATCAGAGATGTTAAAATAAAAAAAAAAAAAAATAGAAAACCATAATACAATGAAGCACAGAAGCTTTCATTTACACATTTTACGAAATATCGTTTATAAAATACACTGTTTTACGTCCAGAAAAAATTATAAATTGGTCATTCTGATCATTCTGGCGGTTCTAGCGTTAACAATTCAGGATGGGTATTCTCCGAGTCTTGGAAGACCGACGCAATTTGCATGAAGATTGGACAGAAGGAATTCCGGTTCAGGAGGTCCAGGCTAAACTAAGAGGGAGGGGAGGTATAGCAAGCTACTTCGGTAATTGCGACGTTATTAAATCATGCAGCTTCTTAATTAATATATCCCTTAAAACGGCGCGTCGTCGTCTCCTTTGTCGAAAGATTCTCCGCCGCTTAGGCGATACGAGTCCATCATCGGCCAGCTTTAATTTTCCGTTTCTCCCTCTTTCCCTTCCCCCTTTATCCTCGTCATCGCCTTCATTTCCTCCGCGTTCTCTTCTAACTTAAATAACTCGTTTGGCAGACCGCGTGCGCGCGCGCGCGCACGCTCAAGGATCTCTAATAAGATCGTCCGACGCGATATCCGTTCGCTTCTTCTGCTCCCGCGTTTTCGTTCTCCTCCGTCGAAACGTGGCCGTTTCGCTCCTTTGTTTCCGTTCGTTTCGTCGCGTATTCCCCCTCCTCTCGGCACGGCTTAATCGGTCTTATATCTGCCTCCAACCGGTCGAAGCTCGATTAAAGCTCCTCGGCCCGCGACTCGCGCTTTCTGCGTGAAACGTGAACGGAGTACGCCACGTCCCATTACCGGAGGCGAGCAGGCTATTCCCGGCGAATAAATGGATTTCTTGCCTGTTTGCAATCGGAATCGAGCGTTAACGCTTCGACTACTCGCTTCGACGAGTCGCGCTGCGGCGAGAGAGGAAATTAACGGAGAGTCGTTCGCGAGACTTACCCCCCTCCCAAGAGACGGAAGCAGGCGCGCGATAATCCCGCCTTCGAGAATTTTAAAGCGACCGTAGTCTCGCGAATTTCGCGAGCGTTTGATGTTTGCCGCGTCGTTCGAAGCAAGCGTCTAGGCGAAGCTTCTCTCAAAATTGATATGAAATGCGTTTCCTTGATATTAACCCTTTACATACAGTCGTCCATCGTTGAACGTTTGCTGTGAACTAACTTTGTAATATTAATATTACTAATTATAACATATATAATAATGATAGTAATACTAACTATATGGATAACTAACTACAGTTATCCATAAAGAATTCGCGTCAATTTGATAAAAGTGAGGTTATGGTCGCAAGTGGTACCAAATCTACGAGAACAACCACCAAACGGTACAAGTGGCAGCACTTGGACAATGACTATGTAAATTTCGCTCGTCGTAGACGAATATCTGTCTCTCCTCTCTCGCGACAGACGAACAGTTGGCGAATAATGCGCGAATTGCAGGAATAAAATGGCGCTCGAGCGGCGGTAAATTGATTGTGAAACAGCGACAACGGCCACGCCGGTGACGCCTCTATCAGCTCCCGCCATTGAAAGCCAATCTACTGATAATTTGTCACGCCGAATTTCGACGTCATCGGTCACGGAGAGAAGTCGTCGATACGCAAAAATTGAATCGGACCGCGACGACAAGTTATTCGATCGGAGTACATCCATCAAAAGCGCATTGTCGCGGGGAGAGCCGGCAAGCCGATAGCCCCGGTAATAAAGCCGAATTTTAATGAATCGCGTCTGCTTCCATCCAGTCTGTCCGTCTGTCTGTCTGTCGCTGGTGCTTTGCACGCTTTTGCTACACGGTTCAATCATCCCGATACGCGTTTGTCGTTTCTTCTCCGTGAAATTTCTCGAGCGTTTACTTTGTTTCTTCGAGTCGCGATCGAGCCAGTTGCGTAACACGCGACCGAGTATAATTACTATCCCCTTCGCGCCACCGATCGCGAGTCTCCGGTCGCTAATTACCGCGAAACGTTCAGAGAGAAGGTGGAGGAGGAAAAAGATGGAGAACGGAGGCTCGAACTTCTTCGAGATTTTCGCTGCGCGCTCGGTTTCTTCTCCTCTTTTATCGCTTTTAGCGAACGTTCTTTCTTCTTTTTTTTGCGCGCGCGCGCGCTCGTTTCCGTGGTTTCGAGCGAACTCGCGGAAGAAATATCGGCGCGGCGGATGAAAGTTCGACCGACCCCGAGAAGGATCCGGGAAAGTTGCTCGCAGAAAACACCACACGGGCCAGTCGGATGGTAATTTTATTTCGCCGGTTAAGTAACCAATGGAGGGATCCTCGTATCTCGATCTTTCTTCCCCGGTCAGAGCATTTTCGTTTTAACACCATACAGGTCGGCACAGCGACTGTGCGCCATTTTTAAAATAGTGGTCGGCAGCCGATAGATGGCGCACATATGCGATTCCTGTTCGATTTAAATATTTAAATTAACATCGTCAGGGAAACAGATATTGAAAACTCTGCACACTAATCAAAGTTTTTTCATTAAAAAGAAACAGCAGAATTTTTACATTTTTCGTTTTAGTTTGTATATGAAATAGTAACATTTTGCACAGATACAGTATATCTTATTTATTGTTGAAAAATTTTGTAAGGTACCCCTAATGTCTAGGGAAATATTTTGAATCTTGGTGAATGAAAGTTATTAAATATACGTACATGTTTCAGAACATTTACTATTGTTATTTATTTCAATTTTTTTAATATAAAAATCTTTAAAACCTCTTTTTAAAAATAATCCAACAAAGTTGCTTTAATTTCCCATCCTCATTCTACGTCACTTTCACAAAGAAGTGTCATGCAAAATACGCTGTACTTGAAAGTGCAGGGTCATCAAAATCTGCGACAGAGGCGTTAGGGGAATTTAGCAACCAAGAAACGTCGTATTACTGTATTCGTTCGAAATTGAATATATATGTACATATTTTGTTTTTAATAAAACAACCGTCCATGTAGAGACGCGCGCTTTGAATATTCGCAGCCCCACGAATAGCCCTGAACATGCGCGAAAGTTACCGCGCGACTCCTTGATCCTTTTGCCGTCCGGATTTACAACGAAATATTCCGTAACTCGTGCCAACAGCGCACGAAACGCAGAGAGAGAGAGAAAGAGAGAGAGAGAGAGAGCGTGAAATAACCGCGGGCGATATTTTCGGGCAGAATTTCAGTTTCTGGCGCGCGGAACGGCAAAAACTTGTTCAATTTCAACTTACGCGTAGTCGCGTAATGTTTGTTGGACGTTGAAAAATTCCGTGCTAATATCATACATGTGCGTAACACGTGCAGTTGCATTCTTACTCGCCTGTTTCGCTCGTTTGCCCTCGCATCGCGCCAAAAAACGACGACTACGCAGGTTGCGTAACTGAAACTTTTGCCGTGATCGTGTTAAGCTTTTTCCCCCCGTCTTTTCTTTCAATTTCCAGATGCTAGTAATAAACGCGTTGAGCTTTTGATTGTCAAAACGACAGTCGGTGCGGAGTGAGCGACGAACGATCGCGGGATTTTTGCGAAATTTGACTTGAACAAAGTAAATGACCGACGTCTCAGAAAATATCGAAAACGTGTGTCCATTCAACAACGAAAATTCGAACGAATGAAAAATGTATCGCCTCATTTCGATAAACAATCGAGAAACAACCGGCTAGGGGGCGACTAAAGCTGCCCGATGTTTTCGAAATTTTCGCGGCGCGTGTTTCATTAATACTCGACCGAAAGAGATCGTGAAAATGAAAAACTTGCGCTAAAAATGTTTCAAAGCTAGAAGCTTTTTCCCTCGAAATACGCGATTCGTTTTGTTCCAAAATTGTTTTGGACGCGTAGATTGATAAAAAAAAGTACCACGTAAACTAAAAAGGGACTTGCATCAAAGAAACATCGCGTAAACAGAAGAACATTTTTAACGCGTGTTCTTTACGCCTACAAATGTTATTTTAATAACAAACAAATTGCAGCGTTGCTCGCCGAAGAGATCTCGTCGTTTACCTCAGACCCGTTCGGACACGGTTTCAGACAGACTCAGCCGGGATAATGGCGTTTCTCGTTTCACGGTTCCGCCGGGACGACGCGGCAAACGCAATTACGGGGAAACGCCGGGATCCCGTGGACGCGAGCGAGTCTTTCTGGCCGCGAAACAGCTGGCAGCTCGCGAACGCCGCGCTTTCGTCGCGACCCCACCAGGTGCTTGTAAATGCAGTTTTGCGGTACGCTTTTGATACGCCGGCGAGCGCGGATCCATTTCGAGAGCGGTTGGATATATCCGTGGAGGGCGATGATGGTTACTTTAATGGACCTCGAGGGTCGTCACAACACGCACGGAGATTTGTGCTCGCCGAGGGGAGAGACGCTTGTTGGACGGAGTCTCGGCGATAACTCATGCTCGCGCATGTACTCGTTACGCGCTGCGTTCAACAAATTAGCGCGAGGCAACCGGGTAAATCGAGTTCCGGGAAGCTCTCGAACTATGATCCTTCAGACATTAGCTTCTTGCCAGCGGTTCGTTAAGATCCACTGCGCGAGTCTTCACTTTAAGAACTTGTATACCACGTAGAAACCAATAGAACCGACTGTGGACAACGTGGACACAAATCGTATGAAGAAATCCCCCTCAGCGAATTAATTGAAGAAGAAAAAATTACACTGGCTCGATTGAGGACAGAACACGTTAAAATATTTGGTTAAGAACATTGACTCTCTCTTCCAAGATTTGTTACGTGTAAGAGGATTCTAAGAAGAACATCGACTAGTGACTCCATCATTTAAATCAAAGTTGGCGACTGACCATTTATCTTGGAAGGATCAGAATCATTCGTTCGTTCAAGTTTACCAAATACAGACTAACACTGTAAGCATATCCGCAATTTACCTTACGTAAAAGAGAGTCAAAAAAGGGAAGAGCAAACGCAGGAGAGTAAAGCTGCGAATCACACAAACACAGCGCTAAATCAGACGCTCGTTGAACGAAGAGCGAGGGCAGGAGGGAGCGCAGGAGCTGCAACAGCCACTTGAATTTTATATTGGCGTTCGACCTGGCCCTCGAATGATGGCCCCGAGGATCTCGAGAACAGTTCGCCGTCTTACGACGGCCTTACGACCACACAGTAGTCGTAAAGTTCTGGCAAACGTCGCACCGACGACCGTCTCTGACGATCTTGGAAGGGATGTGTGCATAATAGGCGATGATCGTTCGTTGGGCGAATCCGACGAGATGGTGGGCGAGCAGAGTTGCGATCCGGTTGTTCAAACGGCGAAGGCACACCCGACAACTGGCACCTGTCGCTTCGGGAATAGTTGGAGAGCCGCAGCGGTGGACGATGAATAGCGTCGCACGGCGCGCGGCAAGTTCCAGTTGCAGTTCGGCGTTAAATGGAGTCCGTAGGACTCGCCTAATTCCCTTAATCAGCTGCGGAATTCGCTTCTGTCCGGCATGGCGCGGCATCGCGCTAACGTTCCACCGGGCGCGTTAAGTCTCTCGCTGAGCGTAGCACAGGATCGAACGGGAGAGAGACGACGGCAGAGTTCCTGCTAGTTGTTGAGGCGTGAACGCTCCAACCGCTCTTCAGACGAGCATTACGCAAGATCGCGGCAACGCGGTGCAACTTGGTACGAAACAGGGAGGTTGGATCTCCTGTTGGATTCCGCGTTTCGTGACAGGAAGAAGAGTGGAAAGAAAAACAAGCGAGTCTCCCCAGTGACATCGACAGTAAAGTGACACGTCGGTTTGCGAAATGAATCTGGAATTGTAAATTAATTGTGGATTAAATGATTCTCAATCCTTTCGATGGGATAGCTCGTTTGTTCTGGGATCTATGATTGAGTAACAGTAACAATTGTCATTTAAAAACTGCACGACTTGTACTCCGGTACGATTCACCTTACTGAAAGAAAAGGCTCAGAAGCAAAAAAAAGGTCTACCCCACGCCCCCTCACGAATCACGTGACCCAAATCAACCAATCGCAATTTTTCGTTGCATCAGCGTTGCACCTGAAGAGGCCCGATTTTCTAAGTTACCCTTCCTAAAATCACTTTCAGTGATAAAAAAAGAAACGAGTAAATGGTAACAAGTAGTTTGCGCATTTGTGCATACTCGATCGAAAGGGGAAGCTTTTCGCGGAGCAGAGTCACGTATACGACGCAGTTCGCGTCGGTGAAAGAGGAAACAATCGCCGACGAGTTGGGCAAATTTCGCCGGCGTGTTTCGTCAAATGGTCACGTAGGAGAGACGAAAGTCGCCTTCTGATCTCGCCTGCGAGCCTAACTTCGCTGTTGCTGCTCGTTTCGCCGAGGGCTGCTGCAACGCCCCTCGTGACCGCTTCACCCTGTCTTCTGCAGGGGCGTTGCAGCAGAAAGTTCCGCTTGGCACGGTTCTGCCGGCGTATTTATTTTCGGATCGTTCAACCTCGCCTCTTTCTTCGCTGTTTGCTAAGTCCGTAATAACGACGCGCCCCCCTCGATGCGTTTGAAGTGCCCGATCGCCACCCGGAAGTCGCCTTCTTTTCTGGCTCCAGCAACGAATTTATCTCGCCAACTTTCTGAAAAACAACTCCCCATTATTCGACAGGACGAACGGTTCGCGGCTGTTTCTCTTCCTTTCGCGCTCGTGTTTCTTTATTAGCGCGCTCCATCGAGGGTACACGCCCTTTGAGACGACTCCCATCGACTTTCTCCCCGTTCTTTTCCCCGAAGATTTTCCTTTCTGCCTCGCTCTCACGCTTCGAGAAGATCGAGTCCGCCTCTCGAGTGCTTCTCCCCGCCACTCGCCCCCCTTTCTCTTTTCCAATCCCGGAACATCGAAAGGTTAACCTAAAACCTTCTCTCAAGAAGGGTCCGAGAGCGCGAGCTTTTCTTCCCGACAAAGGCAAACGCCGCGATTTTCGTTTCGACCCCGTTCGCATCCGCCACGCAATATTTCACCGAGTAACATTTTATTAACGTCACTCCAGGATTTCGAGTGTCGTTTTCAGCGCGCTGCGAAACAATCGTAATATCACGGTTGACGTGAAATGTAATTTGCCGATAGGCAAAGGAGCTCGCTCGGTGCGAAGAAATTTATTGTTTCGCACAATTCTGAAGTCTATCCGTGCTCCATCGAGGCTATTGTTTCGCAAACGTTCACCACTTGGGACGCTTTAACCATTGCACATTGTTTAGGAAAATAAACGATCGAATGAAAATTATAAAACCGATTACAGAAATTGAAGTAAGTAAACGCTTACGTACGTATGCAGCGAAGGAACAAGTTTGTACGAGTCAATTCGATTGTGTGTATTCGCAGTTGCTGTGTTACGCGAGACGATAAATTCTACAAACGAAAAAATTTCATTCTTCGTTTTTGACTTATTTTTTCACGTAGAATCGACGAAACGTATTTTTCGTATGATCGTAATTCGGAAAGATATTTAAATGGCCACTCTGTATCGATAGACACGTAAGGGCACATATGTGTGTACGTGTATTGGTAAATCTGCGCCTTTCGCAGTCAGAGGGTCGAAAGTATTCAAATACATCCTCGTCGAAGTGAGTCTCACCTTTTTCTTCGCGTTATAATAAGTCTAAGAAGAAGCAGATTATGAGCACGTATTGCGCAATAGCCAATGTTGCTCAATTACCGTGCCTCGTGAAAACCGAAACGATCGCTCGCGAGATAAAAGGGGGGTGGAACAGCGGTGTAATGGAATAACAGTGTTTCTTCGCAGCGAAGGTAATCTCGGATTAATCTCAAGTTCAGCAACAAGTTAAGTGCTTTGTAATTTAATTACGCCCGGTGTGTGTATTCGTCGGCTACGGTGGAAACCTCGGCTTCTCTTTTTTTTTTTTTCCTCCACCCTTTCGGCCGAGGATTTGCTTCGGAAAATCTCTCTTTCTGCCTCTCGTATTTAAAACAGCGTAACGCGGGGATAATTTCCGAGGGAAACTGAAAAAGTTCCAGCCCGAACTCTCTCTCTCTCTCTCTCTCTCTCTCTCTCTCTCGGTTGGATCGGGCATTTTTCTTCGAGCGTGACTCATCGGTTCCAAGGGACCAACAGATTGTACGAGTTGAAAAAAAAAGAAAAGAAAGGAAGGAAGAAAAAAAATAAAAAAGTGTCGGTCGGTTAATATAAACGCGCACACGCGCCCCGACGCGAAGAGGAATCGCAAGGGTCCCCGGCCCGGCGAATCGTTGATTTATTTATCGTCGTACGAGCCCCCTGTCCCGGCGAGCTGCGCCATTTCCCGGGCCCGTCACGCCCCCTCGCGGCCTTGCCGAATACGTACATTGTTTTGACCGTACGTACGACAATGACGAATAGAGAGAGCTTTTGCAGACAATAAATGAACTCCGGCCGGTGCCTGTCCGACTCCCGCTTATCCCAACGACATTGTCGCTATTTTCCAGCGTTTTCAACCGTGGATGGATGGACTTTGGGAGATACAGATTTTCCAACCCAAATCAACCCCCCCCTTTACACGTCACGTTCACCCTTCTCGCAATTATAAATTAATCTTCCCAACCTGACACGTCATATTCGGCCCTTTTGCAAATCGGATTTGCCTCTTTAACAGGTCGAATCGAAGTTCCTTTACGAATTTGTTTTCTTCCAAGATTAATTCCAACGAAAATAAAATAACTCGCGACGAGATGATTCCGAGATAAAAATTTTACACCACGCGTGTAACGACATTTGAACGGAATGTGAAATACTCGTCCAACGCTAAAAGTTTATTCAGCGAATCGAAATTGTTTTCTCGAACCATCCGACGTATAAAGTTGTTACTTTGAGATTAAAGTTTTAGACTGCACGTGCGTAATGATACTATAAAAAAAAAAAAAAATCACATAAAACGACACGAAACATTTACTTATTTACTTACAAGTTCGCCTGCGACCACGCGGGGGTGGTTTTATACACACGATCCTGTAACAACTGTGACAACCCTTAGGAACGATTAATAAATAAATATATTTGTTGCACAGAACTATGTTACTTCACTTTTTTCTTTTTTTTTTTTTTTGAATCACCCACAAGGTGAATTTGAATCACCCGCAAGAGGGTGAACTCGATTTGCAACAAGACGAATCTGATCCGCGAGAGGGTTAATTTGGAGCGCAAAGACGTTGAAAGTTGAAACATCAAACGCGCAGTCGCTGGCACGTGAAATTCGGGAAAACAACGATTCCCTTTCTGGCAGTTTCTCTGAGCGTCGACCAAGTTTTTTGAACGGTGGCGTTCCGCGGGGAACGCGGTCTTATTTTCGTTGCGAACGTCGTTACGCGTTTGGTAACTGAAGGAAGCGGACACGGGACACAGCGCGCGGGAATGGTGGTCGAAAGACCGTAATTATCAGGAACGTGGAACGAAACGTTCAACGCGCGAGAACGGAGAAAGAACGACCTCGGTCCGGACTCGATTAGTCTCCCTGGATCGACCGTCGTCGCTTCGTTTCAGCCACTTCGTTTCTTTCGTACCGTACGTTCCTCGCGAACTTTCGTCTTTCACCCTTCGAATTAACCTCTCAGCTACTCAACACCAGCACGGCAGACTTGGAAAAAAATTGTAAATTGTATCGTATAAATGGATACAAAATATTTATTTCGAACAATAACTGGCAAATGAATCTTCGAAACAATGTTACTCGTTTGGCCAGTTATGAGAATTTGCAGCTGAATGATAAATCGAAGAACTAAGATTATTTGAGAGAATGATATTTGATGGCTGAAAGTAACAAAATAAATATCAACGAAGCCAGAAAATTGGACGAACCAAACGAAAATCGAATTCATTTCAATTTGCGTCTGTGGTAACTATGCCATAATATCGCAGGATAAAAAATATTAAACATAAACATCGGATCTGGAGAAACCAGTTATTTCTATCAAAATCAAACAACAAATAAAGATCCTGGCAAATGGCAAACAATTTGTTTCGCGAAATAACAAATAAACCGTTCAATCGAGAACGAATTAATTCAATTTTCATTGACAACGTAATTTCGTTATTTTACCAAATTGATCACTTTTGAAAGGAACTTTAAAGAAGTAATTCAAAGTCAAAAGTTATTCGACAATTTTTTCAAAGCTCATCCAGGTCACGTTGCTGCGATTTTTCAAGTTCTTTTACAAAACGAACTTGAATTTGTTCAATTGTTCAATCTCTTTCTTTCAATCTTTAAAGTTTCAAAATTTGCTCTACCTTTGAAAATGCCGCCCTTTGAAATATAAATTTCATTGTTGCACTGTTTTGCGGGTCTTGCCTCGTGCAGAAGCTTCGCAAAAATTCTCGCCGCAGTTGAGAGGTGAAGAATCCATAATTACGAGGAAAGAAACAATCGCGAGACGTTTGTATCACCTTGCAACGGTAGTAGCCGATCGATCCCTCCCCTTGCGAACGAATTTGGCGCGCTTTTTTCCGAGACGAGGCTGATTCCGAGCCTGCAATCTCCCCCCGAGCTCTCGTTCCTTCGAAAGTTGCATTCCTATGAATCTTTAACGAGGAATGATGGAGTTCCTAGAACGGACATCAACTACGTTCTAATTAAATTCATTCTACTACAAAAATCTCAACTTTTCCTCTCAGAAGAGTGCGCGAGAAGGTTTATCCAGGCACTGTTGCTTGTACTTCTCCTCGCCGTCACTTTGCGGCTTTTGCGGTTCCTCGATGCTTTCGTATTCATAGAATAAGTTAACGAGTCCAGTCAGAATGGCGACGGTTTTTTGATCCTTTGGTGCCAAACAGACGCTAAAAGTGACGAATTTCCTTCCATTTTAATCCTTTCTACATTTCCCCTACTTCCTGATATACTCATATACTTTTTACACTACATTGATTTTTAAAATACTTCCTCTTTTCCTTCCAAAGGTTTTAATCCTCTCGTTTCTCCAACTTGGTTGAAACCTAACCTAAAACGCGGGACGATTTCCAAAGTCCAAGCTTCGGCTTATAAAAATTGCATTTACTCGTAACAATTAGAACCACAATAAAACTGGAGCGATTTTGTTTCCATTTAATGGAAGAAAGTCGTGGAGTTGTCGGATCGTAGACGACTTTTTTGCCATAAAATTTTATTGATATGCAAACATTTGCAATCGATCTGGTACATCGCTCCGCACCAGACAACGCCACTCCCACTCACGAATCACGTGATCCAAATCCACCAATCGCTAATTTTCGTTGCATCAGCGTTGCACCTGAAGAGGCCCGATTTTCTGGGTTATCCCCGCTAAAATCACTTTCAGTGATAAAAAAGCAGCAGAGGGAAGAATTAATTCGAGCCGGTCCCTCGTTAAGTCGCCGATGAATCGGACAACGCCGAGGACCAATAAAAACCGCCCCCCGTTCGATAACGATTATATTTTGCCCGGGCCGTTGTAAGCAACTTGTAACTTGCAACTACGAAAGCCGAAAGTTTCGAGGATCCTGCTCATTAGCGAAACCCCTTGTCGTCTTTGTCGAGAGAGAGAGAGAGAGAGAGAGAGAGTTTCTTACTGAAAATTTTCCATTAAAAGACTCGAGACTGTTTCGTTTCTCGCTGTGAGAGTTGCTAAACCATCCCCTCCTTCTGCGGAATCCGCAATTTCCAGTTTAATGTACGGAGAAAGAGAGACGGAAACGGAAGTTCCTTCGCCTTCACCGATCCCTTCGAGCAAATCGCCTTACGTCTCGTCCCGTTGAAATTCAAGAATCAACGCGGCCCGGTTCCCTGAACGAACGAACGAACGAAGAATACAGTTCCGTGAAACGCAGTTCCATAGGGTGTGGAAAATTTGATTATTTCTTCAGATCCTTTTCGACCGACAACCGCAGGTGTCGCAGGAGAGAAGTAGCAGCCTTGAAAAAAATTAAGTTACATACTTTGAAAGTTCGAAGTCGAAAAAAAAAAAAATTGCGCGTACACCCTGATTTCTGAACAGTGACTGACGGACGCCTTGGCGTAGTTAATGAATCCCCCCGAGTTCCTCGGAAGATTAACGACGCACGTAACGCCAAGTCGGAGAAAAGCGAACGAAAGAAGCGCAGCGAATCCGCTAATGGCACACCGAGGCTCGAGTAACTCGCACTCACCGCGCGATTCCTTTCCCAACGGAGAATTTATCCGGCAAACCTCTCGCTATGCAAGAACCTTTCACCTCCCTTCGACGGCTTTCTCTTCGGAAACGCCAACGACAAAGCTGAAATATGATTCTTCATTCGCGAAAATATAATTGTTCAACTTGTATCAACGACGACGAACAATTGTCGATGATCCACACTCGAGATGTAAAACTCTGTAAAAAAAGATCTATTTTGCTACGAATATAGCTATTTACATTTTAAGCTTCTATTTTCACATTCACGAATTCGAACATGATTTTGGGAGAAAGTGAGAATTTTTCTCGAAAATTGTCGAAATTTAATTCAAGAAAATTAGAAACGTTAAAAATTAGAAATGAAGATGACTATTTTGCCATAAAATTTTGTTGATATGCAAAACATTTGAATCGACACCAGACAACGCCACTCCTACTCGAGGTCTACCCCACGCCCTTTCACGAATCACGTGACCCAAATCAACCAATTGTTAATTTTCGTTGCATTAGCGTTGCACCTGAAGAGGCCCGATTTTCTGGGTTATCCCCGTTAAAATCACTTTTGATAAAATTTTCTTGTTAACAAATCTACTATCGTCTCAAAAAATGACATTTTCTGTTTACAGATGTACGATTTTTTTTTACCATTTTATTGAACATTAGGATCACGCATGACGACAGTTTTTAGGATTTCTTGAACCCTGATATTCAACCTTCGACAAAATGGAGGAGAAAAAAATCTTACAAGTTTTAAGAGGTCGTTGCAGAGGAGAGACTTTAATTTTCAAAGAAATTTTTCAACGTTTTTACGCGCGTTTGAATTCTTACAATTTTCGAGAATCTTCACTACATGATGTAAAAAAAAAAAAATATACCTTTTGTGCTTCAATTTTGATATTCACGACTATCAAAGAAGAGAGGCCTCTACGCTTTAAAGTGAGATCAAGTGATCTTTTTTTCTACATCGGCTTGAATAATCGACAATTGACTTTCCACTGTTATATTTTTCACGGAATGTAGATCGCACACAGCTGAAAGATTCAAATTGGGCTTTTTTGCGTTTCCAGGAACAATCGAGAGAAGGGAGAGAAAGAGATTTATTCGTAATTTTTTCAAAGAACGCTATGGAAGCCTCGAAAAAAAAAAAAAAAAAAAAAAAAAAAAAAATATATTGCACGGACGAAAGGGGACGAAGGAAAAAGCTGCAGCAACAAAGTAGCAGAAGAACAACGTTTACAACGGGCGGGGCAACGAATGCACGTTGGAGGAAGAAACGGCGAGAAAGTTCTATTCACCGGGCGAGAAGAAATTTAATTCTAGCGGGCCGGACGGTTTTGCTCGTTACTAGCTGCAATTTGCTAAAAGAAGCGCCTCGTGACGATAAAACTAAAATCTACGATTCCGCCGCTGCAAACGATTTTCCGCTCTCGCAACGGCTCGGAACGTAACGCAGAGGTTCATCCGGGGGAGAGGAAAATGAACGATACTCAAATTTAAATTTAACAACGCGACGAATTGACGAGCGCAGGCAAAAACGGATTATTACGAATGGATTCGTTTTGCGAAACGATAATGCCGCGGCTCATTAAGTAAAAATGATCGAAGCGCGTAGCACAACCATGCAGCACGGTTAATACATTACGTCGTACATTTCGTTCCGCGAGCAATATCGCGCACGCATGAAAATGGCACGCAATATTTCACGGCTAGAAGAGGTTAGCTTAAATCAACAACTGACTGACGAAATTTTGCGACGTTTGGTCCCATTGTTGACGAGTCGTAAAAGTGACGCGATTGTTCGCATTTTAAAATCGACAAATTTATCGCAGAAATACGAGGAAAACAATGGAATTAATCACTTAGCTGTGAATGACGAGTATACTCTCTCATGTCATGAAGAAACGGCAATTTTTCTTGTTATGACGAGCATACTCTCTTCTCTGTGCGAGGAAAGTAATTGCAATTTGAATTAGATTTTTTTATAGAAAACAAAATATATTTGTAAATCTTTGACATTTTAGAGCATTTTGTTACTAGACTTGACTAGTTCTTTTTACATCTGGTTCTTTCTACTAAAAGACTAGATTTTACATCTAGTTCTTTTTATTAAAAGACTAGACTTTACTAATTCTGTTTACTGTAAATATTTTCTTGCTGTCAATATTAATTATTATTAATTGCGTAGTTAATATTAATTAAGTTAAACAATAAAATCATTGATTTGATTGAAAAAAAAACTAGTTTTAGTTTCTTATAATTTAATTCAATTTTATAATTAGTAGCTACACGTACTCGAGGATCATTTTACAGTTCCAAGTAAATTCAACAGTTCCGTGTTCGAATCGAATCCAATTACGTACGAAATTAATTTTCGAACTATCAAAAACAATGGAAAAATGATTTTCATCCGGTGTGCATACACACGGTGTGCAACGACGAGAGGAGGAATGAAAACGCGTTCCGAGCGAGTTTGTTTGGTTTGTTCCGCGTTTTCTCCATTGACGGAGACACCAATTGCGTTATTAAACTGCCTACGAGTTGACGTTATTATATACTGTTGCGCGGCCTCGACGCAACAACGGATCCCGCGCCCCGCTCGAACGCTTAAATTTAATTTCGCGTCGAACGGCGTCTGAGAAATTGTTTGCTCGCCGCAGAGCCCCCGTTCTATACACCGCTGTTGTCGATTTTGGTAATTGGATCTCGCATTGCCGATTCGGCAAACACCGAGCGCGAACAGGCGATTTTTTCGAAATAACGCGAATATCAATAATCGCGCGAGTTTTCAGGCCGCGGCGAGACCGACGAGCCGACCCCCAAGCCGACCCTAAATCGAAAATTTCGCGCCTGCGTGCCGAGAGATCGTTCAATTAACGGGCTCGGCTGGATTAAACTATTATCAAAAAAGAAAAAAGGAAAAAAAACAACATTCGAGCGAGGTGGAAGCTAGGCGGTTAATTGCGTCGATGGCGGCCATTAACTTCACCGTTCGTCAACGATTCGCCGTTGGCGAACGTCTGCTGCGAGAACTACTACACGCGTCACTCGCTTGTTATAATTATTATAGTTATTACAATTATTGAGTTGCTTCGTCGACGGGCACGAAATACGCCAGATTTATAAATTATGATATACTTTAAATGTACGTCGAATTTATAGGTTAAATTATATATCGTTAACCGTTTTAGTCTGCCAGTAGCGGTTATTTAAAAAATGCCGCTTTATCGATATAATTGTAAAAAATGCCAAGAAACGCAATAAAAGTAGACAAAGTAAATACTGTTATGTGTCTATTTATGCACGTGGTTTAGGTTTAATTGAAAGGAAAGTAATTGGAAGAGTAACATGATATATTCATAACATAACCTATTTCCGTGTGCTTATTGTTAAATCATATTATAGATTAAAACTGTGTTATCGTTAAATTACGTTTATAGATTAAACAATTATTTTTATTAAATTATTAATTATTATTTAGAGATTAATAAATTATATTGTAGATTAAAACTGTGTTAGAACTCTTAAATGAAATAAAATTTTCTAACAAAACAAACAACGCAGTATCGAAATACGACATTATTCATGGTTATAATTAGGAGAGGAAGCTTCAATCTGAAATGCGAAATCTGAACAGCTCGTGGATTAATAAAAAATAGATCCTCCGACTAATGGAAACGCAAAGTGTCGCGTGTCGCTTCAATTATTTATTGACTACTGATAAACAACATGAATTCAAAGATCGCGACAATGTGACAAAATGTTCGAGAAAATTGAACGAGATCTTGCCATACGAATTTCCCTGGAAATAACTGGACGCTCTCCGTTCGAAATTGTTCATTGGTTGATACACGATACGAAGGGGCGACGCACGAAGTTCGTCAATTTAGGGAAATCCGACGAAATCCGGCGGAAATGCTCGAGTCCGATTACTGAGAAGTCAATTAGACTACGCGAATAACGAGTCCCGATATTTGATTACGAGCGGCGCAGTGTACACAGGGTTTCTGGGTATCGATTGTAACCGTGATACTATACCGCAAAAACAGGATATTAAACCGCAACCTTCGCTTAATACCGAAGGATTAACAGAGGTCCGAGGCAAATACGATGTCCATTTCGACTACTTGTTAGCCAGTTGCTTTCCGAGTGTGTTTCGGCGTTCTACTCGCCCCGAAGATCCTCCCGAAACGTCCTCGAAAACTGAATATTCCGACTTATCCCACTCTCTTCGCTAATATCCAACATGTCGCTTTAACAGTTTACACTTTGGAATAATAATAATATTTTTTTCTTTCACGAACGTTGGCGAATAAAATACAGGATGCGCTAAAAATCACTTTCTACCGAGATGAATATTTTTCTAATATTTGAAAGAAATAGTTGTCAAAATACAAATGAAAAAAATCACGTTTGTACTTAAATTTAATTTTTCCTCGTATTTTGATGTTTTATTGAAAGAAAAGTTTTTGAACCGTCCTGTATAGTGATACGCGGATACTTTGGTAAAAATTTCAGAAAACGAGAAATAGACCCTTTAACCCTTTAATTCCTTTAACAACGTTTTATTTCGTGTTTGAGTATACTTGACAAAATTGAAATAAATTGAAATAAACTAACAAAATTTTTTACCGTATTTTGTTGTAAATATCTATTATTTCATAAACGAATAATTAATACATGACGAATAGTTCAACATTGAAAATGATTTCTATTCGTCCCTTTTGCCCGAGCTTTCTCACGCGTAAAGATAAATATTAATTTTCCCCGTAGTTCGAATGGCGAGCAAACAAATATCGCGCGATCGAGACGGAATTAAGCGCGACGTGCAAAACGGAAGAGGAAACACAACTTTGCAACGCGTGGAACAATCGTATTCTTTCGCGTCCGCAACTCTCGCGAGCCAAGGATAAGAAACTTGGTTCGAACACAAACGAGAAGTTGCGAAGTTTGTTTCCCGTTGAATGAATAATTTTCGCTCGCGCTTCAAAATCGTGGGAATTCAAATTTGAGAGCGTCCTTGGCCCAAAATTTATTTCAAGCGTCATGTTTCAAGAAACAGCAATAATCTTTCGTTTGTCTCGAGACGCAGAGATGGACAAAAGTGTTAAAAGCACGTTCGATGGAAAATGTTGACCGATGTTTGACATTGTTTGAAAAAGAAGTCTTGAGTTCTTTTCTTTTAAAGATGTTTTTACGTAAAAATTGAAAATTTTTAGAGGTTTTGAGAGAAGACTTCAGTCCTCAAGACCACGTTA
The DNA here is from genome assembly GCA_032399605.1 of Melipona beecheii. Classification (NCBI taxonomy): domain Eukaryota; kingdom Metazoa; phylum Arthropoda; class Insecta; order Hymenoptera; family Apidae; genus Melipona; species Melipona beecheii. Next base: position 1,209,287 of record JAUCMO010000243.1, on the reverse strand, counting down.
AAAAAAATGTTTTGACACTTGAATTTTGACAATTTTGGAGAACGTTATCTTTGAAAAAAAAAAAACTAATTTAAGATTGTCAAATTGGAGGCTTCTTACTTTACTAAACGAGACCAACTGGATCGTCGTACGATTGCTTTTTCTTTCTTTCTTTATGAAGTCGTAACAGTTCAAAATGCAGACAGAGTGTGCACGAGGACATTCGTTTACCTTCACAAAGATCGAACGTAAATCGATTTCCTCCGACGTCGGAACGACATTCCGAGGTATCGCGCAATCCCTCTCCGTGGGGGCGAATTTCTAAATTATTCGGAGATACAGGAGACAGTTTTTACTGTGTGTTCGTATCGTCTCCTTCGGAGAAAGCTTCCTCCTGTAAGCCAGTGTCCAAGCCCGAGCGTTTGGCCGGTTGCTCATAAATTTGCCTCCGGAATTCCATTACTCCAACGTGGAATCGATATTTCACCGAGCCCCGGAGAGAAGTCCTGAGCGCTCGAAGCCACTTCGAGGCCGAGGCATCCGTTTCACGAACGATTTCGAGTTTATTTAGCAGGCTTCGATCCTTTTGTAGACCCCCGAAATCTCGGCCAGTTCGTGCAACTTCCGTATCGCGTTCGCTGTCGAAAAAAAACGTTTGTTCGTGGCTGTCATAAATGAACTCTATACTCTTCGGTTCGATGGAAATAGGTGTAAAGAACTTGCCGTAAAATTGAATTTCAAGGTCGAAAAAATTTTTTCCTTTTTTTCAAAGAACCATAGGTCACAAATTGGCAATGAAGTTTCTTAATCATTTAGGACGCGTGAGTCCTAACAGCGACTTTATGGTTCTGGACGCGTGGATGTAATATTTGTATTTCGAATGATGTTAAATCAAGTTAGTTTTATCATTTCGTTATTTACACTCACGTTGATGCTGTATACACAACTATGACAAATCAAATGTTAGCGAAATCTAATGATTAATTGATTACGGTACTGGATAAAGTCGCTGTTAGAACGCACGCGTCCGCAGTGTATCTTTTTTGACATTTTTTAAGAGAACTGTCAGCTTGCGACTTATGGTTTCTTAGAAGGTTTACCTTCACAATGAGTAGAATACAATGCAAAAAATTGAAATTCAAGGTTAAGATCAATTTTCTTTACATGTACTTTCATCAAATCGAAGGTGTAGAATTCATCTGTGATAGCCACGGGCAAACTTTTCTTTTCACATTCCGTACACAATAATTCGTCGTTTTCTTTTCGAACTCGTCGGAATGACATCACTAGGTAGAAATTAGACTAAGAAGTAAGAAATTTATCATTTGTTTTGCCTGGGTTATACTTAAATACACATAAAATATTAAGAAAATATTGCAAAAAACTCTCGACGACGATGACAAAAGATCAACATCGCCAATTTCAAGCAGTCGACGACGACCACCTATAAATAATAGAGGAAGCGACTTCAGCGACTCTTTTTAACGTCGTGAAACTTGAAATTAATTACTTTCTCGGTTTCCTCGCGTTTACCTGGTCCGCTGTTATCGGAATAACGTATGGTCCAGCTTCACGGGCAGAAAGTAATTTCAAGAAAGAAGAAGAAGTTTCTGTAAATTGTATAATTCAAAAGGAACGTGTAGAAGAAGAAGAAGAAGAAGTTTCCAAGAAAGAAAAACGGATACAGGCTCGTATCCGTGCGTTAAGGAGTTCGCGATAATATATTTTGTTTCTTCGTCGATCAAACTTGCACGTTTGCATCCGCGAATTCTGGTACAATTCGGACAGAAATCTGGTCAATTTATTGGAAGCTGACATTCTGAAGTTGAAGACTGACGAGAAAGACACTGGCAATGAAAAATTGACGTTCCTAAGGTCAGAGAAAATATCATTTCAGAATTTACTTTCTTTACGCCGCGATGTTGAAGTTGGTCACACAAGGTGAAGTTTCCAAAAGCGCTGAAAAGACACGTGATTTTCATTTCTATTATTTGTACTAAGAAACTCGTCAACTTTCACGTATTAATTAAGAAATTGGAAAAATACTTCGTGTTATTGGACGACGGTCGTTTCGTATCGAATTCAAATTTAACCCTTCACAGTGCCGAAAAATGACATTCGAACGAGGCTTTGCGCTCCAAATTAACCCTTTTGCAGATCGTACTCATCTTTCTGCACTATAAATTCGCCTTTGTCAGATCAAATTCACTCTTTTGCAAATCAAGTTTCATTTCTTTAAGGCACTGTAATAAAACTAAAATCCGAAAAGTTATTATTCTGAAATCAGAGTTTCATTGCGTGTATGTAATAATAATTGAACATGAAATCAACATGAAATACTCGTTCAACGTTAAAAAAAAGTTTCAATTCAACATTCAATTTTCAACATACAAATTCTAATTTATTCAAATTCACTTCTGTTACTTCAACACGTTACATATTACACGTTCCTTTTGAATTAATACAATTTTAAGTATCATTCTTATCGAGTTTTCGTACTTTCTCTTTTTTTCAAACTTTATCAAATCAAGCCAAACAACTTGGCATGGTATTTTCACCTTTTCACAGATGAAATTTACCTTTGCGAACTTTAACACGTTCCCTTTGAATTGTACAATTTCAAGTATCATTATTACCAAATTTTCCTACTTTTTTGTTTCCTCCAAACCTCATCAAACCAAGTTAAACAACTTGGTATGGTATTTTTCGTTCAGATACAACTTTCTCGTACCGAAAGGATTTTAGGGGAACACACTCCCAAACATAATCGCTTGAAACGCTTTGCCGAAATTCGCAAGTACTTGGGAACGATATCGTTACAGGTTTGTACGTGGACTGATAATTCGGGACGTATACGCTGGTGTATATATGGTATTACTGTGGGCGTAGTCGGTGAAGTTGTCATTCGTTTGGGCAGAATCCACTCTATTACGTCCGACGGGGAGATTCATATTAAATTGTGTACACACACACACACACACACACACACATATGTGTATACACATACATACTGCAATCAAAACTATGAGTAATGCTTCTGTTTCGAGAGGAGAGAGAGAGAGAGAGAATGTGACGTTGGAGAAACGTTAGGATAATAGAATGTCGGGATAATGGAACGTTCGGATGGCGGGCTACTTGGATAATAGAGGTTTCCTTCTAACGCGTTTACGTATTCCTTCGTTATTAACCGGCCAAGATTCGCCCAGCCTGTTCGGAAATTGTCGCCGGCCGTTGTCATGCTAATACTCACCGGATACTCCCGAGTTTTCCCCCCGGGATTCTTCCTTCGCCTCGGCGCGGCAACTTTTCTATTTCTCGAAATAGAAACACGATAAAAAAAAAAATTCTTCGCGGCAAGTTCCACGGGAGACAAAGGAGAGAGTGAGAATAAGAATCTTTTCGAAATTATCGGAACTTTGCGCGTGGTGAACGAAAAAATGGCCACCGAAAAGGAAATTGACCGAAACGAAAAGAGACCTTATCTGTTCTATTTTCAATTTCGACGTGCCGCGAGTAAATAAATCGAAACTTGGAAAGGAAGAGGCTCCCCGCGAGGAATCCCACTTGTCCAGTGGGAAGTGCCTGCAGAGTCTCGTTCACTTTGCCAACTATCGCGAGAGCGGAACAGAATTTTATCTACGATTTTCGCGATCGTTTCGTAAATCGGTCATGCCACGCTCGAAAATCTCTCTTTTCATCCACTTTTTGATTGCGATTGACATGGCATGGTTGCGAATAAATATGTCGCTTCTCGTTGTGTTTTTCGACTCGAAAGCAGGGGAAATTCGAATAATGAATAATGGGGGAAATATTTCCGCAGCACAAGGGAGGGGGTGAACGACGACGACAATTATCGTGACGCGATATTGCCATTTCGAAGAATCGACGAGACAGGACAATCGAGTTGTATATTGATTGCCACTCAGGGTCATGAATATCAAGTACACGGCCGAATTGTAATGGAGTGATTCACATAACGTGATTTACGCGTCTAGACGTATGAATATTAATTAGAACGTGGTGGACGTAACTGGACGAAGTAAATAAACAGTGTGTTCGATCTTCCGTTCCGTTCGGCGAATATGCCGGACATAACCTAAACTCGGGAACTGACGATCGTCTGTGAATTTTGCAAAAAGAGAAAAAAAAGGAGAGAGAAAAAATGTCGTTGAAAGTGCCATGGCATGCGAGTACGTATGTGAAATTAAATAAATAGAACTCGATCATCATTCCACGTCAAGATCCCTAACCAAACATAACCTAAATTCGGAAATTAATGACGATCACCTACGAGTTTTGCAAAAAAAAAAAAAGAAAAGAAAAGAAGTATCCGCTTGCTATTTCGCTGAAAGTTCCGCGAACACACGTGTGAGTACACGTGTGTAATTATGGTTTGAAGCAGAAGTTACCCGTCGAGTTGCACGCGAGTGGTATCTAATGCACGAGTCGCGTGCTAAACTCGCGTCACGTCGCAACTTTCCTCGTGGCTTCGAAACGTCGTAGCCTGAACGGCGAAAACGTTCGAAAAACGACTGAATCGCTTTGGCTATCGATTGACGCTTGGAGGCGCTTTTAAAATTAGCTTCTGGGGTATTGTTGACGTCCATAGGCGCGTAATTTATTCCAGTCCCCCCGAACAAGGCGCTCAATGGGGGCGCTCACTTCACGTTGCTCGAATCAAACTGAAGGCGTTTACATCTGTATTTAAAAAAAACAAATTTTACAGAGATACAGCTCAAGTAGAACATACGTAAATGTAAGTCGAAAGCTAAAAATTGACGCAAAGACATTTTCCGTCTACGAACATAAATGATACAACAATTTGGAAAAATGCAGGACACGAGTGTGCAGCGTGTAGAGTGACCAGATTATTAGACATTAAGTGCACACATACTCGAAGACCAATCAAAGCTGATTTTCTCGAAAACCTAACCTCAAACGAAAAAATTCTTTCCTCTCATTTTTGCCATGTTCGCGCGCGCGCAGTCGTTTCGCGTCATTTTTCGCCGTGAAATGTATATTTCACGATTAATCGCCGCGATAATATTTGGAGCCCACGCGTTTCAGGTCAACGAATCATTAATCGGTAATGCCGACGCCCCCGAATCCCTCGGCGGACAAGTATTATTTTCAATTTAAATGGAATTTTATTGTGAAAACTAAATCCAGTTGTAACGGACCGGCGATTCGCTATAATGCGGATGTACAGATTAATCAGCGGCAGAGGAGATCCGCGTGTTCGGTGCCAATGCGTTCGGTGTCGCTCGAACTGGTGAAAACCAAAAACAAAAAAACAACATGGCGCCGCGACAGCGTCGAACGTTTTTTTTTTTGTCGAGGCGTTGGAGACAAACGCACATTCAGCTCCCAGCCAAGTTCTCGCCCGTTGAGGGCGAGATTTGCAACTTGTGCTTGTACTTTTTTCTCAACGACTAAGACCTTTGATGCAGCGTTTGGCTTTGAAAATTCCTTCCCCTCTGGCTTCTCCAGAAGGGATTTCGTACTTGGAAACAACGATGTCGGCCATTTTCTTGCACTTTGGGCAAACAAATTTGACTGTAACATGTAATTAAACATGTTCTGCTATAGGAGAAAAGAAATCACGACACTTTTGGCGCTTTCTTTGAAACTTTCTTCTCGAAATTGATAAAAATTATAGATAAAATATTAAATTCAAAATATTTGTCACTGCTGTATTGAAACTTTTCGGCAGTACTAAACTCGTCTTCTGAAAATAAAACTGAAGCACGCGTTTGAAAAGAACGCTTCAATTCTGGCGTTCAACTTTATGCTTCAATTTTAAAATATATTAACAAATTGATAGGTAATATTTCAAGCTACATTGTGCTTAAAACTGGATATACAATATTTCGGATGGATATACAATATTTCGGACGTGTCTCAGTATTATTATACGAAATTAGAGCGGTCCGGTACGAAGGGAACGATAAGGTGGCAAACTGGAAAGGAGGAAAAGGGTCTGCCAAATAAGCGTAAAGCTGCAAATCAATCGAACGTATAACGAGTACGACCCAGTTTTGGTCGAAGCCTTTGAAGATGGCTTTGCGTCCTTTGTACTCCCCGGACGTGGTTATTCTTTTCACCGTATTATAGAATACTCCCCCCCCTCGAACGAGATACACAGATGCACGCAACGAAAGGAAATCCTTGTTGCCAGTTTTTGGAACGCTTGCTGCCGACTCGATGGTTGACAATAACTTTTGGGCACGATTCAACTCTTCATCTATGTTTATCGACGGAAACGTGATCATTTATTAGAAAATGTGAACGTGACAATTTTGTTGACAAATAACCCTTTGACTGCGGCGTACTCTCGCACGGAGCCATCAATATGGCGCGATAGTCGGACGTCAGGCGCTACTATTTATCATACTTACTCGTTCTCTTTTCGTCTGGTCAAATATTTCTAGGACGCACCATGTTGCTTAGAAGAATAACGAACAAAATTCATCACGAATTGAAATAAACAAACACTTTCAAGGTCATCTTTATTTTTTTCATCGTAAATCGAAAGAATATTAAATTTCAAGTAAAGGAGTTTTTATTTGATCTAATAACGCTAATTTGTCTCAAGTTACGTGAATCACCCTGTATACGCTGGTAAACGCGGGGAAAAAAGTATCGATCGCGAACTGCTTTTCCACTCGGTGGATTGGTCTCGTTCTGTTTTCGAAGATGATCGATTATAGATGTCGACGAGCAGCGTAATAAATATTAATGGAAACGCGTCGGGTCGATCTCATCTCGCGCCAACGTCCAATCAAAATTTTAATTTCACGCGTAAAACTTGCGTTAAATTTGCAATGCATCGGCGTGCACCGTCGCGCATTAATATATTTTATTATTGCGGAGTTTTTCGAATTTTCCTCGCGTCGCGTCGAGTCGAACACTTTGCGAGAACTCTTCCCCAAAGTCGGGGATCGAAGATGGTGGTTCGTTGCGAAAAAAATTCTTATCCAATTAAACATTGTCGAATTTCCACCGGCTGCAGAAACATCGTACCAGCCGCTTCGAAGTATGAAAATATCGAGATAAATCGTGATTTTCAATCTGCGCCCGTCAAAAAAAAAAAAAAAAAACAGAGTGAGAGGGAGAGAGAGAGAGAAAACTTGGGCGGTTCGAAAGTATCGGAATTACAAATATAGAAAAATCATCGGGCTGTCATAAATCTCGATATCCCTCGAACAAGTAAAAATTTTCGTTCACGCAAATTCGTTAACATCCAGCCCGCGAATTTCAATCAATCATCCCCCGTCGAACAGTACCGACGAATAAAAGAGTAAACGAGCGCAAATTGAGTTGAAATTCATGCGCTCGTGGTTACAATTGGGGAGGGAAAGGACAAAACAGAACCGAGCGAGCGAAACAGTGCAGCAAAACAGTTTACGAACGCTTCGCCGCGAGTGAATGATTAATGATTAGCGAAATAATGAAAAAAACTCGGGTGGAGGGAAAAAAATAGGTTATTAAAAGGCAGCTCGCGCGCTTGGATCCGCGTTTTAATCGCTTTCAGCGTCCATTGTTTGACGCATAGTTTTATAATGAATGCGTCAAACAACGGTGAACTTTGCACTCGGGTTTCCTCCCCCCCCCTCTTTTTTTAAATATTTGCAGTCTGCAGAAACGGTATTTGCGAATAAAACAGAACGAACCTAAAAAATGGACGAGTGGTTACAACTTTCATATAGGAATATGTAGATTACGCAATTCATCTCTTACCGCGGAACATTTTATCGCTGAAAGTGATTTTAGCGAGGGTAAACCGAGAAAATCGGGCCTCTTCGACGTGCAACGCTGATGCAACGAAAATTAACGATTGGTTGATTTGGGTCACGTGATTCCTGAGGGGGCGTGGGGTAGACCTCGCGTAGGAGTGGCGTTGTTTGAGCTATCGCAAAAGAGTCGTCTTCATTTCCTAGTCAGAACAGTTGCATCTGGGCCTTTCACTGAGACGAATCTCTTTGATTTCATTTCAGATTGATACTCGAATCGAGTATTCTGCTTCTCGCGCGGATCGAAAAAGACTCTCGAGGCTCGGCAATCTGTCGCAGGAGGGACTGTGTCACGGAGATCTCGATGTCCAGGCGAGACCCGAGACGAGCAGGAGGCTTGCAAAGTCGAGGGAACATCGACGAGAACGAAAAGTAGGGAAAATTTCAGGGGGGCCAGAGGCCGTGGCTGCTCGACTCTCGGATCACGTCTCGAATCGCGGTGATCATTTCACGGGGACGTGCTTCCGGCAGTCAGAGCCCAGTTCCGTGGCTCCGTCACGGAACAATTCCGCGCACGAAACGCTGCCGCTGGCCTCTTCGGCTCTCGTTGAACTCTCCTCTTGTGCCTGCGACTTTTGAGCCGATCTTCCTTGGCTCTGAACCGATCTCGCGTTAAAAAGTTAATTAAATCGAGAACGAAGCAGCGATGCGCGCCGAGCGTCGAGGGGAGAGCAACGCCGTAAATATCTGCCTGCGATCCGCCGCGCGTAGCGTCAGCGATTTTTGCAAAGAACAGACTCGCTTCCTCTCTCTCTCTCTCTCTCTCTCTATCTATCTATCTCTCTTTGAAACATCTCGATTTCTCCGCGCTCGCGTTGGCAGCAATTTGCAGTATATCCTCCTTTGAAGCGAATGTCGAAACGATACCAAAGATTTTTATCCACATTCTTCGCGCGATATCACCCTTGCTCGAGAATCTTGCGACAAGTGAAAATAGTACGATAAATGTAAATGCGTTATAGATGGAAATTTACAGTGTAGAAATATAAATTGCATGGAGAGTACGAAATGTACGGAAATTGCAAATTGTTGTTACACTTGCAATAAACGCAATACGATGCAATTATATACAATAAATACAAAATTAACACTCTTGTATAATGAAAATTCTGTTAATGTACTAATATATTGTATTGCTGTATTATTACGATATACACTCTCGCTCAGAGATTTTGGGATAATCACCGCGTCTGTATGATGAACATAGTACGATAAATGTAAATACAATATTTACAATATAAAAGTATAAATTGTGTGCACAGTATTGTTGTATTTACAATAAATGTAAAACATGTTTTACACAATAAGGACTCTGTTAATATAACAATAAAATATATTATACTGTTGTATTGCAATACGTATGCACAATGCAATAAAATGAAACGAAACACAAAATACTACATAATTTGTACAATAAGATTAGTCCGTCAATATATCAATGTATTGCATTATATTGTATTATATAATATATATTATATCATACAAGTGAACGTAATGTAATATTCTCAAACTCTCGAGTGCGAGTGTACATCGTATCATATTGTACCATAAAATACAGTGCGCGCAACGATGACCCACGCGGCAAGTGCTGAATATTAAAAAAAACAAGTGTCCCGAGACTTTCGACGCGCACCTCCACTTCGTTCGAAATTCTGACAAGTTAAATATCAAAGTGCGCGTATTAATATCCGTGCGCCTGGAACTTTTTGTGACGAGCGTAGTTATTTGCTCCAATTTCGACGGTTGTTGGAAACGAAGGAACGTAGTTTGAAAACGAGCGACGAAGGTGAAGGTCGACTCTCGACTGATCGCGAATTCGTCAAAGGCAACAACCACAACCGCTTGAAGGTTGCAGGCGATAATTAACCCTTTGACTACTGTTGATGCCTAAAGGCGCTTATTTTGACTCGCTGACGTCCAGAAAATTTTATCTATAACGATTCCAGCGAATCTCTTTGAACCAGTTATTTTTTTTTTTTATATCTATAAAGTGAAAAATTGGGACAATAAAATGGTCAGAAAAAAAGTACATGCAAACATGACACAACAAATGATTCATGTTGTGGATATTCATATTTTGTAGACACGATGTAATTGTTTGATAACTTTGTACAATCACCGCACTACAACGACTCTATGTTTATCTGCTTGGTGACTCAAGGTCTACCCCACGCCTCTGACGAATCACGTGACTTGAATCAACCAATCGCTAATTTTCGTTGCATCAGCGTTGCACCTGAAGAGGCCCGATTTTCTGGATTACCCCCGCCAAAATCACTTTCACTGATAGTAATATTGGTTCAATGTAGTGGAATTCAGCGTTTTGATTATTTCAACATACCTTCTCAGAAACGTACGTCTAGAACGAAAAGTTTCGCCGTTCTCGGTGTAGGTCGCGACTGAATTTCTACCGGTACGGTGCGGCTGGTACGTCTCCAAGTCTGTCGTTAAGTCAAAGAGTTAACGAGAACTATGGGGAGAGATTGTAATCATAAAACAGGAGGAAGATTTGACAAGAGCAGAGAGGGTGGAGAGGAGAGGGGAAACGGGCAGCCAAGGTAAATTCCGCGAGTCAGCCGGCCGTACTCGAGAGCTACATCGATAATACGGCGAGACGAAATTGCGCGGCGCGGGCGACAAATTCGGTAGGAATAATTCAAAAGTGGACGCCACTTCGAGCCGCGCGTCAGGCGGAATTGCGCCGACCGGCGACGCTATCGCGGAAAATTAAATGTCAAATTAATGGAACGATAAATTCTCGCGTCGTTTCGGGAACGAGCGCGGCGACGCGGCCGAGCCAGCCAATTTGCGAAGCACGGTCTGCGATTCAATTCAACGCGCGAAAAGTAGACACCTTCGTCGATTTGTAAGAATCCTCGCGAAGCTGAGTCACCAGAACGGATCACGAAATTTACTGCGTCCTGTTTTGCTCTTCGTGTAACCAACTGGCACTTTCGCGCTGCGATAACTTACCCTTAGATATTTTGTCAAATTACTCGGAAATTACCGAACGTACAATTTTCGTGTAAGATAATAAAATTACTGTAGTTTAACGACGAATTTTGCGAAAAAAACCACTTGTTTAAATAATATCATATTGTAGCGGCCCTACGATTCCTCGACTACGAGTTTCGAACACTCGACTTGCACAAGCCGCAAGTGGCTGCGCGCCTAGCGTCGAGGTCCTACCGATCTCCGATGTTAAGCAAGCAGCATGCGGAACCCCGCTAGGAGGGTGATCCGGGCCCAACCCTAGCCGGGGTAGTTATAACAACAAGCGTCTGGGGTAAGAAGAGTCGCTGCCATCAGCCCCACTGATGATGAGTCTAGGCAGTGACTCCGAGACGAAACGCAATCGCCTTTCTTCTCACTTCTCTCTCTCACTCCTTCAGTCCTTCCAGCAGCGCATCCTGGGTCTTTAAATATCTTTACAGATCCCTAAAATATTATATTTAAAAAACCGTATTTTTATAATTTCTCGATGGTTTTTCCATCACTAAGTAAATCTTGACGCGTTTTCTCGAATATCCGTTTACGAAGTTTGCACGTTCACAACACGAATTACGGATAAATTCGGATCTTGATAAAACATTACGAGCTCCCGCGAAGAAGTTTACCGCCTCTGAATCGCTCTCTCGTTTCCAAATGTTATTTCCAGTATTCATGCGAGAATGAGCCAGGATCATGTGCCGCGACACCGGTGCGCGCACGTAAACGAAATGGAAAACCCTAGCGCGGAAGAACATCTGTGCGATAAAGAGTGTATCTACGGTTCGGCGAACGGAAGAGGATGAAAAGTTTAAACAAGCGGAGGCACGAAGAGGAGTGAGTAGCGGCACGCGGAACGCAAAACGGGGAGAATAAGAATGGAGGAGGGGGGAAGAGGGTAATTCAGCAAGAGCGGAGATGTTAAGTGCTCGACGTGCTGATATACCATCGTGCCCGTCAAATCCTCGGCATTCCCCTCTTCCGCGTTCCCAGCGGCGTGGAACCGTATCGTCGGCTCTCTCGTTTCATTACACAGCCGCGTGCCCGCTCCTAAACCCGGCGAAACAAACTACCGATTCGAAATTAAACGCAAAGTGAGTGCGGGCTCGAACGTGTACCGGGAGAACCGTCGAAATTTACCCGTCGCGTTTGACGTTTGTGAAGCGTACTCAGCGCGCGGACGTCGAGAACGTTTAAGAAAATCGAGACCGGTCGATTATTACGAGATACTTTTGAAATTTCGTAGCGTAGAGTTACGAGAATTACTCAGCAAAATAGAACTGCGCGTGAAAGAGCAAGACAATGAAAAGTTGTCGATGTGAAAAAAAGATCGCAGTGGTCGCATTTTCAACGGTGCGAGTGGATAACTTTTCATCTCGCAGAATTTTCCTTGAAAATTGAAAACATTCGAACCAGAGTTATCGTCGTTTCGAAGATCGAAGGTCTCCCCTTTGCCATTCTATCGAACGTTCGGTATTGTAGTTAAACGACAAAAATTCAAGGAATCTCGACATTTCATCTTAATGTTCCAAATTCGATAAAATTGAACAAGATGGGGGAAATGACGCAGCGATTAAATTACCGAGGGCTCGCGGTGAAGAGAGAATTTCAATCTTGAAAAATATTTCAACGTCCTCGCGCGCGTTTGAATTTTTGCGATTTTTTGCTCGCCCTTCGCGTGCGATTAAAAATCATCTTTGAGAAAAACAGACTCGCTGCTGTCAAAGTGGGAGGCCCGTGCTTGAAAACGAGACCGAGTGGATCGTCGTGCGACCTCTTTCGAATTATCGACGATCCTTCATTGTCACTGATCCTACAGTCACGTTGAATATTTAGCATCGGGTATACCAATAAAAAGTCGCTTCGATAAACTGTGACTAACTATCGATTAACGATGCGAAAGTTTGCAAACACGAAGAGAGATAAAAAAATTTTTATTCCTCTCCACTTTTCCTTCTCGCACGCGTCTCGTCGTCGCGAGACTTTCCCAATCGAACGGAGAAAAAAAAACTGAAAATCGCCGGCGATTTTCTCTCGCGGAGAACGATCCCTCCTCACTGCCGGTAATTTGGATCAAATTCTTTCGACTCTAATTGCAGGTGGATTTACATTGGATAATAAGCAACGGCGCTCATCGATCCGGGATGGGGATGGGGACTTGCCACGGGACGGCGACGGGGTGAATGAGTTTAAAGTGGAACTTCCGATTTCCAACGAGCTCCAGGATGAAATCAATTCTTGAACAAGCGGTGGAAGTTGGTTCTCGATGAAGAAAGGATTGAAATTAGACTCGGGAGGGGGGGGGGCGGTGGAAGGGGCGCGCGCTTGAAATTATTGAAAAATAGGAACGCGAGTAGCCGTAGGGAGCGAGAGAAGAAAAGAGGAAGGAAGAAAGAAAGAAAGAAAGAAAGAAAGAAAGAAAGAAAGAGAATGGAGAGTCGTTTGGAGAATCGAGACCGAAACGAGGCAACTTTTGCCTAGGCTGCCGACGGTCGGGGCCGGAGTGCAGCTAGTTGAGTGTGGCCATTGTTGCCGAATGTGGGTCAGCCTCGGCGTACTTCCGGTGGAGCCGGCCCGAAACGTAAAAGGCGGTGGAGGCTGCGCGAGAAGAAAAAGAGAGTAACCGAGTAAAATAGACGACGAAAGGTGGGTGGGGGGGAGGGAGGGAGAAAGAAACGCAAGAAGGTATAGACAGAAGGGGGTATAAACTGTCCGTAGGGCCAAGTTCGGTAACTAACGTCGAGAGTCAACATCGAAATGGCCGAAACTCATTGTTCGTCACCTTTAAGGGGTCGCTTGTTACCAGACGACTGGCTGGCGGTTCGCCGTTTAGGAGAAATGTCTTAACCCTTGTAATTGCGGCACCGCCTGTAATTTCACCTCGGTATTTCCGAGGCCAGAACCTCCTGGCCACCCGGTGTCTCCTGAGCCAGCCACCGCAAGTACGAATTCAATTAAATCAACAACAGACCTCGAGCAAACAGCGCATTAAATTCAGTGTTTTTTTTTCTTTTATTTGTGTTTCGACTCGGTGTAAAGAAAGTTTGGTAGAAGATGTAAAGTGGACACGAATGATATTCGGAGCTTCAACTTTAATTCCTAAAGATTGAATTGTTCATGAATGAATAACACCCTGATGATGAAACAATTGATCGTAATGAAATTTTAAACGGAATAATTAATCGATTATCTGTTTCTAATAATCGAAATTCATTGAAATTTATATAATTGTTTATATGACAATTGATTTCATAATTATTGTACAAATTCTGGATATTCATAAGATCAATGTCCTTCATGGCCGATTGCTTTCATAGAAAACTAAGGACTGAATACGTGATGGATAACAAATTATTGATAAAATAAATATTGGTATTAAAGTTCAGATAATTTCAATTATATGACGTTTTAATAAAGATAAATTGAAAAATTTATTTAATATTGAATCTAAAATAAAATATAATGTTAATGAAATAATTATAATCATAAATAATACAAAATAAAATTATGAAATGAAATGAAATTACCTGAATATAATGAATTTGAATTTGTTGAAAATGTTATTATATTTCATGTTGAAATTTTTGGAGTTCTGAGGGACTGCTAGGAGGCCTGAAAAAGGTAAGGAGTAAATAGAATTTAAACGCAGATTTTTCTGAAATTTTCCCAATCCAAGCAGCAAGTAACCACAATTAAAATATTTTTTTCTTCTTCCAAAAACAACTGATCTTTTCACTGTTTATGCAGGCGAAAGAGTAACACAACTCCGCAAGTGCTGCGAGAAAATCAAAACTCAAACTCAAAGTTGGGAAAAAGAGAGAGAAATCAGTTCGATTCGTGTGACGCTCGAAGAGAACGTTTCTGGGAATTTTCTGATCCTCTTACCTTGTCGTGAACGAAGGAACGTTACACGCGGTGGTTGAAGAACAGTGAAAACAAGGGGCGGGAATATGGTGCCTCACGCCGCGTTCATTGGTCTCATTACTATTCGCCAAAGGGAGCATTTCCATACACCCGGGGGAGAGGTTTACGCCACTAATGCGTAGCAATTGGTAATTTACAGGAGCCTCACCGTTTGGGAATAGCAAGTTACGACGCAGTTAACGACAATCGTTGATAAACATCGGCTCGCGCGGCGCTAAGCTGCGAGCGTGTACTACGTTACATCTCTGGAGTAATATCTTATCGATGTGTTGCACACGGTGAAAATGATTTCCTGCTCTGCAGGTTCTAATTGTAAGAATTGGAAACGGATGTTTCACCTCTTCAATATTAGTCATCACAATGTTTGTAATTATAAGCCGTAATACATCGGCTTAAATGGCAATATACTAATACTGCATCATTTGCCGAATCTCTGTTTCGTTATTGACAGGCTAGATCGTTATACCGTGTGAAATTAGTATTTTTATCACTGAAAGTGATTGTAGCGGGAGTAACTCAGAAAATCGGGCCTCTTCAAGTGCAACGCTAATGCAACGAAAATTAGCGATTGGTTGATTTGGGTCACGTGATACCTGAGGGAACGTGGGATAGATCTCGAGTAGGAATGGCGTTGTCTGAGCTATCGCAAAAGAGTCGTCTTCATTTCCCAGTCGGAACAGTTGCTTCTGGGCCTTTCAGTGAGAATCGTACTTTCGCTGCGTTGTATGTATATATCTAGAATAATATTTTATCATTTCGGTGCAAATTATTTCCTGCCATCTGTTTAAACACGACCATCGGTGAGTCAAACTATGAATTCGATCGACGACTGCAATAATTTATAAGAATTATTAGTCACGGGCAAGGTAATGCCGTATCTATTTAAACAGCAGAATACCAACGCAAAGTACTCTATCTTTCGAATCTGTATTTCATTGTTGACAATCTAGATTACCGCGTGAAATTATTATTTTCGCAAATCGTTAACGACATGACAAACGGAGTAACCTCGTTTAACTCTGTTTGAGAACGTTGTACGTCATCTCTAGAGTAATATTTTATATCGACACACACACACATATATATGTACGGTGCAAATTATTTCCTGTTATCATCTATTTAAGCACCGTTATATTAGAGAGAGTCTAAAAGAAGTGAAAAACAGACTTTTCAGAAATGAAAAGTTTCACCTCTTCGCCAATTACGAACGTAACATATATCACAAATCACAGTTTGCAAATCTGAGTTTCATCGACATTATCGCATCGTGTGAAATTATTATTTTCACAAATCGTTATTTCTCGTTGTGCAACGACGCCACGGGAACGGGATAACCTAATTTCGAGCTCTGTTCGAGAGAGCTGCGAGCCAGTTATTTGCGAGCCTCCCCGAAAGTGGCTTTCGTCGAAAAACGAGTAAAACAGAAAATACGGCAGCGATACTTTATCATCGCGATTCTATTTAATTGGCGTTGCGAGGTCGTTGATCGAACGATATCGACGGGCATTGACGGCAGAAACACAGACGTTCGGCGTCTAGTTCCGAGAAAGCAAGAATTACGGCCCGTCGTTGTAGTAGTTTTCAAGTAGGTTAATTCTTCTGGATGGCGTTTCAACTCCGACTAGCGCCGAGTTTACCGCGGGCCGTTTTCATCAAACTTCTTGCCGTCGACTTGCCGTAATCATTTCGCAAATATAATGGAATAAAAAACTCGGGAGGGGGGTTGAAAAATGTTGTTTCTCGCCCGCGGAAGGGTGGCGAGACACGTCCTTCTGACGAAAGTTACGAGCTACAGTCCGACCAACTTTCGCACAACTCTCTCGGGACGATGTGCAATTGATAGGATTAATAAACCTCGAAACGTCGTCGGAGCGAAATGCGGCGACCGCGCGCGAATTTCGAAACGAGGTCGCGAGAGTGAACATTTTTTCTGACAGAAATGTTTCCTCGTGAGTTACTTAGCGAGCCATTTCTCCGAGAGGAAATATGCCTCTTGCAGAAAATTTCTCACAGGCTGCAAAAGTACACTTGAAACACTATTACACTGTTGCACCATCGATCAACAGTGTGTTTCCCTCGCAGTTTGTGTTTGATCGAAACGTTTTCAAATCTTGTCAAACGAGCCTGGTTTCAAACATTCGACAAAAGTGCACGTTCGGGGCTGCTTTAACGTCGAATGACTTTCAAACGCTGGTTTAACGAAGAATACTTTGAGAAGATAACGATCCCAGGCATCGAAGCCGCGTTTGCACGCAGTGAAGAAAGGAAAACGGTTAAAAATGTTTGGTCAATCACGCAGCTACACAGATATTTTAGCAACTGAAAACTCGAGTTCGAAAAATACAAAGGTCTTTACTTTACTCGTCGCTAAAAATAATAGTACTTTAGTGTATATTTACGCTAGTAACAGTGTTTCAAATGTACTTTTGATCCGTGCAGAAATTTTTCACGAGAAGAACCCTTTCATTCCAGAGAAATGACGTTTTTATTAAACAGAGGTTTTCGCGGAGCGAAAAGACCGAATCAAACATCGCAGAATATAGCGCAGAATCGGGGGTGACGGTTCTATAAAATTTCGCTACACGAAACTGAAGGAGCACGTTCTGTCGTCGTTGAAGAATTCCTCCGCGCAACGTTCAACAGCCGACAGCCACCCCTGAAGGACGCAAATGCGTGCCAGTTCGAGGCATGGCTCGAAAACCGCTTTAATGTCCTCGTTAAAGTCCCAGCCAGTTGGAGGCAACCCTTTATGAATTAAAGCCTCGTTACTCCGCGAAATTAAAAGCCGTGGGAACTTACCATACCGCGGGTCTATTAATGCGGATCCCTTTCCGAGCAGGCGCGTCGTCGATCCACTGGAAAATACGAGAAGAAGACAAGAAATTGACTCGTCATTGATTACTTGCGGGGGAATTGGCAATATCTTAATTAATAGCCGTCGTCGGCATTGACGGACAGTCGATTTTAGCAAAAGTAAATCTTTCACGCGACGATAGTCGTTACATCTCTGTATATAATAATTCTTCCCACCGACTTGCCCCTCTAACTTTCAATTATCGAGAGGCAGGATTACTCGAGGAACAAGAGGACATCCACTCGTTCGAGTACTTGGGCAGCCCGTTCGACCCAAACAACTAGTTGAGTAGCTCTGCTAATTGTAAGCACGTTTGACAAATTAATTCGACGAACGAGTATTACGCGTCGTTTCGACGTGAAATGGCACACCATTAGACGCTAGAACTAAGATGAATCACGTTGGATTTCCTCAATTCAGGGCTGGCCTATTCGCCACGTGAATTCACAAACTCGCGAGACACGTGTTGAAAAATATTCGGGGAATCTGTCGCAGCTCGCGTGCACTCGGCTGAAAGGAAAGGAAAGGAAAGGTGGAAGGACAGGGAATGAAATTTACAAGGGTCGAACGAGTCGCGCGGGATTTAGGGCGAAGGCGATCCGATTACAAGCGGCGAATGGCGGCGCGGAATGTGGATTTCCCCGGCGTTTGCATAGGTAATGTTCATCGGATACGACTTAATTACACGGAGAGCCATAAAGCTGCGCTGATTCATTGTCACAACCTTCTCGATTTACGTCGTCCTGCATAACGGCCCAATGAATTACCGGCCACTTCTATTGCATGATTTACGCGCGAATGTACTCTACGTTCCGTGCCGGAGAACGCGTGAAACCGTGCACGCTAATCCCCCCTCTGTGCATTACGCGCGTGTATTTACTCGCGTGACGAGCGTCCGCTGAGCGACCTTTCCACCTCTCCCCTTTTCTGCCCTGCGCGAGTAATTTTTCATTTTCGCCAAATGGCAGAGGCAGGTGTTTTTCCTACAACAATATACAGGCCAAAAGTGTTAATTCCTAACGCTATGCAGACTAAAGATGTCAATTCTTAACACAGGCCGGCGATATTTCGCGAGTGGTCGGAATCTTTTTGCGAAAGTAGCATAGACTGAGAATGGGAAATCGAAGCAATTTGTTTTGTTATATTGTTACATTTGTATATTTCTATACATTGTTCATTAATATCGTTATATTACTAAAATGAGGTTCTCAAAGTTTGTATATTGAAAAAATTAAAACGGAATAACAACGAAAGTGACGCGTACATTTGCTAATTTTCATTCACTTGGTAAGGTTCAAAATATTTCCCTAGAAAACCTTACAAAAGGGCACCTTACGAAATTTTCCTCCCGGAAAAGTAAAGTAAAGCAATAAAATGCATTTGTGCATCGAGAAAGATACTCGGATCTTAAAGAAATACCGAGCACGTCTCTTTTAAAATGTTGCAATAAGCATCCCCTTTTATGAAAACCTAGAGTTTCTGTCGATGCACAGTGCAATGGGGTTATTACCTCGTCTCTCCTAATACAAACCAAAATGGAAAATGTTAACATTCTGCTATTTTTTTTTTTTTTCACGAAAAAATCTTTATCAGAATGTGCACAGAATTTTCAATATACGATATTAATGTAATTTTAAACGAACGTTAAAATTGGAATTGCAAGTGTGCGCCACCTATCGGCTGCCAAGTGCACCGTTTTAAAAAATGATGCGCAAAATGTTCACCTCGAGATCGGGCCTGATTTGTTGGAAATTATCGAGAAGCGTTGTAAGTAAGATTTAACCGACGCAAGACAAGTGAAAAGTGTTGTTGGAGAGAGGGGGGAGGGCAAGTTCTGCCGCTGACATGATCGATTGATTGACCGATACGCGTGTACGTGCGTGTAGAGGCACAACGTATGGGTGGTATGTAAATTCGTCACTGTTGCATCCGTCGAGCATTTTTTTCAATAATTCGTCAGGTTTTTTGATTAATGTACATATACCCGTTCATTGTTACGGGTACAAATATTTTCCGTTTGCTCGACGCTTCTAACAACAAGTTGACGAACCCACTCGAGGCGTTGCCGTTAGATCACGCGAAATCACAGATGCGTATGCGTCAGTTGTATCGTGTAACGATGAAAATATTTTCAGAGCAAGCTCTACTTACTTTTGTACGAAAGCCGACAAAATTGAAATTGAAACAACGATTGCAATTTTTTGAAAAAAACCCGCGAGTTCACCGGGTTTTTAAAACATTGTGAATTTCGTTCTTCGATTACATTCCCGTGACATTTCGCGCGACATCGGTTGCACAGCGAAATATTCCGAGAGCGAAAAAAAGAAACGAGAGGGGAAAGTAATTCCGGCCGGAAAATAAATTCGTTATACGTTATTTCATTCCGATTGATTGCGAAATGCAAAAGTAGAATATACAATGGCAAGTCGTGTAACGACGTACGTATATATACGTACTATTTCTTGCTAATCAGTGACTACATCACGTAACAACCATCGTAATCAATTATCACAATTATCGCTAATAGTTGTTAATTCGGCCGTAACACGAACACCGCGGTCCTCGTATATTATCCTGACGAACGGCTCTGCATGGCCAATGATATTAATAGTGATCACGCGTGTCGCAATGCTCGGCGTGTGATCAAACGCTCTAATTAGTCAAGTCGCGTTAGCCAAATGATTTTAGACTTGAGAAAAAACACGTGCAAAGACGAAAGAGAAACATCGTGTGTTCAACTGTGAAGAAAATTTTCCGTAATTTTCAAGGCGAAGTAACTATAAATCTTGAAATACGTATCGATAGTTGTAAATGTATTGACACTTATTGTTAGTAGGCAGGGTGGGAAGAAAAGATTTGTCATGAATTCTACACCTTTGATTTGATGGAAATATATGTAGAGAACTTGCCGAAAGTTGAACTTCGAGATGAAAGGAAAACTTTTTGGCAATGTTTTCTACTCGTCACGAAGGTAAAATTTTTCCAAGAAACTATAGGTCGCAACCTAACAGTTTTCTTGAAAAATGGCAAAGAGTTCTTCACCGTGGACGCGTCCTAACAGCGACTTTATAGTTCTGTATGTCTGTATTACACAGTTTTCGTATTAGGTTTCATTTACGTTTGATTTGTCATTGTTATTTGATTTATCATTGTGAGTCTAAATAATCAAACGATGAAACTAACTGTTAATATCATTCTGAATATAAACGTTATATCCAGCGTAAAGCCGCTGTTAGAACGCACGCAGTGTTAAATGATTAAGAAACTCTTAATCGTTTTACGGCAGGTTTTTTACACGTACCTCCATGAAATCGAAAATGTAGAATTC
This sequence comes from Melipona beecheii, assembly GCA_032399605.1. Taxonomy (NCBI): domain Eukaryota; kingdom Metazoa; phylum Arthropoda; class Insecta; order Hymenoptera; family Apidae; genus Melipona; species Melipona beecheii. Next base: position 1,188,421 of record JAUCMO010000243.1, on the reverse strand, counting down.
TATCTAATCTATGATGGGACAAATTTTCATTCCACCCTGTACAAAATTGAGGATACTAAGGAGAACGTGGAGAATGATAAACAGTAGTCGAGTGATCGATACGATTACGTCTGAATACACGTCCGTGCAGAATGATCCGATGTCCTGGAAGGATTACGGCGCGTGCATCACGCGCGCACGTAGTAATCGGATTTCGGCAATTATCTGAATGTGCGGCGAGTGATTCAAGAATTTCAGCAGTGAAATTTAGCAAACCGTTGTTGTTTGAAAGCTTCTTCGCTGCACACAGACAACTTTTTACAAACTTGCACAACGTTTTCTTTTTTCTTTGCGAAAGTAGTAATACGACCTCTGTTCCTTCCATTTTGAAATCGACGCCAGGAGCAAACAGTTCGCGCATTTTCTTCTCGCGGAACGAGCTTGAACAATCAGATTACAGAGCGAATTTGCAGTTTGAAACAAAGTTGGTTACGTTTCAATATATATTACACGTACAATGCGTCCATCTGTTGGAAAAAGACGCAATTACTTTTCGGCCAACCCGGTGTGTAATAAAAACACGGCGAAAAAGAAAAAAAGAGAAAAAGAGAGAGGGAGAGAGAGAGAGCAATTTATAGCCCGAATTTTCGATCGCTACCAGCGATTTTAAAACGAAAATATCCCCGCGGAAAACAAGAGACTCGAACTCGCTGGGAAATATCGGGAGATTTTCCAGGAGAGCAAAGAGAGAGAGAGAGAGAGAGAGCCAGAAAACCAAGGTCCTGAAATAACACGAATACGATTGCTTCGGACGGTCTTGAAATAACAATCGCGAGGACATGCCCGACGACAAGCCGTGGCTGTCTTAAATCCTAAAGATCTAGAAATATCTGGAGAGCATCCGTGCTCGAGAAGGGAGCAACGAGACCAACGACGAAAGAGCCAGGTCAGGTTTTCCAACTTTTTCAAAGAATCCTCCCGAATCTTAAGCGGATCTTCCCGGACTTGAAACAATATTACACTCGAGAAAGAGAGAGAGAGAGAGAGAGAGATCTGCATATTTTTGGCAGAAACGACGAGAGCCTTTTCTCCTTTGCTCGGAACCAGTCTAATTTAAATTTTTCAATCGATGTAAATATCTCAAATTACTAAATTATTCATTTGTATGTTTATTATTTATGCACATAAATGTATATAAATGTAAGTTTGTCAGAGTTGTTTCAAATTGTTTATTTTGCAAAAAATTAGTTTGCCCACCTCTCCCCCCGTTTGCGTTGCAGCGATAATGTTTAAATAGAAGAAAAGAAAAAAAAAAAAAAAAAAAGAGGAAAGGAGAGGAAACAGACGCTCGTCCTTTTGTTTACCCTTTCACCCTGGTTTCACCCTGGCTGCTCGATTCTTGCTCCTGTTGCGGCCGCAACTTAATCCGGCGTCGAGTGACGCTTAAAGCACTTGAGAAGGGCAAATTTATCGCGCCCGGTTTTCTCAACGAGGACCACCCGGATATAAATTCGAGTCGGCGCAAACTAGATAAATTAGAGAATTAGAAAAGCGAGGAGAGAGAAATGGCCGATACGGGGGCATATCCTTCGGAGGCCTCGAGTGGCGGAGACAGCTGCAAGTGACTTTACGTGTACATATTCCCGCGGCATTTCGTTATCACCGGAAGCTGTGTTTCGGTTTCATCGTTCACTCCAGAAACGGTACTGTTTTCCGAGGCATCGAGGTTTTGTCGCGGTCGGGCATCGCGTTTTTGTTGCCAACTCGCTGACCCCGGCTACTCCTCGGCAAAAACTGTGTCAACTGTTGCCCGTACGTTTCACCAAACCCCCTCCCAGTGCTGTCACAAAGTTTCACGATATCGCGCAATTGTCATTTTTACCCGTGTTGTCGCGCTATTTATCTAGCTCTCAACTACGTACGTACGAACGTATTATTCCCCTTCGGGCATCGGTGCCTGCTTCTCTTCTATACCATCTATCTGTATCATGCGAAACTCTCGCGATGCTTTCGTTCTAAGCGCGACACACGCCTGGGGTAGCTGAAAACTGTTGAATTTCATCGGGCCGTTCCTTTGTGCAATTTGTACAATTTTTGCGCAACTTATCGCGCGCGTTGTGGCTCTCTTCAGCTCGCGCGCCGGGGCTACGTTTTCTCGGGGCTCTCGCTCAAAGGCGGAACGGTCGCTGAAGCTGCAAGAACCCAGCTTTCGAGGCCACGTTGCCTCTCGTTGGCCCCGTACGTGCACGCGCGTAATTTAAATTCTTGCAATTATAACCGAGCCACCGCTGGAAAAGGTGGATTCGCGTTCTCTCCGAGCAGGTTTTAAAATACATGCTCGGACTGCGCTGTCTGGTTCTGAAGGAAAACACGAGCGTTTCTTTCGTCAGAGTCTAATATATGCTTCGTCGTTGGATGTATTTATGAGAATGGGTGAATTTTTAGAAATAATCACGCTTCTGCTGTATCCTGACAAATATTCGCGCATTTTTGTTATCGTAGCATTGTAATTTTCTAAGTTCATATTAATATTAATTAATTAACTTATGTTTCGACAGAAGCACGATTGTACAAATCTATTCATTTCGGTCATAGTGATTTATACGTAGAATATTTATACGTCGCTGTTGTTCTAACAAACGTCAATAAATATTTCCATTTATTTATTTATAGTATATTTGTTAGTATTTTTGAACAACCAAAATCGAGTATGCACGTGACACACATATGTATAGGTGAAAGTGTCGACGCGTTGAGCAATCAAATCCCTGTTTAGATAACCACGTGATTCACGAGTCACCGAATGGAAAATCACGAATGCCTTCAGCTACGTCGAACTTTGGCTACTTGAATTTTTTTGGGAACAGCAGAGGGAGAGAGTTAACGAGCGAGCAATTCGGAGCGGAGATCCATCAACGTTGCTGCCGCGGTGTCATACATACCCGGCAAACTTTCTGGAGGATGATATCCAACGTTATCATCAGCCACCTTGGAAACAGTGAGTTGACGTACAATGCAGTGCGTTACTTAGACGCAGTTTGCGAGCCTAGTCGGGTTCGTAACCGGGGGCTTAACTATTTTAATGAGCAGTCGCGCCGGGGATGATTTTGGTCGGAGAATATTCGTCTTCCTCTGCTACTCCATAAAGAATTGATGTTTGACGTTGGTTTAGGTCTTTTAACTCGACTGTCTCTTCTTTTCACAATTTACTGATAATTATAACGAATGTGAATTTGGTGTTGCACGACGCGATGTACAACAGTACAATATCTGAAAGACGCCTGGAGTGAAAGCTATTGACATTTTCCAGAGATTGAACTTGTCAGATTGAATTTATTATGTATCGTTAATTCTTTGTTTTACATTTAAACATGAATTGCGAATAAATTGGGATCTTGGTTTTCGCGTTACAAAAAAAATCGCGAACAACCAAATCGAAACCTGTTTCTGTTTCAACCACATGCGCTGGCAACTGACTGCGGACCATAACGAGTGACCGAACCGTATACAATAATTCGTCGCTTTCTTTTTGAACTCGTCGGTACGATATAATATCACTGGATATTAATAAATTATTGAGAAATAATAAATTTATCATTTGTTTTGCTCGGGTTGTACTTAAACATACTTAAAACTGAGAAAATATCGCAATTTTGGGACAAATATTTCTCGACGTGCGTGGCACGTCGTTCCAGCGCAAGAGGTTAAATATGTACTTTGGCACACAGAATCGCGGTATCGGGCTCGATCGGGTGCACAATACGTGGAAAAATCACGCAACGCGCAAACACGTCGTATCGAACGCCATCCAGGTGTTTCTTTCAAATCGGCGATTCGATCGGCCGATAAAATGGAAGAGTAATTCAGCGAGCGCGCGATCAATCGGCGCGACAAAAGGACACAAATCAAGCCCCCACTATCGGAGAAACACACTCCGCCGGTATTTATCAAAATTAACCGTGATTCACTAGGCGAATCGGTCGCAGAGGCGCGAACGGCAACCGCTCGAGTTATTATCTCTTCTGGTAGGTCGTAACTGTGAGTTACGTGAACGAGGGATGGCCGTGGTATCGACGTGTACACAGGGGCAGCCACGGACGACACCAGAAAACGCGATCCAATGGAAAGACGAGAAAACCGCTTCGGCGTGCGGCAGGAAAATTGAATCACGCCGCGTTTTGTCCGATTCGGTTGTCACACCCTCGAACGCAGCTCCCGCCTCGATACACGATCGAGCGCGAATGCCGCGTAAATCTCGCGGCAAGAAGATAACGGGGTAACAGGTTTTGTCTTTTTTTTTTTTACCAGAGAAATTTTCTAAATATAATTCACAAAGAATCGTTTGACTAAATTTAGTTTTTAAAAATTTCTCGCGGAGGGATTGAAATCAAGCGAAATGACGAGTACACACGTCAGGGCAAATGCTCCTATTATAAAATTTATTACATTTATTATATTATTTACGAAAAGAGTAAACCGAAACAAGGAAGAATTACATTTTTATTCGATAAACAACTCGTTCCTCACGGATTCAAACTTCTTTTTATAAAATACACGGCAGTTTCATTGTCAATATAAAGGAAACATACCACCAAGTGACAGTTTCGTTACTTCTTATTGAAATTTGGAGTTTTCAAAGTAAATGGTAATTTTTTATTTCACACGACGAGTATAGACGTCAAACGCAGGTGACTGGTTAACGAACTTTTCGTTTCTCCCGTTTCGCGAAAACAAAGCCAACAAATTTGCGCAAGACACTGAGATATCGGCGTAAATTTAGAAAACGTCTGCGAACACATCCAGGGAGGGGGCTCAAGAACGTGGTGAAACTCGAACCCGAAACTGACATTTATCATCGTCGATGTATTGCGCGCAGCAGTTTTACAATTTCGGTAAACTTGTTTACCAAACGCAGTTGCCAGACATCGTCGTACATATATAGGTTGCACTACGTTTAATCAAACGTGGGAGAGATCAGCCGAGACGAACACGGACGAAAAACTGTGAAACACAACGGTCGTTTATCGATCGTTGTCCGCGCGTGTCGACGGTTGCTGACCGACCGACGAAACAATAAACGATCCGGCGCATCGAAGACTGAAAGGAGCCTCGGTGCCTTTTATTGCGCTGGGTGAGCCGCGCCAGGGGAAAAATCGAAAGCGAAGAGCTCTGACATGTCTGCTGATACGTTCATAACGCGGCAACGCGGAAAAAGGTGGGTATATCGATGAACCTTCCCGACTGTTCCTTTGATATCGTCCTGATATCTGCCTACCTGATCATGCACACGCACTTTGCCCTACTTGCTCCCGTTTCTTTCCCCGCCTGGCAACCAGCAGACGCGCCAGTCAAAGAAACATTTTCTTCGACAAATTCGCCACCGCGCAACGCTCGCAATTTCGAGCCGGCGATACGTTCTACGCGAATATCTGCGAATTATTATCTCTGGCAAAAAAGAATTTTGTTCGAAAAATTCGGCAATCGTATAATTTAACTCACCGAAGGCTGCGTGTCGGCTAATATTTAATCGCTAGCTAGCGCGGCGAACGAAAAATGAAGAACGCAGCGGAGCGGCGCGCGACGATACAGCCTGTAGTTTTTCAGCGTGCCGTTTCGTATGACAGCCGACGCGGCAGCCTGTCGGAATTTATGTGCGGAACACGGGTTCGCCTGAATTCATCGCATAGGCAGCTTTCCCCCTCTCTCTCTCTCTCTCTCTCTCTCGTGCTACGTGGTTACGTGGACGAGCGGGTACGCACACAAAACAACCGCTCGACCGTGCACGTGCAGAAGCTCCCGGGCACGATGCATGTGGGAGTATCGGTTTTGCATTTTTCAGGCCGATAATTTATCAATCTCGCCCTCCCTCGGTCTCTCCGCGTCGCGTTCGACGAGACAAGGCAACAGAGAAAGAAAAAGAAAGAGAGAGAGAAGGAGAGGGACGAGGCCGAATTCAACTAGGAACGATCGTTCCTCCCTGGCAGAAGAATAACGAGACTCTTTAAAGGCCGGAAGTTTTCACGCCCGTGGCAGGGCGTGGAAAATCGATTTTTTGCACTTTGTCGACCCTCGTGTTACTCCCCAGACGAATTTATACCTCCCTCCCCCCCCCTCCTCCGGGTTAGGGCGCTTAGGGAGAAATCGCGATGATAAACATCGGCGAGGATACACGGGGATAACGCGTTCGCTGTTGCTCGCGTATTTCTAAACACTCTGTTGTCCTAATGAAATTTCTAGAGGCGGCGGCCTCGGCCGGATTTTAAAGTTCGCCGAAAGAAAACAAGCAAGCCGACTCGATAATGGAAAATCCTGGCGAATTCTTCTTCGCCGTTGGTGCCCTGCCGTTGGTGATTAATTTACGTCGCGGGTGTAGCGAGGCGACGTCGCTGGAAAAGAGAAAAAAGTTCCATTGTATCTGCGAGTTTAAAAGATCGGGTCCCATCTGGTCGGGAGTGCCGTTTCTCCGGAATTATTCAGAGTATCATCTAGATTATGCCTGGATGATTGATACGACAGCGTCGTCGCGGCAACGCACGTCGCGCGAGCAAAATTTAAGGGACGCTTGCACATGGTTCGCCGCAACGGATCCGCGCGTGGAACGATTACTAAAACTGGAGGCTTAAAACGAGCTTCTTCCTCGCACGAGCAGTCAGTCTGTCGGTTGAAATTTGATCACGATACGAAACGATAGATGAAACACTTTTAGAGATTTTTTTTAAAATAGAAACTTGTGCAAGTTGGCAAGTAGTGCCACCAGAAAGCTTTTCTACTGTTTTCATTACTTTAATGCCTCTGATGGAAATTTTATTCTTTGGTCGTCTAGTCGTAGCAGCTACGGTGAAGAAAATAATTTACACGCGTGTATTACGTACCTGACGCGAGTTATTGTGGGCGTGACACTTTGGACGCAGTGGAGGGGATAGCGTCAGCGGTCAGGAAAGTGGGGGTAAGTGCCGCCAGCTTGACATCCCTGACTAAAACGATGCTAGCTGTCGCGTGTGATTTGCAGTTGCCAACGCAGCGTTGGCGATAATTTCGATTAACGCGATTGATCGATTCTTTTCCATTTCTTCTCACGCGTGCGAAAAGATAAAATACAAAACGAAATCTGTAAGCGGAAAAAGCTCGTTTGCTTGGCGACAAGAATTTTTGGCGACAATTTAATCTTAAATAAGATTGAAACAGTCTTTAGCTTCAATTTTAGCTTCGGGTTTACGTGTGACGCTACGTATGGCAGGCGATTTTCACGTCTGAGTTCTCTCTTTGTTCGCGTGCATTATCTCGTGCGAGTTGCTCCCAGATGACACCATTATGTTCACCATTATGTACGAGTTCGCAGTGTTGGAAAATCTAACGTTTTATTCCCTTCAAGACTCAATGTAAGGTTGATCTGCGGTACGAACTACTCCTGTATATAATCATACATTTGTACCAATTATATCAGATGGAACAAAATTCTTTCAATTACCATTTTATTTTTATTAAGTTCGCTATTTGTTCAAAATAAATAGAACTACAGATACGAAAAAATATTGTCAATAATAAAAAAAGGGGATTGGAAGCCAAAATGTGATTGGAACAGATCTGTAAATTGCATAGAAAACAAAGTATCGAAGAAAATAAATTTTCTGACGAAGCGAATTTTCACTTGAAAATGTCATTTGTATTAATAACTCCGCGAGTACGAAAAGTCACACATTTTGCCATCGACTGGTAACTTTCATCAATTCACACATATGAACGTCACAAGTTTAGAAAGTTGCAAAATTCCCACCCATCCATCCAATAATTTTGGGGCTCGCTAGGCTTGTTAGGCACGACGAGAGCGATCAATTTTCTTGGACGGAGAAAAATGGCGACGTTGCCCTTGGCGGGGGCCATTGCTCGCCGCGGTAACGAGGGTGGACGTATCTCATTGACTGGAAATAGGTGAGCGAGCACGATCGACGAAAGGCGAAACCGAGATATTCGCCGGGACGGATCTCCTCTTCAAAGGGGAGCCACCACCGGTTCACGGTTCGACGGAGGATCCTTCCGACGAAGGAAGAGACGACGCTCGAGGCACGGGAATTCCGAAATTATTGGGTCATCGTCGAACCGTCGACAGATCCGCGATATTATTCCAAGGTGCGGCTGAGCGAGCGTCCCGTTCCACGGGATCGTTATTTAACTCGGTGTTCGGCTTATTCAGCAGCAGCGAGCGGTGGAAACGGGTCGAATGCCTGGTCGGGCGGAAGAAAGTCGAGAGGAGAGAGTCGTTTTATTATCGAGGGCGTCGCGTCGCAACGCGTTGCGAGAAAAATCGATGCTCTCGAACGCGGGAAGACTGCAGCGAGACGAACCTTTTCTTTTTCTTTTTTTTTTTAATCGAGCTTTTAATTATACTTTTCGCCAGGTAATGAATTTAATTCTTAAACAGAGTCAAACGCGAAATTCGGCAACACGGAACAGGGGACAAGTTGTGCTAAACGAAGTGGAAGAATCTTTCCTGCAGTTTGTAGAAAAAAATTATGCCCCTCCCTCCTCTTTCCGTCTCCGCTACACGTCTCGCCAGTTTTGTCCGGGAATTCACAATTGCTTCTCCGCAAAACTTTAAAACACGGCACGCAAGTTTCCACCATAGTTTTTCGTAGTTAAGGAGTCATGGACCGCGTCCCTCGCACTTTAAAGTAGCGAAGAGGAAGCGCAGTTTGGTTGCATACCGACCAACCGACCGACCGACCTCGTCTCTGCATCGTCTCGGAGTATTTTTCCGGATCGGCGGCCTCCCTACTGACCACTCGATAAAATTTCATCCGAGTCGGATGCCTTTTCGATCCACCCCGCTGCATAAACTATTCCGGCAAAGTCGATACCTCCGATGAAAGAATATTCCATAAACTCTTGTCGATGGGCATTACAGCTGACTACGTGCTGCATAATATCCTCTTCTCTCAGAGGGAAAGGTCTGGTTCCGTCGGATTTTTTCTTTCTTTCTTTTTCACTTTCTCGAACGACGACGAGACAAATCTTTCGCGAAGGGACTCGTTATGCGAAGACACGAGGCTGATTCCGGGTGAGACACCTAGATCTCGTTACCAAATACCAATTTTCAGACTTTCTTTTTTCAATAGCACGTTGTATTTTATTTTTTTTTTAAATGGAGTGTCTTACAAACTGTTTTCTTAATATGCTCAAAAAGGCACAAAATTCATTGAAACTTTACATAGGCTACTTTCACAGTTTGGTCGATGGGACCAAATCAAACTCAAAGGTTTTGGTTGCCTAGGATCCAAGGGAGAGATTTAAAATAACAGACAAGAGACTCGGTGTATGATTTTCTTTATGATCAAAGAACTATTACTGCTGATTGTTATTGCATACTGTTGTACAACAACGTTGAGACCTATCTCTAGGTCCAAAAGACGAATCCATGCATCACACGTAGAAATTTAAAAATATCTATTATCTCTGAACGATATGTAATATCTATGAACGAAAAAAGAATTCTCAATTTGGTGCACAGACAGAAACGCGGGACGCGCAGATGAAACGTTGTTTTTCTTTTTTAAGCAATTTCGTCGACTGCGAAAAAATTCCGGTTTATATTTGACCGACCCTTTTAGGCATCGTTCACAGTTCGGTCGCGCAGAGTTTCGCTCCACGTTCGCGCTACGAACAAAAATCCGCCATAAAAGTACAAAGCGTCGGGGGGGGGGGAGGAGGGAAGGGCTGCGAGGGAAAAAACAAAAACGTACCGGGATAAAAATTGGAACTTGGCCGAAGCGTGACTCGAGTATATATACTCCAAGACTCTATCGCGCGATAAAAATACACGACGGGCAAAATTCGAGCAAAGAGAACACCGAAGAGAAGAACGAAACGACTACTTAACGTGACCAGACGCCATACGACCTCGGCGGATGATATCGCCGGAGGAAAAACTCGATCGCTTCGGCTTTTCGGCCGAAAAGTCGCGCGCGGGCAAACTTGTTTTCCAACCCCGACGACAGGGCTAACGACAGCCCTTATCTCATCCTATTTGCGCCGTCCCGTCTCCTTCTTTCGGTCTTTCACGCGATGCAGATCGCGTTTTTTGTTCCTCAGTCGAGGAACGAAAGACCAAGGGTAAATTGCTCGTGACCTCCTTGAAAGAACGTCTCGTGGACAAAGGTGCCGCGAGAGATTCAGCTCTTTGTCGCCAACGCCCGATAATAATTGTTTCCTCCTGATTCACGGAACGCATTCAGCGTGTTGAAATACGTCGCTTCGGTTTCTCGATGTTTTACGCAAATGCCCGTGGGTCGAGGTAACGTCGAGATACTGGCCGACCGGGGGAATTTACTACGCCCGTTTTTTCCTCTAATGAAAATTAAGAGGTCGACGCTTCGAGCTTCTCCGAGTCCTCTGGAACCCACCGGTGGACAATTAAAGAAACAGCGTGCACGTTCTTCGCTGACGATGAGACGAGACGAGAAAAATACTGAAAACAAGTTCCCCCTTTTTTTCTCGCAAACTTGAGTTTAACCTCTTGCGCTGGAGAATTTTTTGTTCCAAAATTGCATTTTTCTCTCAGTTTTAAGTATATTTAGGTATAATCCAGGCAAAACAAATGATAGTTTATTACTTCTTAATAATTTCTATCCAGTGATATCATACCGACGAGTTTAAAAGAAGAAGAAAGCGACGAATTACTGTGTACAGTTCGGTCACTCGTTATGGTCCGCAATCTGTTAATATTTCGTTCGTCAATAAGCAAGCTGGCAGGAAACCGTTGTCAGATGTGGACAGAAATCAACGTTCAGTTCAGAAAGGCTAGAAATCACTCTGAGCCAACGATGAGGACAACCTCGTAAATTTTATAAATTTAAAGGGCAAAAGTTTCCAAACTAGCAATTAACTATGTTTTAACAAATTCAAAGTTATTCTATTTGGTCTGTCTTATATTAAATAATAAAAATTTTACCCATCCCTATGGGGCAAAACCATATTTATTTGCCCCATACATTCAGAAAATCTTACTTTCCCGCGATCTGATACAATTTCTCCCAAAAAGTTTTCTCACTGTATAAGGTCCAATCGAGAATCGTGCGAATTTCTTTTTTTTTTTTTGCCATACGAAGGGTAGGTTTTACATCCTACAATGCCCCACATTCGTTCCAGGAGCGAATCTGAGCAGCAAAAGGAGCGTCTGATCGTTTAAACTTTGACAAATTCGACGTCAACGGTTTCAAGAAAGAGGATCTCTCTCTGATCGTCTCGACTCACCGCGAGTTCCAGCAGAACGCAAAGAGAATCCTTCGAGTCGAGAAGAAAGAGCGATAAAAATGAACGAGGTCTGGAGAAGGAAAATGCAGTTGTTCGTCAGGAAGAAAATTGAATTCCCCGTCGAAGCGCGGCGCGGAGAAAATTTATGGGACAGTTCCCCGCCGGCGGGAGGCACGGGGACGCGCGTCCGTGTTAATCGATCGTCGTGATTGCACGGATGAAAAAAGAGAAAAAAGAAAAAGAAGGAGCCGCGCTACGACTATTACTCGGGATTTCCCTCTCATTGTCGGGACGAAACGGTACAACGGAACGGTCTCTGTCGCGAAAGAGGAGTCGCGGCAGAGAAGCACTCCCCTGTGCACTCCGGACGGGTTTTCTTTCCAACCGGGAGACCTCCCATAGAGGGGCGGCGTAACGTCGAAGCGGTTGAATCAGTGCGGTAATTAGTGCCGGTGAATGGGAAACAGAGACAGTGGAGACAGAGATTTTCGGTGTAATGATAATTGGATCGTTTTGCAGGTTTCGCGCGCGCGGCCCACTTGTCCCATCGATCCCAGACTTAATTGCTGCTCGCTCCGTGGAAAAAAAAAAAAATTCGCCGCGAACGTCGCTGTACGCGGCTATATTCGCAGTTCAGCAGCGAACGAAATCGGTACAAGAGGTGGAATCGCGATGTTGGACGATGTTTTTCGAACGACACGTTACTTTCACCAATACGAAATTATACAGTGAAGAGCACAACTGCACCAATAGCAATGAAAAATTGTCGATACTTTAAATTATAATATAACTTTGTAAGAAAATATCGTACAACGATCATATGATTTTCTTTTGACGAAGTTACGTCAGTTTAAATTATTCACAATTTTTCATTGTTAATGGTACAATTATGAAAGAAATTAACCACTAAAACACGCTATTTCGACTAATACGATTCTCACAATGTTTCGTCCGCCAGAGTGGTCCGCAAAAATCGATCTTCTCGAATTCTTCGAAAATTACAACGAGATTGGTGCGAGACGAGGAAATAATCTCGATGAGATTGGCAGTTGTTTCGATGTAATGACAACGATCTAATCGGATTTGACGTTGGCGTTAGGCGTTGACGGAAATTAGGGGTGGAACCGGTACAAGGGAAGGTAGCATCTGGAGCTGACGCCTCGTCAATACAGCCGTGGAACCTGCGGTTCCTCGGTTCCCCCGAGCTTCTCCGTCGCACGTGAGAAGGTCGAAAGTGAGAAGGAGCCAGGTGACAGCAGGCTCGAAAGGGGTCGAAGGGCAACGGAACCGTAAATCGGGACGGAGAGGCGGGCACGTACGTACAACATGCAAGACAGCGTTGGCCAGCGATCTCGTAGGGGTCTAACCCCCCTCCGAAGGGGGCTTCGTTAGTCAGCCTGGCGGCTGAGGTTGTCGCGTGATTTATATGAGAACGATTTCGCGTCTGGTGGTGCAAGTAATCGCGCGATGATTGCCCGCTCGTAATTGATTGCCAATTCGGCCCCTTCTGCTTTCTAGAAACCTGACGTTCGCGCGCGCGCACACGCCGATAACGAGCGCTGAGTTAACGCATTATTTCGATAAAATGTTCGAATCTCATCCAAATGAGCAATGTCGGAAAAGTTTAACTTTTTGACTACTGTTGGCGCCTCTACTTTGATCCACTGACACGAGAGGCGCTTATTGGCGTCCGGAAAATGTTACCTATCATAATCCAACAATTACATATTCTGTTGGGCATATATTATTTAAATATGTTTATTTTACAGTTATTTCTTTTTTATATCCCTAAAGTGAAAAATTGGGTTAATAAAATGGTCAGAAAAAGTACGCGCAAACATGACGCAACAAATGATTCATGTTGTGGATATTCATATTTTGTAGACTGTATGTTTATCTGCTTAGTGACTCAAGGTCTACCCCACGCCTCTCACGAATCACGTGACCCAAATCAACCAATAGCTAATTTTCGTTGCATCAGCGTTGCACCTGAAGAGGCCCGATTTTTATTATTATTGGTTCAATGCAGTGGAATTCAGCGTTTTGATTATTTCAATATACTTTCTCAGAAACGTACGTCTAGAACGAAAAGTTTCGCCGTTCTCGGTGTAGGTCGCGACTGAATTCCTACCGGTACGGTACGTACTCCAAGTCTGTCGTAGTCAAAGAGTTAAATTCGCCGCGAAACGATCTCGCGAGTAATTTTGAATTCTCCTCCTCGAACGACAGAAATTAAATTTCAAACGAAATCGTCAACTTGTCAACGAGCGTCGAGTTATTTTCATTTCGCCAGAATTTCTCGATTCTACATGTTCCGACACGACCACGACGTTTCGGAGGATCGAAATTGGCGAGAAACGATCGTCGTCCGAAGATTGACACTGAAGTAATCGGTGTCTCGTCTGCATGAACGGACAATCTTCCGCAGAAGGTTGAACTCGACCCGCAATAATCGTAACAATTATCCACTAACGTCGCAGGATTTCTCTTACTGACGCGATTAGCCCGATATTAACTATTTCGCTAAGCGGGAGGGCTACTTGAGGTCGATCTACAGAGGAGATTCGGCTGCTACGCTTTGAAACACAAGTTCACAAACGTTCTCTAGTAGAATTCTGCGCAGACGTTGGTCTTGGTCTTCGAAGTGCCGAATTCGCGGATAAACGTCGAGTGCGATTGTTGCGGCGTGCTGCCGCGAAACCATCGGAACCATTCGATCCCATCGTCGCAACATGTTGCGGCGTTTCCCCGCGGCGAAGCACCATTCGTAGCTAATGGGTAATGAAAGAAAGTATCGTAGAAATCACAAATCCTTTCCGACGAAAGGAGAAAAGTTGTGACACACGCTAAACGATGCGTCAAAATGTATCGTTTCGTTTAATTTCGTCATTTTGATGGAAATTTCGGGGAATTCGGTCGGAGAGGACGACCTTGCGGGTGACGATGCCCGAATTTCATCCCCGTGCCCAATTTGCGATTCAACTTCGTTACTAAGTAATCCAAGTTATCAGCGTAAAACTTCTAAGATTATAAATTACAATTATCATTTGTAATTGCGGTGCACTACAATATTCCATAGTATTATATCTGAAAACACATTTCAGCATCTAAAGCAATTATGCGATTGTTTTTTATTTAACGTACAGTATATTGCTTCTATCTTCACATTCCGAAGTAGAGCTTTCATTTCATCACCTATCAATTATACTAAAAAAATGTCCTCGTGTCTAACGTCGCCTAATTTCGTTCCAGGAAGAATATTACGAACGCGATGAAAGTACTAACTTATTTCAGACGCTCTTCAGATTTCTGAGGGTAACGCGAGAAGACGAGAAAATTTGTCAATGGCGAGAATCCAAGTTGTCCACAAAAGAAACTTCTGTGTGATTTTCGTACAAATTCTTAATTTTACTTGCATATATTGTTACATTTGCACAGTAAATTTCCATCAACGAAATATTTTTCAGATACACGAAAAGAGCGAACGACGTGACGTTTTCTCAACTAGAAATTTAGGGACACTTTTCTTAATAACCCTTAAGAAAAAAATACGCACGTATTAATTCCCCTCTGTGTCTCTACAAAATACTTTTACGAAACGTTGATTAAATATCACCTCCGAAAGTTGCTAAGCTCTCGAAGCAATTACACCGATTTATCTCAGATGAAAATGGCGTAAATTTTCAGTTTTAAAGGGACGTTGGAAAAACGCTCGACGCTAATTTTTCGTCGAAATACGTTGGATATCTGGTGCTCTATTATTCACGGTTATCGTTCGAGCAGATAGCGGCGGCATCGAGCAACTCCGCGATAAAATTGGAAGAAGGTGGAAGAGGGGAGGGGAGGGGAGCCTGGTTTTCGTAATTCAGGCGCGCCGGCCAGCGCATGCCGGCCAGAGAAAAGAGTCGGTGAAATAATGTTAGAAAATAAATTCAAGCGCCCGCGCGCCGGTTATTGTCCAAAGTGGAAAAAGTACGTGGCACGTGCCACATTCCAGTCGCGACTATCTCCACCGGAAGAGATCTCCACGGCATTATCCCTCTCATAATTTCGCAGACAGCTTACGCCAGCTTAACTCTCTGTAACGCGCGCGTCTACGCGCTTTTTTCTCCCCCCCCCCCTCGACCCCACCCCCCTTTTACTCCCCTACTTACGGCCCTCTGCCCCCCACCCCCCTCTCATAAACTTAACATAAGGGTTAAGTCTTAGCGCGGCCTCTACCCTTCCCCACCCTTCCCCATCCCCACTTCAGCCTTTTTCATTCCTTTTGTAGGCTGGCTACCTCTTGTCTCGCAGAGGCTGTTCCGCTCACATCAAAGGCTATACTTTCCGCTCGTTACACGAAATTATGCGGCAACTCGCGTGTAATTTCTTCCCTCGTCAAACGTTCTTCCGAAATGTGAACAGCATTGTCGAGATCGTCGACCGTTTAACCCGTTCCCCCCGAGGGCCCCGGGGCTCTCTCCGGCTGTTCGAAGTTGATCGTTCTTTGAAAATTAAAAGTAAAAATTGAAAGATGTCAATTTCTCGCTCTTCCCCTTTCTCTTTTCTTTTTTTCTTTTTTTTCTTTTTTTTCGTAGCTTGTTCTCACAAGAGTAGGTTCTACTAATTTCAATTTAAGTTCAATTCGAAATGCGAAACACCGCCCCAACTATAACTCGCACGCCTCAGGTAATTTTTAAATTACGCTGTCCAATGGAAAATTGTTTGATGTAGTTTTAAAGGAGGCAAAAAATATGGCGTATTAATACTTTGTGTGTATTGAGAGGTTTCAGCATTCATGCGGTTTTCATCCTCAATATAAGTCATTGTCAAATTATTATCTCCTTAACCATTATGCTTAGGACCAGTGTGGCCCGATACTTTTTTACCTGAAAAATTAACATTCTTTCGACTCACGAAAGTACAGCCCAGTTAAAAAAAGAAGAAGAATACGGATGACCTTGAATATTTCGAAACCCACACTTTTCCTTCCTTAAAACCAAACAACTTTTGTGTTAAACAATTTTTCAATTACAAATTTTCCAATTTGATCCCAGTTCCAAACACTGGTGGGGACAGCAGTGCATTATCATTTACGAATCACGCGCATTTGATTAACATTTGGTTTTGTCGTGTTCTTAAACGGGACGACGGAGTAGCGGCGTCGTGGCAGAGAAGAAGGAGTAGTCGCGTGTGTCGGTGACAAGCCCCGGAATCGAACGCCACTCGATAAAATTGCCGGTGCCTCGGAACGTGAAAAACGTCGAGGAAGGATAACGTATCACGTTTTGTGAAAGTTGATGAACGAGCGGCTGAACTCTCTGAAGGATGAAATAAGTGGCCGGGCGTAACGTGTTACTCGTCAGAAGGAATCAACGACGGGAGATGGATCTCGCTTTTTTTGACGTCGCCCAGCGAACCGTGTTTCAATTCACGACTCGTACGTACAGCGTGTGAAATGCTTCGTTGAAATTGTTTCAACGGATCGTGTCTCGCGCCAACGGGGACAAAAAGGCTAGATATTTAATCTACATAGATGTCAATGTATAATTAATGTGGTGATGTTTGTAGTATAGTGTGTATATAGCAAGTACAGTAAGTATATGTTGGTAGAATACTATATATATGTACATGGTGATATATTTAATGTACAAATTTTATATAATATATAAAAATAATACACATGTAGTGATTAATGTCAATAACTATCTACATAAACTAATATAATGTATACAAGTTAAAGAACTGCACGACTCGTCTCACTGAAAGGCCCAGAAGCAACTGTTCTGAAACTAGGAAATGAAGAAAATTTTATTGATATGCAAACATTTGAATCGATACAAAACAAATTACAGGCACTCTCTCAGACAACGCCACTCCTACTCGAGGTCTACGCCACGCCCCCTCACGAATCGCGTGACCCAAATCAACCAATCGCTAATTTTCGTTGCATTAGCGTTGCACCTTCAGTGATAATATACATTACAATCTACAATAAATATACACTGAATCTAGGGAACTGCGTCGACGAGTAAAGCAAAAAATAAAAGAGAAAAGTTGCTGCAGTTGAACAAAAAAATCCCCAAAAAAAAAGCAACGAAACGTAGCATCTTTCTGGCAACAGAACGAACGTCGTTGCTCGCAATTTTTCGAGTACACAGCTGTTTCCCCGAGAAGAGACGGATATACGAACCGCGTGGTGGTGCACGCAAGCACGTCGAATAAAATACCGGGTCGCTCCTCCATTTTGTCAGTGGCGTAGCAATTCGGGTTCGCGGTCGTCGCGCTTCTTTTTGCGGAGGTGAACGCACCGGGGGCTCGCCTTTAAACGCGTTACGTCAAACGAATATGCACGAAGTCACGTTTCCGGACGAATCGCACCGACGCCGATACGACGCGACCTAATCCGTCTCTCCGACTCGAAGCAGAATTAATCGAAGGATTAACTCGTCCGGGGCTTAATCACGCGACACCTGTTGACGAGCCGTCGCGCGTCATCCCCGCGTCGACTTGAAAACTCTATCGATCGGGCCACGAGTCTCGAGCGATTGGCAAAGCTCTCGAGAGTCTCTCTTTGTCAATTTTCTTCAACGACAATTGTTTTCGGCGAGCAACTGATATATGTATGTATATATATATATGCGTTACGTAGCAACGGGGGAATCGTGAATTCCGACAAATTGTGAACCGGTGTCGCGACGTTCGTAACGTGGTAACTTCATCACCATGGGGGGGAAGCATGGATTTCGAGAAACGTAATTGCTCGAGAAGGGATTCAACTTGTCCTTTCACGGAAGGGCGGTCTATCGCCCCCGTGCAGCGGGGGCTTGAATGCGGGGCATGATTTATGACTCTGCGGCTGGTAAGGATATAGCTATAAATGCAAGAACATCGCCGGGGATAACGTTACCACCGCTGATCCACAATAAACCCGCTAAAAACGAGTTGAATTGTGTGTACAGCGTAATTGCCGGAAGAAACGGCTGATTAATTTCTCTGAAATATATATCTCTCTCTCCCTTCCCTCTCTCTCTCTCTCTCTCTCTCTCTCGAGTAGTCGATAAATTTAGCCGCTTCATGAACCATCCCTTGCGCCTTTGGAAACAAAAAATAAAGAAGAGGAAATAAAAAAGGAAGAAGATGGAAAAAGGAAAGGAGGAAGAAAATCGAGGGAAGTACGAGAACGAGGAGCTCGGACGCTGGGAGGGGAGGTATTCCCAAACGGAGAATAAAAAGAGAAAAGAGAAAGAAAATCTCTCGACGACTGCTCATTATGCGGCTGGTGAAACATCCTCTTTCTTTATATATACAAGGGCGCTATTTTAGCGTAAATTTTCTTGACGAGTGGCAATTTACGCAAACGAACAGCCGTATAATACGTATTTTCATTCGCCGACTTTCTCCACTGCACCGATCATTCAAATTAAACAATCGCAAAAAATAGGAATGCAACAAATTTTTTTAACTGTATGATACAACATCTTTTAACTCTTCATGCCCTTGGCCACGTATGTGGACAGTTAATTTACGTACTACAAAAAAGCTACTTCCATTCGCGAAAAATAAATGTGCAATCTTTGTTAAATTTGCCAGCCAGAAAATAAATTGTCATAACGCAAGTGAAAAATAAAATGAAAATAAATTAAATTTCTTTGTTGCAACTGCAATTAAAAATTCGTCCACGAAGAGGTTTAAAATTATTCATTACGTTCTCATTAAATTACGTCAACACATCGTCGCCGTGTCATTCCCAGGTGTTTCGCAGCTATCGATTTTAATTTGAGATTACAGGCCAGAACTGTTGACTAGAAAATTCCGTAGCTCGAAGAGAAACGAAGGTGCGAAGATTTCCATTTGTATTTCTTTGTTTTATCAAAAGTCGTTCGAGTCTCTGAAATTTCTACGGAAAATTATAAATTCCGATCGGTTTGTTAAGAACGCGTTGCCCGCGGTCCGCGATCGAAAGCACGAGATAACATTCTGCGACATTTGCAACACACTTTCGACAGGTTTTTCTTGAAATACGTCAAACAAGAACACGCGCGGGCGATTAAATTGCCAGTTGATCCCTTTGTAATCGTTTTGCAATTAGGCGCAGAGATGAGAAATGAGAATGTTACAGTGGTACAGGAAGATTATTAAAAAGAAAATAAAATTGTACAGTATAATAACTTTTTTATCACTGAAAGTGATTTTAGCGGGGGTAACCCAGAAAATCAGGCCTCTTCAGGTGCAACGCTAGTGCAACGAAAATTAGCGATTGGTTGATTTGGGTCACGTGATTCGTGAGAGGGCGTTGTCTGGTACTGAGCGATCGCGCCTGTAATTTGTTTTGTATCGATTCAAATGTTTGCATATCGATAAAATTTTCTTCATTTCCTAGTCGGAACAGTCGTTTCTGGACCTTTCAGTGAGACGAATCGTACTGGAGTACAAGTCGTGCAGTTTTCGTAACAACGCGACGAAAAGTCACGTACTTTTTAAACAAAAGAACTTTTGTCGGGAGAAGAAAATGGACGAGATCGAACGTGGAAACGCTTTTAAGAAATAACGTGGCCACAGGGGGGCGACACGATGAACGAGCAATCGCCGATGAAATACAAAAGGGCGATTTGTCAACTGTTGTTTGCAACGTGCAGAGACCGCTCGTTCCTCGTCCTTTGAATTCGCGCTGTTTTCCGGACCCGCTGGATAAATAACGATAATGAAGCAATTTTCGTGTGTCGCTCTGTATACGCTCGTCTCGTGTGTACACTTAAAACACACCTCCAGCAATTTAGAGGCCGCTAAATGTCGAGGCGTTGGGGGGGGGGGCGACAGGGTGCCCCGCCGCTGATGAAAACGATTTCCGAAATTACGGATAATTTGTCAGGCCTGCGCTTCCCGCGTTCGCGCTCGACGGGAACGAATAGCGCGGCAACAGTAGCTAACAAGCCACGGCAAACGACTCGCAGAAGAGAAACGGAGCGGGAGCCAGTCACTGACGGATGCTGCCCTGCGTCTGTGACTTTCGTTCGCCACGCCAACATCTCGCAGCGATGATCCCAACAGGGATTGAAACGCAATCTGACGAAAACAGTGTTCATCATCTGGTCTACTCTCTCGCTCTCAACTTGACACATTGTTCCAACGCGAGTCACGCTCCTGATCATTTGAAGATGCTGGAAATTAACGAAACTTGAAACATCACGGAAAAACTGAATCTCGATGGCAACGGATTCAGTGGCTCAATTAATTAATTTGCATAACCACGGGCGTCTAATTGTTTATTTTCCCTGACCGAAGCTTGCTTTTCATTTAATCTTCAAATAGCAAATGTCGACCAACCGTTTAATCATACAAATTGGAGAAAAAGAGGCTGTTGGTACGACTGCAACGAAATTGTTCAGCTTCAAAGCTGAAACTGCGGTAGATAAAATCCGCAGCCGTTGTCGATCTCTCTATGAACGACTCGATCTTCGAGAAACCGCATGTTTTCGTTCGTAATTATTTCGAAATCATGACCTCTCCCTTCGACAGTTTCTCTCTCGCGAACTTGCCACTTAGCTGTTCGACGTAATAGACGATTTGGTTGGCAAGCCGACGCGGGGAATCGTCGATAACGCCAATAAAAACACCGCAAAGAACGGAGACCATTTCCCAGCACGGAGAGTCGTCCCAGCGTTTCCGCGTCTCTCGTCGAACACGATCAAACATCGCTACGGCCAGACAAAAGTCGACGCTCGCAAAACGCGAAGCAAAAACACGGGACGCTTCGACGGCGAGCAAACGTATTCTCGAGACATTTCTCTTGCCGCGGTTTCCTCTCCTTTCCGTTTCAACCTTCCCTCTTCCCTGTTGTACGTCGTGGCTCTTTTATTACTACGCGTCGATAATACGATATATATACGCCCGTAACGATGCGTGGAAAGAAACTGGGGTAACTGGCCGATGTTTTCACATCGGCTGTCGGGACGCGGCTACTACGGGGTTTGTTGAACCGTTCGCGCGACAGCACGGTCGGAGAAAGTTGGCCATCGGATTATTCCGCGCTCGAGAGGGCGAAAATTATTTCGCGGTTGTGAATTACAAAAGCTCGCCGATCCTCCGCGGTTCCCACGGTCGTTTCGTTGAAAATTATCATGTCATAATCGATTCGAGGGCAATGGACAGTGGACTTACAGGAACTGCTCAATCACGATCAGTTCCTCCACCATTAAATAGTTGTCAAATATTAAAAATTATTAAATAGTTCCCACTCTGTTTCGTATTTCTATCTTCCTTTGGCATCAGAACTACCAAAGTAGTCAAAATGAAATTCATAATTTAGAATTTATATTTGTTTAATTGGTATTTGTAATTTTTATTAGATACGAAACAGTAAGTGCATATAAACTTGTGCAAGTTAGCAAGTATTGTTGCCACAAAGCTTTCCTATTTTTTCACTTCAACGTCTCTGATGGAAATTTTATGCGTCAGTCGTTTGACGGCAGTTCTGCTGTTAACTTTGACAGCTGCTAGCAGTGGAGGGGATAGTGGTCGGCAGAGTGGGGGGGGCAAGAGTCGCCAGTTAGCCATCTCAGTTAAAATTCAGGAACAGATCCGTCACTGGCTGGACTGTCGGAGGCGAAAACGAGGCGAATGAAGCGCGATAAATTCGTTCGTCGGATCGGAATCTTGCCGCCGTGGGCAAGAGTAGGTTCTTCTCCCAGCTGATGCCAGCTCGTGGTAATCCACCAGCCGGAAGATAAAGATCGAGTGGCCGGTGGAAAAAGACGACGAGAAGTGTAAGATGTCGAGTGCACCTTTGCGAGGGCACCGCCCTTTGCGCAAACACGACTGCGCGCACGCTCGGATTAAGAATATTTTATCGGGGGGAATATTCTCGCGGATTGGGTGACTGCGGCCCCGTGGGTCCCGCAGGAATCCTCCTGACACTGCGGAATTCCACGAGATCCCGTCCGAGCGAGCATTTTTCTTTCGTCTCGTCTGCCTCGCGCGCCTCAGCTGCGATACACCCTCCCTCCCTCCCTCCATCCCTCCTCGCCGCCCTACCGAGGCAGAATAAACCAACGCGAGGCGTTCCTGAAAGATTGATTTTGCACGTCAGTGCAAAACGAACCAGCCGCGGCCTGCGACTCGCAACACCGCACGCAGATAAAAGAGTCGCTCGTTCGAGTTCGAGTTCGAGTTCGAGCGAACGAGACAACCTTCTGTTGTTCGTGCGATCGCAAAATCCGTTCAGCCACCAGCGACAAAACTCGCGGTTTCAAAGATGCAACGCGAAGGTATTCGTCGCCGCGCGGGTGTTTACGCATTATTTCGCGGCAATACTTTCTCTGCCAATTCCATTTTCCTTCGTCGTCGTTCGCTTCGCCACTTTGCGAGCCACTTACTCGTCCGGCGCGACGAAATTTACGAAAAACGTGTATATTTTTTATCCACGCTCTTTTTTTTTTTTTTTGTTTGTTACGAGAAACAAAATGTAAACTGCTTCAGAGAAGGTAATTGAGAATTATCAGCAAAGCGTTCGAACAGGACAACGAACCAGTTCCCCATTTAACTAACGAATGCCACGTAATTAACAGAGCAATCATTACGTCTGAGAAGCTCGCGGCGTTCTCTCGGAGAGGAGCAAGAACGATTAATTGCGAAGCAGGGTCTGTCCAAGTGTTTTCTTCAATGGCCTTCTTCCTAATTGATCTATGACTCTCTGATGACTGTCTCTGGACCTCTGACACGCCAGCATTATACTCGATCACTTTTGTTTTTTTCTCGTCTATCGAAAATTCGATAGCCCGATGGGAGAATACGCTGATGGCAAATTTGTTCTTTCCGCGAAGAGATTTGAAAAGACAGAAAATCGAACGCGAAGAACCAGCGGGGTGGTCGCTTTTGATCGCGCGAAACACTCGAAATTGCTTTGAGAAAAAGAATCAGACCGAACGAGACAAGAGCCGCGCGACTCTTCGTTCATTAGCGGCTAATTATTTTTGTTCAGCCCGTTGGAAAGCTGTCGAGTTCCTGGATGATTTGACGAAACGACGTCGCAAGGCCTCTCGATACTTCCGTGACACGTGAAGATAGCTGTTTCAAAGTAGAATCCGATCGACACGGTTCTCGATAATTATTGGAATGGAAAAATGTTGCCCGTGCTCGAGTGCTCGATGAAAAATTGTCGATATTTTAAACCGCGGAGAAAACTTTGCGAAACGGAGATTTCTAGTTTGCGTAAATTTTTTTTGCAATTCGGAGCCGACTAACTGGCGACGCATGGCGACGAAATTTCAACGTAGTGGGGGGATCGACGCAGTGGAGGGGGTAGCGCTAGCGATCGGAGGAGTGGGGGCAAGGGCTCGCGAGCCGCCAGTCAGCCAGTTCTGTCTTTGGAAGTATTTCAATTTTTACAATTTTCGAGTATAAAAAAGTATCCTTGTTTGCCCACACGATTTAAAAAAAAAAAAAAAAGATATTTATATTTGAAACCAACACAGGAATGTCAAGTGGAAGCTTCATTCTTTAAAATGAGATCGACTGGACTGTTATATGACTTCTTTTTTACAGAAAACTTACGAAATTACAGGAACAATTCGGTCCGCTCGAGTACATCGAGAGAGAAATTCTGACCTGATTTTTGCATCAACGTTTCGTCAACTGGCAGATTCGACGCGACGTACGCCAAGATTATATCCGATAAACGAGTGCATCGGCGTTGCGTTGAAAATGTTAATCGCTTTCACGGAGACACAGTCTAGCTACGAACGAAATTTATGGCGGCTACTCGAAAGCCCGGACACGGCCGTGATAAATAATCGCGAAATTCGTGAATTAATCGGTAGAAAACGCATCGCAGTTGCCAGCGGAACGTGGCCAGGTAATTATTCGTTCTCTGTCAGCGTTCTTTCGCGAGATTTCTGCCCGTTCGACGTCTCGTTTACCGAGCGCGTTTCACTTTTTTTTTTCCTTTTTTTTTTTCCCCGCCAAGAAAACATCTCCGCGTGCCAGATCGTCCGATTTACGTCGCGACTGTGCACACTGTGTTATTAACAAGGACCTGTTTCTGCAACCGTTTCGCGTTCTGAACAAGAGTATCGCGCGTGCTCGTGACAGTCATCACTGTCGCGTCGCATCTCGTCCGCAGGAAGAAACGCGGCGCGAGAACCTCGTCGGTCCTTTTTTTCAATTATCTTTCATCCGTTCAGCCGACTAAACAACTTTTTCGCTCTCGCGAAAGAACGCTGCTTTTCATACGCTTTAACGAGGTGATCTACCTTTTGTCGCCCGTTACACGCGCCGCGCCGTGGACAGGAAAACATTTTCTGCAAAATAGTTTTAAATTTCCGCTCGAAGAGTCACTGCGAATCACGAGTCTCGAACAACGCGCGTCTAACGTTAGACGCGCGTTACACGGGCGTTACTCGTTTCTCTCATTACTACCATTTTTTTTTCCACGGGCAGAGAAATTCGAGATTGCCAATTATTTCGAAAAGCTCTGATCGAAACGCGACTTTCGCGATTTTCTTTCTCGTTGTTCGAACACAGTCGACGGCACACGCGGTGTATATTTAAATTATTTATAAAACTGCGTGAAATCAATCGTGGCTCTCGCGACGAAAGCGGCGGATATTTTTGCGCTCGTCGATATTTGTATCGAACCGCGCTATTTATTTCGTTTGTCGCACGTCGAACGTTTCTGCCGCAAAAAAGAGAAAAAGGAGAAACGATGTTGGCGAAATTGTCGCCGCTCTCTGTTGAAACACATCCGCGAGAAGGAGCAGTTCGTCTCGCGATCCAATGAATAAATTTTCGAAATGACACACGTTCGCGCGAATAACACCGGTTCCGGCGGTGTCGGGTTAACTTTCTCTCTCGCTCTTTCTGCCTGATTTAAATTACAAATTCAAATTTGCATATTAAAATGCGAAATGAAGCGGCGTCGATTGTTTCGACACCGGTGGCGGGGAAAGGCGCGAAATGGAAATGGAGTCTCGGTACTCGTTAAACGGCCGAATTTTCGACGAGGCTTCGACGAAAAATTATCTCGCTTCTCCGGCGGGATATTTGAAACGACAGTCGCGCGTAAGAGATGTTATTTCTCGTACGTAATTTTTCTTAATGTGCCACGTCAACTTAACTGTTGTAATTTTATTAACCGAAACCTGATACGGTTTGTTGTTCTCGTCGAAATTAATATTAATTTATATTGCTTATATTATTATTTTATTATTAATAATTACTATATTAATACCAATTTCTGTTTGGACAGAAACGTGAATGTGTGTTATCGTTTAAATTATAGTGATTTATATGTAGAATATTTTGATGCGGTTGTTCTACCGCTGACAAGTATTTTCATTCATAAATTTGTATTAATATTTTCGGACGACCAAAATCAAACGTTATACATCTGTGGCACGCAAACAACTCTCAAGAGATAACATCGTATCGTGCGCTCAGATCAATTTTCTGCAATGTGTAAAAAGCGATTATCTCGCTTTTTAAATAAAAGAATCCATTCTTTTTTTCGCTGCTGTCATTAAGCAGTCTATAGTGCGGACAACTTCAAATCGATGATCTCGATCAATTGGTCACCAAAGCACCACACGAATTGAAGAAACAATTTCACTGCACTTGTCATGTAAATACAGATAAATACAACTCAGATAGAAAGAAAAATAAAATCTGACGCACTTGATGCTATTTTTTTTTTTTTTTTCACTTCCTCAACACGTTTGCAAATTGACAGTTGATAACCAATCGGCGCGTCAGCAAGCGGAATTTGTGAATTATCGGCACCACCGAGCTAGGCGAACCCCAGCGACTGTTCAAACGAGAATCAAATAAATCAAATCGATCGAATCCGGCGTTGGAGACGCGCGTAAATGCTCGCGGCTCGAAGAATAAACGATCGCTGCGATCGCATAAAGCGGCCGTTTATTTAAGCAGGGTCGAGGGGCTGTATTTCGCTGGCGGTGGAAAGCCGCAGCCAGTCCGTTCCCCTCCCCCCTGGATAGATGAGCGAGATCGGGAAAGTCGATTTGCTCGGTCGACCGGCGTCGATGTTTCATTCCATTCCTCGTGGCGACGTCGTCGTCGAGCGGGCCCGGCGAAATGTAGAGTTATTACGCCGCGTATCACTCCGGTGTACGCGAGAGAGGGCCAGCTGCCTTTTCAAGCCGAGCCAGATGGATCGCGACGGGAGAGTCGGCTGAAATCCCGAGCGAAGCAGAAGCGGCTAGTCTTTGCGAGAAAGAAAAAAAAAAGAGAGAGAACGAAACGGTTGACGAATGCGACTCGACCGGAAGATGAAACGACGCACCCATTTCCGCCGAAATTACGCCACTTGCTGCGATCCCTTAAGCACCCACCACCAAGATGTTCGGACTTGTGATCGTACCAGTCGAGTTTGACTTGATTGATGCGTCGATGAAACCATACATTACTTTCACTGCAGCTGAATTACGTGCTGCTCGCAAAAATTAGGGGATATTTCACAACGAACACGAAGCGATAAAGAAAAAGAAGATCAGGAAAGCAAAGAACGTGATATTTCCTGAAAAGGAATTCTCTTGAAAAAAATGGCAAAAATATTTCAATCAATCGTTCAACGCGTGCGTCCTAACAGCGGCTTTATGGTTCGAACGAATTGAACGAAACCGTTCCGCGCCGTTAATTGGGACGAACGTTAATTGGAAAACGCGGATATATAAAAGTAACAAGTGCGAATTATCAAACGTCTTATTACAGCTAGATAGGTACAGGTACAGGTACAGGTACAGGTCCAGGTAACGAAAAATCCATTAACTCGGTGTCCACGCGACCGAAAATAAATCACCGAGAAAACATTCCCCGGGCAAATCCACCGTGAAATCCAGTGGGTATTAACAAATCAGGAAAGTACTTTCTCGGTCTTGCCCCTTTTTCACTTAGCGGGCTTAAGAGAATTTAGAAACTGGCCGACGTCATTCCGTGTCCGTACCTACACCTATTGTGCCCGTTACCAACTTCCCATCCGGCGATTTTCTTCCCTCTGTCCTCTGTATCACCCCGTTCATCCCTTCCAACTATCCGTTCCCAACAAACTGTCCAACTTCCGGCTCGATACAGAATTTTAAACGTAAGAACGAACGACTTTGATAAATTTAACCCATTGACTGTTGGCGCTTAAAAAATTGCTCTTTCATGATATTACAGGCGCCTGTAGGCGCTTATTGGCATCCGGAAAATTTGATCTATCACAAATTCCAGCAAATCTCAAGCTAATTCAACAATTACATATTCCTTTAGTCGTATATTATTTAAATATGTTTATTTTACAGTTATTTTTCTTTCATGTCCTTGAGGTGAAAGTGAAAAATTGGGATAATAAAACGGCCAGGAAAAAGTACGTGCAAACATGATTCACGTTGTGGATATTCATATTTTGTAGACACGATGTAATTGTTTGATAACTTGATACAATCACCGTTAATACAAAGAGGAAGAACAACTATGCAACAAAATATATATTCTTGTACGATGTAAAATACGACGAATTAAATTAACCCCTTAACCTACAAGCTACGTTCCAACAGTCTGGGCCCAAAACGGAAACAGGATCGCGCAGCCTTCGGGCCACTCGACGGCTCGGCAAGTCGGTCTTAAATACACCGGTGTAGGATGCAACTGGTTCAATTTTGTGGAATATTTAACAAGTAATTACAACCTGATGTAATAATTGTTGTACTAAAATGTAACATAAATCAATAACATTTATCTGCAATTTCTGAATAAATTAGCAGTTCAGGTAATTAGCATAAAAAAATCAACAATAAGAAACATCTTGTGGGGATTCTTCTCTAATATTTAAGAAAGTATATTTCAACGTGCGACCGTGACCGAGAATAACACGTAACTGATTACGATACAAAGAGATAATAAGAATCTAACACGAGCGCGACCGTCGCACGACCCGTGATATTTACGTTTGGCCCGAATACAAGAGTACGAGTCTCGCACGTATCTCCTTGACGATTGTTATAAAAAGCTTCATGTTAATGTTAAATTTTTAGTACGTGCGCTAACAATTCAATGCAGAATACGAATAAATAAAAACTGCACCCGAGTACGATTCAACTGTTCTGACAAGGAAACGAAGACGACTATTTTGCCAGAAAACGTGGATCACGTGACCCAAATCAACCAATCGCTAATTTTCGTTGCATCGGCGTTGCACCCGAAGAGGGCCGATTTCCTCGGTTACCTCCACTAAAATCGCTTTCAGTGATAATAACATTGGTTTGATGTAGCGGAATTCAGTGTTTCGATTATTTCAATGTACTTTCTCAGAAATGCACGCCTAACGAAAAGTTTCGCCGTTCTCGGTGCAGGTCGCTGGTACGTCTCAAAGTCAAAGGGTTAAGAGTCTCGAGACGCAGGCTGCTACTGGCAATTGCAGAAACACGTTTTACGATCGACCGCCGTGCTCGTGGGAAGAAAGGAACGCACCATTGTCAGACGAGACCACGAACGATGGCAGCGGCGTACGCTGTTGGAGTTGCGAGCGCCGTCCCAAAGCTAAGTCGTCGTCGCCCGCAATTTTACGTTTCTTTCGGTCCGAGTTCTTCCAGCCGCGGGTCTCTCGCGTCGGCAAGCAGTGGACTGCGGAAGGGAAGACTGCGGCGGCGAAACCTTAACTTCGTTACGAGCGCCAGGGCGCTTTAATTTCAGCGGTCTTCGTCG
Source organism: Melipona beecheii (assembly GCA_032399605.1). Taxonomy (NCBI): domain Eukaryota; kingdom Metazoa; phylum Arthropoda; class Insecta; order Hymenoptera; family Apidae; genus Melipona; species Melipona beecheii. The sequence goes on along the minus strand of JAUCMO010000243.1, from coordinate 1,159,513 downwards.
GGAAGAAGAAAGGGTGGAAGGACGAAGGAGAAGGACGAAAGCACGAGGCACGGCGGTAACAAGTGTGTTGTTGCGTACAAAGTACTCTCGGTTAGGTAGGGAACGAGGAGGAAAATTCAACCACCACCGGCCGCCTTCTGGGTGCTTTTCACGTCGGTGCCCTGGATTTTTGACTGCGAAATGCGTGTTCTTCTTAAATAAGCTCTCGCTTGATGAACCGAGGTCTTGAAATTTCATAGTGTATCCGTGCCAGAAATACCGAATCGTTCCCTCTCAAAGATCTCATTCGTTGCACGAACGCAGTTGAGATACTTTACATTTCCGTGAGTTTGGACGTACCGGGTCGGCTAATCGTCACTGACTTGGCCAAAAGGTAATTGCGTTTCTTTCTGCGCGCGTACGTATTGCAATGAAGCGTACGTACGTTTTAAAACGTGACTGCAACCTGACGGTTTGTTTGGCGCCAATTTCGAAAAGGAACATTTTCGTCGTACTGCTACGAAAAGGGGAAAAGAACTTGCCGTGCGAGCTTGTAAAAAATTATCACAGCGAGTGATAACCAAACTTGGTTTGTCAAATCATTCACGTTTTGGGACAAAATACAACTTTGTTATAAAATACAAATTTTTTAACATTGTATCATAAAATTAATATTATAAATTATAATATTTCTCGTGCAATATCGTCCAGCCATTACTGGTACAATATTACGTAACTATTCACGTTGTTTAAAATCCAGTGCCAATGATAGTCATCTCGTTTGAATTATTCTAAAATAGACGTTTTCGTTAGACGTGTTCAGTTTAATCCGTAATGGCCGACGGCCATCAAGCGCAGTAACAAGTCTAACCTGTCCCGTCCTACCTGTGTTTGCGAATTAGAACACAAAGGTGCGTTCACATTGGCGACTGTTACTTGTGCGTTTAATTTATAAATCTCGATTGTATAAATTAACGAAGATCAAAATCTGTTAGGTTTGACAAAACCTAACCCTAGGTCAAGGGACAGCGCGTCGAGTGTACTTTGTTTACGGAGCGGGCCACTTCAACGATATTTGCCCGATGGTCGAACCGAGTAACGACGTGTATGTATGTGATAACAACGCGGTGTTTACATTTCCTAGCTTCCTTCGATATTTCTCACGCCGGCGCACATTGGACGGCGATAAAAAATTGGGACGCACCTTTGTAGTTGAAATTACAAAATTGAAGCACACATCGGTTGATGTTTCTTTTTTATTGAGAATGTCGATCGACAAGTGAAAGAGAAAGATGTAGAAATATTAAGACGTCTCCTAAATTAATACAGGCACACGGGTTAAAAAAGAGAGAAATCTGGTAGTTGTCACGAGACGAAACAGAACGAATTTTAAACTGTTCCTCGAATAAAGCAGAAGTTGTCAAAAATGTTGATTTCCAAAACTCAAAAATGGTCGAAATCGGTGGAACAGATCATATTCTGGCGTGATTCGTCGACAAACAGCATTCGGACAATATTTGAACAATCAATAAATTATTGCAAAACGACAGCGTACGTCGAACGCTGGGACGAAAATTAAGAACAAAAGAAGAGAAAAGAACAGAATACGAAATAGGATGCCCGCGTCTCAACGACAGACTTTTCATCGCACGTCGCGGAAACGACGAACGTTTTGCGACTCATGAATTCAATCACGGGCAAAATTATGGACGGAGAAGTAACTTGCAAGAAATCGCGTTGATCGCTACGAGACGATTCGATTTCTTTTTTTTCGAGCGGGCAAAGTTCGACAGCCCTGCCGAAAGTGTACCGAGGAATCGGCAATACCGCGTGTGCGTCTCTGGTACAAAATGCCGAGGGAAATTTTGTTATCTGCGAGACACCACCGGGCCAGTCTAGTCCAGTCTAGTCTTTGTGGACGCCGGAGAATTTCCATCTTTGGCCAGCACATGTACCCGGCATGCGTAGACCGTGTAATAAAACGAGCACATAGCTCGGCTCGGCTCCTGCCGACGTGTAACACAGCGCGCGCTGTGTGCGCTTTACATAGGCCCCGACGTCGTGCACGCAGACGCCAGAGAGAAATAAAACTACGATGCATTATGCAACCGCCTTTCTAACAGATTGATTTCCGTCGAAACCGGTACCTTCGTTTAATTTTAATTCGTTTCCTCTCGGTGACTGTGTCGAGCGCCGAAACGACGTTCAGACGAGATTATATAATTAAAGCGACAAGGACTGCTGCAAATTAACGAAACAATTAGTCGAAAGTCAAAAACGTTTTTTTTAAAACGAACACAATTTTGGCACGGAGGCGCGGGAAGCAAAAATTCCAGGTCGCGTTCGCGACACACGCACACACGACCGTAAATTATACTCCGGAATGTCATTACACGTGCTGCAGTGAAAGAACGGCCCTTTGAACGGCGTAATAAAAAGTGTTCGCTGTTAGACACGAGACTGCGTTTACGTGTCGTCGTTATTATGATGTTATTAAAAAAGGGAGAGAGAGAGAGAGAGGGGGAAGGGGGGAAAGAAGAAAAAGCAAGGGAGAAAATAACGGGGAGTATTATACACGTAGCGTGATAACGCCGAGATATTTTCACAAAGCCCCGGAGAGAATGTAATACGTGACTCGCGGTCGATACTTTTAATTTGCAAACTCGGCATCGCAATTAGTCCAATCCGCGTCAAACGTATCGGGACGAAACGTCGCAAATGAACTGGAAACTGTTGTTTCGGGCAAATTTTCGACGAGCTTTTTCGCTGCCGAGAAAATTTCATCTGTCAACAATCGGCGCGAGCAAGCCGACTCGGTTTTTATCTCGCGACGCACGTTTAATGAATCGCGATAAACTCGGGGCCCGAGGAGAGTCTCGGCACGCTGGTCTTACTTTCCGCAATTACCCTCCGAATAATTCTCATCCCCAGGGCGATGCGTCGTAGAATTACAACGTTAATTAAATTCTTAATTAAAAAATAAGTTTCGGGGGGAGAGGTTTCGCGATTCTGCGAAAGTGCGTGCGAATTTTTTGCAATTACACGGAACTTTCTTATTCCACCGGTGTGCCGGTATAATGGAAACTTTTCTCTCTTAATAAGCTTTGATATCGCGTTAACGCGATGACTGGGGGACTTGGACTCGTCTCTGGCGAGGCATCTAAAATTCGTTGAAGAACAGCATCTCTTCGGTGAGTACGAAGAGACGTTCCGCTGCTTCGAGGAATTTAGTTAAACAGAGGAGGCAATCGCAGCGCAACTCACTTGGTTATCCACTTTGTATTTCGTTTAATTTTCTTCTTTCTCGCTTCGCTGAAAGATGCCGGTGAATTCCGTTCCGGTTAAAGAACGCAAAAGAGAGGATAATTGAAAGTACAATTGGCCGAGCAAATTGGTAATTCCCGTGGTAGACGTTTTCGAGATTAAAACTCTCGAAGCATCTTCCCGAGCTCTTTCGCCGAGGCTGAATTGGTTTCTCGTAATTCGTAATTATTTTCGTTTCTGCGGGAGAAGGAAGGCGGGAGAGCGATGTTTCAAGAAGTCCACGTGCAGGGGAAAGTCGAGAACGATCAACGAGACAAATCATCTTACAGAATTACTCGAAATCAGGGCGATGGCACTTTTGATCAAAGTGCCGCGATTGCGACCATAATGCGGCCACTGTCCCATTCTGTTCCACCGTGGCAGCTCTCTGCGAGTTATTCAACGCGCCGTGTAATCGTTCCCCTCTGAACGACAAAAGGCGAAATTGTTCCTGATCCGATTGTGGAAAAATAATGCAGAAATGCGCGTATCGTAAATACGCAGTATCGCGCGGGTGGTTCGTACAGTTAAACAGAAGTAACTCGGTAGAAGTAGCTTCAATTAAGCAGTTATTATTTTTCGCTGTTCAAGTTGTTTGAGTTATTATTTTCCCTGACCTGAATTTTTCTCGTTACTCCTCGACTTTACCTAGAATTAAATTACAAATTAATCTTGCACCTCGTAAAAGCGAATTTGAAGGACCAAATTCCAAATGTTGCAACAAGTAACGGATCACCCTTCAAACTGGCGATTCGATTTCCACGCGATGGCGAGAATTAACAGGGAACATTGTCTGGTTGCATCGTTACTGTTGAAAGCAACGTTAAAAAAAGCGAGCGGATTAACAACGTCCGCCGTTGCGGGAAAAAAAAACAAAATTTCATCCTTTCACGCGTGTAATGCAGTTTCGCGTTTAAACGCGAAGCAATTAGCGCGGAGCTTTGCATTTGAATGCGAGCAGGGAGCGCGCGAAAATCCCCCCCCCTCCCCTACCCTACTCCCGTTGGAAAAATGAAATTTGCAAACTTGAGATTCACCTGCGATCTTTGCACCATCGAAAAACAAGAGGGGAGTAAATTTTGCATTCACGCTTGACGATATTCGAGAATGCAAAAGTGCGAAGAATTCCAATTCTTTGAAGACCGCACAGGGCGGACAGGTTCGTTCTGACGTCCGATTGTTCGAGAGATACGGTTGTTGCGAAACAATCGTCTTCCAAATGGAACACGACTCCTAATCTAAACCTAACCTGTTAGAATTCCATTACTTAACGCGGACCGTATCGTTGCATTTGCAACACCGTCGCAAACTCTGTCCCGGTATTTATTAATTTGCAGCAGACTGAATTACACCGAGATTCTCATGATTAATGGTAACGTTCCTCCAGCTTCGCCAGCCAATCGACCGGGCTTCGAGTGTACGTCTCTTTCAATTTACAATTAACCATTTCGCTACGACGATCTGCTCCACCGCCGCCACTGAAAGAAACCCCAATGCCAAAAGTGTACCCATTGATCGAATCGGTTTCCGAATTTGTGAATCCGCTTTGAAATGGAACCTTTTTGAATTCCCTGGTGATGTTTTCACAAAAATGTTTTTTCTTAAACAAACTAACTTTTTCAAACAAAACTCTAACCTAAAATTTAATCCAATTAAGACTAACCTAACTAAAAATCCTACCTAAAACCTAACCTCTAACCTAGGTTTTTCCCAAATTGCGACAGATTGAAAGTTATTGCGATAATTTTTATCGCATAAATCTCCCATTATCGAACAGAAAAACCTAACCTAACCTAATTTTTCAAATCTAACCTTAAAGTTTTTAAGAGATTAACAGTGCCTGTAGCCGATATTTTCCAAATTGCAATGGATTGAGAAACATCTTTCATTTTCCGAATGCTCGAGAAAGATTTTCAATCGTCGAATAGAAAAAGATAGAAAAAGCTCGTTTTCAGTTGGCTAAAGTTGGTCACTGCGACACGTCGATAAACGCCGTGTATATTTATTTCATCACGCCGCTCGTAACGAAAGGGTCTATTGGTTGGCGACTTTCCACCCCGGAAAGAAGTTTCTCCACGTGTCCAGGAAAGAAAAGGGCCGGTGAAACGCGAGAAGAAGAAAAGGGGGGAGGGGAGAGAAAAGCCACGCGGGAACGCAACGAAAGCCACACGAGCGAGAATTGCGCCGAAATACGGGCCGGGCAATTGCAGTTGCGGAAGCAGCGGCGTACGGTCGCGTCGTGCTCGAACTCGCACTAACGCCATTCACTTGGCTGATGTGCCACGCAGCGCTGCGCAACTACCGGCCATAATGGCGCGTGTGTTCGTTCCGCCATTGGTCATTTCCCAAAGCGTGCAATACGCTCTCGCGGACGAATCCCCGAAAACCTTTTCCCCGAGTATTTCCTGCTTTTGACATGTGCGGATTTCAGTCGACAGGAGCATCCCAAGCATAAATAGAAGGTAAAAGCGCAGCTACCGCTCTAGTCAAAATACCCTCTCTCTCTCTCTCTGTGTCTCTCTCTGTGTCTCTTTCGACGTCTTTGCTGCAGATTTATCTCCACGATAAATTCATTCTCGTAAACTTGCTTATAAATAACTACGTTATTACAAAATAACAACGACAGGAAATTGTTATTATTTGCCCAATAGAATTTGAAAGCAGGGTTTTCTCTCTCGCGGGAACAGACATTTCTTTCATTTTGCGAAAAAAAGAATGAAAACTTCACCCCCGAGAACAGTGTCTCTGAAGAACCGATTGATAAATACTGCCATTATTTTTTCTTAACTAGACGCAAGGGGTCTACTCTCTGTTTCACCGTACGAAGAAACATTTACATAAGGAGCGCTTATCGATTTACCTTCCCCGGCAGCTCAACTTCTGGATAAGAGAAACACCCGACCCGGCGGAAGATATTACGGTTCAAGATTTGCAATTGAATTACACCGAGCGTGAAACGTGAAATATCCATTTCGTCGTGTCCGGATTTTCCTGTTCTCTTGCGGTCCTCTCTCGCGCAGGGGGCGGCAGCGGCGGTGCACCTGTTCCGTAACTTTTTAATTTTGCCCCGTCGTCGTTCGTTTCGCTCGTTCGATTCGAACAATTCGTTTATTTCCATTTTCCTTCCTCTCCTCTTTTCCCCCTCCCCCCCCCCACTCGCCGAACTGTGTTCTTTGCGAGCCTTTGAAAACCGAATCCCGACACGCTCTCCCGCCCGAAAGAAAATTCAATCGTCGCGCTTTGACGTTCGCTTGAACGCCGCGCGTTCGATCATTCGCCGATGCTCTGTCCCCTTCGTTTCTGCCGTGCAAGTTGCACGTACGCATCTGAAAATTTCATAATTTAGAGACTGAATGCGGTTAACGTTTATTCCCACGTACTCGCCACGGTGAAGAGCACTGAAATTCCAGTATCGCGAGGAATAAAAGTAGGCGGCGGGTATCGGGGATCAAGGATAGTCCAATAATACAGAAATAAAAGTGCAATAAATATCAGGGGAAAGAAATATCCGCTTCGCCCCCTCCCTCTACCGCACTCCGGCCCCCCGATATTATATCGGGAAACCGTTTCTCGCATGCTAAATAGCCGGCAAATTCCGCCGACGAAATAAAACCGTATGACCGTAAAATTAAATTCACCTCGTCGTGGTAATTTGCGCTGCAGCGTGGGGAGGGGAGGGGGGGCGTGCTTTAACTCGGCTGTTTGTAAGGTGTGCGTGAAACTGACGCGAGAGGCGATTAACAGGGGGGGGGGGGGGAGGATTTCAGCAGAAGGAGAGAGAGAAAAAAAGAACGTAAAACAGGGTCTGCGTCGTGTAAAACGAAAATGTCGATGTTTCAAACGAAAAAATGACTATTTATGCGTGTAGAATACGATTCTCTTGTTTCAACGCACGATGAAACGAGCGCGCGAATGCAGCCTCTAGGTGCCAACTAGCTATCCGAATTACCATTTAAACGGATTCGCGTTGTTCCTGGCTAGCCGTTGTTCATAGCTCGACTATGTTTTCGCGGATTATAGACCGACACGGGCCGTGTTGTTTCTCTCGAATTCCATGGAAAACTGGCCCCCGACAACGTTACGCCAAACAATCTAATATTCCGTCTGCGACAGAGAATTATACCTTTCATTCCGTGTTCTAATAAAGTGCTTGTACAAACTGTCCGAATTTCATCCACCTAAGCGCTCTCACCGTTTGTTCAAACCTGAATCGCCTTTTCGATATGACTCAAGAAAAAGAAAAAAGATTGGTATAATTACTTTGAGATAAAAGCTACTTACATTCGCGAAACCGCTGCAGAAATAAATGTGCAAAAATAAATCCCAATTGTCATGACGCAAGTAAAAGATAAAACTTACAACTGAATTTTAAAAATTCGTCCCTGTACAGGTTAACGATGAGAGATTCTTAATCAATGTTTCGTAAAAATTTGCAGAAACCAGAAAGGAAAAAGACGCAAGCGTTCCCAATGTCCAGGTTCAGTTCGAACCGACGATAAATTTGAAAAAACGTCACATTTCTAAGAAATATATTTGGACGCGCAGTTCGAGGCTCGCGTTTTGTCTTCGCTGCCAGGTCGCCGGCGACACGTCTCCGTTGTAAATCACAGTTATCGCGGCGCTTGATAACGGAGACAAACCGCGATAATCAGCAATGAACAGCAATATTAGGCGAGATTCGGGCGCAGTGCCTCATGTACGTCGATAACATGTACATGTATGCTTTCGTCCCATCGATCGCGACTTAGAAAAAGAGGAACGTCGTTTAACGTTATTGTCAAAAATTTCCCCCACAATTTTGTGAGAATATAATATAACAATAATAATATATATATATATAAAAGTTAGAAAACGAACTGCGCCGAAATTTTCTTCGAAACCCGGCGGTGTCGAATCGCGTAAATTTCGGAAGCTATTAAGTTTATCGGGGGGAGGGTAAAAAGCTGAAAAGTTTTATAAATGGCGAACGACCGGGACGACCGGGCGCACCGCCGCTTTCCGTGCAATCTACGAAAAATGCTCGCCCCCCCCCCCCTCGCCCCTCGTTTCACTTAATTCTCTTCCCGACCGCGTGGCGAGCGCGCAGAGGCGAAGGAAACGCGGATCAAGGAACGAGAGGAAGGGGAGGGGCGTGCCCGATCGATATATCGTAATAGAAAACGATTCATCCGTCTCATCGGCCTTCCCCCTTTATCTCTATCCACCATCGTTCGCCACTTTATTTAGCCTCGTAAAGTATTGAAATCCTTCCGACAATGAAATCTTCCAAACGACTTCCTCAGCCAGGTTTTTCTTGCCCTTCGGCGTTTTCCCAATTCAAAATCCACTTCCGTTGTACGTGTATGTTCTCTTTCGTTTCGCCACGCGTTGCGAACGACTCGCGAAGGAACTGAACAGAGGCGTTTGACGGTGAATAACGGAGGGAAAAAAGAACAACTAGAGACTTTGATTGCACGTTTAATACGATCGAGACGAGCACGCGTCTTTTGCTCCAGCTCCGTTCGAACGTTCTCGACTACAGTTTGCAATATACTGCAGTTTGAAGAACGATCGTGACGCGTAATCTATGTCGAGGTTAAAAGTTCGAACGAGACGTCATCGCTTTTAAATTTGTCACGAGATACGCGTTACATAAAAAACGAGCGATCGATTGAACTGCGAAACGGAATTCGTCCAGCGCGTTTCGAATTTTGCAGAAATGTCGACAGTGGTCTCAGCAACGAATCCGTCGTTCACAGGTCGTCGACGTTGGTCGAGCTGACCGTAGGCGAAATTAAAACTGGACGAGATGGCACGAGCCGTTTCGTTCTCCGTGCTCTCGTCGCGAACTTGCTCGTCCTTCTCCGACTTGCCACCGGCGCGACCTTGCGGGGCAAGGAACGCGGAGAGGGCAACGGTAGCTTGGCGAACCGCAGAGCGACGCGATTCGCACGGTCCAATTCGTCGCCCGTCGGCAGGAAGTAGTGTCCACCGCGCCTCCTCAGTATCCCGTACTTCAAACCTCTCTTCAAAACGGACTTCACCTTGAATCAATCAGATCGACGAATGAAGGGCTCCGAGGAACTCGCAAAATTGCGTCTTACGTGGATCATTGATAAGACAAGCGATATTGAGAGGACGTTGCGTAGAGTTTTCATTGTCAGAAGCGAGAAACTCACTTGTCGCTTAACCTTTCCATCGGCCACGTCGGACGCGTAGCTGATGTACCCGATGATCTTGCTAGGCGTGGATCCTTTCGTCTCGCAAAGATCTTGTATAGCAGAAACGATCAACGCGGCGATCTTCGTCGGCCAGAACGTTCGAACTCCTCTCCTCCTTGGCAACCTCTTCGCCGCTTTCTTCCCTTTGACGTTTCGCGACATTCTGCCGAACGAGGGTGCTCGAATTTTTGTGAAATTCCAATTCGCCGGCGATTATCGGGCCTCGTTGATAACCATCACGGGAGATTTATTTATTTCGAGGGAAAGAAAGACAGAGAGAGAGAGAGAGAGAGAGAGAGAGAGGTTGGAAACGTCGTTTGCAGGGACGCTCGTTTGTTTCGATCAACGAACTGAACTTGATTCCGATTTCGAGCGCGAGTACGTACATGTGCGCACATCGATACAAGATCTGCATTCCAATCTTTTCGATAAAGAAGATCCCCCAATTTGTGACAAACTTCAATTAACAGTGGAACGTATCATGCAGAAAATACACTGCGAATAGACGCCAACTGAACGTAAGTGCTTCCTTGAATGACAACCTATTGAAGAATAAAAAAACAATTCTAGAACCAACATTTCTAAACTAACACTTCCAAAACAGTCTGACCTAATCGTAAGATTTGGTTTCGCTGATGACCCACACAACTGATTAATCCGACTTGAAATAATAAGAATAAAAAAAACCAATACACCTAACCCAACTAAAACAGCCTAACCTATATAACGAATCGCAAGATTCCGAGTTTCGAGTCGCTGATAACCTACGCAAGAGGTTAATGCGATTTTAAATGATGAAACCTAACCCAACTAAGACAGCCTAACCTATATAACGAATCGCAAGATTTCGAGTTTCGAGTCGCTGATAACCTACGCAAGAGGTTAATGCGATTTTAAATGATGAAACCTAACCCAACTAAAACAGCCTAACCTATATAACGAATCGCAAGATTTCGAGTTTCGAGTCGCTGATAGTTAATGCGATTTTAAATGATGAAACCTAACCTAACTAAAACGAATCGTTTCTAAGTCGCTGATAGTTAATGCGATTTTAAATGATGAAACCTAACCTAACTAAAACAGTCTAACCTATATAATAAATTGATGAGATTTATAACCTATACAAGAGATCGACGCGACTTTGAACAATGAAAATTAAAAAAAAGAAGAGTATTCCAATGATTCGAGGGAGAAGGAAGATTCTCGTCGCGTGAAAATATTCCCGTGCGCGTCCGCGGTTTGGCAGATTTCGTCGAAAATTTGCTCGACACCGAGCAAAAATCGTCGCCAACGCCGTCGGCACTGTGTAATTATGGAAAAGTGTAAATTTACCGTGACACTTTATCGATCCGACTAAACAACCGTGCCGCTGCTAATGAAACGGACGGTTTAATCGTAATTATCGCCACTGACAATGTACGATAATTAGCGACTGGCAATGTTGTCGCTGGCGATCAACACGCGAAACACGATTAATCGAGAATTGAAAACGGTCTTTCGAAACCGCCGCGCGTTGATGAAATCGCGCGCGTTATTTGTCTCGAAGACTGAAATTTTCTCTCTGCGACGATTCCTCGAAATTTCCTGTACCACTTTGTTTTCCTATCGTTTTGAACTTGCAATTTTTATTGAACTTTGATTACCGAACTGAAACTTTTTGGAGCTCCTCTCCTTTTGTCTCGGTCGAACTAAAAGGAGACACGGTCCTGAATAATACATCGGATGCGCTCAACGACGACATATCAGATTCGAGATATTTCGAGAAAACGTAATCACCCTTTTATTACCCCCTCCGCCGAGGCTCGATAAGGGCGGCACGTAGTTACGTGCAAATTAGTTCCCGTCAGAGATAGGTAGGTTCGCCTAGACCAACGTTGATACGCGAGAACGTCATTACGATGATCGAGCGCCGGGGCCGTTATCAAACGGGCGAGTAAAGAATGGAGCGAGCTTATCCGAGTCTCGCGTGTGTCGTTCTAATTTGTCCGGCTTGGAAATTGATACGCGAGGGCGCGTTGCGTTTCGAGTCGCGCTACTCAAGTACAGTACACGTACAAGTTGTGCGGAAAACACGGAATGGAAGCGCTGAAAACAACACGCGAAACAACGCGGTCAATGCGTGTCTTTTAACACTGAACCCACCGACGTGCTTTGTACGTGCTTATTTCTACCGTGATCGATTTTTGGATAGAAAAATAATATGTAAAACAATATTTTGTAGACGATAGTCAATTTGGTGCTCAGTCGAATGATAAATGAAACAACTCTCGCAAATTTCCTGGTCGCGGTAGGCCAGGCTACGTGTATTTCTCGGGAAAAGGAGAAACGAGAGAAGTAAATACTGAAGAATTCATACATCCAGCGTCCCGAGTCGGAAAGTTTCGTAGAAATTGTCACGAAAGGAGAACGGAACGCTGCTGGGAAGAAATATTAGTGGAAATGCGACTAAGAAAGTTACGGCACTCTGCAACGGGTGAGAAAGAAAACCACATCTTTGTCCAAATTATTTTGATAAGGAATACTCTGCTGTTGCTCTTTCTTGTAGTCTCAAAGTTTTTCCTTTCGTCGATCACCGGAAACCACATCTTTTTCTAAACTGTTTCGATAAAACTCGTTAAATTACTAAATTTGCTTCGTCGGTTACCGGAAACCGACGCGGCATTTAACGTGCCGCATGCAATGATCACGATTGAAAAACGCGATTAAAAAAGAATTCCTCGAATTTTCATCGACATTGAAAGCCACGCGCGGACGTTGGCCGAGCAATTTTATTCTCGAATAAAATCCGCTTGTCAATAATTATTGGCCGATAAAATCCCCCGGGACAGCGGAATGATTCCTTGGAATAATTTATCGAACGCGATGAAAGATTCTTTTTTTCTTAACGAACGCGGGACGTCCGAGTGGAGAAAAGAGGGAGGGGAAACAAATCCCCGAGATGTCGAAGATAGCCAGCTCGAAGCGATCGGAGGGCAGTGCCCGGAAGTTAATTGGTTTCGCCCGATAATCTCGCCCAAGTCGGAGAATTTCGGAAGAATTTCGCGTTGAGCGCCATCGGGACGTCGTCGGATGGAGAAATCTGGGAAAAGGCCCGGAACTTTCAGTGTCGAAGAACGAGACAATCGTCGCCTGCAGAGTGCCACTTTGAGATGGTTACGGCGAAGGCCTAGGCCTGGGATTATTTACTTTAATTTTAAGGACTTTAATTTCTAGGACTTTGAAAAATATTAACGAGCACGAGGCATGTCGTGAAGAAGTCACATAGAGAGTAGAGGCTAGAAACGGAGAGTTTTCATGTTAATCTCTTCTCTTTTTTTTTTTTTTTTTTTTTCTTGTAACCGCAGCAATGGAACTTTTATTTCTGTTAACTTTATTCATTTGATAAAATATTCACTATCAAATGAAACATTGTAAACGACGTAGTAGAGTAAAATATCCTTTTATTTTGTTCCTACAACATTGGGAACGTTAATCTCGTCCGAGATTCCTACTAAAATTGAAGGCTCGTCCGTATAATATTCCCACAATGTTACGCGCGCGTATCGATCGTCGGGTGGCGTGTGTGTAACCAACTTTCCACGATGAAGGTTCTTTTCCTCGGCTGAACCGACGAGCTACCAACCAGGCAGACTGCAAATTGATCTGCAACTCGGACGAAGAGAGCGGCGGGGGACCGCGGCGCGATACGCGAGCCAGCGTTATTACGATGATAGAGCGTCGACTTCTTATCGGGTCGGCGTCGGGGGCCGAGCGAAAGGGAGGCAGAAATAAAGAGAAAGAGGCAAAGAAGACAAATTTCGAATAAGCTCGATAGAGCGCGCGGTGTTAGAAATGCAAACGGTCACGGGAGAGATCTCAATCCCGCGTGGGCACGAGCGAGCGAGCGTGGCTGTTTAGAGGGGGGCGGGGGGGGACGATGATTACGTCGTTAACCCTTTGACACCTGGGAGACGCCCGCGGGTTAACAATTAACAATTTTCTACATGCTCAAAATTATCTCTGTTAAATTCAAGTGGTGCAAATATTAAAGTGGAAAATGAATATCATTTTTCTTTTTTTTTTTTTTTTTTTTTTTGGTCGCATCGAGTTTTATTTAATTCGTGTGTCGAGTATTAATCCAAGTTGGTTCGAGGAAAATCAACCAGCGAAATCGAACGCGCATCGCGGAATTTCAACGTAAATAATATTTACGTTAACGAGCGTTTGCTTAACGAAGAATACAAACAAAGCGAAATGTTTTGTAGGAAAAAATTTCCGACTTTGTTTGTTTTATCGTCGTTATTCCGGCGAATGTACATTGTTTTGTCGTTTAATTTAAACGAAGAATTGTCGATGCTTTAAACTTTTTTTGTTGCAAATTCGTAACAAAAAGTCGTGTGACAATGTACTTGGTCGTACATAAACAACGAACTTCCTCTACTTTGGCGGTTTGTCTTTTTTCTTAAAGACATTTTAACATCCTTAATTTTAATTTCCTTAAAAAAGAAAAAGAAAAAAATTGTACAAATTCGCAAGTATGTAAAAAACAGTGAAAAATTTCATTTAATTCGATTAAATCCATCGCTGATCTCGAAGATTGAAGTATTGATCTTGTCGAATTTTGAACGTTGGAGCTAAAGGACAAAAATTCAAAAAGTGTCAACAATTTCGTCATCCGATCCTAACGTTTCAAGTTCAATAAAATAGCTCAAAAAAAAAAAAATTGTACAACACGAAAAATTCCAATTTTCAAGACAACAGAAAGAAAATCTTCTTTGTGTTTTGATAATTTTGATAACTTTCGAGAGGAAAGCTCCCCATTTGGCACGATGCAAAATCATCTTCGAAAAGAACGATCCCGCGACTGTCAAAGTAGAAAGTTTACACTTTGAAACGAGATCAAGTAGCTCGTTGTGCGATTTCCTTTCAAAAAGTTACATTTTGTATCGATTTCGGTATTTTATGCTCCTCGCTGCAGCCAACTATCGGGCAAACGACGAAAATCCCGTGTTTCGCGTGAACACTTAATTCTTACTCGCGATTCTATCGATCTGTCAATTAACGAGCACGCGGTAACTTTGCCAGCGATATTTTTCATAACTCTTTTGTTTACAATGATCGGAGCAGAATTTCGGGATTTTTCGTCAAACAACGTCAAACAACCTCTCGTCGTCGAAAATCCACTCGCTCGGCCGAATAATACCGCGAGATGATAAAGAAATATTTTCACGTCTCGCAAACACGAATATTTTCCTCCCGCGTCTGATTACCCCACATTTTATCAAAAGAACAAACTCCTTCAAACACTAAGAAGAAAAGATAGAAGAGGAAGAATTCATTTAAAAGTTAAAGAGTCTTGTCTTCCTCAGATCGCTCATGAAAGAAAAAGAAAAAGAAAAAACAAAATGATGTCACGATCGTGCAAACAAAAGGAAATTGAAGGTCCAATGAAACGTGCAGAAGCTGATTTCGTTCGACAAAGGCCGAACTTTCGCGAACGCGTCGAACAATTACAGAGAAAAAAGATCGTACCGCCATCGTCCCTTTATCTCGCGTCACGAGGCGAGGTAATTTTTTCAAATTTCCTCCGCTGTTCAACGAGCCTCTCCGAAATCAGTTCTCACTTGGTCCTTTCTCGGTGAAATTCTCCCTCTGCTCTGGTTTTATTCGAGCAGATGCAGAGCAAGGTTGAAAAAAAAAAAAAGAGAGAAAAAGGAGGGAGAAAAGAAAGAAAGAAGATAAGGCACGTAGCTAGGGGAACTTCTTTAAATCTGGAAATTCCTTTAAACGTTAAGTAGCACGTTAAGTAGCAGCCAGGCAAGAATGAGAAAAGGGCGCGGGCCGACGCGAGATTGCGAGCGTAGCTCGTGGCGCGAGAAAGGCGATAAAGAGTTATTAACACGAGACCAGTAAACGCTGCGATAACGAGCGCTGCATGCTATAATTATAACAGGTATAAGTAAAAGCGTGTTGTGATACATGATTGATGAAAGAGAAACGTCGCGTTCAACCCTGAATCCCTTTGAGAGCGCGCTCGCTCGTTTCCCCCGCGATACCGCTGCTCCATTCGAGAAAATTTACATATTATTAGGCGAAGAACTAAAATTAACTAAATTGTTCAGTTATTATTAACTGATTTATCAACTAAATTGTTAAACCCACGTGGTTTGTGATAAATGGTTTGTTAATATTAATAATTGAAATAATGGTGATAACAGAGAGACAATAAACTCTCTCGAAACCTGCACGACTCGGTACTCTCTCTATCGAAAATTTTACCTTCAAATCTCTATCTTTACACGCACGCGTAACCGTGCATGTTTTACGTCCTAACACTAAAACTTAACACTGAGGATTCAAGTATAAGAATCGAGGCGAAGAAATTAAAATGCAAGGAATACGAACTTTTATTCGTGTATTTTACAAAGATCGCTCGAATTTCTAAAAAAAAATGCAAAGTTATTCTAAAAAATTATAAATTGATTATTTTGACCGCTGGTAGTTCTAGCGTTAAGACTAGGCCGACTAGGTCGCTAGCGCTACCCCCTCCACTAAAATTTCAACGTAGTGGAGGGGATAGCGCCAGCGATCAGGCCCGCGAACCGCCAGTTAGCCACCTCTGGATTGTACGAACAGTCCCAAGTCTAGTTTTTTTCGCATCAGGCACGCAGCAAGCGATGCCTCGCACGCAGGAAAAAATTCTGAACAATGAAACACTTTCGCATCCCATCTATTAGTGTTACAGTTGTACACCAATGCCGACGACGTTCGAGGTTTCATTGTTGTTTATTTCGTACGAAAAAATAATTAGCGAAACGTATGCGCACGATAGACACGCATTAGTTAACATTTTCGTTTTGCAGAACGAAACGGCGGATTTATTTACAAAGATACCCAGAATTCATCTGTGTCGGCAAAGCGAAAACAAAAAGAAATTCAAAAACGACAGAAAAACGATACGAAAGCGAGGCAAATAAAATTGTTGCGCAAATGCGAATCATCGAGTCGAGCTTTCGTTCCGGTTTATAAAGCGAGCGCTTTAGACAGTCGTCGAGCCCCCTCTGGTAATTAAGTCACTTTTCCGAGAGTCGATCGTCAAAGCTACGGAAGAAAAAAGGGGCGAAGAAAGAAGGCAAATATCGTCGTTTCTGTGACGAAGGGAATAAATCGTAGCTTCCTCTCGACTCGTAAACGCCGTAGTCGTTTCATCAACGCTAGAATTACCGTAAAAGTAAAAAAAAAAAAAAAAAAGAAAATAGAAAACTTTATAATACAACGAAGCACATTATAAATTGGTCGTTTCGATCATCTTGGCAGTTCTAGTGTTAAAAAGTTGCGTCGACGTACGTACAGCGTTCCGGGAAAGAATTTATCGGGGACCGAAGCGACAAGGAGCTACCCCTAGCTATCGGTGGAAAAGCGGAGCACTCGCTGGTGCTTTATCGTTTAATATTCTAAGTGATTGTAGAACCGAGGGGGGGGAGGAGGCTAGCGTTATTGCCCTCGTTAAATCTAACAGAGCGAGCTAATTATGCAAGCAGCTGAATTATTCGAGTCCGTCCCCGGCGCGTATTGCAGAAAGTGCACCGGCCGCGCGAGAAAATTTTAACTGCATTTTGTTCGCGGCCGAACAATTAACTGTCCGTGCTGTTAATTCCTTTCCGCTTCGCTCGCTTTAACTTCTCCGTCCCTCTACGCACGCTTTAACTCTTTCACCGTTCGCGGCCGCTTCTAACTCTGCCGAAACTTTACGAAACTACCGAATCCACGGGCAAATTGTATCAGCTAGTGCGTGCGTCGACGTTTATAACGGCAAGTGGAAACACCGTGGCAACTTTCACCGCGCCCCATTCAAGATTGTCCAGCCGTAAATTGCACCACCCGCGATCAACGAGAGTGTCGTACGCCCTGTGTAACCAGTAACGGGTTGGGCTTTCCAAAATTCCCGAAAATTACCACAGAGACACGTATAGGAGCGTGTGATCCCAAAAAATAATAAAAAAATGGCAGTCGCTTTGATAATTTCTAGTTAGTCGTTAAAGAATCCGACGAGGTCTCTACTAATCATTTCCTATCGATCGGTCGATACTTGGTTACTTTTATGAGGTTACTTAGAGCAGAGGTGGCGGCCCTTGCTGCATCGCATCCCCTCCACTGCGTTGAATTCCCTACCAAATAAGTGGAGAGCGATGCAGTGGAGGGGGTAGCGCTAGCGGGCCGCCAGTTAGCCACCTCTAATTCAGAGAGTCACAGTCGCTGGCAATTCTACCAAAGTAACGTTGGATTAGAGGAACGACACTTGATATTTTTAAGATATTTTAATTGTTCAAAATTTTAAATAAAATTTTCTATAATTTTGGCAAATCGAAGGAAGGAGGAAAGAAACATTGGATGAAATTTTCCTTCTAAATAACTGTTGTATAAAACTATTACTGACGTTAGTTCGTCGAATTGCATTTATTCTTTAGGATTCGACGAAACTCCCACCGTGACGAGGGGGAGTTTTGACCGATATTCAATTCAATTTGCTAGCTTACCGACGACAACTGGTAGCCAGATCGGCTATCATAGATAGGAAAACGCTAGCCACCTCGCTCGTATATATCAATAACACTGTACCGTGTACGCAGCGTACCGAAAATTATTCGGGTATCGAGCACGGCGCTGAATGGCCCTTTTGTTCGTTCTTTGTTCGCCCCATTGTTATCTTCGTACGGCCGTAACAGCCGATTAGGATTTCCAATTTTCGCGGAACGAGCGCGTCGGCTCGTCAAACACGAGAAACGAAACTCGTATCTTCGGTGTGGTCGCGTCAGCGCCGGAGAAGACACGGCTTCGGATCAATTAATCTCTCGTTTCTAAGGGACGCGTCTGACGACCAAGTTCCGGGAAGATGGAAAGTATATACGCTTCGACGAGTCCTCGCGATGGAAGGAGAGAAGAAGAGAGGAAGAAACGATCGGAGGCAAAGCAGCGTCGCGTGAATGGTCCTCGATGCTTTTGATTCGGGGCAACGCGATCTCTGCCAGAAATCAGAGAGAGAGAGAGAGAGAGGGAGTTCTTTCGAACTACATTTGGCGTAATTCAATTACACCATGTCGGTTTCGTCGTGTCGTCGTCGCAACGCGTCCGCGCTCGTCCAAACCCAGTGACCAGTGAAAAGCCACTTGCACACGAATACAAACGCCATTGTACGCGCCGGCGTAAATAAGCTCAAAGAAACGGAAGCTTCTATACAGGTGGAACGCTACGAGCGGCTATTGTGGGGAACGTCGACAAGCCGTAGGTAAGTACCCGAGCAACCTCGTGTATCGCGTGATTCAATTATCGCGCGTGCACGTTCCTTTCGTCTCTCGGCTGTGCAGCGACTCTCTCTCTCTCTGGGTTCTCCTAGCCCCGAATGCTCCGTGCTATACCGCGCGAATCGTCTGCCGCGAGCGTGAAACGGGACGACAGAAGAATCACGCAGCCGTGGCATTGCCTGGATTTTAATTAGCGGAAAAGGATCGTGCACGCTTCGAATACCGTGAACTCTCAGTGAACCCTCGTTACCCGATCTCTGTTCCAACACCATCCACGTTAATAATACGCGGCGTCTTCGAAATTCCTGCCGACGCGCGAATTAAACTGACGCGGAAGACTCTGAAGCACGAGCGGCAGATTAGACCGAACGCGCGAGTTACAAAAAAGCTCGTCGTCCTTTCTGACGTACGAGTTCCTCGATTACGGAGGTAAAAACTGGAAACGACTCAGTTTATCGTCGGATCACCAACGAGCACGATAACGGGAAAAACGTTTATTTATCGGGGGAAGCAAGTTAAACGACGATGGTTCTCCGTACGCGATTAACCCATTCGAGACGCACTACACACTGTCTAATGATTTTGAAAAAGACAATTCTAGAAAGTTTCTAATCGCGTCTCGCACGTAGGTATAAATCGAGTAGTACTGTACGCAATTAATTTATAAATATATTATTCAGTTTTTACTGAAAAAATGGACAATAAAATTATCCTGTTCCAACTGGGAAATGAAGAATAAAATTTTATTGATACGCAAACGTTTGAATCGATAGAAAACAAATTACAGGCGCGATCGCTCGGTACCAGACAACGCCACTACTACTCGAGGTCTACGCCACGCCCCCTCGCGAATCGCGTAACCCAAATCAACCAATCGCTAATTTTCGTTGCATTAGCGTTGCACTTGAAGGTTTTCGTCGCTAAAATCACTTTCAGTGATAAAAATACTTTATCAAATACGTGACTTTTCTAAATTCCAGGAACTTTCTGATCGCATCTCGTAGTACGTAAGGTATATCGCGGTAGAAGCTTCGCTTCAGAGAAAGCGGTCGTACTCGCGAGAACAATTACGGGTTGCCAAAGGGTTGGGAAAACGATCGATCTTCCGACGAATAAGAGGAACGAACGAAAGCCGAAGGGCAGCAGACTTGCGAATCGGACGACCAGTCAGTATGCGGAGTGGAACGGATGGAGGCGCATCGTGGGAATTACCGGCATTCCCGTCGGATCATACCAGGATTGCGCAGTTTCCATACACGAGCTCGTAATCACCGATCGGACTTACTCGCAACGCAATTGATCCGCGGCTAATGGTTGCACTCGCGATAATACCATAACAATCGTACATCACCGCCGTCTGCGATTCGCCGCGCTAGATTACGACGAAGTGCATGCGTTGTTCGACGAGTCTGAAAATCATTCGCCGATCGCAGCCGCCAATCCTTTCGCTACAACGTCACTGAACGGGACCTCACGCCAAGAGCGTACACGTTGATCCAGTCTTCGACGTAGACTTCAACGACAATACTGCCTCGACAATAATACTTTTGTACGTACAGAGTGGAAAAAAAAGTTTGTCGATGAAAATACCTGTAATGTAAAGAATCTGCAAAATTGACTTTGATCTTGAATTTCAAGGTCAAAATTTTCTTTTTCTTTTTCTTTCATTGTATACTACTCATCACGAAGGTAAAAGGAACCTAGTAGTTCCCTTGAAAAATGGCAAAAAAGTTTCCTGATCATTTAACACTGCGAATGCGTAGGTTCTAACAGCGACTTTATAGTTTTGGATACGTCGATATCTGTTTCAGGGTAATTTTCGTATTAGATTTCACTAACATTTGCTTTATCATAGTTCTAGTATCTAAATAATCAAATGATAAAATTATCAACATTATTCGAAATAAAAACGCATACATCCACGCGTCCAGAACCGCATAAAGTCGCTGTTAGAACGCGCGTGTAACTTTTAAAATTATTAAATTGCAACCTGCGGTTCCTTTAAAAGTTTTATCTTTATAATCGGTAGAGTACGATGCAAAGAAAAAAAAAAATTTGATCTTGAATCTCAATTGCGTTTTATTCCATTCACCGCGAGGGAGAGAAACTTTTCATAGGTCGCAAACAAAAAAAATGTCCTAGAAATTCAATTTTGCTGCAGGCTCTTTACACGTTTCTCCATCAAATCGAAGAATCAAATGGAATTCATTTTGTGACAGCCTGGTACAAACTTCTCTTTCCACTCTGTGTAGACTTTTCTATTACATAACAATTTCGTCCAAATCGATTCGTTCAAATTCATTTCCATCGGCGATCGACCGGATCCTGTGTAGATTCGAGCGTTATCGCAGCGATAATTTAAATTCAATCGGGGGACGCGGGATATGTGGCGCAAGTTCGATTGCGCCATTAGCAATTCCGGATGCAGATAAGCCCGAACCGGCGCTGGATCGCAAGAACTTGCGACGTTATCGAGTCCTCTCATGAAGAATTCACGTCTAGCCTTCGAGGTTAAGCTCGGGACGAGACCCGCGTCGCTAGTTTCCCCTCCCTCCCCGTCTGTCAATGTCTTATCTAGGCGCTAGGTGGGGAGAACTCACGGGGGAAACGTCGTTGCTCGTTAATACTTTAATTTTCGTGCGCTCCTTTGTGAGAGAACAGTCGCCGCCAACTGACAAACGGAACTTTGTCGCGAGGCGACGCAACTTTCCGCTCCGCGGAGGAAGCTTAATTGTTTGCTTGCCGAATTGTTGCCAGTTAAAGTGGAAAGTTTGCTGATAACTCGAGGAAAGGGAAAACGCGGGGCGGAACGCGCCATAGCTGGCATCCAATCCATAGCTGGATAGAGAATCTGCCTTGGATCGTCCTTCATTCCTACCTGATCGACGCTAGAGAAAAATGCCGAGCGTAAAAATGTTTCGGGCGTAAAACTCGATCTCTCTCTCTCTCTCTCGGGTCGTTTCGCGAGTGTGAACTTAAGGTTAAGCGTTTCGGATCGAGCGGCGAAAGCGGACTCTGCTCTCCCGCCGTGAATTTCAGTGTCTTTCAGCTAGAACGCCGCTGCGCCGGGGCAATCCAATCTCGCGTAAATTTAAAGCAAACGCGACGACAGAGGGAGAGAGAGAGAGAGAGAGACGAGTCACTCCGCCTTCGCTCACTAGCTATCCGTTAACTTTTTCCCGCTTGTTATTCATCGGCGAGACCTTCCTTCCTTCCTTTCTTCCTTACGGAGGACTCGAACGATAGACGAACGAACGAGATTTCTCGAACGAAAGTTCGCGGGGTCGTAAACGAACCGACACCGACACCGACAAGATAAAATTCGATTTCGAGAGCGGCGCGACTCGTACTCGCCCCGAGCAGGGCTCGCTGCCAGAGACCAGAGCCCCGCCAAATTTTCCACCGTAATTTTCGCGCCACTGCTAATACCGATCCTTGACCGTACTTCCACCCCAAGGGGGTGGTTTCGTTCTAGCGCGCTTGAACACGTGCCAAAATGACACGGAGGAATGGCGCGATACGATCGTCTTACGGCTCGGAAGTCCAAGTCTAAATTACAAATATGCAATAACGTCGGACTTACATATGTACGTTGCATCGTTTTTTCGCAGCTTCCTCGAAGATCGCAGCAGGGCTGGTGGTAGCCAACGCGGGTGGGACAGCAACTGTAACGAGAACGAGAGGAGAGACTCGTCAACGACTTCAACAGTGAAGAAGAGTCGAGGGAGAGGACCGAAACAGATGTCTGGAATGGTCCTCGCGACAAGAACGTGACTTCTCGCTGTTTCTTAACACGTCTCACGTGCACGCTCCACTGTGAACTTTCGGTTCGAGGCATTTTGGAATGTTCACTGTGAGACGAAGAATTTTTTATAAAACCATGTAGTGAATATTATTTAATAATACGTATAGCAAGTTTGTCGTATACGCGGTGACGATCGTTTCTACCGACTGATCAATTAACTCCTTGCGCTGGCAACTGCGGACCGTAACGAGTGACCAAACCGCTTTCGTCGCTTTCTTTTTGACCCCGTCAGAATGATATCACTGGGTAGGAATTATTGAGAAGTAATAAGTTTATTGTTTGTTTTGCCTGGATTATATTTCAACGTACTTAAAACTAAGAAAATATTGCAATTTTGGGACAAAAAGTTCTCGATGTGCGTGGCACGTCATTCCAGCGTAAGAGGTTAAATGGTATAAAAAAATTGTATTTAAATAACTGTTGAAACAATTAGCTGTATCCACAACACTAGAAACAAATCGTTATGAAATTTTTAAAAAGGAAGGAAGCTTCAATGAGAAGATAAGAAGACGCTGTAAAATTTGTTATCAAAATAACAAGTTAAAAAATTTGGTGTAAAAGTTGAACCACAAAAATTGTGACATTTTTTTGACAAATTGTTTCGACAAATCGTCGATTATATAGTTATTTAAAACTATATAATAATACTAAAAATATTTGGAACAAAGTGTTCTACTTTAAGTTAATTTTAACATTGTTAAGAAATATAAATACGCAGGAGCATGTGTTATGGTAGAGTGAATGTTCAACCACGTGCTTGTTCAAATAATACCACAAAATCAAATTTATTTACACATTTTTTTCTTGATAATTACCGGTTTAACCTATTAATCTTAATAACGATTACGATCTAAACGTACGTAAGTCGTAAATCGATCCGCCATGTGTTAAAACAGTTTGAGCCGAGACTACTATTTAGGTAGATCGCATCGATTGTCCCGCGTTCAGTTGCGTCGAAACGAATTCCCTCTCGAAAGCCGACGAGTCGGTAAATACCGCGAGGGGAGAACTCCCTGCCGGTCTGGTTCATCGGCTCTAATTCATAATCCGTGCGAGGGATAAGCTGGGATTTGGCGGTGCCTTTGGCGGTCGGGGCGGCCGATCGCGGGGGAAGGATCCGGCGCACGTGATCGCTCTCTCTCTCTCTCTCTCTCTCTCCTCTTTGCCGTGACGAGAACACACACACATAAATGCGCAATAGGAGATGCTTGAGAGACGCGACAGCGGTGACAGTTGGGAGAACAATTTGAGCGTTAATGCCAGGGGCCAGCTCTACAGGGGCTGCGACTGCATTTGCAAGTGTAAGCCGCGGGCGAACGAGAGAAGCCCTGACCAAATACCGGACGAATGGCCGCGCGCAGTCGGCAACGTTCAGCTGCTCCGTCGACTCCAACGATTGCGAGCACCTATGGCTGGAATCCGTCGACGATCGACTCGCGAATACGTATCTGCCGCGATCCAAATTCCTAGCTGCTGCAGGTATGGCCGCTACCTCGTCGATCGTGCCCCTGTGCGGAGGAAATCCGGTCAATCCGCGAAGGATATCGTTACTCGCGCTGTATCGATCAGCCGGGGAAGATAACCGCGCGTCTCACGACTTCTCAAACCGATTTCGCTCCGTTGAAAAATCGATCCATCCCTCTACTTCCCCCGTCCACCCCACGTCCCCCATACGTTCGATACTCTTCCGACGTTCACGTTCCGACGTAACGTACGTTCATCGTTGCACGATGATGATGTTGCGCGTCCCTGTCAAAACGCGACGTTCCACGACACCGATATCGACCGTCAACCCCTTGACGTACGAATTAAACGAAACTCGATACGGATCGGGGACCGATGCCTGACTCTTCGTTTTGCTATATTTTTGCACTTTTGTATTTGTAAGGTACAAAATGCTGGAAACACGGTACTTGGTACAGAATGAAATTAATAGAAAATGACAACGAAAGAACAAATTAATCCTTTGACTACTGTTGACAAATGTTGTTGACAATAATTGCAGCAAACCCCATGTTCGCGTTGGTCCTTTAACATCGACAATTACCAATAAAGAAAAAACTGCACGACTTGTACCCCAGTACGATTCGTCTCACTGAAAGACTCAGAAGGAAACGAAGACACAAAATTTTATTGATATGCAAACAAACATTTGAATCGATACAAAAATTACAGGCGCGATCGCTCAGTACCAGACAACGCCACTCCTACTCGAGATCTACCCCACTCCCCCTCACGAATCACGTGACCCAAATCAACCAATCGCTAATTTTCGTTGCATCAGCGTTGCACCTGAGGAGGCTAAAATCACTTTCAGCGATAAAAATACGTGTGAAATATTTTTTTGAAAACTGCATTCACGCCAAATTTCATCAAAATCAGTGATTAACACTTAGCTACGTTCCCTCGTTAGAGACGTCTTTGTCGAGTTTGGCTTAGGAAGCATGCCCAGACGTCGTTGCACGTCGGTCAAGGTATTAAGGCACGTTTCCCCGAGAAAATGACCAACAGCTAAAAGGGACGAACAACGTCGATCGGCAAAACGCGTTCCAGCACGAATTTATCGCAACGAACGAACGAAAGGAAGGAAAGAAAGGGAAGGAAAAGAAAAAGCGTCTATAAAATTTATAGACACAGGACGGACACGTGTGCGCGTAAGGAATATCACTTTTGCGATGTTCAAAGTCCAGCCAGGAGGAAACGGGGCGAAAAAGCGGCGGAAAAAGTGAAAGACATCCGTGGAAACAGATGCAGAGAGGGGAGAGGGGAGAGCGATAAGCATCCAACCAGGGAAGACCTATCTGTCCGAGGGAGCAAAAAGTTTCTTCATTTGTCGTCTGGCACGGTGTGCTGCAGCTCGCGACGCGTCTCTCCGACTTTTTGCACGCCGTTCTCGCCAATGACGAAGAAATTCCCTCCCCCCTCTCCCCCCCCCCCAAAGGGATTGGCAAACCGATCCAAAATCCTCGATCCATCCTCTGGTCTGAGACCAGACCAAGGACAACTGGACAATTTGATCGCGGAACCGAGTTACGGTTCGTTGGATACCGCGAGGAAAGTAACGGTACGGATCTCCATCGCAAGAAGGGTTGGTGCGCGCGGAGGGACACGCGCGAGCTCCCTCGAGCAATCGCGCGTCCGGCAACTCGATTCGCCCCGAAAGTGCGACCAACGACGAAATAATCAACGAACAGCGACGGGAGTTTCGTCCCCGTGAAGCACGAGCTCGCGAGCTCGAAGTTGGCAACGTTGCGGCAAGCCTCGGACTTGCTTCTCATCGGTCGATACTCGCTTCGGGTCGGTTAAGCTTCGCTTGGTCGCGGTTGCCAGTCTCGTATTTGAAATTTATCAAACGACACCAGAGAAAAAGAGAGAAAGAGAGAGAGAGAAGGGGGGAGGGGGGGGGAGAGAAAGAAAAAATCGGAAACGACGAAAGTGGCGGTAGTACCTTTGACCAAACTACCAAACGTCCTGATCCGAGGAACAATTAGACGAGAGAAAAGGCGCGGACCCGCCGCCAACTGCGAGCTGCCAACGAAGAAGAGGAAGATAGGATGGGTATAAGGACCGAGGGAAATTAAATCTACCCGTTCCAGTACCCCATCTACCCTCATTACCCGTCGTGAAGCGTAAAGATCCCGCGGAGATGAGGAGACATTGTTACAACGAACGAGCAGCCAGGAAATCCATGTTTCCTGTTTGAGAAGTTCCCTTTGGTTTGTTCGCGTGCTCGTGTCTCGAGTTACTCTCTCAACAATGAGCTCGCGAATCCTTCCCTTCTGAGCGAGGGGAGGGCGGTGCGGAGAGATACTTCGATCGTGGCTGATTTCCCCAACCATTCGCAATTTCGTTTCTTCGCTACGCTCCGCGGTGCTTCGGTAATTGCTAATCGGAAACGTTACCCGATTCGTCGGGGCGTCGAGGTACCGGCCGACGAATTGAAAACTTATCACGGACAGGGGGAAGTAACCTGTCTACCCCGAGGTTGGGCCAAGCAACGAGCACGCTCCTAACCGACAGAGACTTGATCGATCGCCCGGTTTACCTACACCGCGTGTAAATCGAAATTTACGGGGCTTGCTCCGCTTGAATAATCTGATCGTGTCGATCCGCAATTGCGACTGATCCTCGAGATCGACGTTTTAGTGCGTCACGGTGATAGGAGATTACCCGAAAAAAAAACTACATATATATATATATATATATATATATATATATAGAGAGAGAGAGAGAGAGAGAGATCAGTGTACTTTCATTGAACAGTGATCGCTTGACATATTTTCGACTCAACGGTCAGAGAAAACACAATTATTGCCCTGCAACGACCGTGAGTTGTCCACAGTTTGCGATTCGTTAAAAAAAGGTTAAAGTATTAAAGTATTAAACTTGGTTCGGCAAAGTATCTGAATTGACTTTATCGAATATCTGGCTTCTTCTAAGGAGTGTTATCTCAAAGTTTTTATCTTAAAGAAATTGATCGTGACAAGTGCCAGGGGCTGTTTAAAAAACTGTGTCGGATGTTTCACGATGTGAATTGCGAAAAATGCCAGGCGATGCGATAAAAGTAAATAAACTTACGTAAAAACTTAAGTGTCCACATGCACGTTTCGGTTTAATTGAAAACAAAGTAATTAGGAGATGAAATTGATCTTGACCTTGAATTTCTTTCCTTTTTTTTTTGGCATTGTGCGTCCTAACAGCGACTTTATGGTTCCGAACGCGTGGACGTCTATATTTACGTAACGTTTATGTCTCGAATAATGTCAACAGTTTAATTATTTAAACTCACACTGATGTTACAATTATAACGAGTCGAACGTTAGCGAAATCCAATACGAAAATTGCGTGAAATAGATATCCATATGTCCAGAATCGTAAAGTCGCTGTTAGGACTCGTGCATCCTCCGCCGATTAAGAAACTGTTTTGCCATTTTTCAAGAGAATTATTATAAGAGGTTTTACTTTCGTAATAAGTAGAATACAATGCAAAAGAAAGAAATTTTATAAAAAACTGCCTACTTACGCGGTTTTTAGGTTCGCGTGATTTAAGTTTAGTCGAGAAGAAAGTAAAATAAATCTAAACAGCGCGATCGCGTGTGTTGCACGGCACTGAAACACACGTATCAGACTTACTCGTCTGATAAATTTTTCAGCAGCCTTCAATGACGCGTCGACGAACTACGCTACGTGATTCTGATCAGGCCACGGATTCAGATTCCTCGAAGCAGCGCTCGGCTACGACGAAGGATTTATCTGCCACTACGTGTACTCGCTCGCAACTAAAAATTCGTTACGTGTGTACCTACGTAATGCCGTGATGCTCCGTAGATTGTGTATCTCCAGAGTTGGGGCGGTAATCGGATGTATCTGCGAAACAGATAACCCGTCTCTCTCTCTCCCCTGGCACTAAACGTATGTACGTCTTTGCCCGTGCGCGCGTACGTGTAAGCGGATTACGGAAGCGAGAAGAAGGACAGAATGTTAGATAAGACTCGGCCGGATGGGAAAGTCAAAGAGCGCGAGATTAATCTTTTCATCGCGTCTGAGCCTTCCCAAACTCGTCTCTCGTAACTCGAACGTAATCCACGTCGATTGCAATTGTCACATTGCACGAGTGCAAATACACGTTCGCTTGGCTCGAGAGAAAACAAAACCCTTTGACGCGGGCCAAATTAATTACGTGATGGTGAAAAAATCTCATTTGTCGGAATTTCTTTCTGCGCGAAAGCCAGAAGATTGTTTGCACTCCTTTGTCGACATCCTGCGACTCGACATCGGCTTTTGTCAGAGAAAATCTTATATCGAATCACGGTCGATATTTTTAAATTGCCAAAAAAAAGGTAATTGAGCAATAGTTTGGAGTGGTAAAGGGATTAAAACGTGTGTATGTTTGTGCATGTTTAAAGACGAAAGTTTCGAGGCTAAAGGTTTACATTTGTTTTAAACCAAACCTATCGAGGAGAAGCAAATCTCTTGACACTCTTGCGTCCGAATATATATTTGCCTTTGACGTAAAATTCCGTCAAAACACTGTATTTTCGGACGAGAACCTCCCAACTTCCCGATACGAGCAAACAAAAATTACGCGCTTTCGTTTCATCTCGTAAAATTGACTCGAAACGGTGGGGAAAGACGATGGCGGAGCGAGGAAATTAAGCGCGACAGTCAGCAGGCGTCATGAAGTAGACCGGCATCGTCTTGCTGATTAGAACACTGATCTAATTTCGGACTTGGCGCTACCAATGCCGAAAGTGGCTTGACAATTCGGAACATCCTAGCCGTGATTAGGTTTATTTGCGGCTGACCACCGAGAGCTATGTCCAACATCCTGGAAATCAATGTGCCCTCCCTGCAGCGAGTACAACGCGATCCTCGCGGAGAGAAACGGTCAGGTAGAGCGCAAGATTGCCCCTACTGCTGAAACAATAGCTCTGCTCCGCCTTGACGGACGGCTGATCACTGCAGATAATTATAAATGTTGCGTGATTTGTGTTGACGGGATGCGCGCGATACTTGTGGCAATGCGTACGAGAACCGAATTTTTCGCGAAAAACAAACATTTTGTTCGGTGAAATTTGTCTCGAAAATTTCGAAATTAAAATTTGACTTTTTGTTGTCACCTTTGTTTGTTCGAGTTTTTAAGAACAATTTGATATCCCCGTTATATTTTGCATACTTTACGATTTATCGCGCGAGCTGAAAGAAGACGAGAAAAAAAAAAAAAAAAAAAGAAAGAAAAAACGAAAGCCCGTTCCTACGAGCTCGTGACAATTTCGAGAGCAACGATTTCTAATAAAATACCGCCGGCGAGCGTGGAACTTTCGAAATATTAAAATTAACGCTCGCAAATTGCAAATTACGAATTTACATAAAATTAAACGACGAGGCATTTTAGAAGATTACGGGGATAAATTACGCGCACGTTCCTCCCGAGCAATAAAACGGCAACAGTGGGGGCGTGGTTGCCAAACGTGGACGTTATCATCGCGGACGTACGCGAGCGTTGTTGAACGTTAAACTGCAGTCCGCGCAGCATTACGAGTAATTTATTATTTACACCGGGTTGATGAAAGCATCGCTCTGGGTTGCGTCTGCGCGACTGCAATCGGTATCAGCCATAATGACAATGACGACGGCAATTGTTACGACGATAAAGTTGAAATTTAGTTGGCCGCGCGATGGTATCGCGAGAGAGCGAGGCTCTCGGCTTTCGGAAACCGGCCGGAGTGATAGATGAAACGAGAGCATCGGCAATTTGTCAGTATAACGAGACCGGAAACCAGAGGAGCTTCCGACTCTAATTACTCTTCGCGTCTGATCGTGCGTCCCTCTCTCTCTCTCTTAACACCTTGAATATAGCGGGGGCCATCGGTGACCAGCGAATCGAGGATTAATAAAACCACACAATTCGAGTAAAAATAATTTTTAAAGCGCTATACTAAAGTGACGATCTTTTTGATACAATTCTTTTGCTTTCGCTCTGTCTAATTTGTTTCGAGTTTCTTTCAAATTTTCTACAAAATCGCGTCGCCCGATTTATGGCAAATGATGATATCTGTTGTGAAACTTGAGGGTTTGAAAAGACCCCCATATATTTGTGAGCAGGAAAATGGTTGTTTTTCACGCGTAATACCGAAGAGAATCCATTAATTGTGTTTCCGAGTAGAATAACAAAAAATTTACAAAAACACGTGCTTGTAAAAGTTATTTTTTGCTTTATATCACTCGGTCTTTCAATAACCACCCTGTATTAACATTGTATTGATAATGAGAAGAAACTCAGCGTGGCGTTCAACGTGTTAAACCGGGAACCAAAGTGGACAAAGTGGACAAAGTGGCCACGAAGGCGAAAACAACGCGAACGAATGAAAATAAGCGGACAATATTAAACCGTAGGGGGTATGGGGGTAGAGGGGGGGGGGGGTGTTACGTGACGCGTTACGTTCAAACTGACGGCGGAAAACGGGGGTGGAAACGCGCTGTTTTTATTGCGAAACGCATCGGTTAGCCAAAGTCGCTGCAAATACGCTGGCAGCCTGCGTGTAAACATCGGGTAAATTTGATGTTTTCCCGATACGAGAGCAACGCGGTTGAAATCGGCTGCCCTCGAAATGATAAAATGAAAACGCGGCCGCGCATTATCTGGAAAACGCGGAAGGAATACGCGCGGAATACGTTCCAATTCCGGGGAATCATGCCCTCCCCGCCGCCCGCCGATTTATTGCCGAACGCGTTCCACTTTTCTTTTTCGCGTTTTTTTTTTTTTTCTTCTCCGCGACTCTAATTATTCCACGGAGACGTGGTTTATCAATTGCGGCCGCGTTTGTTCGGTATTTCGCGGTATTTCAGCTAGCAGCTGACGCGAGAAAGACGAAAAAAGAAAGACTCGAGCTGACTTTTCAGTCTCTCGCGAGTTATGTCTTCGTTGCGCCAGAAAAGTGTTGCGAGCCGAAAGTGAAAATTTGCAATTAAACAAACGAGCCACTTTGGAGATTCAGATTGAAAGGTGTAACATATAACGATTCTTGAAAATTAAAATGAAATTGTTTCGCGAAATATAATAGCACGTTTCCGACGATGAGAAGATAAAGTCCAACAAAGAGAGTTTCGTCGGTTTATCGCCGTACGTTAATAAAAATAGTATTAATAGTAATGAACAGTAGAATTGATAAAAATGGACGTAATTTCAGTGGAAAAGTTGTAATTTGGAAGCACGATGGGAATTTTGGGCTTTTTCTTTCGTGTTCCACAGTCGAGCGTCTGTTCCGTCGTAAAACGATACATAATCGATACACACAGAGTCGATAGAATTGCAGGTTCGACAGTCGCGAAAATTCAGTTCAGTTTTTCAGCGACAGGAAGGAGGCAATCGTATTAACTTCACACGTTTCTGGGACGAATTTCAGCTGCGAACTGCTCTCTATCGAGTGAGATAGATTTTTGCTGTCGTCAACAGCCTTGTTCCAGAGCGAGTTTGTACAGTTATTCCCGTATTAACGTATTAACGTTTAAAACAGCGTGTTTACAACGATTTTTGAAATCTTCACGACGCAGCGACAACAACAAAAGCGCGCTGGAAATTTCCAACGAAATTTCTTTCGCAAACTTTCGAAGGTCGATGATCGACGGTTTGACGATCGCGTTTGATTTCTGATTTCTAACCGCTCCATCTGACAGGGGAGGGGGTGAGGCAATAACGTCTTTTCCCTTTGCGGTTTGTTTATCGATTTGAAACTTTATCTGTTGAAACTTTCGCAAGGCAATTTCGAAATTAAATTAATTCGCCCAAATCGAAAGTTTGCGGTTTGTACAAGCCAGATGTTTTTAAATTTATTAAATTTATAAAAATTTTTCCTAGCCTCGCCAACGTACTTT
This sequence comes from Melipona beecheii, assembly GCA_032399605.1. NCBI lineage: Eukaryota > Metazoa > Arthropoda > Insecta > Hymenoptera > Apidae > Melipona > Melipona beecheii. Next base: position 1,127,570 of record JAUCMO010000243.1, on the reverse strand, counting down.
GTTCAGAAATTATCACTCGGGTGATAAGCAAAGAATTCGAAGAATTAATTTTCCAATTAAATTCTTTTCGGGAAAAATCCATTTGGTTGAAATAAAAGGATCGAATTCGTTTCAGGCAAGAGAAAGGAAAGGGAAAGGTTTATTAAGGGAAAAGTTCTGTTTTCGAGGGAGAATCAATTCACAACATCTGATATAAGCGAATAAATCAGGAACATTTTATTTTTGGGAAACAATTCCGCGTACAATTACGCGTTGTTGTAATCGCTGACTTTTCAAAACTTTTCAAAAAAAATAACATCGGTATCGACTTACAAACAGGTTACTTTTCTCGAAGCTTCACGAACGATCTTCGTTTTCGCGGAATGAGTTAGTTTTATTTAAACAAATATGTTTCACATTTTTGTAACGATGAACGATCGATCAGTCTCGCGGAAATAAATGTTCTGCGCTGATTTTCGCCAAGATAGAAGAGAATTGGGGACGATAGCATTCTTACAGTCTTCGCTGTCGTAATATTCTCGATAACAATAACGACGATGATAACATTTTTAATATTCTTTGTCAATGTTCTACCGAAATGTTCATTAGACAGAAAACAAAAAAATGAAGCTTCGAACTTGAAAACATCGTACAGTGCAAAACTGAACGTACACTTGAGCATTTGCTCGACGCAAAGAAAGCGAAACGCGAACGTGTCGTTTCGGCTTTCTCAGCAAAATTGGAGTCAGTTAGAAATTTCGATTTTCGAAATCATCGATACCTCGGAAAGGAAAAAATCGTACGACGTTTCTACACGCGTGCATGCGAATTTTTCTTTTGTCACATTTGTCAGGTGATGTCAAAGTCTTGAGAAAATAAAAAGAGTTTAAAACGGTCAAACGGTCAAACGGTAGAAGTCGCGCTTTAAAACGAGAGATCAAGTAGATCGCGCAGTACAATTTCCTTTCGCAAGAGTGTAATCGCGATCGTTTGAAGTATCGACGATTTTTCGTCGGTACTACGCTCTTCGTTCGCCTCTTCTGTCGCCTGTATTTTACATATCACAGATATTCTGCGTCGCATTGTGCACAAGTGTAAGGTCGAAAGTCGCTTTCGCGAAGGCGAATAAAATCGGCGCGGCGAAGTGACAGCCGATTTCAGATTTCCTCCAGTAACCGCCATTATCGGGCGGATCTTGTTCAAAAAGGGAAAGCGAATTTATTCGAAAAGAAAGCGGTTCGAACGAAAGCTTCGGGGAAATATCCCTCTCGACGAAACCTAAATGCAGCAAAGACGCGAAAGATTTGTCGAAAAATTCGGAAAACGAAACGGAAAACTACACGGACAGGTGCGTAACGACTTTTCGTAACGTAACGTTGGTAAAAAAAAAAAAAATATAAGAATCGACCTGGCTGAACTCTGATTGGTGGAACGAAACGACGGTGAACGATACAGTATGAGGATATAAGGGCCGCTGTTCGCGCTGAAAGTACACAGTCGGTGTAACAGAAGAACTGGTCAAGTTTGAGTACCTAATGGTAATTACATTACCAGAGCAATCGTGATTTCACGGTGGAATATTCACCAATTGCTGCGATACCTTCGGTGTCTATACCAGGTAAGGAGACACTGTTTGACTCACGAGCTGAGTCGCTTCGTCGCTTCGTCGCGTGTGCTCACTGCGGAAAACTGATTTTCAGAAAACAAATACGGCTGTATACCAGAGGTTGAAGAATAAATTAAATTCACTAGAGATAAGCTCCGGGGGTGCCATATTTCCGACAACCTGTTAGATTGACGATCAAATGGTATCGTCAATCATCGTTAATGTTTTCCGCTTTGTCCAATGGAAGTAGAAATAATGAAATAATTGAAATAAGACTTCTTCTATAATTGATGGGACAAAATTAAGAATCAGCTACAATTATGTCGTAAATACGTTTCACTTTGTATAAAAAAAGAAAAATGTAAGAATACTCGGGCTATGCATCTTGTGATGCAACTAAAAGCATCTCCGTCGAAGAAGTCAACCATTGTTTTTAAATGTGCAACCAACTCTGCTATTATCGATAGGAAAGTGTTGATGAATCTTTCTCGTGATGTGTACTGGACAATATAATTATGATTGTTGCTAAATATAGGAAACGAAAATTCCTCAATGATCGACTGTGTTGTTTGACACTACAACTGTCTAAAGCTACATTCTGAAATTGAATTTTCAGAAACACCAAATATCACTTCCTACAAGAAATACTAAAAATACTTGCTATAAAACAGAAAGCGAAGGAACAATGTTAATAAAGGTATCTAATATGAACAGTTAATGCGATTCTTTTAAAGAAACACATAAATATGGTCGACATTTCAACTCGACAATGTGTGAGTCATAACATGTGAGAAAATTACTGCTTAGCACGCATATTAACATTAGGTTTTTATTACGTTTTGACGATTGTATAAAAAGCATTAACAATGAAATGACAAATTAGTTGACTTTCTACAATGCAATGTTATATCATTCTGACGAGAAAAATCACGAATCGACGTTACATTGTTATGTTAATTTTAAGCCAAGTCAAGTCAGCAATTTTATCGCTTGTATATATACCATTCTGCAATCTTTTGACTCCATGTCGTATATTAATTTGTGCTAGCAATAATCAAATTAAAAAGAATTGTACTTATTACGATTAGAATTGAATAAACACATTTGTCGTCACGTTAGAAGAAACAACTCGTTTCGATTCGTTTCACCTCCAACTTACTCCACATTTCTTACTCAACGTTACTTTCTTTAAGGCCGATGGAAAACTTTTCAGATCAGGTGTCGAACGGCGAACGGTTTCCGAGTCTCGAGCAATTTCTAACCCGCGCGTTTATCACGTGTATTCAGCGAGGACCTCTCGCGGAGGAAACTCCGGTTGCCGGGGAAGTTTACAGATCGAGCCAACGTTCGACGAACCACGGCTGGGGGTCTACAAAGTCGCCTTTGACCGACGGAAACAAATCCAAACCTCGCCCCGAACCGCGACGTTTACGAGTAAAGCGGAAATCTACGTCAACAGCCAACGTTCTGCGAGGTATTTGGAATTTAAGTTTCACCTCGCCGACCTCTTTAGCGCAAATTTACACGCTTGGAGATATTTGCGCGCCGCGTCTCGATCTCGATCTCGATCGCGCGGTGTTTGTCAAGCTCGACGATCGACGGAACGGACGAGAAATTTTCGCCGATTTACGCGGGCAGGGGAGATGATATTTTGGCAAGCCGCCTCGATGGAGATCCCACCGAGGAGACTGCAGCCAACGTCCACGTTTTGGAAAACCACCCGCCAGTCAACGAGAATTTTACCACCGATCTCCTCGTCGTAAGCTTCTCCTTTCTCCCTTCTCCTTTCTCCTTTCTCCTTTCTTCGATCCTCGATGGAATCTCCGCTCCATTGCCGTAATCGTGCCTCGAGATTGCTTCTGCCGCAGTTCGACGGAACGTTGCCCCTTTCTGCGTCCATTTCCGGTGTCCGAAATCGGCCCGCTCGGCGAGCATCCAGAGCATATTCGCGTTGCCACGTGCTCCTTCTTCTCGACTCTTTCGTTAACGTCGCCGAACTCGCGAGCTTTGTTCAATCTTGACGAACATCTTCTTCCAACTCGCGTCGAAATTTCCGTTTCGTTCCAACTTCCGAGGCAAGTTGATCGAGACGCAGACGACTACGTTTTTCAACTTTCACCTTTCTCGACCTTTTTTTTTTCTAAACTGTCAAAACAAGGACTGCGTCTCGAGTATTAATTTCCGAATATCGACTCGCGGATCGCCGCGCGCGAGCCGGTTTTATACGAGTCGGTCAGCCAGCGCTGGGCCAATCATTTCGAAACGCGGAGCAGTTGACTCTCCCCTTTCCTTACCCGGCAGTAATCCGCTTTCGCGGAAGTTAGAATCGAGGGATCGGCGCGTCGAGCCTAACGTTCCTCGAGGACACAAAACAAAAACAGAGCGACGGTCAGCGATCGAGCGCTCTGGATATAACAAGTCGATAAATTCGTTTGTGTCGAGAAAGCGAGAAATTTTAAATCCTTCGAGACTTCTCAGTCCTTTATTTACGTGATTCGTCTGTTGGAATTATTATACAACTACCAAAAAATGGTCTAAATGACCGAAATTTATAGTTCTTGTCGGATATTTCATAGAATAACGTATAATAGAATATAGAATAACCTATTACGGAATAACGTATTACGTATTATTATTACACGTGAAACAACGTATTTTTAAAGATAATTTTCGTAAAATATAAATATAAATGAGAGTATATATTATAAAGTTGAAGTTTATCATAGTTTTCTATTATAAAGTTTAAGTTTATCATAGTTTTATGTATTATAAAGTTAAAGTTTATCATAGTTTTCTATTATAAAGTTTAAGTTTATCATAGTTTTCTATTGTAAAGTTACAGTTTATTATAGTTTTCTATTGTAAAGTTAAAGTTTATTATAGTTTTATGTATTATAAAGTTAAAGTTTATCATAGTTTTATATATTATAAAGTTACAGTTTCTTATAGTTTTTTATTGTAAAGTTAAAGTTTATTATAGTTTTATGTATTATAAAGTTAAAGTTTATCATAGTTTTATATATTATAAAGTTACAGTTTCTTATAGTTTTCTATTGTAAAGTTAAAGTTTATTATAGTTTTCTATTGTAAAGTTAAAGTTTATTATAGTTTTCTATTGTAAAGTTAAAATTTATTATAGTTTTTCTATTATAAAAAGTTACAGTTTATTATAGTTTTATATTGTAAAGTTAAAAGTTTATTATAGTTTTATGTATTATAAAGTTAAAGTTTATCATAGTTTTACATATTATAAAGTTACAGTTTCTTATAGTTTTCTATTGTAAAGTTAAAGTTTATTATAGTTTTCTATTGTAAAGTTAAAGTTTATTATAGTTTTCTATTGTAAAGTTAAAGTTTATTATAGTTTTCTATTATAAAGTTACAGTTTATTATAGTTTTCTATTGTAAAGTTAAAGTTTATTATAGTTTTATGTATTATAAAGTTAAAGTTTATCATAGTTTTACATATTATAAAGTTACAGTTTCTTATAGTTTTCTATTGTAAAGTTAAAGTTTATTATAGTTTTACATATTATAAAGTTAATGTTTATCATAGTTTTTTATTGTAAAGTTAAAGTTTATCATAGTTTTCCATTACAAAGTTTAAGTTTATCATAGTTTTCTATTGTAAAGTTTAAGTCAAGTTAAAGTTTATAAAATTCATAAGCTTGTATTGCGAAAGGTTCAAGTATTAACGATTCAAATTTTGACACGAGCAATGACATATCAAAAAATGTTGTTAACAGCTTCTTCGAAAGCAGCTTTCTTTGTTTTTCACAATTATCGAGAGGCGACGTTTGATCCTTTGAGAATTCTCGATCGATCGAGAGAGAATCGGCAGTGGCAACGATAACGACGGCTCAAAAGAGGAAAATTTAATTAACACGATACAGGCGAGTAATTTAGGTATTGCTCGCATCGACAACGACGGACGTTCCATTAAATTGTCCATTAAATTAAGTCGGAACGCGCGGAGCCGCGCAAAACAGCCAAGTAAACGGTCGCTGGCCAATTTCGCCGACAGTTTGACGCGGTCGTTTCATTCGTGGCCCGAAAGTATAATTGCCCGTTCGAACGAGAGCTTCTAAAGCTAAAGAGCCCCTGCTGCCGCGCGATCCGGAAAATCCCGCGCAGACAGATGCGTGGCCACTGTCATAAATGAAACGGGCATCGACCGGCGAAACCTGATAACTGATCCCCCTATAAATCCACAGAAATTCCCAACCGAGCACGTTGTTGTCGAACGTTGCCAGAGTTGCCTGCCTTTTCTGGGAAAACTTTCGAGATAACGTACAAGAAAAAGCCCGACAAAGACGTTCTCTGAATCTCGAGAGGTTTCTCGAAAAACCTCTCAGTATTTTTTTAATATTCGATGTTACATACGCGTCTGATACTTTTTTTTTTTTTATAACGAATCGCGCAAACAGTAAAATAATCGCGCTTTCGTTCGCCGGTTTCCTGAGATTATGCGATCACTGTTCAATGCTAGTGTACCGATCGGCATTTTTTTTTTTTCTGGAGTAATCTCCTTCTATCGTCGTGACACTGTCAGATGGAAAATTACGAAGAACGATCGAGAGAATTCAAGTCTCAACCGCGACGCAAAGCGGGAGTTGAAAAAATGACGTTCCGAATTTTCCCCAAAAAGCTGGAGCTGTCGGCTACACGGCTGTTCCATTATGTCGCAAACAAAGTATCAAGAACGTTTCACTATATTAGAAGTCACTTTGGCGGTACATTCTCGGCCAGACAACCGTTGCGCTGTTTACCTTTTCCACCGTGTCGTCACGCGACTGCTCAGCCGCGAGCACGAAAGAGAGACGAATTTGAATTACAAATTCACGTCCACGCTTGTCAGGCGCTTCTCCATTGTTACACGCCCGCTAAGTGACGTAGGTATATCCGTGGCAATAACCCTCTGCCCCTCCCCAAGTGAGAAAACGCTGCTCCCAGTTGACGTTGCGACCGATCAAAGCGACGAACGACGTTTCCTCTCCGACTGATTTCAGTGGAAATTCGTTTGAAGAGGAAAGGAAGAAACGAGACGTCTTGGACGCGCGGAAAACTGTGAAAATTTCCATCCATGATAGCTCGCTGGTCATCCAAAACTTTAATTCCAGTAAACCTACAGTAAATCCCAAAAATCCAATTTCTAATATTGCGTAAATTATCCTTAAATTTCCAAAAATGTCCTTTATTTCTCCTCTTTCATTCATAATAATTAATCCAAATTCTGGTAAAATTGAAATATACAAACTTCTGCATGTCCAAAAAGCCAAAATAAATGAAATGTTGATACAAAATGGACGATACAGACTCTGGCCTCTAACACTGCAGACCCGTCCAACTTTCAAGTCACGTCCTTTCAACTTCCACGTATCGATATTTTATTGAATAATTTAATTTTTTATTTCCTACAAAGTGGCGTGTACATCTTGTTACGTTTTGGAGGTTCACTACACTTTTAACAAATGTTGTACGTTATGAGAAACTTAAACCTAACCTCAAAGTTGGGGATGCTGAGTATATCTCGTCAAATATCTCGGAAATTATCGAAGATACTATTTTCGTTTAAAGTGATAAAATTAGTATTTTCCATACGACAAATTCACTTTGTAAAGAAACCTTCTGTTTAAACAATTACGAATAGACAATCGTATAAAAATAAAGGGGCATCAGCGGTAACAGAGTCGAAGATTCTTTAATTAAATTCATTCGACTGAACGACGAATTTGGTGGCGAGTGCCATTTCGCGAAAAAGAAAACACATTCGTTCAAACTTGTTAGAGGCTGATCGTTTCATGCTCAGCTAGCATCACGTTCATTTCGTGTATTTACATGTTTGCTTGTTGATAAATTTCCTTACTCAGTTGTGAGAAAAAGTTCGACGCAAAGAAAGTTTAAAAGAAAAAATTGACGATGAAAAAAACGAATGAAACGACGAAGAGATGAAAATTGGATTCTGTGAAATCGAGGGTGCGTTTGTTCTCTTCTCAATTTCCATCTTCCGATTTCAGAAAGAAGCGAAAACGTCGGAAGGAGGAGAAGAAGGCAGAAGGGAGGCAGAGTCCGCGACAAACAATAAAGTCGTCCCGGAAAGCTGCGCGACCAGCGTGCAGCCTGTTTTCTCCGCGTATTGTGCACGGGCGTGCACAGAGTTTTGTCGGGACGAAAAAAAATTGGAGAGGCAACCGTGAGATAACTGCGCTTGTCGTACGTACGGGAGAGATCGTAAAAGCTGCGTAGGTAGTTTTAAAAATTACGCCGGCACGCTCTCCGTCCCTACCGGTGAATAATCACAGGCACGAACCTACGAGAGGCGAGATGCACCCAGCTAGGCGATTTAGCCGAGAATTACGTTTCGCGCAAACTGCCGCGAAAGGTGGCTGCGTTATAACCTAAGATTTGTTCTCGTCGCCGGTGATAAATCATGCACGCGAAAATCGACCAACAACCTGGCTTCTTCGACGCAACCGGCTGCGCCAGATAGGGGTGGTACGGCGGATTGCTCGTTTCCTCCCCGAGTTTAATTTTCAGCGCACGGTGATTTACCATCCGTTCGGGAGGTAAGTAGTTTTCGGACAAACGCCACGTACGTTTTTAGAAAAAAAACATCACGTGATTTTTGTTCCAAATAGTAGAAAATTTTTAACTGAGAATCTCTGAATTAAAAACAAAAACGACGACGTCGCAAGATTTGATTCGCTTCAAGTGGTAGAAAATAAATTAAATTACGAAATCTTACGACATTTAAAAGTGGCAAGTGACATTATAATTTCAAAAGTGTGCAGTCACTTTGCCGATTTTCATATTGTCAATGAATGTGGAAACCAACAATAAAAGCTTCATTTCGTTCACATGAGTGTTGTATCATATTATTTAGACTTCTGATTGCATCCGTGAGAACCTACTGATCAACACGAATGTGCTCTCTTTAATATTTAATATACAAAAAATAATAATTAATACAAATAAAACTGCACGACTTGTACCCCAGTACGATTCGTCTCACTGAAAGATTCATCTCCCCCCTCCCCCTCACGAGCAATCACGTGACCCAAATCAACCAATCGCTAATTTTCGCTGCATCAGCGTTGCATCAAGTTTTACCATTGTTTCCCGCACAAACGACTTTGCAATCGTTATTTTCGGTTCGTCGACTTTTGCGCGTCCTACAACAAGAGTGTATATAATAACGTCAGTTTTAGATTTAGAAGATAAAGTTTTTCCCGGAAATTATCACGTCGATTCGTTCGATTGCCTCCGACGCGAGGCGATCGAAACGAAAGCACTGCGCCAGGTGCAGAAATCGAAGGTTCAATTAAACTCGCGAGGGAAGAATCGCCAACGAAACGAGAAGTAACGTTTCGAGGCTTTCTTTCGCTCGGCGTCATTTATTCTTCCTGTCACAAAAATATCTCCACGTAGCAACGGATAGGTCGTATCCAGCGTGGAGGAGCGCGTTTCCGCTCGACTGTGCCTGTGATGTTTCCTCGACTGCTATCAACGAGCTGCAACAGCCCGCTAATACGAACGTTTCGGTTGCGACAAAACGAAACGAAACGAAACGAAACGAAACGAACTCGTCGTCGTGCGTATTTACGTACGTTCTTGAACTCCTTTTTGTTCGTGCAGCTCTAGTATCGTTTCGACATAAATATGAAATCCAATTCGTTGGTCGATTCGTTTCCCCTCATGCTCTTTCAACGTTTTCAAGTAGAAACGTGCAAGACAAAATTGTTCACGAAAGAAAAGTGCCTGGTCAGAGTTGTGTTCGGTCTCATTTTTTACTCAAGCACGGTCTGTGTATTTCACTTGAGACAAGATTGCTTTCGAATCTACGAATCTGCGACTTTTACACGTCAAAAGAAAAGAAAGACGCACGAAATTGCGCGGGAAATTCCATTCCGTACTCAGGTTTTCCTGCGCTTCGAGGTTTCAACCCTTCTGGAGATCATATTTATCTTTTTTGCATTACTAATTAAATTGCCCTTCCGCGGATCAAGGACCCTCGCAGCCAGAGTGTAAATACTTTTTTAGCGTTGAACGAGGCATTTCACGTTCGTTTCACTTTATTTCTCCCTCGAGTACAAAATTACACGCGCGCGGTGAAATTTTCGATTTCGGAAAATAAACTTTGTAAATAACTTCGCGCCGGCTTGAGAAAACGAGTTTCGTAGAATGATCTGCAAAACGGCGAATTCGAATAAACACTTTTGGACGAAGTTTAGGAAAGCTTGAAAACACGAAGTTGAGTAAAGTTGCGTTAACTTTCTTTGTTCAAGCATTGTTACAAACCCGTATCGACAATAGAATTTTGATTTCGAAATAATATTGCAACTTCACGTCGGATTTTATTTTTCTCGCAATGGCCCAAGTTTGTAGAAAAGCTCGGTTGAATTTGAATAAATACTTTTAGCGTTGAACGAGCATTTTGTGTTAATTTCACGCCGCTTTGTGTTACACTTTTGCTCAAGCATTGCTGCAAACTTGTGTCGACAATAGAATTTTAATTTCGGATTTTATTTTTATTACAACGACCCAAGTTTGTAGAGTTTGTTTTATTTTTTATAAAGTTTATTTTATTTTTCGTTCGAGTATGGAAAAATTTTGGGCAACAACTTCACATTGCGCTGGATTTTATTTTTATTAACGATGAATATAATCCGCCAAAGGGTTAATTTACAAGGATCTGCGGGATCATAATTTCAACGCTCAAACTCCAAATTTACGTAGCAATTTTTGCGCCTCGTTTCGAATTGCTCGAAAACGTCGGGATCGATAGTCGAGAACGAGATGGTCGAATGCCACGCGACGAGTAGGATATAAAACGACAAAGAGAAAGGACAACGGAAGGAATACGAACGGCAAAGTAGCTTGGAGTCTTTAGCGAGACTAATTTAGCGAGACTGTTCTTCGCAGCCAGCTAAATTCTCGAGAGAGTCTGAGGCGCAAAGTGCCGCCTCCGATCGGTACACCGTTCGGTGAATAATAAATTAACGAAATCCGGGATTATCGACGCTGTTGGATTACACCGAGTTCGCGGGATTATTGAACTTTTATCGGAAGTAAGAGAGAGGCACTGAGAAAAGAGAAACGAAACGCCCGGGGAGGAACTAATCGAGAAACGGGCAAGAATAGGAAATGAAAGAGACTCGTCGCTCCCCCCCTTTCGCCCGTTTCGCGAAGGAGTCGCCTGGCAATTCGCCGATCCGATAAACTCAATCAGCTTACTCATCTACCTACGTGTAGCTGCGCGTCTACTAATGATCCTTAAATCCAGTCAATCTCAATCGAGGCTCTCTTGTGCCCTGATTGCAGCCCTGGTTACAGCCTCCTTCGGCCCGCCGGCGCGACGCTACGCCGCGATTATAATCCCCTCTCCCTCCCCTTTTTACGCAGAGGCGTAATTCTTTCCTTCGGCCTTCAAGACGTTCGTCGTCTTTCAACGCGTGCAAACTCGCAAACTGTGCTGTAGGGTGGAGAGAAAATGCAATCCGTCACGGATGAATTCTACGACCTCCTACGATTTGATGGAGACGAAGAAGCTGCCTCGATCTTGAAATTCCGATGAAGTGAAAATTTCCTTTTTGCATTGCGAAGGTAAAACTTTTTCCAAAGAGCCTAATGGTTTTCTTGAAAAATGGCAAAAAAGTTTCTTAATCGAAACGTGTCACGTCCTAACAGCGACTTTACGGACACGTGTCTAGTTGAAATAATTTCACGTCGTAATTTGTCGTCAACATTTCATTTGTCATAGTTGTAGCACCAGTTTGAGTCTAAATAATTGAGTCAACGTTATTCGAAATATAAACATTAACGTAATATAAACAGACATCCACGCGTCCAAAATCATAAAGTCGCTGTTAGCACGCAGTGTTAAACGACGAAGAAACTTTTTTGCCATGTTTCAAAAGAAACAATTAGGTTGCGATTTTGAAATTCAAGGTTAAAATCAATTTTGCGGTTCTTTACGCGTATTTCCACCAAATCGAAAATGTAGAACTCGTTTATGATAGCGACTTTATGGTTCCGCACGCCCCAACGAAATATATACACTTTGTTGTTAAAGTATCTGATAAAAATTTACATATTTTGTGTTGAAATAACAGTTCAAATCGTTCCGACGTTATTTACATGCAGAAATCATTTATTGGCGCAAGTAGGAACGCCAGATAAAAACAGAAAAACTCGGTATTAAAAACGTGTTAAAACAAACGTCGATATACACGATAAAATTTCAAAAACATTTCTCTTGATCGCCTCGACTTTTTAAACGCATTTGAAATGCATTTTTGACTTTATAATGTTGCGCTGACTATAATTAAGTATCTAACACGTAAATAATTTTCGTAAATAATCGGTGGATAATTCACCGCTACAAAAATTGAAACCTGGTCGTTTTTAAATCGAAATGCAGTTGTGCAGTTCGCACACCTGCATCGCCTTTCTTTTACCAATTTTTTTGAAAATTGTTCGAGCAAAATCTGCCCGAGTAAAAATGCGATTAAATTAACAAATACAGGCGCGTAATTGCCCTGTCAAAAGTCACGATGAAAAATACGGTACAGCGAATCTTCCCTGCATGTTGAAACTCGCGGAAAGGTTGAAAATATTCTTCCTTGATGTCGTCGAGCGACACGCGGTCCATCAACCAAATGATTCCTTTTTTTCTTTTTTGAAGTATATTTCATTGTTACGAAAATAAAATTCGACGCGTTAAAATTCACGAACATTTCGAGAACGTTCGTTACAAAAATCGATCTTTGCCGAAAGTTACGCTTTTCGAATACTTTTACACTTTCGGAGCGTCCCCGAGCTGTACTCGATGCACGAAGCTGCCTAATTGTGGTGGGAAATATTTAAAGAGCCCGCGAAAGTTGTCCGCGACGCGGCGAGCTGAAATTATTTGAAATTTAAATCGTCGGGAAGTTGAAGCCACGAGGGCTACGTTCCGGAGAAAGAAAGTGAAATTAGATTCCGGCTAAATATGCAATCGGGGCGAAATCACGCGTGCAAAATATGGAGATTGTCGATTTAAGCTTAAACTCTTGCGCTGGAATAACATGCCACGCACGTCGAGAAGTTTTTGTCCCAAAATTGCAATATTTTCTCAGTGTTAAGTGTACTTGATATAATAATAAATTTGTTACTTCTCAATAATTTCTATCCTGATGATACCTATCATACCGACGAGTTCAAAAAGAAAGCGACAAATTAATTAATGTGTACGGTTTGGTCACTCGTTATGGTCCGCAATCAGTTGCCAGCAAAAGTGGTTGGTAAACGTTGTTATGACTTAAACGAGTATACTCGTCATGAAAAAAAATTCGCTTTTGCTATTACATTGCTGTAACATTTAGGTAAAAAAAATGTATTTGCACTATTTATTGTAAAATTTACGTAAAAAGATGTATTTGTAATTTTAGCACACTTTAGAATATTTCGAGGCGAGAGAGAGAATTTCCCATTAAAGACACGTTTTAATTAAAGCGTTTACCGGATTTCGTACCAAGAACAGATTCGAAAAGAATCAAAATGGCATTACGTGTAGCTCCTTGTTTTAAACAACATCATTTCTCTCTCTAAAAATAAATTAAACTCATCTCTAATCATTTTAATTTCGCAAATATTTGACTTTTTACTTCTTTTCACGAATCGATGAAAATTCAAGCTTTTCTCTCCACGCGGAATGATTTTCAAACGTTCAATGAAATTAAAAATCTCTCGGAGGAACGCCAGAGAAAGACTTGTCATTCTGTTGTAATTTAACTGGATCCCACAGCGGGTGTATTCGTCGTGTTTTTCGTCGAGTATACTCGTCTGAAAAAATAATTAAGCACGCCACTGCACGTTCTCGGAATAAAACAAAACGCGCAACGGGTTAAAGCGAAAGGGGTCGAAGGTTGACGCAGCTGCAGCGACTTTTATATAAATATAAAAATTCGCTGCGTTCCAATTAATCCGACAAGCGACAAGCGAATCGCCTCGCGAAAAATACACTATGACGTGTAATTGATCCGTCGGACCAATAAGCTCGAGTAAGCAATTATTCAATGACGCGGGCGAGATTAACCGGGGTAAGAGCGCGCGCGCGCACGCGCTTGGAATCGATAGGGATCTCTCGTTCGATTCTCCGTCGGCCCGGCTGGAAGTTTCGACTCTGCGAGAAATCCACTTTCGCGTCGTTTATACGTACTCTGCGCGCCTGTACAAATGGTGTACAAATATATATATATATATATATATAAAAATCCACTGCCCGGGCATTCTCTGGCCCGTCCCCTTCTGGACATTCTCGACATTCTGGACAAAACGAGGCGGAAAAATGGAGGAAAAACGAGAAGCTGACGCGAGAAGAGGGAGGAGGGAGGGGGGCAAAGGACCGTGTCAAATTATTCCGGATCAACACCGGCGCGTAGTTTTTCGCGCGGTGAAAATGTCGCGGAGAAATTTCCCCTTCGTTTACACAACCACCGCCGGCCCGGCGAGTCTCTGAAAAATTAACGAGAAATAATTCCCACACCGAGAAGGGACGGGGGGGGGGCAGCGCTCTGAATAATAGTTTCGCACACGCGCAAGCTGCTAAGCTATTTTCAGTTTTTGCGCCCCGTTACGCGCGAAATGAGATAATTGAGCGCGTGCGCGTTTTACCGTAAATTGAAAAATAACATCCCGATTCGATCGAATCCCGAAGTCGTTCTAAATTCGCAGGTGAAAATGGACGCTTAAGAGGAGTGATGTGTTCTGCGAATTGGCATCGAAAGATATCCGATATTATTCAACTGCAAAGAGATTTAATGTTTTTGCATTTTGTTCAAACTCAATTTTCAAAACTGAGCAAAGCAACAAATTATAACGGAGTAACAATTTAGTCGAGCGATTGTAATCAGGCCAAATTTCTCGAAAATTTATCGAAACTCTTACAAAAGCAGTTGTTAATCAATAGTTTTCAATAATCTTGTTACATTTTCATCAATGTTAAATAAAAAACGATACACAAAGTATAATTGTATATAAAATCGTATTGATACGTGTAAATTGGATATGTACTTGTTATTTAATATAAAAGTTATTTGAATAAAATCTAACTTTGATCGACACGTATATGTATGCACCACTGTATATGTATACATCTCGCTACAAAGGAACGTATAGTTGAAAACTTTCCAACGATTTTCGCACTCTTCGTTGGAAAAAACCTACGAGCGATTAAAAGTCATCAGTTTTTAGGAGAAAGATTGCCGAGAGGCTGGCTCGGCAATTTATTGTGCGGGTATCAGCGCACGGTTTGTCACAGGCGTGCATACACGCGGCCACCGACAGGATGTGGCAGCGTGTATAAGATGGTGGGTTAGAGAAGCTTAGGAAGGATGACCGAGGGAGGCGACTCTCTCTCTCTCTCTATAGGGTCTGCTACGTCACCGTTTATAACACGTCTCTGTGGTGGAACGTTGCAAATCCCATAAACGTCACCACGGGCCACCGACGACGTTAGCCAGCGTATGGAGGAGAGACGTTCCGATTTTCAGAAAGGAATCCACACATACACACACTGGCCGTTGTTCGCGAGCTCGATTCCAAGTCCAGAATCGAACACGCTTGAATTCGAATTACACGGTGAATCGTCCTGATTAACGCTCCTCTACGGCCGTCTCTACGGTAACCCATCCCTTCGTGACAAACGCTGGTACCCCGAATTACGCAGCCGATCCCACGATCCGATGTGTTTAAGGCGGATTTCGAAATAACGGTACCCGACGATAATCGATAGCGCGATAATCTGCTTTTATTTGTTATTTAAAGGAAAAACCTTCGGTTTGGTAAGTTACGTGTTATTAATTGAAACCAGTTTCAGACAGATAGATAGGAGATTCTGTTAAAGAACTCTCTTAAATAGACAAATGAAAATGTGGATAATGTGATAAGAATTTTATTTCGTTCTTTTTTATTTTAATTTATCAAAGAAAGAAAAAATAAAATAGTCATGTAAATTTATAATTATGTACGAGGTGTCTCGTTGCAAAAACACGTAGATACTGCTGATATTTTTCCTTGTCTTTCATACCTGAAAAGCACAAAGATCGTACGAAAGATCGTACGTGGTGAGCGAGTCTCATTGTTCGAAATTTCTCTTTGTGCAGTATAGGAGGTAGCTAACTGGCGTGGGTAGCAGTGGAGGGGGTAGCGCCAGCGATCAGGAAAGTGGGGGGCCGCCAGTTGGCCGGCTCTAATCTAATCGCCCTAATCTTAACGCTAGCAAAGAGGTCAAAATTTATAATTTTCCTTTTAGAACAATCTTGCAAACTTGCAATACTGCATTTTTTTTAGAGATTATACGAATAAAAAGCTCGAGTAAAACCTTTCTTTATTCCTTGCATTCTAATTTCTTTGACTCGCTTTTTACACTTTAGTCCTTAGTAGCTGAGGTACATACGTACACGGTTGTGTGTACGTATGCGTGAGTGTGTAAAACAGAGAGATCTGAGAGTGAGGTTTTAAAGAGTAGCGAGTCGTGTAAGTTTATCTCCTTGTCATCGTGCATTCGTACTTGGACTTGCTCGTGCAAAGAAAGTCGGTAGTACGATAAAATTCACGTTAAAGGAAAAGCATAGGACGGACACAGAGGATCCTCGGATCTTCTGAAGGAACTGTGAAATGACGAAAAAAAATATGAATTGTATAATTTACATTCTATAATTGCACGATTTGCATAATTTTAATTACATTCGGTTTTCCTTCCAATTTTTAAATTCCTAAACTTTACGTTCGTTGCAAACCGTGTGCAAAATTTTACAAAATTTTGTTTCATTTTTTCCCGCACGTACGATCGGAATCTGCCGGTTATTTAAAATATTCCTCGCGCTTATTAACCTCGTTGCGACACGGTCAAACCTCTCCCGCTGTTCCAATTGCGTTTTTCGGACTCGCCACGGACGAAGAGCGAGCGGGGGAAGGGGAAAAAAGGAGAGAAGAAACAAACAAACGGATTACTTCGTGTAGCAAAAATTCACTAGAAAAATTCGATTCGCGCTTCGTGCGTGCCTGCGGCAACGGGGGGGGGAAAAAAAAAAACTTGTCGATCCGCATCGGTACAAGCGCTATTTTGAAATTGAACGGCGAAAGGGAAAAAGGACAGAGCTTCGGTGAAATGAAGGGAAATCACTGGAAACGGAAACGGAGAGAGGGAGGGGGAACCAATCGCAACAGCGTCGACGAGAAATTTCACTCGACGCAGCAGCTCGAGGAGAGAAATGGGAATCCGCGCGCGGAAAAGAAATGATCGAATTTGCCCGCAGCCTCGAGCAAAAAATTTGCGCAACCGGCTCGCAATTTGTTAAATGCGCTCGCGGATCGCGCGACCAAACAATCACTCGGAGAGTGGAGGGCTGAACAGAGAAAAAGAGAGAGCGTTGGATGATATCGATGCAGCTGGTATACATACACGTCTAAGCGCGTCGTTTCGTTCGCGGAACGCGGGTCAAAATTCAGGGGTGGGGGGGGGGGAGGAAAAAGAAAAACCCACCACGATATCGTTCCATTAGCCAGAAATTTGCGAAAAACAGAGGCGAAAACCATTACTTAAGCGAAAAAGGAAGGAGACGGGGCGAGGCTGGGCTGCTTTTCATGGCGTTGCGCGAGAACAATCGCCCTGCACCGGCGACCAAAAGAGTAAGGGTTGGGGGAGGAACTTTGGACAGACGACGATTCTTCGACGTAGCCGGGTCCCTCTCCAGCCGCCATCCGGCCTTCCATCATGGTAACGTCATGGAAAACAATGAGAGAAACGGGCCACGGTAATCCCGCGAGCGCGCGCACACGCTCGCAACTTACTTTTCAATGAAAATTTATTACCGAGCGGCGAGTTTTGATAATCCCTTTTCGTTGACTTCACGGTGAAACGGAGAGGCCGTCACCGTTTTGCGAAAACTCGGGCTAAAGCTGCGTTTTGTTCCCCCTTGGCTGATATTTTGCCTGCTAATCGCGTCGATAGTCTCGCGATCAGCCAGAGCTGCGGAATTAGTTAAGCCGAGTTGTTGAGTCGAGGATCCTTTCGACGAATTCCGAATGGTTTTCGTTCAGCCGAGGCAAAGGAGGAAACGATCGGCGGCAGATTTGTCTCGGGACGAAGTCGAAAGTCGAGTAATTCCTTCCAGGGAGTCGGTGATCGGAATCGTTTTGGAAACCGTGCTTCCTTTCGATCGAGCCGAGTCTGTTTGATCGAGCTGTCCCGGTGTCCCGGCGCCGGCGAGAAGTATTCAAAAAACGAAAAACGAGAGAGGGGGAATAACAAACAGCCTTGGCTCGCTGTTTGACGATTCACCGCGCGACGAAACATTCGCGAAATTGGAAACGACCTCAACGTGAGATAAATTTATTTCTCTCCCGCCCTTCCTCGTTCCTCCCGCAACGATACGCTACCTGCTGCGCTTTTATTTACGAAAACTGCAATTTGATAGGGTAAAGCCGGTTGCCCACTGTATTTGGCAATGAATGAAAAATCGGATGGCAGAAAAAGAAAAAAAATTCGCACAAGGCTGAACCTCTTAATTGGACTTTATAATGACCAAACAGAGTTTTTGAAAAAATTGTTTAGCTCAGGGGAAAGCAGAATTTTCTGCAGGTATGCAAAAACTCAGTTTTGCTCTATAAGGGTAGGTAAACCCGGGTAGCCATTAAAACACGTACGAAATGCAATATAGTTATAAAAGTTTTATTTTTGTTAGTTAAGACAATTATTTTTAATATTTTTTTTAGCAAATATATAGGTGTTCTATTATAAAAAGGTCTGTCTTGTAAAAAGTTATGTTAATTTCTAGTTTAGGAACTTTGACTGTATTTATAAAAAATTTAAACTATTTTAACGTATACATATATATATATACGTATATCATAATTAACAGAACGTCGACACTTGTACATATCACACGTGCCTGTCCACAACGTACAGTGCATCGAGTCCATTGTTCTTTGGATTTGGAATGGGTCAAAATACTCTGTAAGAACTGTAGAATATAAATATTACTCGTCTGAATGGATAAAAATGAATCCTGGAAAAAAAAACAATCACTCGAATCACGAAACATTCAAGACTCTTCAAGCCGAAATTGTTGACACTACGATGTTGATTGCTTCCGAAACTTGTAAAATAATATAATTCGTGGAATCCACCCAATATCGTGCCACCCAGTTCGATTACATATCGAAGCTTCTATTTTATTAAAACAACGGGTTGACCCTACTTTCCCCTACTCTAATTTCTCGCAATTCAGACGCCATTCCACCCTTCTCTCGAACGAATAATTTCGCCGTGAAATTCCAATCGTCCCCGTTTCGCAACGAAATCGAGATCGCGGTCAGATTTTCTTTCGTCGTAAAAAGTACATTCGGAGAAGCAAAATTGATCGCGTGACATTCCCCCTTTCGCGTACGAAATGCGATTACCGTGCGGACTGGATTTTACAAACGATTTCCTTTTAAGGGCAGACAGTTACGAATTCCTCCGAATCCGCGGTAATGACTCGGAATTTGGCTACAGATGTTGCCAACTCAACGTCCGGGGCTTGGCAGCTTATGGCATCGAGTGCACGAGCTCCAAGTTCCACGCGTTATGTCTGGCGCGACCAGATGTTATCAACGCTGCGGCTGGTGTTTCTAAATCGTCTCGTCGCGTTTACCTCGTCTTCGAAACGACGATACGCGTAAAGCGTAGAACGCTCGACGAGAAGTTCGCTTTCGAACGTTTAAAAATTGCGAGGGAATATTCTGGCTTAATCAATCAATAATCAGGCCTGACAGTATTACCTTAGTGCTTAAAAATATTCGGATTTTTAATACGCTGTTTAAAAAAAAGATGCTTTTTCGCAAAATGGCACACACCATTAAATTCTTTGTTAAAAAGCACTAATTTCATCGATTTACACAAAAGTGATATCTTCAATAATTTCCGAGATACTTGACAAAGGTTTAGGTTAGGTGGCTAACTGGCGGTGGTGCTTCTCCCTCCACTGCGTCGATGTCTCCACTTGCTTGGTAAGGTACAGACTGAGAAAGTGGGGCGCATGCGCAACGAGGAAATACAGTGGAGGGGGTAGCGATCAGGAAAGTAGGGGCAAGAGTCGCCAGTCAGTCCGCTCTGTTCTAACAAGGAAACATACCGAAGTGTGCATCACCAATTTTGATGAAATTTGGCAATATATTTAACCCGTATTTGTCTTTTATCGGCAATCCCCATAAATTTAGTCAGTTTCAAGTGCGATGAAATCTTCCGCACCAAATTTTGACAAACATTCCCCCTATATTTAAGACATCCTCTGTTCTACGACTCTTCAGAGTCCTTTGTAAAGAACAATCCAAGGATCGATATAAAAGGGGACTTTGAGGAAATCAGAGGTGTTAATCATATTCAACAGCATTCAGCAGTAGTATTTTTGCGCATGACAGATATTCAATACGGCAGAGTATCGAGACGGTAAAATGGTAATTTTTTGACATTTTCGATTCAAACAAGTATCTGATAGAAGCCATTAGGCTTAGCACGCAATAAAAATAGTCCACAGCAAACATGTTCCGCAGCAAAGGACACACGCAAAGGTGCACCAGTCGCAAGTATCCTCAACACTACGTGTCATTCCTTTACGTGAAATCGCTCGACGGAGCTCGACATTTTCGGCAATTTCGCATTTCCGCGAGTCTAGCGAGTGCTCGCGCGATAGAATCGCGCAAATTGCCGCGCAATTTCGCGTAACAGTCGCCGAGGGGGGAAGACTTTCTCGAATTTTGCGGCAGTGGGAACGACTTTTCCGGGTGGGTGAAGAATGGCCGCGAGCACTGGCAACGCGGCTGTGTTTCCCTCCGTCGAGGACGACGCGTCGTCTCGCTTCGTCTCGTCTCGGAGGTGGAAAAGCTCGGTGACAGATGCGAGACATTTAGCAGCGGGCTGGCTGCCGCGCAACGGTCCGTTCGCCGCTTAATCAATCTAAGGTGTCGGGGGGTATTACCAGGCCGGCAACCTGGGCGAGCTTTTAGCAAATTCACGAAGACCAGCCGGGTCAGCACGCGCGACAAACGCTCGAGACTCGCGTCGATACTCCTCCCCGACTTTCGTCTCCTCTCTTTCCGCGGCCTGCGCAACGCAAATTTCACCCGCGGGAATTGCACGCACCGACCGAGCCCCCTTAAAAACCGGGGACCCGGCACGGAGATTAATCGTTTCGTGGATAATTTGCTGGTCGTCGAGCCGGAGCGTCGAGAATGTATATACGCCGAGAAAAATCGAAACCACCGCCGGTCGAGTGAAAGCCGAAAAACTGGGCAAAATTGCCCAATTCGATGGAAAGGCTACTCTTCGGAAAGACGTTTGGAGGAGTTTGAAAGTATCTTACGTCGACATTCTCACACAGCGGCGGGGGTTAACGCGATCGTCCCTTTCTGATATCTATCTCGCCGAAGATAATATTATCAATTTACGACGTTCGAAGGTAATGACCCTCGAACGATCCTTTGCACCAAGTGGCGTAGATGCCAAGTAGTGTAAGTCCGTTGCTAATTGATTTTGCGGCTGCAAGTGCCCCGGCGTCTATATGACGTTCATTAACTCGCTCGGCCAAAATTCATTTTCTCCGTAACGTGGAGGATTCGTTTCGTGGATTTGCAACGCGATGCGCCGAGAGAAAATATCGACGATATCCACCGAATTCGTTACGCTCTGACGTGCGTGGCAACGCTTTAAACGAATAAACACGTACACGTACGTACGTCTCTTCTTTTCCGGCAAATATTCATATCCAGATTCGTCTAATTGGAACACACCGCCTCCCCCTCCATCCTCCTGTTTAGTTTTTGTTTTTCCTTACGGAGGGAATTTTACACGAATTCAACGCAATCGTAAAAACCCTGCGCAAACACGGGGTACCTCTAAGCTCGCAACAACATTTTTCATATTGTCAACTTTGAAAATTGCCCAGAGATCGCACGCAATGGCAATTTTCCTGCTCTTTGACGGAGTTAATTAAACCTCTCTCCGGCACGAAATGTACGTAAGCCAGATATGTACGTAACTTTCCGGCTCACAATCAGATCCGTAGAGACTAAAATTACGCCACGGCGTACGGCCGTACAGCAGCTGTTTTATTACACGCGACGCGCGTTACTCATTTTTGATAAATTCACCGCGTGCTGCTCTCCCCTCCTGTTTCGTCAATTTTACAAGTTATCATTTTCTGTGAACGCGTGTTCTCCTTTTGTTTCCTCGATTTACGCGATTTACGCGATTGTCGCGCCGTTCCAGGTGATGCCTTTGTTATTCTTCAGCGCGGTGAGAACGCGACGGTTTGGGGTCATGTCGGTAAGGTAGGATACTAGCGAGACTATTCGTCAGTGGGGCTTGATGGCGGCGCGATCCCCCTCCCCTTTTACTGACCCCCAGACGCTTGGGTGGGGAGCCTCTAAGGCGCTACTTAACCTAGCGATCGCCATCGATCCATCGGTAAGCTGCGTCTGTCTGTCTTTATAAATCAGTTTATTGAGTATCGTCTAAATTTACAGTTATCTCCGATAAACACGAGATTACAATTTATTTCATCTGCTTCTTAACGGTCCAGTTACTAGACATCTCTAAGGCATTGCATCGCAGCAATAATTCTTACGTTTTCTCTATATATTAATTTTGTCTTAACTCTACTATTGCGAAAGGGAGAGATTGAAATTGAAATTGAAGTGAAACAGTGGGACTTGAACGCAAAGACCCGCAGTGATGTAGGAACTCCAAGACGTCGCACAATTTCCTTACGACGCGGTCTACACGAAGAACGCTCGCGTTGTCTACGGGCTCCAAATAACATTTTTCAAACACGTGGGGACGTTCGGAGGACACACGGCTGTCCTCCTCCATTCTGCGCCTCTTCTTTTCTCTCAACTTGCTGCACGCGCGTAACTTTCTTGTCCCTTCCTGTCTCGTTTCGTTACCTCTCGACGGTCTAAATTGCCCTCGGTACCGAACTTCTAACGTCTCTCCTCTACCACTTCCTACATTTCCTATGTTTCCTCACGCGTTTCCTATGACAAAGTACGCCGTGAAACGACATCTCGATGATATTGTTTCGAGAATGTAGCGCCTGGTTCCAAACGTGGGGGGGGGGCACACTCCCACAGGCGGGTAATTCGAAAACGAGTTATCAACGGTGAATTTTTTTGCATCACTTTAAATGAAAATGTAACTTTCTAGTTTTCGTATCTCGTGTTTGGACCTTTTAGGCTTCCTCCACTTGTCGAAAATTCACTTTTTGAATAACAAGCGCAAGAGAAAAATTGTTCAGCAACGTCGAAATTCTTTTCGAAACGAACGAAAGATTTAACTTCGTTTCTATAGTATTTTTTAATCTGTTTAAATTTTCAAAGACGCCGACGAACGCACTTGCGGAGGAAGTTTTGCTCGGAGCGAATCGAACACGAACTCGTAGAGGCAACTGATTGAAAATCGTTCCTGGCAGTTTCGCGCGATCGCTCGACCTCGGTTTCGTATGAAAATTGAAAACGTTATTCGTTATTCCTTCGTTTCTCGCGTCCTTCCTTTTGGTACAAAAATTCTCAGCGAAAAAACGTCGAATATCGTAAATTCGAGAAACGTTTCATCCCCCCAGCTCGTCGTCGAGCGACGAACTCGCGTTCGAAGGGAAAACAAGTACGTTCCCGTCGTCGTTTTTCGAGCTTCGAGCGAAAACATTTCACGCAGTTAGCGCTCCACGCGGGATTTGAAACCTCGAAGGAAACTTGGTATTTCACTTTGGAAGGTTCGCACGAACATTATGACGTATCGCGTATCGTGCAGGAAACGAAGTTGCGTTGAAATTTTCGAAGCGTGCCATTCGTTCAACGATAATAATACGGATATCATACTTTTGTTTCGTTTCGCGCAAAATTCAATTATCGCGTTTACCTTGAAAACCGAGTACGGCGTCAAGGTAAAAATATTCAGATCGGAAGACGCGACACTGCAAAAGCTGGGAATTATTGTAACAGAACCAGAGAATCAGAGAAATTTGTGCGGAAATATTAAGATAAGTCTGAGTGAAATCTCATTGCGTAGGTTATACATCAATTTTCAGGATGTAGGATATACAGATATCAATTTTCAGCCCTTTTCAGTGGCATATTGTATCTCATTGCATTACATTAATCGTTTTTGTTTATTTTCATTTTGAGAACAAAATGAGGTTATGTATAATGTCTGTTGCAATAACTGTACGAAAATGAGAGAAATTTGGGCTGAAATATCAAAATAAATCTAAGTGAGATTTCTTTACGTGGGTTATGAAATGTTAATTTTCAGCTTTCCTTTTAATGGTAACATTGTACATTATCGTTGCATTATATTATATCATTATATTATATTAATCGTTTATTTTCATTCGAAAAGCAAAGTGAGGTTATGTGTAATGTGTATAACTGAAGAGTCCGTACTCATCCTTCAAACTATAATTTACCAACATTTTATCAGAAACTAATCAATTTTTCGGAACACAGAATTATAGGATTTTGAGGTTATGGTTGCATTTCTATAATGAGACGTAGTAATATAGCGTTTTGAGGTTATAGTTACATTCGTATCATTATAATAAGAAACAAGCGAATTTGATCCATCATGAAACTGTGCGTAACAATTAGTAAATATTTTTCTAGAGAATCGTGCTGACTGAATATAAAAGAAAATCTAACAACAAAGAATTATAGACAAATGAGGGACTGTATGAAATGCTCTAGACGCAGTTTATAAATTTATACATGTATCTACTATCTTCAAAAATATTTTCTTTTTTTAAATATTGATTACACGTAAGGTATAATAATTTTTTGGAAAAAAAAAGTGGGCCATCACTCGCTCTACATAACACTTTTCTCGCTCTCTCCGTTGAATGTCGTCTCAACAACACTTTGCGCAGCAAACGCGACGCGTCTTTTCTCCTTTTTTTAATTTTGATTCCATCGACGTCGTGAAGTGGGGAACGAAAGATACGAGTAATGTAATTTACATTGAAATGACGGCGGGCAAGGAAGAGGAAGAAAAGAAAAAAGGAAAAGCAAAGGTAAAAGTAAAAGTAAAGGCAACAGCGGATCGAGAGAGAGAGAGAGAGGCGTCTCGTTGAGCGGTGCGCCGTTGCGAAGGCAGGGTAGGGGCGGTGGTTCGTCGATTAAAGGAAACGAGCAATCGAAGAAGGGAGCGGGGGGGGGGGGCGCAACGTCGGGAAAAGCTGAAAAAGAGAAGAGGGGCGAAGGGCGGGCGAGCGGGGAAGCCCGGGGCAGGGCGCTCGTTAGATGCATTTTAACGCTATCAGAAATTCCTTGCTCCGCGTGCAACCGTCGCTCCTTTCATCGCGCCAGACACCCGGAGCAATGAATTTACACAGTATTTCGTTCCGAGTTTTAATCTCGTTTCACTCAATTTCGCCCTTAGCCGGGCTTCGCTTCTCCTTAAGTCACGGTAATGAGCGAACACGCTTCGAGGAGCACCCTCTCCGCGGTGTGTACTTTACGCTCGAGAGAAGAGCCTTCGCTCCGACGTTCTCCGAATTACACCGTGATGATGTGCTCCATAAATCAGACGCAGTTATTTATACACGCGCCCGGACAAAAACCGCTTTGACATCTTCCATGGCCGAAATTTTTCTATTCTTTCTTTTTCACCTCGGGAAGGGTCTAAATTTCGCTAAATTTCTTCCTCAAGCAGCGTCCATCGTTCGCCGACCCGTTTCGTTGCGAGACGTTCAAGCTCCCTGAAATCTTCTCTACTCGACACGGTCGACAACTCCGAGAAGCGAAAGAACAATCGATTCATCGATCGATGAAAAAAGAAAAAACTGAAGCCACGCAACGAAACTCGGTATCGTTTCGAGCCCCCTTCAGCGGTTTCGACAGGGGTTTCGCTCCCGTTCCCGGACAACTATTTACACAGTTTCCCCCGAACACGCTCGCCGACCGAAAAGGCCAGGAGATTTCATTTCGAGGCTGAAACGTCTGCTCGATTCACGGCGAAAACAACGGGATACCTTGTTAGGAAACTCGTACATCATCCGCATCAGAGATCCTCTCCTCCGTAATGTTCGCCCCATTGTTGCACGTTCGATGTTCCGTTGCGGATCTCTCCGGTGTCTCGCGCGCGTGTTCAAATTATTGGCAAAATACTTTTGCAATTAGTTGGCTCTTTTTCAACATCGTACGAAACACTTTGAGCGAAAAAACTGCACCACTTGTACCCCAGTGCGATTCGTCTCGCTGAAAGGCCCAGAAGCAACTGTTCCGACTAGGAAATGAAGACGACTTTTTTGCCATAAAATTTTATCGATGTGCAAACATCTGAATCGATACAAGACAAATTACAAGCGCGATCGCTCGGTACCAGACAACGCCACTCCTACTCGAGGTCTACTCCACGCCTCCTCACGAATCACGTGACCCAAATCAAACCAATCGCTAATTTTCGTTGCATCAGCGTTGCACCTGAAGAGGCCCGATTTTCTGGGTTACCCCTGCTAAAATCACTTTCAGTGATAAAATTCACGTTAAAAATCGTGAATTTTTGACCGGCGAGGTATTCGAGAGAAGAGTATCGGTTAGTGTATATCGATCGGATACAGGATACTCGGAGAGGACAATGGATTCGCGCACGAAACACAACGTGCATCAGTCACGCGCGATCTGTTTTCCACGCAACCGCCTCGGGACTATTCGTGGCGATGGCCCGAAATTCGCGACAAAAGGCGAGGCCTTGAATTTAAGATGGACGTCATCCCTCGCGAGGAATAAAATCAAGCGAAGAAAGGGGAGGAGACACAATCGGAGAAGGAGAATGGGAAGTTAGACGGAAGCCGCGCAGGAATGAATTGAATAATTGAACGAACGACGGGACAGAGCGAAGAGTCGAAACGAGTTCGTTCCGACGGTGGTTCCGAAAAATTCCCAGCTCTACTACGATTTCACCTTGCTCCGCGTCCTCTCGCGCGAGCTTTTCCGTCGCATTTACGTCACGTCAGGAAACATCCCGGCGGATGACGTCGAAAAATAATTTCCGCCTCGACGTTCGACAGGAATTTCCTTTTCTTCTTTCGTTTTTCCTTTCATCCCCCCTTTCTCCCCCCCTCTCTCTCTCTCTCTGTCTGTCTCTCTCTCTGTCTCGCGCTCGCTGCACGCATAACGACGAAGGCGAGGGTTTCTTCGACTTTCTATTTTTAAAAAATTCCTACGGCAATTCTGTTTGACGCGGCGCTAGTCGACACTGCGATTTCCAGGGAATAGAACGCCGCGCCGGTACCCAGCTGGAAATCGACGTCGCGGCGGCGGCGGCGACGACGATCAGTTAAAACGTCCAAGGCGTTCGAGGCTACAAACAGTGGATGGAGGAAGTGGATTTATACTCTGACGATGTTCCGATCAATTTCCGCTGCTCTCCTTCGTGAGGAGGTAATTAAACGATCGATTAAATATCGCGGGCGAAGCCCAACGGTCAAACGCAAGACCCAATTCTCCAGCAGGAACTAACAATGCCCAACAAATTGAATATAAGAGTGTAAATTGCCGACAACTCTTTTTAATAAAGCCGCGCCGGCTTCGTTTGTTTATACGTCGGTAATTATGAAAGTGGTCCAAGTCAAGAATTTAAAAAAAAAAAATTGAATCTATCAGTATAAGAATCAATTACATTAGAAATAAAATATGAATTAACAGATTTGATTTAAATTTTTTTTATAACAAGAAACGTACAGAAGTATCTTTTTAATTCATTTAAAAACGCTAAATATCTCGAAATGAAAAATATACGATTTAGGCCACTTTCGTGTATACCTAACGCGAGTACTGTGGCCTCGACGCTCTCAACGGAGTGGGGTGATCGGCGCAGTGGAGGGGATAGCGCTAGCGATCGGAAGAGTGGGGGAGAGGCAAGAGTCGCCAGTTCGCCACCTCTTAAGTGAGTTTAAATAATCCTCAGACTCGTGACGGAAACACGATGTCAGTGCGAACGAGCTTAAAGCGAATTCGTTTTATACGAGGTGTCAGATATTAGATATTATATTGTCGCGATAACAATTTGTCAGCGCGAGATTCCACTCGTCAAGCGTTATATATCTACGTGCGTGTCTATCTGCACGCGACGTCTATCGGTACCCGAGCGCATTGTGCAACGGCTCGGTCTCGGTTCGCGCAAAAGTTCCAGCCAACTCGTAATAGTTTCGTCGATTTATAATTATCCACCCTTCCGGGAGACTAATGCGAAGCCGGCATTCACCGGGAGAGACGACGCGGCGACGGCATTGGCCGACAGAAGAACGTGCTTGGACTTGGCGAGTACAGAATTATCGGTGGGAGAGATTAGTATGGTCGATTGTTGCGTAATTGCGGATGGATGGTCGTTACTTTCCGCCGCATTTTTCACGGTAAAAAAAAAAAAAGTCAATCTTTCGAGTTTAATTTTTCTTTTCTCTACGAAACCATTTCAGGGTTTAGAGGACCCTTTAAAACTCTGGAATCTAGAAATGTGAAGCTAATTCTTGTAATTATTGATTACAGAGTAGTATTAGTAAATGAAGGATTTAAGTTATTGTTTTATAAGCATCAACGAGCGTGTTTCGACTATTCCCTCTTCGTTGGGAAGCCTCCTCGAGCCGGGAATATTTTACAAGTTTCGCGATGATGTAATGGCTTCGGGGCAATGTCGTTTCGTCCGGCAAAAGTGTATCAAAGTTACATAAAGGAATTTACGTCGAATAATAAGAATTGTTTGCCCGTCTTTCCATTTCATTCCGAGAACTTTTCCCGATCGACCTCCCCGACAAGCAAACGAAAAGAGAGGAAAAAAAGAACCAGCGCCGCGACGCTAATACACGGTGCAACAAGCGGCGCAGCTTGTAGCGCGCGTTGTAGCGTTTCACTTCCTCGACGTCGATTGTTCTCTACGTCGCCCACTTAAAGCTCAATTAATCGAATTCATTAGGGAAGGAGTACGACTCTGGCAAATTGCCGTATTTTATTATTAAACTCTTCGCTCGAGAGCGAACGCTCTGTTTGCAAAGTTGATTATTAATTGCACAGCGAAATGATTAAGAAGTAATCAAGAACCGTGGAAAATAAATCGTCGAAAACTAATAAGAAGGCCAGAAGCGCGCGCGCGCGCGAGAGAGAGAGAGAGAGGTGTACTCGTCGTAAGGACGCTGAAGATTAATTATAACCGAAGGTCCATTTAATTAAAAAAGTTTCCCGTTAATTGCAAACGACAGATTAATCGATCGGAAGGGAGCGCGTAACAGTTATTAGTCCGGGAGGCTCCTTGCGGACGAAACTTGCGATCCACGCGGCTCCGCTTATTAGATACGCTCTCGCAGTTTGTTTGAAAAACAGTTTGGAAAATTTTTTTAGTTCAAGAGGCAGCCGACTCTCGACTTTTGCAAAATTACCAAGCCCGAGATATCCACCTTTCGACTAATTTCGATTTACATCGACTTACATCGGGCTGTAATAAGGGCGCTTTGTCCTCGTTTCGCGAGCGAGGGGGGAGGGAAAAGGCGACGTTGACAAGGTATCAGCGCGTTTCACGGAAAGGGAGGAATCGCCGATGCGAGTACAGAGATGCAGACGCGCGGGGGCGATTATAGCGGCACGACACCGCGAAATAAAGGACATTCTTTTACGAGCCAGGGATCAGATCGTTTTTACAACGATCCAATTTCTTGCACGCCAAGGCCCCCGCTGTTACGCTGTTACGATGATCGCCGAGCGCTGGCAAGTGCGCGTCGAGCACGAACCCCCGTCTCGTGTCACGACAGACCTTCTTTTTTTTTCAATTTACAACCGTTCTACCGTAATCGCGTTCCAATTCCAGCATGGACGACTGTCCGAAATTTATGCCGTCTTTTTACGAACGAGACTGCGAATTACACTTGTTAAGGAGAAAGGGGGAAATGTCTCGTCTTGTTATCGGTCGTAGATTGTTCTTTTTTTTTTTTTCCTATTATTACAACGCGACGCGTAATTGCGTTCTAATTTCTATCTGCGATCCAGCGCAAGACTGTTAGAAATTTATATCTTTTTTTTTTTTTATGAACGAGACTCCAAACGGCACTGAAAACTTATTGGGAAGAAAGAGAAAAATTTCATTTTATCGATGGTTGTAAATTTACAATGTGATAGAATCCAAATTATCAGAAATTTAATGATAACAAATATATTAAATATAATAAATATTGTAATAAATATAATATAACATGAAATAATAAATATTATTATGATTACATATAAGAAAGAGAATCCTTTGTTTCTTCTTCTTGCATATTTTTTTCAAACAAACTGACACAGTTGTTCACATCGTTATGAGTTAGAAGCCTATTAATCGGTTGAATTATTAAATTTCCCACAATTTCTATTTTTCCTCTCTGCACAGTTATCGGGTAGAAATCTTAGTAGAAACTTTAAAGCCGATTCGTAGTTGAATCGTTGCCGAAATTTGGAAGCGCCGACTTCCATCGATGAACGTCGTTGAAGAACGACGAGAACGATCGAGAGAGATTGTCGTATCTTATATATACGTCACATTCTATCGTCATCGTGCCGAAACTGTATTTTATATATCGTATTACCGGTTCTATCGCGGCCGTGGACGTAAAAATAGAGAGCAAAGCTAATTTCGATTTTATCGTCACGCTCTGGGAGATTCCCCTTTGAGAGGAAGCGGGCACTCGATAGCGACAAAACCATTCGTCGAGCCAACGTTCGAAAGGGGTTCAGCCAACCCCAATTGGTCAGCCACCGCGCGATTCCTTTTCCGACTCCTTTCCGATCTGCCGCGACAACAATGGGCCCCGTTCGCGTCGCTCGCGCGACCACCCCGGTTTCGATCACGGCTCGTTCGCAGTCGAAGAACAGCAAAGAATAGCGGCGAGTAGCGAAGAAGAAGGCTCGGTTCGCGCCTTCGTTCGATAAAACTTCAAACCGACAGGAGGGGGGGCAGCCCGGAACTTCGTGTCATTAGATTTTCCCGCTAGTTTGAACAACAACAGATACGGGGGGAGGGGGCAACCGCACGAGCAAGACTCTCCACTCTCTTCATTCTCTTTCCCGACACGTAGTTGTACACTCCGGCGCGGTCCTCCACCGCGCCAGTTTCTTCCCCCTCGTCGGTTTTATTTATCCGCGCCTCCGTTGCCAAATCTTCCCACTCCCTCCTCTCGGGCAAAAGCCTCGTCTCCTCTCGCCTCTTTTATTTTCTCTCCGTTACAATCGGTTTGCTTTCCTTTGCGGCCACCGCCCCCGACCGATGATTTTCATCAGGCGCCCCATTCACCGCCAAGGCCGAACTTTTCTTTCGTCTTCAGCTCGCGTTCCGACGACGCTTCGCTCTACCTCGTCGATCGGATCAACGATTTTTCATCCTATGAAAAATGGTTGCTGTCGCGCTGAGACGGTAACTGGATCGAATGACCGATAATCGGTAAAAAAGGGACCGTAGATTTTTGTGTATCTGCGCGGGAAATTTAACCCCCTTCCGAATTGTTGTGTCGTTTACGCGTGCAGATAGAGAATACCTTTGCGTCGAACGAAAAGGATCGTTATCGGTATTTTTTTACTCTTCGATTTACCACATTTTTTGAATTAAAATTCATTTACGTCTGATCCAAGTTTTACTGCAATTATTGTCGACATTTGCCGGGCGCCTGTAGACGCCTTCAGTTCGATTCGAGCAACGTGAAGTGAGCGCCTTTAGGGCTTTTAAAATTTGCTTTCGAAACACCGTTGGCGCCTATGGACGCTTAACTTTAGAATAGACAGAGGGTTAATTGCGAGCGTAATTGTATTTTAGGTGTACTTTCGATGTGTACAACATTTTTTTCAGAAAAATGGCGTCCACGGTCTACATTTGTTGCATCTACGATCAACACTTTGATGGCCGCACGTTTTTCTCATCGTCGGTGTGCTCGCCACAGGCAATCTTCAAACCGACAATCGTGCTATAATTAATAATTTCGCAAATGTTATCTTGTCAAATTCGAGATTCTTACACATCCCTCTAACTGTGGAATCAATTTAGAGAATTTTCGCCGCATTCGCCGGCTTCTACCTGCACACTTTCAAGAATTTCCCGCGACGAGAACGGTCAGCTAGCGCAACGTATTATCGCGAAGAACAATGGCGCGTCACGCGACCTAAAAACCATGCTCTCGCTCGTACCGACAAAAAAAAAAAAAAAAAGGAAAGGAAGAGAGGAAAAACGAATGCTCTTTTAGAATATCGACGAGTCGGAGAAGGAATAAAATGAAACGAAACTCGTGACGTTTGCGGACGACCGTGCAGCTCGGTGCCATTTGTCGGTAGCGGTAAACGATTCGGTATTTTTATTGGCCTCAGACAATTCCGACTGAAACTGAGCGGATCCAGCCCGACAGTCTGGAATTCCTAGAGACTCTCTTCGTCGACAGACGGTCCGCGACTCGCCAGCGATCGCTTGTGTGTACGGCGGCGGCAAACGCACGCCGTATGTAAATGTTGCTCGGGGTAATCGGAAATTTGCTGGCTATGCTTCGAGACCACGCCTGCCGGAGGAAGCCGGAGATCGACGACTGTTTCCTTCGTCCACCTGCGTACGCAGAGAGCTCGAGAACAGAGAAAGGGGCTCGTAACTTTTAGTTACAGTAGACTGGCGGAAACTTGAAAACAAAAAAAGAAAAGTTCCAACAAAGTCGAGAAATTAATAGTTTAAAAACAAAGTTACAAACTGTATATTTTCTGTTTCGGTTGGAAAGTTGGAGCACATCTGGGGATCTTTGAGAGAGTACATAATTCTTTGATAGTCAAGGCAGGTGTCAAGCACAAGCATGGAAATGAAAAAAGGCTCGTTAATCTCGATAGGAATGAAATTTGAGAAGCTTGATCTCAATGGAAATAAGAAAATTTGTTAAATTGATCGTTAATATATATATATATAGTTTCTTCGACCGAAACAAAGAATCACTTTAGTTAGAATTTTAAAATTATTAATTTTTCGACTTGTGTTTATTAGGACTTTTTTTCATGCGATTCGACGAATATTATCTGTCCTTTTTTCTATTCACCCTATATATATATATATATATTAATTTTCGACACGACGTTGTTTCATGCGACCGAAACAGTTGATAGAACGGCGGAACGAAACTTACTGTTACTACTGGACACATCGTTCGATCATTTCAATCGATGACTCGATTAATTAATTTTTCTTGTCACTTTCATTAACGAGCGCCGGTTATTTTATGGATTTATCCAGGTATTTCCTTTCTCTGTTTACTCAGAACGCATTGGAAAACGGACGTAACCCAGGGGCCGCTGGAATAAAATTCGTTTCCGAACCCTGAGCAGACAAAGTCGAAAATTTGTTAAATAGCCGCGCGCGTGACTTGGAATTAACACAGATAAATTTCGTTTCATCTCGCGTCTTGCTCGTCAAGCCGTGTAATTTTCCGTTGAACATTTATTAGAACCGTAGAAATTGCGTGGAAAAGTGGGTTGCATATTTCCACCCCTTTGAAAAATAAAATTCCCGCGCGCGCTGCTCCCCAGCGAGCAAATTTCACGCTTCCGACCTTTCGCGAATCTTCTCTTTTCCCCAAGTTTGCCAGATTTTTTTTCTATCAACGCCGTTAACGAACGCGTTGCGTATAAATATGCACATATCGAGTTGGAGAAGCTGAAAGCTGCAATCGCATCGCTTTTCGGTGCACGTGCAAGTGCAGGGATTTTCGTCCTTCTATTTATCTCTCGTTGTCAGCGATAATTGTAATTTACAACAGAAAGGACGCTGGTGAGTTGACGGGAAAAACAAGTGAATCCGTCGTCTCTGCAGTCTTTTATTGCGCGTTATTTATTTTATACACGCACGGTATACTATGGTATTCCGTAATACTCGAAGCATCTAAAATGATCACGCGTAATTATGCGATTGTTTTTTGCTTAATGCACACGTTGGAAAGAAATGTTTGCCCGTAGTTATTTACCTTTAGCACCTGGGTAAACCTAACCTAAACCTAACCTAAAAATTTCCATGTGATCTTCATGCAGATTCTTTCTATTTCGAATAACGAAATTAGAAACACTTTTTTAACACTAGAACTACCAAAAGTGATCAAAACGACTAATTTATAACGTTTCGGAATATAATTCTGATTTACAACGTTGCACTTTTCATTGATTTGGACAGTCTTTATCCAAAATACACGAATAATTGTATTATAAACTGCGCCCTCTAATTTCTTTGATACAATTTTTACAATTTAGTCATTGGGTAGTTAATAATAATCTAAAAATGCATCTCTCTGCATATTAATTTTCTTCTCTGTCTCCACTAACATCGATCAAAGCAATCCCCGTTGCGAAGTTTTCAAATTTTTCTCAGACGAACAAAAAGTGAATAAAGTTTTGAGTAAATGCTGAAAATGCTTAAGCACTTTACCCTGAATAATAAGAAAATTCTCTTCTCATTAAAATTCGTTAAAAACCGTCGAGGCCGCGCAAGATTCGACGCCTGCTAGGCAAATGCGTGCCATGTGTAAGTGTTATCTGCAGCTTGCTCGTAGCAAGCAGGTTCAGAGACAAGTGCAGAAAGACGCAGGATAAGCTCAGGTTTACGGCTACGACTGATACTGCGCGCCACCCTGCCCTGTCCCAAGGTTACACGCAGAAAACCGTCCGCGGTGATCGATGGAGACGATCGAGCGTTAAACGACGGAGGCTTTGCTCGTTTCTTCGATCGAAACGTTTGAAAGAGAAATCGACACGACTTGACTCGGTTCCTCTTCTTTCTTTTCCTTTCGAGTCGATTTCCTTACGGTTACGCGTCGAATAATTCAAAACGACAACGCTTGTTCGATTAGAAAGAAACTCTCGAAGAAAGCGAAGAACGTGTCCCCGTGCTACCGGCAATCTATAATAATAACGAAAGACACGGCTAATTTAGCGAATTTACCGTATTCGTGATGCTTTCTTTCTCTCGAGAGTTGGAACGAGAACGCCGGTCAAAGTACTGACCCGTACGCGTCCAAAAAGGGGTTAACAATACGTTGCCTCTTCGGGACGGGCCACAAAACACAGAGAAATTTTCTACAGCTGGTTGGAGCTAGCCACGCCATTAGCGGCGAGTTGAGAACCACTGGGACGTGAAATCGGATGGGGAGGAAAAATTGTGCCGAGTGCATTCGCGGGATGAAAACGGTGAAAACAGAGGAGGACCTTCTTCTTCTTTGGAGAAATTCGCGATTTAACGCGACTGACCTTGACTCGTCGTTTCCACGTTTTTTTTTTTTTACATTTCCATGCTCGACGTCTCGAACGCGCGAACATCGACTCGCTTAATCGGGCACTTTGTCAAGTCGACGATCAAATTCATTCGCTTCGAAATAACGAACGGGACAGGAAGGGATCTTGGGGGAAAAAATTACAGTGACGAAGATCTCTCGCCGGTAGTGGACTTGATTAAAACGAAGAGCACGCGTTTTAATTAAAACTCGCCGCAAAGAGTTTACGGAATGACGTTTTCAACGTGCTTTCACGCGCGAGACGTTCGCGACTTTGTTAATGAAACGAAAAAACGTTGCGTGCTAAAACGCGAAAAAAGATCGGGGGACGATCGGTGCTTAAAGCGATAAAGTCCCAGTACTTTCCAAAAATCCCCGAAAACTACGACAGAGATCTTTACTCCAGCCTTTACTAGTTAGCTAACTGAGAAACCACTCTTTCGGTCGTAATACTTCGATAATTTCTCACTTGGTGAGGAATTAAAGGATCAAAACGAGGCTAATAATTTCTGTCTGATCAGTCGCTACTTAGTTACTTACTTACTTTATAAGACCTCACTTGGAGGTGGCTAACTGGCGGCCCTTGCCTCCACTCTTTTGATCGCTAGCGCTACCCCCTCCACTGCATCGATCGCCCCACTCCTCGCTACTCTGGTGGAGGGGGTAGCGCTAGCGACCAGAAAAGTGGGGGCAAAGGCCCAGCTCTGACTCGCAACGTCTAGCGATCCTACCAAACTAGGTCTTCGAAATTATCGCGCGTTTATTTTTTGAGACTCAACCCTGTGACTCCTACACTGTGATGACACAACCGTGGTCAAGGATGTTACAATGTCAATTTCAAGTTTGCTTGAAATGGAAAAAGAATGCTCTCCTCTTTTTTTAAATTTATGTTTCTTTGACAAATCAAAGAAAGCATATCACATGTGACAATGGTCGACATCCGACAGCTGTAAATTTGTACTGAAACCGCTGTTCATCGAGAAAGATCGTTTCGAGTGAATCGCTAATCCTCGAGTGAAAATTGAAACCTCTCTCGTCCTTCTATCCCCGGCCCCCGGAGTCTTCGACGTTGATGTAAACGTGAATATTGAATCGCATTACTCACGGTCGATAAGCGGCGACATGACAGTATGCACTTGAGCAACAAATTTAAAGCAAACGTCATACATACGGGAGCGGGATGATGTTGGCATTTGTTACTGTGTCAGTTCACCTAATCCGCCCATCGATCAATGAATTTTATCGTGTGTTAATTCCACGCGACGCGATACCTCGGCCTTTTTATGCCTTTTTCACATAACGGCCGCAGCTTGTATTTTCACTATTCGCGTACGTCGTTGTCGTAAATTTCGCAAGCCGTAAAATTCGATATGTAAATTTTGCATGCTATAAAATTGCAGGATATATCGTCGAGAGCACGATGATGTTAATATTTCAGAACGTTAACATGTCACTTAACGAAAATCGTTCCTCGCAGCCACGGGAAAAATATCAGACCCTTCCGAAGGCGATATCTATCAGTCTGGATCGTTTTTCGTAATATTTCAAAAAAATATCGCTCTCTAAAAGAAACGTCAAAGACTAGAGAGTTCCACAACGCGACGAAACTCACTCTGCAAATTGCACCAAATCAATCAAACTGTTGCAACTTGATTACAATTGGATGTTTGACTGCATTCATTTCCAATTAATATACTTATCCATTAAAAAACGAAAGATATATAACGTAGATATACAGGGTGTCTCGCGACGTCTAGTCAATGAAATAGAAGGTGAGGCCGAGTTTGAAAATTTATCAGCTAATGTGTCTAAATTTGGCCAGAGGATATTCCACGCGCAAAAATAAGTCAAAACTGTGGAATAAAATTTCGATAAATTTTCAACTCGAAATTTCCTCGAAAACGGAGCATTTCGCGGGAAAATTTTATTAGCTAAATTCGAGTGTACTCGATAAATTTTCAAACTCGAGGCTTCTCTTTCTTTTTGACAGTTTCCTCAATCGCGAGACAAGTGTACACCCTGTACGTTCGATCCAACGATCGAAACTCTTTCCTCGCAGCTGAAAATATTTTCCCCCTTTTCGTTGTTTCGTGCTGTTTATTGCCAATGAAGTTATGATACAATTAACGACACACTATGGGACACCTACCGTCTCTAATTTATCCAGACTGCCGTGTTCAGCGGAACTTGTCGACGATCATCATCAATTCCGTGGGACAAATGTTGCAAAGACACGCATACTGGGTACGCAAGCAGGAAACGGCGCCATGTAAATTTCAGGCTTGCGTAGCAATTCGACGTATCGTTAGCTACTTCCTGAATCGTGCAACGACATGGCCGTAAACCAACAGCCTTCGAGAGGCTGGCCAACGCGGTCGATCTTTAACATCGATCGTTTGATTAACACGACGCGCAATCAATCACCGAAATCATCAACGAACAAGTGGGATTAACAAACAAATTTCGAGCACACGCAACGAGCAGACGTTCATACTCATCGATGATGTAAAAATATCGCTTGGATATTTCTCTCTTTCTCTCATTTTCTCTTCTCACGGATCAACGAAGATTCGCGATTCCATCAGAATTCGCGCGCTTGGTTTTGATACGTTTGACACCTTCCGAAACGTGGTTCCGCGATTCAGAGTTTCAAAGTTCACGAGTGTGGAATTCCACGGGACGAGAATCGCGCGCGTGACAAATTCTCGCAAAGGATAGAGACTGATTTTACTACCGCGAAGCGGTAGCGGACTTTGTTGCGGACACTGTCACAACTGGAACAAAAACGACCGAAAGCGTGACACGCGGCTGGTCGCGGAGTTATGAGAATGCCAATATATCCCGGCGCATTGTCCGCGTATCGACACACGCGTCACAGTCGCCACTCGTCGTTAGAGTAGTCCCCACTTTTCCCCAGTTAATCGTCCGTCGCTGTTCCCACCAATTCTTGTTCAATTGGGACCACTCTGCCTTACCGTAGGGCCGTGTGAAATTTCAACAACACGAAACAAACGATATACAGGGTGGTTCACGTAACTTGCACGTGCCTGAAATAATTTTAAAATTATGCTATCTAATGAAAAATTGTTGTGTGGTTTTAAGAGAGGCGTATGAAAATCTAGCGTATCAATATTTTGTGTGTGTTGAGGTTAATGTTTCTACATTAATGTGCGACAAGCAAATGCTCTCGGCAGTTTTCATCCTCGAGACAAATTGTCGTCAAACATCTTCTTAACGTTAGGTTTAGGATACCAATACTTTTTTACTTGGAATTTAATATTCTTTCGACTTGTGGTGAAAAAAAAATGTAGTCTAATTAAAAAAAAAATAAAGACGACCTGAAAATTACGAAACCCGTATATAACTGAAACTCCTTTAGTTTTCCTTTCTCGAAACCGTACAACTTTTGTATTAAACAGTTTTTCATTGGACGCATAATTTAAAAGTATTTTACATGTGAATCACCCTGTATATCACAGAGAAGATAGAGTGGTGGGGATAAGTGACGCTTACGAGGTCACAAGTGTGGTCACTCGTGAGGACACTACTGTATACATGATACCGACGATCTGGTGTCGATAAAACAGTTGAAGCTCATCCCCCTTCTTTCCTTCGGCGCCAATTCGCACACTTCCTCGCTTAAGCCGTCCGCCTTTGCTCCCAAACTGACGCTCAACCGAGTACTACTGTGCTTCGGTCACGATCCAGCGGTAAATTCGCGCAGCCGATCGACTCCTCCCCGAACCCCGCGTAAACAGCGCGCTTCCAGCCGAGCTATTAGCGACGAAACTTCCCTCGAAATCTTTCGAAAGACGGAAACTTCGGAATAGTTAACCGTTGCAACTTTTCCGGCAGTTGCCCGGGGAATCTAATAACAACGCTGGTACTACGTATCTCCGTCTCCAACTTGGATATTAAACTTTCCAGATAGATATCCATATACAGCACGGGCATCGATATCGCTGCAGGCGTAGCGTGTAATTCGAAAATCGCGTCTGAAAAGCGCATCGCGCGTAAACGCACTCGAGGGGTGTCGGGTCGTTG
Source organism: Melipona beecheii (assembly GCA_032399605.1). Taxonomy (NCBI): domain Eukaryota; kingdom Metazoa; phylum Arthropoda; class Insecta; order Hymenoptera; family Apidae; genus Melipona; species Melipona beecheii. The sequence goes on along the minus strand of JAUCMO010000243.1, from coordinate 1,088,633 downwards.
CGAAAGTTCGTGCCCCCGATTTCGACAGGTGTCGTTGTTCGAGAGTTGCACGTTGTCCCCAATGGGCGGGGAAGTTTAACGTTCCGCCGTTATTCGAACGAGACAAATTTCATCGTTCGAGGCGAATTTCCGAGCGGACGAAACACTCGAAGATGTCGCGAGAGATTCCGCGTGAAGAAACGACACTTGTAATTTGTAACGCTAGAACTACCGAAATGGTCGAAATGGCCATTTGAATATTTTTGTTTTAGATACTTTATAGATATAAAACAGTTTACTTTTTGGAGAATGATTCTTCGTAAAATACATAAGTAAAACCTTGCGTGCCCTATTGTATGTATCATAAAGATTTTGTTTTTTTTTTTTTTTTATTTGAACGTCTCTGACGGAAATTTTACGCTTTAGTCAAAAGAATTTCATGACCTGAACTAGGTTAGGTTTCGCTCGAAAATTTTGAGGAGACAAAAGATCGTCGGTAATGATGCAAACTACGTTTCTGATTGATAACAGAATTTCACAGCCTAAATTAGGTTAGGTTTTCATTCGAAAAGTTTTTGTGTCGCACAAACTTTTGCAAATAAATTGGACCTGGTAAATTAGAAAAGATTTGACGATCGAAGTACCTTTTATTTACTTCCTCGTCGGTTTCAAAACTCTCTCTCATTTTTGGACACATCGTACACTCGCTTCTCGCGTTCAAAGAGTCCACTTCTTCCAAAAGTAGCGAAACTTCCAAACTTGCTTTCGAAGCGTTCCAAATACCCGTGCACGAAGCAGGGCTTTAGTTTTTAATTGCTCGAGCGGGCATTTCAACGATTATTTACCAAGTCTCAGCTTCGAAAAGGAAAAAAAAAAAAAGAAAGAATCGCGAGCTGGTCGCAGAGTGGAAAGCAAGAAAAACAAAAATCGAATTGCAAAACCGGTTAGTTTGGCGATCGACGAGAAACGATAACAGCGACAGCCGGATCGTTCGACCGACGCGGAAATCGAGCGCGGTACGAGCAATCAGAGGTAAAAATATCTTACAAGCAATTAGCTCTGCCCGGCGTAAAAAGCGGCGCAAACAATTACTTTTAACGAATCGTCGGCAATTCTCTCTCTCTCTCTCTCTCTCTCTCTCTCTCTCTGCTGCGGTGGCGGGGGCAATTACTTTTGCCCCAGCCGGGAACAATAGGAGCGTGATCAGCGATCAGGAGCGTTAGGCGCGCGCGATTGGCGCGACGACACGCACGATATGACACGGAATGGCAACCGTGCGCAACCTGCCGATACAAACCGGTGTCGCGCGCGTCAGTGATGGCGATGGCGATGGCGATGGCGATGGCGATGGCGATGGCGATGGTAGTGGTGGTGGCGGGCAGCACCACGCAGATTCGTGTGCGGTTGCACGTGCATTACGATGGCTCGTTACCAGCCGGTGTATCTAACCCAGTTGTCAATTCGTATAGCTTGTTTCGCACTCATTCGGCGTATCGCGTCGCGGTGAAGCGCCGCCAGAATACAAATAAAGTTTCGAGAGCCGCGAGCGAGCTGCGGCTGCACAGTCGTTCCAAGTCAAACAGTAGCTTCGGCGGCTTTAATAATATTCCTCGAGGACGAGCCATGTCACTGTGCGACGCGGATAAATAAATAAAAGTTTCCCGAGCCGCCCCGGGGACTTGGAGGAGGAGGGAGAGGGCAATAGGCAAAACCTGGAGGGAACTCTGCAATTTCACGAAAATCGACTCGGCGAGTCTCTCTCTCTCTCTCTCTCTCTCTCTCTCTTTTGCGAACCACGAGCAGTCTAAAGGAGCACTCGTCGATCGAGCCATCCCTTGCAAACTTTCCATTTCATCGACGAACGTTAAGAAAAATATTCCCCCTCTCGGCCCATTGATCGAATCCATTGCAGTTTCAACCGGCGCGAACGTTGCCGCTTGAAATTCATCGAGTCCTGCCCGTGTCCCTGTCACTCCGTGTAAAATAATTATCGCTTCCAATCGTCCATATTTTTTCCCCCTCTTTCTCTCCTACTGAACGATGGATAATCTCGTTCAATATTCGAACAGAACATATGGAAACTTGTTGTAATTTTGTAAAAAAGAAAAGCGCGATAATAAATTTGAGCTTGTTTCCAGGCTTACAGCCTACACTTTACAAAGTACGCGTCGTTTCATTTTGTTTCTATGCATTTTCGCGAAAACTTGTCGTCGAAAATACTAAAAATCATCGTAGCACGTGGAAACGTTGAACAATTTTTTTTAATATCAAGTGTACAACAGATTTGAAGATTGAAGACTCCTCCTTTGCAACAAAGTCCCAAAACTTGTTCACAGTTCGATAAAATCACACAATCATACTGTGACAGTTCATAACAGTTTTCAAGAAGAAAAGCAAAAGCTCTTCATTTCAGAATGAAACGAACGACAGCTTTCGAGCTTCCAAGTTTCTGCCGAATTGCGTAATTCTTACAAAACCGCGACAGATTCAATGTTCAGCGTCCGAATATTAACGAGAGTCGCTGCACAGAACGCAGAACGCAGAACCGCGTTTTTTCGATTTCGAACTTTGCGTCACCGCAATTAGTTCGCGCAACGTTGCAGACTAATTCGAGCCCGATTGTTTGCACTTTACATACAACTGGGATCAAAGGTAGAAACCTTTGCGGTCGACTGGAGCGTGTCGAGAGGCAGCGTCGTTTTATTTATTTATTGTAAAAGAAAAAAAAAAATACGAGCGGCGTCGATAATACGCCGGTGCGCCGGGGCCGGCTATTTGTAAACTGCTGGTTAACGTGGATTTACGTTGGCGCGGAACGAGCAAGCAAAACAATAGCGAGCAATTTACCAGCGCGGGAATGACGTCGATACATTCGAAGAAAATTTGTTCGTCATTCGCGCGTTCATGGGAGAGAAATGACCGTCTTTGTTCTCGCCAACGTGACACATTGTTGCTGATTCCTCGCCTGGGTTCGACATCCATCTCGAATATTCCGCGAAATGAATTCAATTTCTCTCGCGACTAACGGTTGAAATATCGGTCGGGGGCAAGACGATCGAGTTCGCCAGTTGTTTCGTTCTCCGGAGAGGCTAAGAATCAGATAGAGCGAAGTATCGTTCGCAACCAACGCAACGAATAAACACATCGGACGCTGTACTCCTTCCCATCGAGCGTCGAGAAGCAATTATTCGCGAGTATTTTGACAAAAAGAATCGCGTGTTTGCACTTTTTTAATTAAATTTCCCAACGTCGGACGACGTTGCGCGACCGCGTCGCGGCCACGCGGTGGACTTGAGAACTTTCAGGAATTTAATTGAAGTCCAGGCATCCTGGCTGCCCCTTTGCCCACTAGAAAGAGTGTTCCCTGGCAAATTTGCGGGAAATCCGCCGCAGCCGGCGAACAACATCCCATGTGCTGACAATCCGTTTGTCAGGGGAAAGTCACCGAGTGTCCACGTCGCGTCTCTTGTCACAACAATTTCATCTCAAGGATGAAACGTGTTACCTGAAAAGTCATCCGAAAGCGAGAAAGCCAGTGTACTACGTAGGAACGACGCCTGATTTAAAAGGAAATAAAATTGAGACACTGATTTAAAAATTGCGAAAGTGGAAAGTTCAATTACTGTTGGATGACCAACCGTTGACTCTGTGTTGACACTGAGTCAGTAATAACGCTGTTAAAAGTGATCTGTAAACACTTATTCGTAGGACAAATTCCAGTAATTGATCATGTACGCCAGAGGTGGCTAACTGGCGGCCCGCGAGACTTTGCCCCCACTTTCCACGTCGCTAGCGCTACCCCCTCCACTGCACCGATCTCTCCTCTACGTTGAAACTTCAGTGGAGGGGGTAGCGTTAGCAATCAAAACATAAGGGGCTCGCAGACTCCTTCTTCCCTCCCTTCGGTTTGTCAAGAAACATAAAATAAAAATATAAAAAGACGCGCTGGAAAGTGGAAGTGGCACTCTTTTCCATCTAGCAGACTAGAGATCTGCCACGGTTGCAATATAGAACAAAACCCTCCGACAAAACAAATTAAGTACACATTGAAATTAAAAAACTTTAAAATTAGTAGCTGAATATTGCTTTTATTATATAAACGATATACAGTATGATAACGTGATAATTTTAACCAGTTTTATTAAAACAGTTCAGGCAAAAATGTGCACTCATCGCAGAATATCGTAACTTCCTATATGTCACGTGTCTATGTTGAAGAAAAATTTTCTTCGTGACGATTTTTGCAAACAATTTTTCTCGACTTGGAACGCTGAATGTAATTTACTTATGTGATTTGCTTACTGTATCGAACGTAAACGAAAAGGTAAACAAAACACGCGCAAGGTAAACAAAAATGTAACTCGAAAAATACACGCGCTCGACGAAAGGAGAAAGCGCGTTACGTTTACAAAAGTTTATTCAGAAGGGACAAACAAACCGACGTTGCTACATAAGCCTCATTTCACCTGTTGAACATTAACGCGTTACGCGGCTCGCTTTTTATTCGCCAGGTCGAAGCGGGTATCGAGCAGATTTACGCGGTACATCGCTGAAAAACGATCCCACTGGGAACTGGAACGTGCGATTTTTACCTGGAGAGAAGCGAACAATGAACACGAAGACGGAAATACGCTACGTGTCACGCGATAGGTGCACGAAGATTTGGAAAGATCAAAGGAGGAGGACGTCTGAGAGGTGCGGAAGGACGAGGAATCATTGTGGAAAGGTAGGTGGATGTTGGCAGCAAACGCGAGTCGATTGTTAGGGCAACTTAACTGTAGAGATAAAATACAAACGATATTTATTTAATAACAATGTGACAAAAAGAATGGATCAAGTAAACTCTTTTTTTAACAACACAATCGACACTTTCTCACACTCATATTTCCTTTTCACACATTTTCACGATCAACAAACATTACAAGCCATCTAGTATGATTAAACATAACTGAAGATATAATAGCTACGATACCATAGTACATAATACTTACACACGAATGTGTTGTAAACTCAATGTCGTATTTCTAAATATTTATGCCTACAACTCGCAGGCACAGACCATTTAACCTCTTGCGCTAGAATGACGTGCCACGCACGTCGAGAATATTTGACCCAAAATATAAATACATAACAATACTTTCTCAGTTTCAAGTATATTGAAATATAACCCAGGAAAAACAAATAATAAATTTATTACTTCTTCGTAGTTTCTATCCAGCGATATATCGATGAATTCAAAAAGAAGACAAATTATCGTATACGGTTTGGTCACTCGTTATGGTCCGTGAATCAGTTAGAGGTTAGGTCGCGTTGAAACACGTATCACTTTTAGATTTCGTCTCTCACGAAAGTCAACAGACTCGTTACAGTCAGTTTGCCCTCCTATTCACCGATGCTGAGCTACATATAATGTATTGCAACATGCATCCCTAGAAATGGGTTGCGATGCATGTTTCATTGCATGTTTCAACGTGCGTACAGGCTTTTAGAAACCTCCAAATTAGGCGCCCGATAAATTTAATTAGTCTCAAGTGCGACGAGGTTTGCCATGTGTGTACTCGAAGGGTTGCGCGTGCAACGGAATTTGTCAAATTTTGACGAATTTAACGAAAAGACGAAAAACGCGGCAGAAAAGGAAGAAAGAGTGACGAAGGAATCACCGAATGGCGACGAGAGTCGGGAGGTTAAGCGTCTTACGGTGGATCGGAGGAACACGGGCGCAGGTTTTTCGCCGCGGTGCGAGAAAGTGCTTCTTTACGCCGACGTGTCTCGCGTACCCGAGAGCGAGAATGTGCCGTTGATTTTTATCGATGAGAAATAGACTCTCGCGATCTCGGTTACTCGGGGAAGAAAATCGAGGGATGCGTCGACGCATATGGCTGGGAAAGGGGCAAGTTTGCCTTTCTTCTTTCGTTTTCATCCTTTCCTTCCATCGCGTGTCGCGAAGCGGCAACATACACACGAAGGAAAACGCACGAACGTCCAACGAATTTTTAGCAGTTTCGATTTCCGATGAAAGACGAATCCTTAATAGGAAACTCTCTTCTTGACCGTTTCCGCGATTCCGAGAACACGTCTCGCACGATCCTCTTTCAGTTGGCCACTGCGCCTTGTTCGTGCAGTATATTTTTATATTAGAAAGAAGCTCACTGACTCTCCCGGGTTCAAACACGAACGGAATTAACAAATCACGCGAGTAGTTGGCCATATTGGCGATTTTCGTTCGTTCTCGCGACCTGACGTGACGTTTTTACTGGAGAAACCTTTTTTTCGGAATGAAACCACGACGCTTTCCCCGATTTGCAAGGGGAAAAAAGCCCGCACTCTGTTGTGCTGTGGAGAAGCACGCGTAAACGTTACACGAGCGAAAGGTTCGATTAAAAAACAGATACATATATGTATACGACGCGGCGAAATCGAATTAACCGGCGTGGTCGACGTTTCCACGCGGCCGAGCATTTTTTCCCATTTGCCGATCCTTTTTGTGTTCTTTTTTTTTTTTCTTTTCGACGTGGTAATGGTGATGGTGATGGTGATGGTGATGGTGATGGTGATGGTGATGGTGACGACGGTAGTGGTGGTGGTGGCGGCCTCGGTCGACCGACATTCGGCGCGAGAAGCACGCGCGAGAACAACGTGATCGGAATGTTCGTGGGTAATCCAGAGTGTGGCCGTGCCGAGCCATCGACGCCCCTAAGGGCGTCGAATCAGGATGAAGACGGCACGAGTTGAAACTCGGCGTAGGGTCTCGATCGCTCGGAGATCTTCGTTTGGTCAAACGAAGCGAGCTTAAACAGCGAACCCGCGCCACGTGTGTGCCGTACCGCGCGATGGAAAGTAGGAGGATCGATCGAGTCAGATCGTGAACAAGCATCGACGATTAGAAAAGAGACTGCTACGATTGCTACCCGGGATAACGAAACACGGACCAAGACGGGGGAGAAACCGACTAACACGCAAAGAAGAATCGGTATTGTTAGGAATTAGTCATCTACGTACGAATCCTTGATTTAGAGATTTGGAAAAGCTTGATCTGCGTGATTAGTAGAATACAATGCAAAAAAAGAGAAAAAAACTACACGACTTGTACGATTCGTCTTACTGAAAGGCCCAGAAGCAACTATTTTCACTAGGAAATGAAGACGACATTTTGCCATAAAATTTTATTGATATGCAAACATTTGAATCGATACAAAACAAATTACGGGAGTAATCGCTCAGTACCAGACAACACCACTCCTACTCAAGGTCTACTCCACGCCCCCTCACGAATCACGTGACCCAAATCAACCAATCGCTAATTTTCGTTGCATTAGCGTTGCATGTGAAGGGGCCTGATTTTCTGGGTTTTATCACTTTCAGTGATAAAAATTTTTTTGATCTTGAAAGTTAACATTTTGCGACAGATTTCCATCAAATTGAAGGTGCAGAATTTATCTGTGATAGTCACGGATAAACTTTTCTTTTCACCCTGTACAAATCAGCAAGGATATATAACATGTTTCAGGCCGATTTTTGGTCAGGTTTCTTTTCTAGGTTCAATTACGATTAACAATTTTATTTCTGAAGTATGTCTTACAATTTTTCTAATGGTACGAAAACTATAGTTGTCAAGAACAGTGTCTAGAGTTTGAGATGCATTACAGACAGCAAAGCAATAAATTTAATTTTAAAGCATCATTTTAACAAACTATTTTCTAACGATGTTAAAATTAAAATAATTGAAATAGAATATTTTGTTCCAAATATTTTTAGTGTTATTGTTATAGTAATATTTACTTTAACATTGTTTTAACTTTTTAACGTATCTTTATCTTGATAATAAATTTTACAGCCAGCGAATACGCTCCACGATAGCATAAACGCGATACACGTGTTATTAAGATGTCAGACAAGATACATGACACTACATAAATTTTTAAAAAATTCTTCGTTTTACAACAAAAATTCCAAATGGCCAGAACAGAAAGTTCACTGTGGATATGGGACAAGAACCTACAATCAATTTTTAGCCAGCGTTGCAACGTTTCCTACATTTTTCAATAAATGTCGTCTCGTTCGAACGAAAGTAAAATACAATAAAATAAAGTATAATTTTTATATTTTTATAATTTTATAATTTTATACCCTTATAACGTAACAACGATTTTCGCGAATCGTTGGAAGCAAGCGTGAACTTTTCAAACGAGAAACCCCGAGAGCGTCCGCTCGTTAATTACACGCGTCGCGTGATACGAAAGTTTGAAGCGGTGACAAAAGAGTGGCGACGAATCGAAGACGAATGACACCGACGGGTGAAAAAGAAACTCGATCCGACGAAAAGCGCGAGCGAGAGAGCGCTTACGCCTGTCAAAACCCGGCCGAGGCTTTGGAAACCGAGGACTTGGAACGCTTGGCACTTTATATTAAAATCCTTCCTCCCGTGTCAACCCGATATCCCAGTCTTCGCGTTCACCCCCTACCGTTATTCAACGACGTATCCACCCAACGTTTACCGATCCTACCTCTTCACCGTATCTGCGTTCGACCGAACAAACGCGAGCAACCAACGCCAGACGAAACCAGGGCGCATGATCGGACAGATCGGACGACAACGACAACCGATTTCCACCGAGACGCCCCCCTTTCTCCTTCCTCTCGTTCGCCTAATTAGCTGCAACCCTGCAACTCCGCGTTCTATCCGTCTAATTTCAACCCGTAAGGCGCGTTTTATCTCCGTCGGTCGATCGCGGAAATTTCATCGTTAGAGACGGAAAAACCATTTTTCGTTCCATTTCGTTTTCGTCTCAGGGGATTTAACCCCTTGCGCTGGCAACTGATTCGCGGACCATAACGAGTGACCGGACCGTATACAATAATTCGTCGCTTTCTTTTTCTTTTTGAACTCGTCGGTATGATATCACTGGATAGAAATTATTAAGAAGTAATAAACTTGTCATTTAAATATACTTATAATTGGGAAAATGTTGCAACTTGGGACAAAAAAAATTCTCGACGCGAGTGATAATTTCGTTTATAGGAGGACGTATCGCGCGTCGATGCGAAATTTCTCATTAAAAGCTCGATGAAGCATTAAAAGCCAATACGAAATGCGAACGTATCGCGAAGCGTCCGCTAATCTTCATCAACGTGACTCTAACTGAGATTTATCGGAAATCGCCCAATTTGTTAGGAATCAAAAATCAAAAAAAATGTATATAAGCGCAGTGGAAAGGATTCACAGAAAACAGAATGCCCCATTCACTAAAATTGGAATAATTGAACAAGAATTTTATTATTTGAATAATTTTAACCATGAACGATCACATTTTTTCTTTAATTTAACATTGGGCTGATTAACTACGAATAATTTCCAAGAGCCAACGAAGTATTTTTTATTTAATATAATGTAACATGTAATATAAATTCCAGGATGGAAGTCCTGTCTTTCTAATAAAAGTTCCATAAAACTGAAAATTAACAGTACTGATAATAAAAAAATATTTTTTAGTTAATATAATATAACATGTAATATAAATTCCAGGATGGAAGTCCTGTCTTTCGAATAAAAGTTCTGTAAGACTGTAAAGGGTACAATTGAAAATTAATAATAATAATAATACTGATAATAAAAAAATTAACAATAATGAAAAATTAGTATTAATAATAATAATAAATGCAACGTAACAACCTGTTCAGAAAACGGAGGCGAGGCGTTGTGAAAAATGGCGAGAGGATAGGCAACGAACGCGGGAGAGATCGAAACAGAAACAAACAACTCGAGACCAAAACAACCGATCGTCAATGAACCTGCTGGCTCTATATTCGAGAAGCTGAAATCTGAACAGCAAAGCACTCGCTCAGAGATGCTTACCGGCACTGTTCCTCGTAGAATGGAAACGGCAGGGCAAATTCGAAAGCGGCTGTTTGTCGTCCACTCGGGCCAACACTTCTGAAAATTGACCCCCGGTGTCACTCGAGAATTTTAGGATATCCTTTTGTACGATCGTCCTGGTCAGCGTGAAATTAAATCAGCGACGACGACATTTGTCTCGTCAAAAAATTATCGCTCCAGTTTCTGAGTGAAATCGTAGAGCGAATCGCGAAAATCATAATCATCGACGATCTGCTTAATGCCGAAACGCCATGAGTTTGTTTTTCGCGTAATCGGTGTAACAGGTGCGTTTTATTCTCGTAAATCGTAAAAATTCGAACGTTTCTAAAGACGCGAAGAAAATGTTTCTCGTGACTTGAGAAAAGAAATTTTCTTCTTTACGACGGATCTTTAAACATTGATGCACGATTCTCTTTTTGCCATTTTATTCAAATTTCAACAATACGAGAAAATGTTAGGATTTCTTGAATTGTTTTTTTTTTTTTTTTTATCACTGAAAGTAATTTTAGCGGGGGTAACCCAAAAAACCCGGGCCTCTTCAAATGCAACGCTAATGCAACGAAAATTAGCGATTGGTTGAAGTTTGGGTCACGTGGACACATCCTACAAAAATTTCATCCTTTTCGCAAACGTTCTAATTGCAAATTCTCGATAAAACGCTATTTATGTTAAAATTCAACGCGATCGAATTTTGCTCAGTCATTGCCAACTTCTTTTTACTCGTGAGTCCGCTTTGACGAATGAATTTTCCACGATTTCGTCGTCGACTTTGAAACGTTGGTAAATCACGGTAACGCGAACTTGCGCGGAGTACTTTGCGTAATTTCAACTTCAGCACGGAAGAATTCCGTTACTTTCGACAACGGCGTTGCATCGATGACACGAAACTATCGAATTCGATTATTTTCGCGGGGCGGAAGGCGCGACGAGAGGCGAACAACGTTCGCGAAACTTTGAACGGCCCTTGAAAGCATCTTATGCAGCGGAGTATCAGGAAATGGAACGTGAAAATGAATACTGGCTGCTGCCGCTGCTGCGTCTCCGTGCGGTGCCACTTCTTCTTCGCCATATCTCACGCGAATGTTTTATCTCGCTGCGCGAGAGAGAACTTCTCCCCCCGAAACTCAAGTAGACGAAAATGAAATACTCCAAACTCGTTGCAACTTTTTTATTACGCGGCCGGAATACACGCGCGGAAATACGTGCGCGGCATCCGCTGCGGGCTATCGGCCAGGATATCCACGACATCGTGATTGTAATTTCTCTCTCTCTCTCTCTCTCTCTCTTTTTTTTTTACACTGTCTTTCGTTCGCGTATTCCCCGACTATTCATATCTCCGATTAAAGTAATTACAATTTTAGAACATTTCGAGACTGGACTTGACTAGCGTTGTTTTTCAAGTTTAACAAACACTGCCATCTAGTGACAATAATTTAACTTGTTACAACACAATCTATATTTTAGTTAAATATACCGACATTCAGTGTGCTTATTGTTAAATTATATTATACGTTAAATAGAATAAAACTTTTGCACAGTATCAAAAAACGACATTATTCGTGCGTAGAATACATCCTGATAGAAAGTATAAATCTCTACGCTCTTAAATATGTAACATAACCTATATTCTAGTTAAATATACTGACATTCAGTGTGCTTATTGTCAAATTATATTATAGATTAAAAGTGTATTAATTCTTGAATAAAGTAAAATTTTGTACAGTATAAAAAAACAATATTATTTATAAATATTTTTAAATGAATATTTTCTTGTTACGATCGCTCGTGTCCGCCATCTTGCGCAACTTATTGCGATTTGTCGTATTGTGTGAAAGTCAATTTGGATACATGTGTATTGGAAAAATCATCTTTCAGACATTATTTAATGGAAAATTAACGCGTGTAAACTTTCTGCTCGAGCGTATAGAAAAAAACCATTGAATTATATCCAACGGAAGATGTAAATTCAACAAACCTACACGTTTCATCGAGAAACATTCTCCTGATTATGGATTACTAAAAGCACATCTTCGAAAACTAAATCCACACGAGGATGTTTAAAAAATAATATACGAAAAGAATCTGTAGTAGATATCGGTGCTCGACATCAATGGCAAAGTGCCATTACGTGTCGTATCTTGCTTCCAAGAAATATCGTTCCGACGGAGTAAATTCGATTAAATTTCTTTTTATTTTGTCCAAATATCCTCCTTGATTCTTTCGATTAACAAGAAAATGAACGTTCAAGTTTCGTAAATGATACTAATCGAACGATAAAGTTATTGATTTTTCAAAAAAAAAAAAAAAAATTAGTGTTATTTCTTTGTAATTTAATTCAATTTCAGCTGCACTAGATTAATTAGAAAAGTACGAACGTTCAAATTTCATTAATAATATAAATCAGGTCGAACGATGAAATCATTCTTCAAAGAAGGAAAAAAAAAGCTAGTGTAATTTAATTCTACTTCGGTCATGTCTGATGAACATAACCTAACAACGCAACGTAGACACACACCTTTAAAAGCGGCACCAAAGCTGTGAGAGGTTAATAAATTGTCTCGAGTTGTTGATCCCCAGAATAAGAAAGACGCGAACGAAACGAAACGAACCGTAGTTCGAAGCGATGGTGCCTGTATCGCGCGAATTCAGCTATTTCCAACGATCGGCCGGATTCTTCCGGAAGCGGAGGAACGGCCAGCGCGAAGTATATCCGTTGGACGTATTCCAGTGCGCCAGTGGCAGCAGCAGCAGCAGCAGCAGCAGCAGCTTTAGACTCGTAGTACCGCGACGGCTGCATGGCTGGTATTATCGATATTAGCATCGCCGGTAACTCTTTCGAAATAGTCTTGGCACGTACCGCGCTTCTGCACGCTTCTGCACGCTTCGCTTCCTACACCTTGCACGAATCACGCGTCGTCGCGCCACTTTCGACGCTCCGTCGTCGTCTATCTCGACAGTACGGTTCGTCTCACTGAAAGGCCCAGAAACAACTGTCCCGACTAGGAAATGAAGACGACTTTTTTGCCATAAAATTTTATCGATGTGCAAACATTCGACACAAAACAAGACACAAAACAGACAACGCCACTCCTACTCGAGGTCTACCCCACGCCCCCTCACGAGTCACGTGACCCAAATCAATCAATCGCTAATTTTCGTTGCATCAGCGTTGCACCTGAAGAGGCCCGATTTTTCCGGGTTACCCCCGCCAAAACCACTTTCAGTGGTAATAATCGCCAAAGTGCGTCCTTTTTTCGTTCGTCCGTAGAAAATTATGTCGAGTCAAAATTCTATTTAGCGCGACGCTATTTCGATGGCAGCGAACGCAGCTTCCTCTGGGTTTGGACGATCGTTTCCCGGTATAAGCGGGTTTCGTCCGGTATAATTATCTTCCCCCGTGTGTTTACCCGTTCCTCTTTCATCCAGTATCTACGCATTTTCACTCGTACGTTGCGAGATGCAACTAATTAAGGCCGTGTTAACCCGGTTTTAAAGAACTCTTCCCCAGTTAAAGGGGCACTGACAAGCCCACCAGCGCAAGACTGCGCCGGGTGCCCAGGTTAAGTAGCAGCACGTGTATTTAATTTCTCCCTCGAAGTTTTCGAAAAATAGAGGAAGAAAGAAGAAGAAGAGGAAGAAGAAGAAAATTCGGTCTCGCAACGTTCCAGATAAAATGGATTTTATTTCTCTCCGGGGACATGAATATTTCACGCATTCGATCTCAATGAAAATCGTCTTGCATGTCAAAAATGCAGCTCGCGCAGCAAACGCAAACGTATTTGGCCAGAGCTCGATAAATTCTTTTATCCTTTTTTCACTCTCTCTCTCTCTTTTTTTTTTTTTTTTTTAGAAAAACCTCGTTCCAACGTTTCAAGCGGCGGGAGGCATGTCGCGCGCGCCGAAAAGTTTTGCATTTTTATACGTTTCACGTCGATCAAGCCGACTTCTTTCCGCGAGTCCGCTGCGCCATTCAAATACGTACGCGTACGCGTCGCGAAGTCTCGGTTATGCGCTTCTCGGATGGTTTTCTATCGTTAAATTTCCAACAGCATGCGAAAGTTGCGAAATGAAAATAAATATCTGTCGGACAAATTTATTACCTGCTATGCCATGCACGAAATGAACGCTATATATATATATATACACTTCTTAAATAATTTTCAGCGTTCGTAAATCGTTTGCGAGAGCCTCGAAATCTCGAAATAAATATTATTAGGTATAAAAAGAACGCGTGTCCTTTGATCCTCCGGCAGGGGGCAGGAGATTGAAGTTGAAATATTCAACTGACCGAGTAATGCGCAAAGAACTCGCCGAACTAACCAAGGGTCCTTCAACAGTTATAAAACGTGAAACTTTGCGTTTTATTTCTCTGATACAAGTACAGTGCTCTTTGTTACATTTCTCCTGGTGTTTTAATTATTCCCGAGCTTAATAACCGCTCGGTAATTAGCACGCGGGAAAGAAGACGTGAAAAACACAGAGAGAAAGAGAGAAAGAGAGAGAGAGAGAGGTTCCGCCTCCCACCTTTCGCGCACGAAAGTACGAATGTATATAATATTAAGCTCGCATCTTACCGATATCACTGACGACTCCAGCGGATCGCCGATTCGTTCATCTTCCTCGGAGCACAAACATGCCTCGCCGTAATCCAGTTACCGGCGTGCAAATTCGTCGAAGGCCTCGCAAACTCGCTGCTTACACACTTTGTCGCACGACATTGCTACACACTGGTACACACTGATACAACTGATTAGCCGTGTTTATTTATTTAGATCGTATCATCCGCGCTTGTCGGCTACAAACGGCTGCAAACACCACGCTTGTTCACACGAGCGAAAGGAAGAAGTGAAAAAAACAAAACAAAACGAGCGACGACATTCACTGAGACGACCGAGAAACAAACACGCTAGACCGTGTGGTATCGTGTCGATATCGTGAATGACGCTCTCGAGGCTTAAACAACCTCTACGGTCGACTATTTCTACGCAAATTGTCGTCAAACACTCCCTTTCTTACGTATCCGCGAGAGAATACCAGAGGCGACAACGAAAACAGCTCGCGTTTAGCGCTAAACGTGCCAACACTTTGCGTACTTACCTACCGTGACGAAGGTTCTTTTGCGAAAGATTTAATGCAATTTGGTGTAAAGGACAGGTTGCTGTGTGGATAAGAGAATTTATACCTTTCTCTGCGAACGAAATGAAATTTTTGGTCGGTACGTTTAGCGTTAACTTATACACGGGGACACAGATTGATATTTACAAGCACAAAACAAAACACCGATTACCAAATTGTCAATCTTTCGAAACGACACCACCAGTGCCAATCCTTTTGATTAATTCCCGAACGCGTCCAGGTTTTTTCGGACCGGAGCGTAACGCGAACGATCATCCGGAAATTCAATCGAACAACTGACGTACCGAGTTAATTCCACTCTCGCGTTCTTCGCGTATCCGCAGAATACAAGTACTGGAGAGTCGTACGAACTTGTTTCTCACCGCGACAGTGACATTTGCTTTTCACGTTAGAGGACGAAAACGACTGTGGTTAGTCTCTCGAAGGTTTGCAAAGCGACGACTTTTCCATTAATCTCGGCGCAAAGTCTCTCTCTCTCTCTATCTATTTTTTCCAACGCTCGATATCCCGTCAATCGAAATCGCGACGTTTAAACTGATCTCCTCCTGCGTTTTCCGTTTTCCATTTTCCGACGGCAGTCTGACCTCGTGGAACCATCGATCGCAGAATCCGACCTATCGTAAATGGAAAGAAGATCGGTTGACCGGTTGACCGAGGACGTGGCAAGATGGAGCTCGAAGAGCAACGCGCGACGCGTCGGCGGCGGTCGGTTTCACTCGCGAGAAGAAGGAGGAGGAGGCGAAAGAATCCACCAAGTGGATTCCCAAGCCCAAAAGCGGAACTCCAAGAACAATTCGTCCGTCGTCGTGAATATTCATTCGAATTACATTATCGTCGTTTGCGCGGAACACCTCGCGGACAAAGGATCCCTCTTGCTCGAGAATTTTAATCCCGAGGCACCTGCGAGGCGAAACACTTGCACCCGCGCCCGGAAATAAGGAACGAACGAAGAGTCGAATTATGCGGGGAATTCGCGCGGAGCTGCTCCGATCGATAAGGAGATTCGAAATTGGAGATCGACAGAACAACGTGAAGTAAAGTTAAAATAACGAGAGCGTTTCTAATCAAAGATCGATTGAAAGGTTACTCGAAAGAAAGAAGGTTGCAACGACACGTCTGGCTACACGCCGAGTTAAATTACTGACGTTAGCGAGAGATGACAACACTCGCTACTCTTTCATTTCGCAGAAAGGGGAAGAAACTTGCGTGTAGTTGGGGAAATTTTCACGCGAACGACGCACGTTCGCTTCACACTCGGCACGTGATCCTCGCGAACTGATCTAACCTCTCGCAATTAGCCTCGTCCCGAGGACAATTTCGGAAACAACACTCTGCCTCTCTGGTATTTCTCGAATTCTTCGACTCTCGCACTTACTCTCTCTCTCTCTCTATCTATTTATCTCTCCCGTAGGTTGCAGTCAATCGCTCCGAATCGATTCGAAATCACCAGAATCGCATCGGCGAGATTACACCGGGCTTGACACTGTAACCTCGAGTTGCTTCGAAGCGACACACAGTGAACACGAAATCTTCGCTGAAAACTTGACGCGCGACGATGAAGAATCGATCGATCGATCGATCACGCGAGTGACGACACGCGAAAGCGAATTGCGAAAACGCGAGAGCTTCGGGACGAAAACGAGAGCGCGGAAAACCACGGTAGAAACACGCGCGCCGGGCGCCGAACGACGAATGAAGGAAAGCGCCGCGACCGAAACTTCGCGAGCCCCACCGCCCTTTCGGCGCTTGCGAAGTTACGCGCGAATCCGGTCGATCGCCAGCGAGCACCGCCGAACGTGTACGAAGATCGATGGACAGACAGCCGGGGGGAAGGTTCACCGTGTCGCCCGCAACATAATTAATCGGTGGGAAATATAATTCTCGATCCACCGTAGCGGCTCGAACGCCGCTACTTTACGTTTCCTTAATCCGCGAAACTGTCTCACCGCGACATCCCCGCGATATTTCGATGGATCGAACGCAACGTTGTTTCTTTCGACGGTGTCGAAGAGAAAAAAGAAAAAAAGAAACGGATAAAATTCTCGATCGTGGCTCTACTTCCCCTACTTTTGTTTTCTTAATTTGTACTTGTTTACGAAAGAATCCTGTCGCACAACGTTGATCAAAAAACATTTGAATCGATACGAAACAAATTACAGACGCGATCGCTCAGTACCAAACAATGCCGCTCCTACTCGAGGTCTATCCCACGCCCCCTCGCGAATCACGTGACTCAAATCAACCAATCGCTAATTTTCGTTGCATTAGCGTTGCACCTAAACTATTTCCGTTTTATTAATCCGGCCTTACAAAAGAATCCCACCATCTATACATATAAAATTATGTATGTAATTTTAATTTAATTTATTTAATATATATATATATATATATATATATAATCAACCGGTGGAAATATAATTCTCGATCGTAGCTCTACTTCCCCTACTTTCGTATATTATTATTGATATTATAATCATACAAAATTATAATATTGTTAATATTTTAATTATTAATTCGGTTTGCTTACAAAAGAATCCCACCACGCGATGTTGATTCTGTGATCAGTTCCTCCACGATATTTTGCAATAAAATCGCGTAGCACGCTCGAATCTTGTTTTTTTGACAGTGTCAAAAAGAAAAAGGGCAAAATTTACACCGTTTTATTAACATATAACACATAACGACATTTGAGAGACGTCATGCGTTTCCTAATTACTAATTTGTTCTTTCATCATTTTTTATTAATCATTCTTTCAAAACTTTTCATTAATTTTACAAGCGTTGTAAATTTACGACAATTTTGCAAATATCAAAGTGCAAAAACGATCTTCGTCAAGTTTACGCGAACGTTAAAATGAAAAATAAATATCATTTTTTTGGTCATGTCGAATTTCATTTAATTCGTCAATTTTATTCACAAGCATTGTGTTTACGATGTTTTTTAATGTAAATATAAGAATGTAAAAATGATCTTTGTCAAGTTTACGCAAACGTTAACACTGGAACTGCAAAAGTGGTCAATATGACCAATATAATTTTCGTTAAATATTTTATTGGCGTAAAACGGCGTATTTTCAAAGATTTAAATAATTTCTCATAAAATGTACAAACGAAAGCATGTACGCTCCATTCTCTATTTTTTGTCACCTCGATCAGTCTCTGATTGACATTTTACGCTTCAATCGTCGGTGTTAAAATGGAAAATAAATATCACTTCTTGGTCACGTCGAATTTCATTTAATTCGTATGTCAAGGGGTTACTACTACGAATCCAACTTCCACCGCACGATCGGCTTTTCGCGATCGAACGGCTCACGTGACACACTTCAACCCCGTCTTCTCGACAGTATTAAAACTTTTTATTTTTAATTTACCGTCAAATCGATCCACTGAAATGGCGAAATTAGCAACGACGAAGTAAAAAAAAAAGGTGCGGGTAGTGAAATAATTATCCTACGATTTCTGGCTGGTCGAGACAAACAAGTAGCTCGCCGCGTGCAATTCTTTGCCGATCTCCCTACAAACGGTTCGCGAACCTGCAGTTGGAGCTTCGATCTCTGGGGGATTTATCGTGCAAAGTCTCCCGGTAGGTGACAGAAATCCGCGGAATCGATAAAACCGGACAATGAGTCGCCGTTTACCTGTCCGGTAACGCCGGAGTCTGCGGGCAGCATCGAAAAGCTCGAATCCTCGAAGTGGAAAAGTCCGAGGCAACGAATTTACGGTCCCGTTGGCCAATGGTATTTTTCGCCTAGGCGAAAGAAAGGGGGAAAAACACACGCGCGAAAGGCAGAGAGGGAAAAAAGGCGCCTTTCTACAGACGAATCCATTTTCGTTCCGAAAAGTATCAAGTTGATCAAGCCGTGCGTAAAATTCATTGTCGCTATTCCCCGATGATCGTGTCGAGCTTGAGCACCGAACTTTGTCATGAATTTTAACACTTTCGCGGCGGGAAACTTTGGTCGTTTCAAAATTGGCGCCACTCTTAAACACAATGCTCGCACATCACGCCAGATGGAAATCAGTTCCCGATTATTAAATATCAAATGATATTGTTAAACTGGTCAAATTGTTTTTTTATCACTGAAAGTGATTTTAGCGGGAGTAACCCCAGAAAATCGGGCCTCTTCAGGTGCAACGAAAATTAGCTATTGGTTGATTTGGGTCACGTGATTCGTGAGAGGGCGTGGGACTTCGAGTAGGAGTGGCGTTGTCTAGTACCGTGCAATCGCACCTGTAATTTGTTTTGTGTCGATTCAAACGTTTGCGTATCAATAAAATTTTATGGCAAAAACGTCGTCTTCGTTTCACGAAAAATTCTAAAAAAGTTGTAGGTTTACGTTAGGTTAACGCGACGTCTACCGATCGAAAATGTTAAACAACCGAGACTGTTTAACACTTTCTCGCGGCGAGGATCACCGTGTTTTCATCGAGACTCGACAAAATCCTATTCCCCTCTACGGAGAATAATACTGATTGCACCATGTTGCACCATGTTGTTGTTCCGCAGGATTGTTGCACCGCGAAAATAGAATCGTACCTGCGAACGACGTACGATCGCGTATTGTACGGTTAATACCACGGTCGATATAAGTATCGACGTAACAATAAACGTTGCAGTTGCTAATATTTATTTATTCACACGTCGGCGTGCGTGTCAGTTATTGGTACAAATTGATCACTTTGTCCGCGTACGAAACGAAAACGCAATCGGCGCGACAAGACTTTCAAATTTTACAAACACACGACGCGCGCTGTGTGTAAATCCTGCCCGCCAGGCTTGTCGAGCAACAGCGATATGAATCGCGAGTAATTTCGAGATTATTCAGTTTCGTTCTTGCGTTGCGGTTTGTTTCACCGACGGGGGGGGGGGAGGGGGGGGACGAGCGATCATTCGGTTCGAAATAATGTCGAAAAAGAGCGGAAAGAGGGAGCGTGAAAAAACAGACAGTCGGACAGACAGAGGTTTTGACAGAGGTTTCAATTGACAGTAGATTCGTTCCTCAGCGGTTGGATGATTAAATACCGTACAGGCTTTGATCCCTCCAATCAGCGCCACGAGTTCGAGTAAGGCGCGCGCGACCTTTGTACACTTCAAAGTCCCCTGGCCTCTCGTGGACCGCTCGCGCAGAATGGACCGAAACGGACTCTGAATGTTTAATGTCTAGACACCTACCCGTTCGACCCAAACGGCACCTTTTTTTCCCTCCACAGACTCTGTCCGCGCGAGTCGCTTTGAAGTCTGCCATTTATTCGATAACGAGCGGACCAGACCCGGCTACCAGACCGCCATGCCCGCTGTACCATAATCAAACGCATCTCGCGGTTTGCTCGCGCGAATCATTTACGGAGCCCCGTTTAGCGGAGTCATTTGCTGGCCCGTGGTCTATTCAAAGGTCGAATTTGATGTCGCGTCTATTCGACCGGTCTCTCTCGGCTTTTCACGCAATTTCATTTCGATTTATTCGGCGATCGATTCCTCTTTATAACACATAATCGGCGCAATCAACCGATGTCAATCGACGGATGGCGTACGCGTGAATCGGCAACGACAATCGATGAAGTGTGTGTGTTTCTCTGTTCTGATGTATCGAGAGGTTACGTAGGAAGGTCCTTGCCTCGCCAGCATCGCTCACGGTAAATATTTGAGGAGTAACTCTGCCGTTCACGGCGATACCCTGCTCCTGATCAGGACCGCCCCGCCTTCCGTGTTTCGTCTTGTATTTTATCGATACGCAACCATTTGAATCGATGGAAAACAAATTACAAACGCGATCGCTCAGTACCAGACACGCCCCCTCACGAATCACGTGATCCAAATCAACCAATCGCTAATTTTCGTTGCATCAGCGTTGCACCTGAAGAGGCCCGATTTCCTAGGTTACCGCTAAAATCGCTTTCACTGATAAAAATAGCCCAAATATTGTTATAAAACCAATACGGTATATACCCGCGATTCCAGGTTGTTCGAATGTTACGGTATATTCAATTGTTAACCTGAAAATTTCCTTCGGAGGATTTCGAAGGGGGGAACAAAAGAATGAAAGATGCAGCTACATACATATGTACACCCAGAAGGAAAAATCGTATACCGCAAAACTGACTTCCCCACGTACGTGTTTGCACACACACACACACACACACACACACACACACACACACACACACACACATACGTGTATATTGGCTATGCGTCGCCGTTATCTATAAAACATAAGCATTATACTTTCTAATGTATTAAAGGACACCAGACCTTTCCGCCGGTCCTTTAACGAAACGCAAATGACACAGCGCGGCACAGAGCCAAACGATCAACCTTAACGATCGTCTCTCCCGCGAAACTCGAACGTTCGTTCGACATTTCCATCGATTATCCACGAGCACGAGAAACTGTTCCCCGTGAATACACCGAATGCCGCCGTACCGCCGAGTCGCGCGATTAATTTTCTGCCCGAGAAATTAAATTATTTATACACGCGAGTTCGGAACGTGAGTTTCGAACTTTGATCCTTTCGAATTCCTCGACGCGCAGTTTCGTTTGACGTTGCGTAATTCTTCGACAATGTCTACGATATGATTGGT
This sequence comes from Melipona beecheii, assembly GCA_032399605.1. Taxonomy (NCBI): domain Eukaryota; kingdom Metazoa; phylum Arthropoda; class Insecta; order Hymenoptera; family Apidae; genus Melipona; species Melipona beecheii. The sequence goes on along the minus strand of JAUCMO010000243.1, from coordinate 1,067,062 downwards.
TGCGCATAATTAACACGCGCAACACAAAGGGAGAAGTGAAAATAGATCGCGGACGAAAACTTTGACTGGGCAATTATTAACGCAACGGTAGACGTAACGGCAAGAAACGCGTGCTGTTGTTGACTTTTCCAAATCGATCATAATTTTCCCTCGCTTTGCAATTCAATGTTACATAATTCTTAATAGCGTAATACAGTTGCGTAACTAGTAACGAATGCAGAGAGAGAAAAGTCGAAATAGCAGATGAAACTTTGACGAACGAAAACATTCGTGCAAACGAAGATTACAATGACAACGAGCGATTATCGTATTTTGAAAAAAATAAGTACTGAACAACAGAGTCAGCTTTTTTCAGAAATAAAATGTGTTTACAAACTAACATTTTATGACATTTTACAACGTTTACGAACAGAGAACAATTTCAATATGCACTCTGCTTTGCACGAGCAGGGCGAGAAATATTTCAAAATGATGAATTTCTTTACGATGCAAAAATCAAGATTCTATTTTATTTGTAATTTGCGTTTGAGCACATAGTTTTCACAAACAAATATTCAAGGAAATTTATTATAAAAAAGATTTTATAATTAGATTTTCTTAATATACGCACATCTCTTACTATATTTTTAATACAAACGATTCTCTTAATATATCGTTTAAAACTCATATTTTTCCTTCCTTAAAACCACGCAACTTTTGTATTATTAAATAATTTTTCGTTAGATAAATAGCATAATTTAAAAGTTATTTCAAGTGTTGTTTCGGTGAGGATAACAACGGATGATTAACCGAGGAAAAGTGCGTTTGGACATTAAACTTGAGATTACTTATATTATCTTTTACGATCCCTGCAAAATGCTTCAAGGGAAAAAATGAACAACCAAGTTTGAGCGTTTGTCGAAAACTTGTTTCCATCGAAATAGGATAAAAAAAAAGGATACGATTGTTTGTTTCATTGACGAGTAAACCTGACAAATTATTTACGATTTTACGTGTTTCACGACTTTCTCAACCTGCCGAATCCGAGAACGATCCGCCAACTACGGCAAACGCGTAGACGACAACGATGAGAGAGGATCAGCGTGTTCGATGAAAAACACACACAGAAAGAGAGAGAGAGAGAGAGAGAGAGAGAGAAAGGTATTTCGGCAACAAATACACACGAATACGGAACGGTGGGGCGACAACGGCAAGAGAGAATCGCGCAGTCGGAGAACGGTGAACGATGGCGATAGTTGAGGGGTGGTCGTTAAGGGACCGTGCGGTGCGCACGGGATTGCACATACACACAGACATACACACACACAGGGTTGCCGGGGGGTGGTTCCCCGGTGACAGAGAAGCAGACGACTCGCAGAGAGGGTTCTCCGTGTGGCCCCGAGGGTTAATAGATGGCCGATGTCCCTGCACCGAGGTCAGACACTGTGTCACCTTCCACGTTCGTCATTACGAATGCAGATTGGACCTGCCGCCATTACGCTGGCGCCTATCTAATCGTCGGGCCGCCGAGGCCCGCCACGAAACTTCTCCTCTCTACTCTCTGCGAGGAAAATTGTCCGTTGTTACCGCGACTCCGCGAGTCTCTCCGCTCTTTCCTTTGCCTAGGAAAGGGAAGAGCTGTTTCAACCTAGGTCCACCAGGTTGGACCAGTTACAGAGAAACTCGAATTTCTGGCGCCCTGTAAATCGCCGATATGTCGAATTCCCTGGAGAACAGACACCAGGAACGTTGCACCACGCGCTGGTATCGAGCTGTTTCGTGAATCGATAGCCCGACAGCGATAAAGGAAAAGCTCGCGCGCGCGGTTCAGTCAGTGCGTGCACGGAGTCGTGTTAATTCGTTGAAGCCCCGAGCTGGACCGAAGCAACGGTTTCTAGCAACGCGTGTGGCAATTGCCGACACATCGGTGGACACGAAGAGAGCACAGGGCGTCTGTAAAGTCCGTGTATCGGTGTGTGGCAATTGCCGACGACGACGGACATGTTGAAAATTAAAGAGAGCAATGTAAATGTTTCTTTTTTCTAATTTTTTTTTTTTTTTCTTACAGATTCTTTCCGTCACTTTCTGACAATACTGACAAAGTTACGACAATTAATTAAATCACAGACAGACTCGTGGACTGTATATACTTTCGACGTAAACGTGCCAAATTCGATCTCAAACGGACAGTTCTTTCTAGATTATCTCCTCGCCAAAAACACGTTTCGCATCGACCATCGACCAGGCTTCACCGCCGTAATAGCCACGTGTCATTCAACCACGAGTTCTTCGATTAACGATACAACCGGCACAATTGGCAACCTTCGATATTCCCGCGTCCAGTTTCCAGCGAGATAATTCCGCGGCAAACCGCGACAGAGCTTTATTAGGTGAACGTTCGATGCAGTCCGCGATCGAACGGAAATCTAGCAACACATCCGTCAAATTTTGGAAATCAATGCCAGAACAGAAGCGGGACACGACTGCTGCCCGGCAGCGTGCAACGAATATCTTGTCCGGCGCGCCGTTTTGTAATGCAAATCAAACGACGAGAAGGAGGACGCGGGCGAGAAGTATTAAAAAAAAGGGAAGGAAGGAAGAAGGAAAATACGGACTACTTCGGGCGTAAAGCAAAGTTACACGAAGCGCGATTATTTCTCGCTCGCGTTGATTCACGTAAATTCCTGGAATCCATCGGAACGCGCGTCCTCACAGGAAATTGCATGTACATCCTGTGTTGCACGTACATACGTCTATACCTACGTACGCGTATGCGCTGTCGCGGGCAAAGAAATTAAAAAAACTGCACGACTTGTACCCCGGTACGATTCGTCTCACCGAAAGACCCAGAAGCAACTGTTCCGACCAGAAAACGAAGACGACTTTTTTGCCATGAAATTTTATTGATGCGCAAACATTTGAATCGATACGAAGCAAATTACAGCCGCGATCGCTCGGTACCAGACAACGCCACTCCCACGCCCCCTCGCGAATCACGTGATCACCCAATTCAACCAATCGCTAATTTTCGCTGCATTAGCGTGTATTTTCGTCCCAATTTTCTGGGTTACTCCCGCTGGAATCACTTTCAGTGATGAAAAGAAAGAAAGAGAGAAAAGAAAATTGGAACCACCCGATGTATCTTTAGCTCTAGCTAAAGTCACGAAGCAAAATGTTATTGGTGTGGATTATACATGCTCCACACCCGTGGAGTTTGCACGTCCCATAGGGGAGGGGGGCAATTTCATTTTCTAGAGGGGGAATTTATAAATTTTTTGCATTTTACCTCAAATTGTATTTATTTTGAATTTGTTGGGTACCTTTATTTCATTTTACGATAGTTTAAACGATCAAAGCATTACACAAAAAGCTTCCACTAAAATTGTTTTATATTTGTGCACTTCAATTCTCTTTTACACGTTTTGAAACGTTACTCGCTGTTGTATCACGTATCACTTTGTTTTATTATTCTTTTTAACAATTTCGTAATATGATTTCCTCGAGGCACTTCAACTGGTCTTTCGTTCTTTTGTCCTTTTCTTTCATGAGTGTCACGTCTTTTGGAAGCTTGCTCGGACCTTGAAGTTGATGGTCTTCCGGGCTTCCTCGTTAAACATTCACTTTTTGAATAACAAGAACTACACGAGTAGGGCGTCGGAATTTTAAAACCTTGGCCGAGGTCTGTGATCCCGACCAAGATAAATTTATACGTGAAACTTAACTCTTCAAGGTCACGTTCTTTACACTTCTGAACTTATCTTTTCACGCACGTTTCGACAAAATATTTAAGCAGTCTTGCTTAAATGGAACACCCTGTATACTCGGTAAGGGGCGTAAACAGTGGCCAAGCGCGTGACCTTCGTCGTCATGTGCCAAATGTGACACGTGGAACTGTCAACGCACACACGGATGTCATTCTCTCGCGACAGAACAACTCTACGGCGAATCACGTTCGTAATTCAAACGTCGGAATTTCCTTCACGGATTTCACGGAGCTGATGCCAAAGCTCACGCCGCCGACGCAAATTTTATTGTAAATTTGAAGGGAAGCGAGACAAAGTATTCGCCGGGAAATTTTCAGTGAAATTCCCCATGAATAAAGGAGCGAGACATTTTCCAAATGAATGAAACAAGCGTCGTACATCCTCCCGGCGAAGGAGGCTTCGTCTAGACGAGATCTGACATTCGAATATCCTTCCCCGCGGAGGGTATTCGTTGTCGCGCAGACAGACACCGTCTTATTCCATCCTCCGGCAATGGCCCCGAGATGCTTTGACCCTTTGCGGCGAATGTCACCCTCGTTACTTTTTACGCCGTCGAAATCCTTTCACAAACTGCCTTTTCAATCCGGCGGCGGATCGTTGCCCGGGATCCCGACGCGCAGGTAGTTGTATCCTCGGCCATTTTTGTATTAATTATAAATTCTCTGTTCGTGTCGAATCGACACGCTCTAACAGTGGACTAACAGGTGCGAAAGAACGTGTAAGAAAAATGTTTTCAACACTGGAACTACCTACTGAAGTGTAATATTCGTAGCAAAGGAATGTTAACAATACGACAAAGAATAAAAAAAGCTTCTGTTAATATGTTTTATTTATTAAAAATCACTCGAGCATTTAAAAACGCACCGTCACAAGTATATAAAATTTCCATAGAAAATTATAAATTGGTCATTTTGACCACCTTGGTAGTTAAATACGTTGGAAACACCCGTTAGATCTGTTAGATCATTTAATCCAGCACGATGTAATATACGATACGAATCAATAATAATCGCGTATTCTACGTAGCTTCCGTCGCTATTTGACGCAATTTGTCTCGCACCGGCACGTGGTAATTATTAATAGTATGTTGTAATATAATTATATATATTTGATATTGTACTGCGTGTGATATAGTTGATGAAAATGTAATTATATATTATATAATGGACACACGACCCCGTTATTCAAAATTGCCAATTGTACTACTCCAAAGCAAATCAATCGAAAGGAATAATGCGATCACTGTAGCATGGATCTCCTGCCACGCTGGCATAATCAGAAATGAAAAAGCCGATAAAGCGGCTAAAGAAGCAACTAACTCACCGACCGTCGACCATTACGCCAACAGCTTGTCTCCGGAATCTATGCTTCTCGGGTTAGAAGACAGAAAACCAAAGGAATCTGTAACAAAAAAAAATAAAAATCCTCGTAAACAATAAAACATGAATTTTTTTCTAAAAACAATTGCTTGTTCTCTGTCAAGACACGACTAAGTTATTTCAAGAATCATAACAATGCCACAAAAAAACAAAGCTCATCCACCAGTACATTGTTCAATTGACGCAGTGGAACGTATTATCATCCAGTACAGAAAATAAACATCAATTGAACATAAATCCTTCCTTGAATTTAATTCCAAGTCGCTGATAATCCACACAAGTGATTGGTGCGATTATAAATAATGAAACTAAGACAGTGTAACCTATATGATATAAAAATTGTGAAACCTAACCTAACTAAAACGTTGTAACCTATAAAATATAAATTGTAAAACTTAACCTTACTGAGACAGTGTAACCTATATGATGTAAATTGTAAAACCTAACCTTACTAAGCAGTGTAACCTATATGATGTAAATTGTAAAACCTAACCTTACCAAGACAGTGCAACCCGTATAACAAATCGCAAGATTTCAAGTTTCAAGTCACTGATAACCCACACAGGCGATTGATGCGGCAAATAACGAAAATAAAAACAAATTATATAATTAATAATTACAGTACAACGTAGATATTTGTCCTCGAAACGCTTCCGCTTAAACTACTCATAGAATTGGTAGAGCAACTAATTAAGACGTTTTTTATAGACAGGACAGACAAAGACGTAGAAGCGCGAGGAAGCGAGCGGAACTCAGCGTAGTAATAGACAGAGTAGTTCGAAATCCAGAGTCACAATAAAAGACACGCGGTCTCGTAGAATTGCCAAGACAATTCGAGCACGCGATCCCCCAAGTGTCGTCCTCTTGACGTTCGCGAAGGACACGGAGGGTTAATTAAGCAACTCGAGTGAGCACAGGCTGGACGTAATCATGTGAAATTACCGGAATTCTCTCTCGAACGCCGTTTTCGTTTTATTTCGCTTTCGGAAGAAATTGACGCGCGGGTCATCTCGCGTTAAGGGTCGCGCTCCAACGAGCGATAAGCTCCGTTCGTTCGAGATTAGTTCGACCGTAACCAGCCCGCGGAATTACGTCGAATTAACGTCGCACTTCAGTGGCCTTTTGCCGATAATTTCGAACTAAGACTCGCGCGAAACGACAGGGGAACGTCGCGATCGTGGTCGCAACAAATACGAGACGAGATTCCAATTTCGTTGAGAAACGAAACGAGCCAAGTTTTGGGTGTTAATTGACATCCAAAACTGTTCAAGTTCTTTCCAAGGAATACGAATTTCTCGCTCGATCGCTCTAGGTTCTAACGCTCTGTGAAAACTTGAACTTATCCCTCGAAACGTTGAATCTCTCGAGTCGAACACGACTCGATTCTTCGAAACCGATGCGTTTGACGAGGCGTTTCCTACAAGGAAGCTACAGGAAACTGAGCGTCGTTATCCAAGTTCTGTCTGGCGGCGGATACAAGGCGGTTGCATCCCCCCTTGTACCTCTTGTACCTCTTGAAGGAGAATTAGGAGCAATTACACTCTCGAAGCCGAACTTTCGAACACCGTTAGACGAAGCTGAAACATATTTTCTACTAACTTACTTTCGACGGCTCAACGTAGGCGCTCGCGCGAGATGAAAAACTCCTTCGGGAACATACATGGAACAAATTTCGTAGGTGAATTTAATTTCGTAGAAATCCCGAAGCATTTTTCGTTCAACGACGCGACGATCGCGACGTTGAATGGTACATCATGGATGAATTCTACACCTTCGATTTGATGGAGATTTGAACCTTGAAGTTTCAAGAATTTTTGAAATCGTATTCTACTCGTCACAAAGATGAAACTTTAGGGACTTGAAGTAACCTTATAGATTGCCGCCTAATAGTACTCTTGAAAAAATCGAGAAGATTCGCCGCAAAAGAATTCAAGAATTTCTACGTACTCTGAAGCAGAGGTGGCTAACTGGCGGCTCGCGAAACCGCTTACCCCCACTTTGCTCGTCGCTAGCGCTACCCCCTCCACTGCACCGATCTCCCCACTCCTCGCCGTGCATGAGCCCCACTACCAAGCAAGGTACTTTCAAATTTTGTTGCACTCCGGCAGATGATCTCAAGTCGAAGAACTTTTATTTTTCTTTGCTTTATTTTTATTGTTGCCCGTTGTTTAACGAGTTCGTTAAATGCGATCGAGAGAGAATAGAAACAAACGAGCGAACGAAGCTGCGTAAGCTCGACGAATAAATTGACAGCGTATCGCGAAAAGAAAGAACGCGTGGACGTTGAAACGAGAGGGGAAAAACAGCAGCCAATGGCGAGAAGAAACAAAAGCTTCGAAAGGCGAGCGGGTATCGATTCCAGCAAAGTTTCACCACCGGCGTTTCAGACCGTTTTGCATACATTATCGCATTTGCATAATTTCGCCAGTTTTTTTCATTACACCGAAATACCCCTTTCGTCGAGTACCGGAGTATCGTCCGTCCGATCCTCTTACGAGCACAGCCTAGCCGGCTTTCGCCTAGCCGCCTCGCGCCATAAATGGATTTTTCTATGCAATTTCTATTAGCATAGTTTTTACATAATTGCACGCGGTAGTACTGCCGCGCGCCAGAACAGGTCGATGTTCGCGGCCGGCCATTTTACAGAGGAATAAATTCTGCCACCGTGTATACAGCGGCGGGGGAGGGAGGCGGGAGGAAGCCTTCCTGGACAAAGAGAAAACCGGAGAACGAGAAAGAAGGGTGAATCGAGGAAACGAGCCAAGGAAAAGAGACGAAGACGAAGAACAATGGCAACGACGCGCAAAACTACGCGGCACGAGACGGCAAGGCGCAACGCCGAGTCCCGGTCACTGCCAACCTGGATCCACGCACCACCTTCTCATACACTGGATGGACTTGACTCGCCTTTTCAATACCTTCTTAACTATTACCCGCAAGGCGGTCTCCGTTCACCATCCGGTTTATTTATGAGAAAAGTTATGGGTCGCAGGTCCGGCGATTACGTCGGACAAAACAGAAACTTTGTCCTGAGCAACACGAGTGTGTGTATATGTTTCTCACGCTCGAGTTGCGTTCGATAAATTATTCTTCCGACCCACGTGATCGAGGCAAGTGACAAAATGGTATGGAATTCATCTGTGACAGCCACCCTGCACTATCGACTTTCTTCGCGTTTCCGTTCTTTTGGAAATCGTTCTCGCCTCGATACGATAAACACCCGGTCGTACACCGGGTCGTCAATTCTCATAAGCAAACGTTCGTTTGTCGCGAGAATTTATCGAGTCGATAAAGGAAGCGATCGTTCTTCCGCTTTAATCGAAACGAACGGAAAGGGAAGCGAAAGGGGAAGCGAAAGCACCGAGACGGACATCGAAACGAGAAGAAACCGAGATTCTTTTCGCTTTTGACCTTGCCCCGTCGTGTATGACGAGGTTCTTCAAACAACCTACTCAAATACCGTAATTCAGAAATCTCAACCGGTTTCTTTGCTCGACGTCTCAGCACCGAAGAATCGCATTTGTCGGTGAATTTCTGCGAGACCTTCCAGCTTCCACGGCAAATTTGCACGATCGAGTAATAAACAGACGAACAAGAAACAGACGACGACGAGCGCGACGACGATGAGAACAGCGAGTAAACGAAGTATCATCTCCCTCGCCGCGTCTTTTCGCCGGCAAAGTAACGAAGCCGCGTAATCGGAATTCCTTCGTGCCACGATTAAATTGCGCGATTTATTGTCTCGCGTTGGATACGGCTGACGCACGCATGCATCACGGGCCTCTCATAACACTTACTGTCGAGCTAGATATTCGCCTAGAGTCACTTTACTGCCGGATAAATTCCAGCGCCACGTTTCGGCTGGAAAAAAAGAAACTGGCAAAACCCGAGAGATTAACCGTGTAAGAGGGAAGCAGTAACGACGAGTAATGAGAAAACGACAAATTCGGATAGACATCGTCGCACGCGCAAAATGTCGAAACGTTAACGCAGTATAATGCGTGGATCCTCGAACTTTTAGTCGCGAATGCACGCAGCAAACGGGGTTGTTCCATCAACCTAATGAAAAAGCTGATACACCAGCTGCTTTTCCATAACGTATTACCGTATTACGAAATATGTGACCCCATCCCTTGTAATATTTATGCTCTACAGTTAGTTGAATAATTAAACTAAAGTAGGAACGCGCGACAATAGGAGAATATCAAACGTTTATTCGCTCTGAATCGTGGTCTGGTCCAGAGGTGGCTCGCGGTCCGCGAGCCCTTGACACTACTTTCCTGATCGTTAGCGCTATCCCCTCCACCAGAGTGGGGCTCCTGCACGGCGAGAAGTGGGGAGATCGGCGCAGTGGAGGGGGTAGCGCTAGCGACTGGTGGGAGCAAGGGCCGCCAGTTAGCCACCTCTGATTCTACGTAACGTTGTAATCCGTTTCCCCATTGGCGAGGGAGAGATTCGTTAATTTTTCAGCGAGATTTCACGCAAAACTGCTTTTCGTTTGCGATCAGACGAAAGAAAGTTGTAAAGATGTTACGTGCAAGTTGCAAGCGCGCAAAAGTACACACTCGTAAAAGCGCGACGAGGAGCAGCTGTAAACTGAATACATTCCGTATTGTCGGAACGTTTTCTGCTCTGGACCGGGGAAAATTATTCATTTAACTCGTCCACCGGTAATTTTCATCGAACTGCCGCACCAAAACTCTCGTTTCGACGCTGTCGGGTCAATCGCGGCCCTTTATCTCGTTCGACTTCCTTCGAATCGATGGCCTCCGTGAACGTGTCGCCACTCGTGCCCCCTCTTAACGGTAATGAGACAGAAACTCGCCCGGATATTTTATCCTTCGTCCGTTCGTTTCGGGAGGCATCCCTCCGTCTGCGGAGACGATTGGAAAAAAGGGGGATTTATCGCAGTCGACAGGGATCGATAGGGAAATGTTAACGGTAATTCACTTTGGGACGCGCCTGCTGCGACAGTGTTAAGCCAACGAATCGAATTGAATAAGAAATGTTTATGCTTCTGGTCGAAGAATTTATTGGAGTTTGCGCTTTAACGAAGGAGCAGAAGGAAAAAAAAAATGCGAATTGCGAATTTCACTGGACAAATTTTGCCCGTTGCAAAAAAAATATCTACCATTTTTGTAACATTTTTCGGGAAAGCTACATTTTTTTTTTTTTTTTTAGCTAAACGTGCACCAACTTACTTTTTCAGCTGAAAGCGAGGGTGCGTATTGTCTCTCGACGGACAAAATCTTCTCTCAGTCTCCACGATGAACACGTTACACGTTTAACGACCGGAGTATACAATAAATCGTTCAACCAGAGTATATAATAACTCACGTTCAACATCGGCACGCAGCGATCTCTCGCGTTACGTCGATCCGATTTTCGAACGCCTCGAAAAGAGTAATTGTAAAAAATTACATTTCTGAAACGCGACGAAGATCACGAGAGAAAGATCGTCGGAGAAGAGTGCGTCGACATTATCGAATCGCGTTTCTCGACAATGGACGAATCAACGAATTCACTGTCAAATAAACCTAGACTTTTATCCAACGGTATCGAGCGGCTCCATCGTTCGGCAGAATTTATTCAGACACACAATGGACGTTGACTCGTCGATACTTCCACCGACGTCCAAAGCGATGCTTTGTCCGTGCAATTTATGATTTCGCATAAAGTCATAAGCCCGTCCTCTTGGAAGTAATAAAACGGAACCCCGGCCACGGCGGGGGATTTTATAGGAAAACTCGGGGCGAATCGATCAGACGTTGTTCGCTCGCGCAAAAAGCACGATCATCGTCACGCGCGACTAATCACGCGCCGAGCGGAGATTTATTCACGGAGAGAAGAAGAAACTAAAGGCGTGGCAAAGGGTTGAAATGGAAGTGAACGGCGAAGGGCACTTGTACTTGGGGTGAATAGGAAAAAAGATGACTTGTAAATGTTATTGGCAACAATTGCAGCAAACTTCATGCTGGGTCAGATGTAAGGGAATTCTAATTCAACAATATAACTATTATTAATTTTTCGATCCACATTTGTTTTCACATTATTAGAAGCTACGAGCCTTTCTTTCCACTCACCCTGTATATCGCAGGCGTTACGTTTGTACGTCGCAGGAACAATAAGCCCTCTAATTGCGGTTAATATAATCCCGTCCCGTAAATTTTCGCAAATGGAAGCAAATTACCATCGTTCGGAGGGAGGTGCGAGGGGGGGGGGGGGGGCATTAAATACGGAGAAAGCCTCCTCGTGTCATCGGACTATCGGAGGATGGAGTGTGTACCAGGAGTCGGCTGGCAAAACTTGATCGAACATGGCCCGGGATGCCCACTATCGACACTGTTGATTATACTTCGTCGTCGAAACAAGCCTACGAATGGCAGCATTGTCGGAGAGAAAAGGGCCAACGTGATCTATCTATAGCCTGTGTGGCTCGCTCCTCCCCCCTCCCCCCCTTCCTCCTTCCTCCCGGGGGAATAGAGAGAGAGAGAGAGAGAGAGTTCACCGGCACGATAATGGGGATAATAAATGGACTCGAACCGCCCTTTGAAATTCACCCCTGGCTCGCGTTCAACCGGTTCGAGGGACACGCTGTCCGGACAACGCTGCAATTTCCGTAAGCGGCAAACTCCGCTTTTACGAATACCGCCTACGCGTTTGTCGTTCACGACGTCCAAGACTCTCGCTAGATAGATCGAACCTGTTCATACCGCTTCGTGCATACATCGTCTGCGAATTAACGGCTTCCTGCTTGTTCTTTTCTTCGAGCTAGATGGATCTATACGAGTTTCACGGCGTGGAACTGTTTTCTGTTAAATTCTTGCTAAAAATTACGCGATCTTTTCTCAGAAAAATGTTCTCCAATATTTCGTTTTATATCTAATTGTAAAATTTTTAATAAATAACCAAATTACAAATTTTATATTATAACATATATACGTGTATAAGTAATTTTTATAAAAACTGTTATAAGCAGGCAGAAATAAACACTCTCAAAGAAAATAAAAGTATGAGAACTTTTAAAAGCAGAAGAGTGTAAAAATAAAAATCGGAGTAGCAGATAATTTGCTCGTCACTCGTCGATATTAAGAAAAACACTGACACCGAATACGATTCAACGCTGTTCAAAGCGTGACACTCGCCTCTTCATAAAAATTCCGCGAAAACAGACACCATTTTACACCGGAACATATGTACAAGTTTCGAGCAGAACGAAAACAAAAGAACCTGTCAATTTCGATTCCAACGAGCACAGGTTCGTGGTTGAACGCGATTCGCGCCAGTCGCGGGGAATCAATCGTGACCAGATAATCCACTAGATTTGTAAAACTCCTCTCCTCTCCACTCTCCCTTATTTTCTTCCGCTCAGACGTCCTTTCAAATTGACCACGCGCACGAGCAAGTCTTTTCCCAAAGACGCACGAAGATGCTACGCCGTGGGTAACATCGTGATGGTTCGCGCAATCTGTCGGAACAGCGATTCTAGATTCGGAAAGAAACGCTCTCCGAGCGTGTTATTTCGCGCGAGCCCTCGCCCCCAGGTTTGATATCAGCCGGCAGAGCGTTTCGCGGAAATCTCTCTAAATGGAAATCCTCTGTCACCGCGAAAGGGTCCCCTTTCTTCTCTCGCGCGTCTTTACCTCGAAACGTTCGTCCCACGGTAGAGCGACCTCGACCGGGGGCCGAGTTGGTCCGAGTGCGGAAAGAGGGTTTGGATAATTGCTCGCGAACCTCGCCGCTCGTCGTCCCTTTTAATTCAAAGGCTCCGTGGCTGCTGCTTTCTCGCGTTTATTTCACAGATATATATATATATATGTATAACGTCACCACGCCCCGCAGTTCGTCAAACTGTTCAGTCGATCGTCAAATATCCTTATTTTCGGTTCTGACACTGTACAGGGTGGAAAGAAAATTTTGTCCCTGTCACAGATGAATTCTACACCCTCGATTTGATGGAAATGTAAAGATACGGAAGATGTATGGAGACACATTAATACGTGTAAGAATTTCAAGGTCAAAGAAATTTTTTTGTATTCTACTTATCGCGAAAGTAAAACCGTTTCGAGGAACCTAATAGTTCTCTTGAAAAATGGGAAAAAAGTTTCTCGATCGTATGACACCGCGGACGTGTGGGTTCTAACAGCGACTTTACTATTCTGGACGCGTGGATGTCTATATTACGTGACGTTTCTACTTCGAATAACATTGACAGTTGGTTTTATCATTTGATTATGACGCTACAACTGTGATGAATCAAACCTAATGCGAAAATTACGCAATACACACGCGTTCAGAATCATAAAGTCGCTGTTAGAACTCTTTTGCCATTTTTCTAGAGAACCATCAGGTTCCTTGGAAACGTTTTACCTTCGTAACGAGCAGAACACAGTGCAAAGGAAAAAGAAATTTACCTTCATCAAATTTAAGCTGACACTGATGCTGCAACTATGATAAATCAAATGTCGGCGAAGCTAAAAATTACATCCACGCGTCCAGAACCATAAAGTCGCTGTTAGAACCCACGTAGAAAACTTTTTTGCCAATTTTTAAGAAAACTACTGGGTTCCAAAACAAATTCTTGACCTTGAAATTCAATGTCAATTTTGTGGCAGATTCTTGCCAGACGTATCTCTGCCAAATCGACGGTGTAGAATTCGTCTATGAATAGCCACCCTGTACTTGCGTCGTGTTCGTGGTAAAATCACGAGACACGGTAGAACCTCGGTTTAACCAAACAAAGCTGTTGGGATAACCGAGAAGTTAATAATAAAGCTTTCTTCGCATCCCGCTCCTATTTGTCTGGAGTAATGGACGATGGACGAGGATAACGCGAGCCGATCAATGATAAGTTTGTGCATCTGAAGCTCAGCGTTAACCAGACGAGCTTCCACCGCACGGTATTAAATATTTTCAAGCAATCAGAGAAGCGTTTTGTTTCGAAACCACAGTTACGCCGGTAATTCTACGCGCCAAATAAGAGACCGCCGATGCAAGAAAATCTGATTATAACACCGATTAGTCCAACCGATACTGCGACAGTGGCGAATTGAAAACAGAAATGAACGTTCGCAGTGGTGTCAGAATTCTCGACAAATCCAACTGACCTAATAGTCGACGTCAAATAACGAGTTCAAATTCGTTTCTCGAAGTCAGGTTATTTCGTGACGGTGCGTTCCACCTGAAACGAGATTACCGTGTGTCAGAAATGAAATGTTCGCCGTCATTTGTACATGTGTGTGTACGCTGTATGAAGCTCCTCATTCCGGAACAAGAATACACAAACAATAGAGCGTTGCGAACGTCGACAATGCAGGCTGCATCTTCAGCTGACAAATGCGCATTGAAGGGAACGACTAGTTTTTACGACGGTGATTCCGACGCACTCCAACCCGGCAAGACGTGCATCACGGCTCATCTCGCCGTGAAAAAGGCAGGAGGAAGGAAGAGGAGCGGTGCATCGCGATACCGTAACGCGGGCATGGAATGAGAAAGGAATCTATTACGCGGGGCTGGTGTCAGTCAATGCGAGCCTCGTCTACATCTATAATCTATGCGAAACGGGGCGTCGCGTTCGCGTTCGCGTTCGCGTTCTCATGCCACGTGGAACATTCTGCTTTCTCTCTGTCTTCTCTGTGCAAACTTCTTTCAATCAGCATCAATCAGAATTTGAAACAGATCTGAAGATAATTGTTAAAATACTGTTGATTCCGATTCCAAAATAATTTCGAAGGATGGTAATCGTAATCGTCGATCGGAAATAACTGTCCTAGGATCGGTACTTGTATCGTTTCTACGTTTTACGTGTCTGCATCTGTTGTTCGTAGTTTTTCTTCAGAAATATTTCCAGAAAATAGCAAGTTGAAAGAAATATCTGGTTGCAATAACTGCGAGTTATTCCATTTCTCTGCAAGTGTCAGAAGTTGCTAAATCATTTTTGTCTCCTTCGTCCATTAAAATATCAGTTACCGTTTTTACCGTGTTTTTCGAGAAAATATCGCTGACCTGCCTGACAGTAAAAGTCCTCAGTTGCAACATCACGATACCCCATTATACAAAACGTAGTAAACATCACGTCAAAGTTATTCTAATTAAGCATGCCTGACTATGTACGAACTCGTTCTACTTGCAAATGCCTGGCCACATGTGTGGAGTCACTCTACTTCCGATCCGTCGCAAGAATAGAATCGGTCTTTCGTGACTGTTCCCAAGGATCGAAATCGACTGCCAAGAGTTTCCAAACTCTGGCCAATATTCCCGCCAGAAAAACTTCTCGACGAATACTGGTATCTATCTCGGTGACGAGACTTTGAAACGAAATCCCCGAAAGAAGAGGTACCTAGTTAACGCCTTCCCGTTCGATTGTCAAAAGGGCGGATGTTCAATCGAGTGTGTTACCGCAGCGTGTTTCTTCCGCTCTGAGAAAAATACTCCGAGGCTGAAATTTATCAAAGACGTCTAGGAGCAGCCGCGAGAGTGTATCGGTGAATGAACGAACGTCTATCAATGTCTACTTTGAAAACAGCTTTGAAACGGTGGTTTCCCAGCAGCCGGCAGGAGTAATCGAAGGCACCGACGCGCGTACCTCGCTTATCTGTTCCGCGATCGAGGATACTTTATTCACCGAGTATCGGCCAAGACAGAACTCGTGCGTCGACAGACTGGATTAACAAGGAAGCTGCGAGCGGGCTTCAACGTCACTTTATATTCTTTCGGGTATATCGCGTTATTACGGTATATTTATGTTCCCTCAAAGGACCGAAGGAACGTCCACTTATCCAGGACACGCTGTAAATCACTCTCGCGAGGGAGGAGGAGGGTCCCCTGGTGCAGTTTGCGCCCCGCTCGCTCGTGGGGGAATAATGAGGAGCCCAGCGGCTGGCAATCGCGGATGAGTGACAAAGGCAAAATTGGGAAGAAGTGAAAGAGGTGGAGAAAAGGAGGACACGACTCGGTTGTACGAGCAACGTCGGTCATTCGTCTCGTATTGTTCATATAAAAGGGGCATGGCAAGTCGTGGACTCGCGTCCCATTTATTGGTTGTTGCCATGCTCCCGTCGAATTTCTTATTTTCCTGTTTTCTCTCTCTCTCTCTCTCTCTCTCTCTCCCTCTGTTTCTGTCCTTTTTATTTCCGATACGCCCTGGTCATCGCATCGTTTCGCTGGCCAACCCTCGCACAAGCGCGGCCGCAACCTCGCAAAGAATTATTTATCGGCCAAGTTTCTTCGGCTGGTAACTTATGTTGCCACAATGCGAGCTAGCGAAACACCGTACCAGGAAAATATAAATTCTCGAACGAGTCTCTCCGAGTCGAGTTCGCCTATTCGCGCGAAACGAAGTACGTGTCGAGGTACTCGTAATAACCGGCTATCGCCGGCGATATCCTTTCTTATTATTTATTTACAGCGTCAAGGCTGTACAGCATCCTCCCTCGCACCCTTG
The DNA here is from genome assembly GCA_032399605.1 of Melipona beecheii. Lineage (NCBI taxonomy): Eukaryota > Metazoa > Arthropoda > Insecta > Hymenoptera > Apidae > Melipona > Melipona beecheii. The sequence goes on along the minus strand of JAUCMO010000243.1, from coordinate 1,050,497 downwards.
AAAGCACGGCGAGAAAGAAAAAGAATATTCGAGGCGAGGGGCGTTAACAACGCGTTACTCACGATTAGCGCCGCCCGACTGAGTCGGAGCTATGCTTATTAATTTCTAGAGGCAGACGTCGAAACACGTACGAAACACACTCCGCGAGTCATGGCGGAGAGTGCAGTCCAATCGTAGGATGCATTGTGCCGGTTGAACCACTTGCGCACACATCGTTTATTAGAAACGTGCAATTTCTAGAGGGAAAGGCGAGATGTACAGAGTCGGTACCTGCATCGGTAGTAAGAGCGAAGAGGAGGTGATTTTCTCGTTTGAGGCTTTGATCAGAGGCTTACATTGAAAACCGATTTACTCGGAAAACAAAGCCTCGAACGAAACATATTTTCTTTCACATTCTCCTCGCTTGTGTTACCGACGGACCATCCTGTATATACAGGGTGAGGCGATCTGTGTGACGATGCAAGAAATATTTTTTTGTGAATGGTATCGAAAGGTCAATTCGTCATTCTTTTCAAGGACTTTTCAAGGTCAATGATGTTTTCTTTCCATATAACTATATGTTTCTTTTATTGCATCGTGCAGTTAGTAAAAAAGTACGCTCAAATGATGACCTTCAAATGCCACGAATGATATAGAATAATTTTACGTAAAAATTTGTCTCTACTTTCTAATCCGATCTTAGCTAATAAGATCGTATTAAAACGTTCTAGAAGATTTAATCGTACAATGTTTAAAGCAGTATTTACTTTTTTTTTTTTTTAGGTTCTGCTTTTTAATCTCGTTTAGGTATAATAATAATGTCATTCGAGTTGATGACAAAGATAAACGATACCGGGTGAACTGGCATGATTCAGTTTCGGAGAATACACACGAAAAATACGGAACATTGATAGACTCTTGGCCTCGGACGTCCGAGTATCCTATTGGAAAATCCGAGAAGGGTTCGCGAAAGTTCCAAGTAGTTTCTATACATTCGAGAGAGAGAGAGAGAGAGAGAGAGAGAGTTAGGAATCTGAGAAGATCTTTCGAATGTCTGTAAATATCTCTTCTTGACGAAAGGAAGAAATCAATAGTTGACATTTCTCCGATTTGTATTTTTAGCTTTTCTTTTTTTTCAGAGAGCAAACGACGAACGCAACCATCTCTGTAGCAACCAAGTCCATTATCCGCGAGAATAAAAAGCTAAATGACCCAAGATAAACGACGTATTATTTTCCGCGGAGCTGCGACCGACAAAGCTAAACGGCGCGATAGCTCGGATTAATTTGCATGGTAACGAGCGAAAACCACGGCACGACACAAGAAGCGCTGAACCCTATTGTGAAATTATTAACCCCTTGTGTAAGTTGTTCGTCACTCCACCACCGTGTATTCAGGACTTTGGTCAAAGTGTACACATTTACGACTTTCCCTAATGGATCTTCCCTAATTTTTATCACTAACTGAAAGTGATTTTAGCGGGGGTAACTGAGAAAATCGGGCCTCTTCAGGTGCAACGCTAGTGCAACGAAAATTAGCGATTGGTTGATTTGGGTCACGCGATTCGTGAGGGGGCGTGTCTGGTACTGAGCGATCGCGCCTGTAATTTGTTTTGTATCGATTCAAACGTTTGCATATCGATAAAAAAATTTACGGCAAAAGAGTCGTCTTGATTTCCTAGTCGGAACAGCTGCTTCTGGGCCTTTCAGTGAGACGAATCGTACCGGGGTACGAGTCGTGCAGTTTTTTCTTTCCCTTTCGATTCGAGTCACTGAAACTAAAAACTAAACTTCGATAAAAAAAAAAAAGAAGAAGCATCTTCGATCGAGTTGAACGGAGAAAGAGTTTTCTAAAGGGATCGGATCGTGCGTCATTTTTTTCGCCTTTCTGTCTTTTGCTTCCTCATCCCCAAGGAGGGATGGCAGTAAACCAGTCATCAGAAAACCATTCTATTACGCTTTACAAGCTGTTCCAATAACCGTTATCGAGAAATAAAGATACGTCGGGGCCGATACATCTCTCGTGCGGAACGGAGGCTCTCCATTATTAGCAAAACTCGTTCGCAGAGAGCGTAAACCGATGAAAAGGCCGCGCGATCCGCGTATTAGGAACATTCCGCGAACCAGCGCGGATCGCCGACAATGGTTATTCGAGGAACTGCGGCCACGGGATCAAAGCACGATACACGACAATTTCGAGAATAGTCCAAGGCAAGCCACACATTATCTCCGGAAACGAGGTTATGGCCGTTCGAGGTATCCGAACTCTAGACGGAACACTTTGGATTCCGATTGCTTCTGTCTAACGCGTTTATCACTACGGAGCACCCCTCCCCCGCCTGCGCATATATAGATACATACATACATACACGTGTAGAATGCGTACGTAAAGGGTGAAAAGAAAATTCCGTGGCTGTTCACGGATGAATTCTACATCTTCGATCTGATGAAATATATGTTGTATACATATGTAAAACATATTCATGTAAAATATACTAAAATATGTAGAATATATTAATATAGTCATGTAAAATATGTGTTGAGATACACGTCAAAAAAGATAGTTGAATTTTAAGATTAAAAAAAATTTTTTTTTTTGCATTGCATTCTACTTATTACGAAGGTAACACTTTTTCGAGGAATCGTAAGTCGCAACCTAATAGTTCTTTTGAAAAATGGCAGAAAAAGTTCCAACAGCGACTTTATGATTCTGGATGTAATGTTTTTATATTTTCGAATAATGTTAACATTATTATTTGATTATTTAAGCTGACACTAATGTTACAACTATGGATAAAATCCAACATCAGTGAAGCCTAAGAAAAGCCTACAAAAATTACATCCACGCGTCCAGAACCATAAAGTCGCTGTTAGAACTTGGAAAAGTTTTACCTTTGTAAAAAAATTCTTGACAAACTTTTCTTTTCACCCTGTATACGTATACATATAGAATTTCATCTCATTTCCGCTTCGCTCTTTCGCGTTTCGCCTACTTCATCGAGATCTCTCACGGACGAAACGCGGCTTTATCGCCCAAAAGTTTTATTGCCGACGAAACTGGGCTCGATCGGTTGTCGTTCGAAGAGGGATTTGCAATTCTGAATGTCAAGCGGCTCCCCCGTAAATCCCGGTCCCCTGGATCCCTCGGAGAAATATCCTCGGCGATTAGCGCGTCGCGACTGCTCCGTGAGAAATAATTATCAAAACGTTCGAACTTTTCAGCCAATTTCTATATTTTTATCTCAACTTTTCCCCGCGAATACGTGCACGCCACGGAGCATGAATTTATACGTTGCGTTATACTTTTAAATACGAAAACGAGCGATCTTTTTAAACACCGTGCGTCGTTAACGTCGTTTGGAATTAATATCGTTCGTTCTGGGATTTTCGAGAAGAAAAAAAAATTGAAGCTTTTATAACACGAGAAACTCCGTGCGACGCACAAAGGATATCGCGTGACCGGCGATACGCCCGAAAAAAGGCTGATTCCGTATAAAAAAGAACAAATTGATAACGTTGAGCACAATTTTTTTTTTTTTCTTCCGTTCGAACGTCCATTTTTCGAAAAAAAGGAAAAACTTGACATAAAGCGATGCTTTTCTCGATACGTGATATTCCATAAAAAAAAATGAACGTACGACTTTTTTTTTTCACGAAAATTTTTTTGTCCCGTCAGCTTTTGAAATAATACACGTTCGACTGTCATCATTATCGATACCGGTAATTATCGTCAACGTGACGACACGACTGCGACGCGAAAATTCGAAAAGCGAACGTTTACGAATGAAATTAAAAAAAAGAGAGAGAGAGAGAGAGAGAGAGAGAGAGAGAGGGAGAAAGGAAACACACTAGCGATGCTATTTGAAGGAAATATGAAACGATTGTCATATTGTTGTATCTCTCGCGCGACGTGACAACGAAGCAGCCCGTTTCGAAACGCCGAGAGCGTGAAATTGCAGAGTTTCCATAAGGGATCGAAACGCGGCGATTTTTCACTCGGAATTTTTTATCTGACTGAAATGAGTTGGAAGCCGATTCCGCTGACTGAATTCCGCCATAACGAACGTGGTCGACGAAAAAAGGACAGCGAAGAGATCCATCCCCCCTTCTCCTCGTCTTTCGCCGTCGAACAATGGGGAAAAGGAACGTCGAATGTATCAAATGTTGGCGCAGCCAGCGTGCAAAAAGGCGTTTTTCGCGAGTCCGTTCGGCCAAATTACACGGGATTGAAACAATTGGAGAAAAATAAAGGCGACACGGACGTGAAAATGATGAAATTACAACGAATCGTGTAACGAGAATTACAGTAGGAAAGCGCGTCGTGTCCGACGCGAGCACTCGAAGGACGAGTGGCGCGAGTCGACGATGTCAGCGCCGATGCCTCGCACGAGGACATCATTAGCTAAGTCAATATTTTACTCTTATCGCTTCGGAACATAAACACTGCAGCGTGTCTCAATCAGAATACGGGAATATAATCGCCTAACACGACAGCTACGTGTACAGACGCGTTAGACTATCGATCCGTCATCACCACGATAAACAAAGCGCTTGCTAAATAAAGCGTGCAGAATATAATATTCGCACGCTCGATGAAAAATTGTCTGCGTTTCAAATTAGTCTCGGCTTAACGCTTAAAACTACTGATGACCAAAGCCAGTAAAATTTCCATCGAGATGTTAAAGCAAAGGAAAAAGAAAAAATATAAAATTCTTTTTCCGTGATAAAGCGATTAAAGTTATTTAACGAAGAATTCGAGTTTTCAAAACATCTGGCAGAATGTTTCTCTGAATTTTTGTCTTAAATTCAATCCTAATTGTCTCAAATTCAAGACTGAACAAAACAGAAGTTTCAAGCGGTCGATGTAAAGAAAAAACTGTAATCTTCGAGATTATGGCAGACGTAAGCATGAGAAACAATTTCATTTAAATTTTTACAGTATCCGACGATGAAGATGTGTTTTTTGAAACGAGGTCGACCGATTGGATTGTCGTACCGGTTGGATTTCGTTTCGTGCAAATAACACTTCCGTCGACCTTGAGATGTAGAAATCGAAAGGTACTTATCGTTTCTGTACTTTCGATTTCTCGACTTAATTAAGTTGATCACACGTACGTGCGTGTAATATGCGACTGATTCGCGGACCATAACGAGTGACCGAACCGTACACAATAATTCGTCATTTGTTTTGCCTGGGTTTTACTTAAAACTAAAAAAATGTTGCAATTTGGTTGCAAAAAATTCTCGACGTGCGTGGCACGTCATTCCAGCGCGAGAGGTTAATCGACGAGAAAGCCAATTCACCACTTAGTGGACGCGAAAAAAAAAAAGAGAGAAAGAGAGAAAGAGAGAAAGAAAGAAAGAAAGAAAAGAGCTTGATTTTCTCGATTAAAGGAACAATAGAGACAATATCGCGAATAGCGTTCCCGCGGGAAACGAAAACGGAGGGGGAAGAGAAACGTGCGCGGTTTCCCTTTCTGGCTTCTGGAAGTTGCGCCGCGGCGGCGACGGCGGCGGCGGTCTTCTCTCTGATCGACCGCTTCCGGTTTCGGGGTATAATGCAAGTCGCGTACTCCCCGGAAAATGAGCGCGGCTGTCTCGTTCTCTGATTGGAAAACTACGAATTGCTTCCTGCCGACGATGGATTCCCCGGGACGAAACTGGAACAGAACGGGGACAGACCGGTCCACCCTCTCCCCCTCAACGCTGTCGGAAGAAATCGAGGGAGCCTCCGCCTCGAATATAATCGGGGCCGGATGTGTCTTTGATTTACGCTCCATGTTTCCCATCATCTGTATTGGAATCACCAAACACGCCACGCGACTAAAATCAATCCGGAGGCAAAAAGGGGAAAAGCACCGAGAGCCTGATACTTTTTCACGTCTCCGATACATGTCGGCCAACTTTCCACTGCGTACGCTGTTCGCCACGTGTGTAGAGATTAAATATAAATAACATTTATGAAATAAAAACTGTACGACTCGTGGACAGTGATAATAGCAGCAACAGTACCAACAATAAAAGCAAAAGTAGCAAAAATAACAGGTATAGTTTGTAAGAGAAAAACCCGTGCGTTAATATCGCAGGAGGAATTAAGATTGTTAAAGCGTCGATTTAACATGCAATGTTTAAATCACCAAGAGATCCCAACTAATGAAGGAAGGATTACAAGAGATAGCTTATTCTACGTCCCTCGTAAACTTGCTAGGCAAACATCGCGAGGTGAAATAGCTCCTCTCTCTCTCTTTCTAGGTTGATTTCCTTCAATTGTTTTCCACGATTACAAAGCGATCCTCGATGCATTCGTTTAGCAATTCGTCTTTGTTAATTAACAGTCTTTCTCCATTACGGAAAGAAATTACTTTAACAATAGTTTGCTTTCTATCGCGTTTCTGACAGTTTACGGTCTTCGGTACGAGTTATCGCGACTCGTTCCACTTTGCGTCAGTAGTGCACGCGTACCGTCGTAGATCGCAGCCGCGCGAAAATGTACAAATTCGTATATGACGATTCGACAAACGGGCAGACGTGCAGATTTTTCGATCAGCTTTTCGTAGAATCAGCTCTCCAAACTAACCGTGGCCCCGATGTTTGAGACTGTTTCAACTCCTTGATGCGAAATTTCCGAGCTCTCGTACGTAGCTTTATGAACTTAGAAATTCAGCAAACTTACGTTCAATCTCAGTGAAATTTTGAACACTTGCGAACTAACTTTGAAAACCCGCGACCGCGTTTACTATAAATAAGACGTTTTAATCGATTTAATCGAGCAACCGTAGGTAGCGCTCGGGAGAACAGTAAATTATCAAGCCTCGGTCGATCAATTATTTATTATTTATAAATAATAATCGTCGTATTTTTCCCAACTCGAGTCAGCTCGACGTTCGATGCAACTGGCTGATGCGAGCCGGCAGCAGCGGGGAACGCCGAGAGTGTGGGTGGAGAGAAGGGCGCAATTAAAGTTAAACTACTATAACGAGACATCGATAGGCCGCTAGGGCGCTAGATCCTGGCGCGAGTCTCGAAAACGATTAGAAAACGAGAAAGAGAGGGGACCGAGCGAGGGGCGAAGAGAGGGAGATAGCCAGAAACTGGCTGGAGTTCGTAAGTTTTAATTGGCAGAGAGCACCACGACCTCCTACCATTTTACCCACCGTCCCCCAACCTCCGGCCACAATTTCGACCCCAGCCCTCGCCATTTTCGGCCCGGCACCGCGATAATAATTATAGTTACTCTTTGTTTTATAAATTAACCCGGGGCTCACCCCGGGCTCGGGGCCCGCAACCTTCGCGGATTCTGCGACGAGCCGGGGGAGGGGGGGGGCCGACTCGAGATACTTCACATTCACTTCAATTAACCGGTAATGGATTAACTGCTTATCTTCCCTCCAGTTTGCTTACCCTCCTTCTCTCGCCTTTTCAGCCGTTCGAATCCGATCCCTCCACCCCTTTCGCGCATTTTGCAACTGGTCCTCTCTCTCTCTCTCTCTCTCTCTCTGCTACGATTCACACTGCAGATACGATTGTTGGCAAGACGAACGCTCGGATGTTATCGGCTGGATTCATTAGCAACAACGGGGGGGGAAAAAAAGACGCGAGAGGAAAGGGTGAGACAAGCGGATGGAAAGTTGTTCGATAAAGATTTTTAACTGTTACGTTGATTGCTCCCGTGAAAAGAAACAGAAAATAGAACGATTGCTCCTTCACTGGCGAGAGAATGTACGAAATTTGGCACGAGTGTAGTATTTTCAAAAAAAAAATATTCGACCCGTATCTTTTTTTATCGGCAATGGCCGATGCTGAAGGGGTGAAATGTCTCTTCTTTTTTGGTGGAAATTATTAAAAATATTATTACGATTATTGTTTCTCACAATTATTTTGCAAAGATTCACGAAATTAGTGTTCTTACGACGAATTTAATGGTGTACCGTTTTGCAAAAGAACTTTTTTAAACTTGTTTCATAAATACATTTTTCATAAATTTTTCCAAGTAAATGTTAACAAATTTTCTCGAACATGAAACGTTTTTAAAACGTTCAATGTTAATAGATTTTAGTTTCCCGTGAAAGCTGATTTTATCGTTCGGTAGTTACTACTTTTTCTAAATAGATATCGTAGAGATTTTCCCTTCGAAAACGAAACATTATTATCCACGTCGCATCGTAATTATCGCATCGTCGACGCGACAACGTTAAGCGTGTCATTTACAACCTTGCAAAATATTTCGCGAGAGACTTGGTCATTTCTTGCGGAGTCTAGAGTGCATCTACGAGACGAAATCTCTAGCGTCGAAAATATTCATTCTCCGAGGCTACGCTGGCGTTCCTCCGTTAGATTAACCATCGCTTTGTTATCCGATTGCAGCGTCGCCGAGTACCGATCTTCGTCGGTCGACGATGCTCGTTAAACGTTTTCCCCCGGCTCGTTCGTCTCCATCTGGCGCAGCTTAACGGTGTTCCTCCAGTTGGAGAAAAAAACGAAAAAGAAACAAACAAGGTAGGAGGGAGCGATCTTACGGTCGCTCGAGAGTTAAGTATTCACAAAGCGTCCTCGGGAACTGTGTCGTTCAATTAATCATAAGCGCGTAACTATTCGTAGATAGGTGGAGAGTAAACGGAAAGTGAAAAAGAAAAGGGAGAAGCAAACTGTTCGCCCGCTTTAAAAGGGAATGGATAATGAAGCTCTGGAACCGATGTCGGTACCGACGCCGATAGGGGACAACAAGCTCGTTCGCTGCCGATGTTCCAGAAACGTTCTCCTCGTAAAAACCAGTTGTTTCGACTTTACGTACGTCTGTACGTACGTCGAGCACACTTACGGTTACGTCGTCGATAAGAAACGATAAGAAACGCGTCTACGACTGGCTGCAACGACCGAGGGAGAACCATGCAACTTCGGATTTTTTTCCTTAACGCGTGATAAGTTGTCGTTGAAAAAATTTTTTCCGTTCGAACAAGGCAAGATTTTTCATCTGTAATGAACTGTAACACCGATCGACTGACTTTGGATCCTATTTGCCGCGATTATATACGCAGGGTGCATACAGTATCGGTAGTAGAACCAGAAAGGTTCGGTGTGAAAATATAAGTTGAAGAAACGAAGAACAAAATTTCTTCATTTAAGATTGAATTTATAGAATAAAATTGACAGAAAATAATAATTAACAAGAGGTTATACTCTATCTGTGAAAAGTCGAAAATGTAGAATAAGAAGCATTTTCTGTAAAATGCTTCGTTTGTTCAGAAAATCGAGTTTGAAAATTTCATCGAGCGACAGAGTAATTTTTAACGAAACGTATTCAAAATTGATTTTCGCGAAAATCAAGCTACAAACGAAAGAATTTTTTTTTTTACCCATTTTTGCTAGTCTCCTGTTAATTATTCCTTTCCGTTGCGTTTCGAACTGGTTAAATTCCAGTACGCTACATAAATTTTTCAATTCGGTCTTTCGCGAAAAACGAGAAATTCTAATTATTTTCGAGATATTATTTATTTTTTTTATGTAGAATCGCCCTCTTCCATATATTCTTTCCGATTTTTACTTCGGGCCCTGGCCATCTGAACAAATTTCAGATTCGAACGTAATCGAGTAAATCGGGGAGGTGAGGATCGAACAAAGTGAAAATGTCAATCGACGCTGCCGCGAGTCCTTAATTCCGCAAACGTGCGACACGTTTGATAAAAGGTAACGCTTTCGACTGTGTGTGCTCGCGTCCGTGCCCGTAGGAATATTTAATTTCAAGGCAACTGCACCTGGCAAAGAAGCCATCCGAGAGCCAATGTCGCGGAACTAACGTCCGATTCTTTCTCGCGCAAAATTCGTTCCACCCACCTCCCGTTCGCTTCCTTATCTACATCCTTCCTCCATATCGGCACTCTCCGCGACCCATCGATGACCTCTCCCCTCTCCTCTCGACCAAGCCTCGCCCTTTGACGCGTCCAACGTTGCCCAACCAACGAAATGGACTCGCCTCTTTTATCCTATTTATTACTTGTCTTATATCTGCACGCCAAGTGTACTCTGCGCGCCTCAAAGTGATCACGGATGATCAAAGCCGAGAGCGTTGAACGAACGCAAATCTATAGCTTTACGTTTATCACGCTTTTCTTCGTTCAGTTACGTAGGATTTTACAAAAGTAATTATTGTAAATTTAGGTTATTACACAAAACCTCGCAGGGAACTCGCGTATGTAATATGTAGGAAAAACTGCACGATTTGTACCCCAGTACGATTCGTCTTACTGAAAGGCCCAGAAGCAACTGTTCCGACTAGAAAAAGAAACGACGTTTTTGCCATAAAATTTTATTGAATCGATACAGACACGATCGCTCAGTACCAGACAACGCCACGCCTACTCGAGGTCTACCCCACGCCCCCTCGCGAATCACGTGACCCAAATCAACCAATCGCTAATTTTCGTTGCATCAGCGTTGCACTTGAAGAGGCCCGATTTTCTGGGTTACCCTCGCTCTTAGCGACAGACTAAAGAAACCCAGAAAATAAAAGAAGACCCTTATTGGCACCATCCTGAATGCTCGGCCCCCCTGACATCATTGTTGCATTACGTTCCAACAGTAATTTAAACAAAAATTTTGCACTTACATGGTCCTACGAGAAGATCGGTGATTGTTCCAGTGTGAAGATTCGCACAACGAGAGAGAAGCAAGCAGGTACTCGACAGTTAAGAAACTGACTGCGTCCATTATCATATTCGAAATTGGACGATAAATTTCGGATACAGGAGGGAGAGATATAGCTACCCGAGGATGAAATCACGAGCACATAAATTCCCCCGCTGCTCGTTCGATTCAAGCAGCTCCCCTTCTTCCATCTGGCAGCTCGGATAAATCCGCGATCCATAAATAAAACGAGAAGACGAGAAGCCCGCGTGGCGGGCTCCGTATTATTGTTACCAAGTTACATAGTTTCGTGTTTCGTGTGAAAGTGGGAGAAAGGTCAAACGCGCTTAGGCTTTCTGGTGTCGTGCCGAGACTGCCAAGGGTCTCATTTCCCCGAGACTAACCAGCGATAAACGAGCAATAAAGACCGTCTTACGATTGTCCAGGGAGTGCTACCCGGCCCAACTTGGATATTTAATGCGAGAAGAGTGTGGGGAGAAAATCAGTCGTTGCGAAAACGGAAACGTGCCAAACTGAAATTCACGCTTGTCCCGCGCGTACGTACGTGTCCCCTACGTACTTGTCACGACCACTCGCTTCGAGAGATCTCGAGCAATTTTCTCGTGAAAGTGATTTCACGCGAAGAACTGGATAACGCCATAGAGCAATAAAAAATGTGATAGAAGTTATCTCGTTTACCGAGCGATTCGTCAGATAGTTTCACGAAAAGGTAGAGTAACACGAGTAACACGACGATATTCTTCCAATGAATGTATTGTTTCGCTATAAAGTGAATGATATAGAATTACATTGAACTAAGAAAAAAAAATACGTAGAATACTGTGTGCGGCCCTCGACAAAATTTTGTTGGCCAATGAAGAAGATCTAGGAGGTGTAAGTGTACAATTGACGATGCGACAGATTCGAGGGAGAATGCAACGAAAGAACGTCTGATTACAAACTGAGATACATCGACATCGCTAATTCCGCGAAGACTGCGAGCCTGGCTGACTCAACTAATTGAAAATTATAATAACCCACGGTTTGAAGATTGTAATCCTAATGTATCGTCGGCGGGGACGACGGAACACTGTCGGAACAGTAAAGCTACTTACTCAGTTTATTATCTGGAACACACTCTTGAGCTCTGCCAGAGAGTGAAAGCTGCTTATCGCGCGGTTGACATCGATTATCTGTTTTCGACGAAATTATTTATAATAAGCGGGATAAGTGGCTCTGCTTTGCTGGAAAACAGAAAAGGAGCTCGAGAGAAAAGAAGAGGGGAGGGGGGGGGGAGGGAAGAGAGAGGAACGAACAGCATTTGCGCAATCGAAAAACATTCTCCGACGAGAGAGAGAGAGAGAGAGAGAGAGAGAGACGAATCGAGTATTTCGCAGTGATATTCACATTTGACGTCGCACCTAATAAATCTTAATCGGATTTCACTAACGCAGCACCGATTAATCACATGGCTGCAATAATAAGATTACCGTATTAATAACGTTACGCGTAAGTATCACCGCATACGATGACATTAACGCTACCGCATTAATATCGGCGAAGCGGTACCGAGCAATTCAAATCGATGTGCGCGCGCGCGTGTCTAACTATATCGCAAACTTGGCAATCGAATTGCTGCATCGACGTTCAAATCCATTTTGCAATTACACACAGCTGGCCAAAGTAGATCGATCCGGGAAATATCGTCGATACGGTTTTACGGTTCAAACGACGTTTGCGTTTTTTCTTTTTTTCTTTTTTTTCTTTATTATCGTTTTTACTTTTTACAGCTATTGGACGGTTGCTGTTTAACGCTGTTAACGCTCGGTTTATTTGTCGCGGACGAACGAACTCACCTCTTCGCGCCATTCGATTATTCATTCTTCCTTTTTAAGCCTTTTGTTACGAGCGAGCGCCGGTTATATACGGCGTCTATCGGCATATTGGAGTAATTAAACGTATTAAAAATGCATAACACGCTTTAGCTCATCGAGACGAGGCTTTTTCTATTTTCGATGCTCGACAATGGAATAATTTAATGGGAATATTAATTATGAGAAATTAAAGATGTAAGATCTTTCTCGAGAAATTAAAAAATAAAAGATCTTTCTCAATTGTATATTGTGCAATTTGAAAAATACCAGCTGCAGATGTAACTGTTAATCTCTTTTAAGGTTAGATTTGAAATGTTAGGTTAGGTTTCGACAGTGGAATACTTGTACGATAAGAAATTACTAAAATAAAACATCTTTCTGTCTTAAGGTTGGGTTTGAAAAATTAGATTAAGTTACGTTAGATTTTTTATTTTTTTTCACTCGACAGTGGAACATTTACGCGACAAGAAATTGTTGCAATAAAAGATTTTTCTTGATCCATTGCAATTTGGAAAATACCGATTATAGATATAATTGTTAATCTCTCAAAAATTTAAAATTAAATCTGAAAAGTCAAGTTAGCTTAGCTCAGCTCGGATTAGATCAGGTTACATTTTTGTTTGCAAATTAAAGTTTGTTTTAAAAAAAAATGCATTCTAGGCCTTTGCCCAAAGTATTACCAAGGCAATTGAAAAAAAATTCCATCTGAAAACGAATTAACAGATTCTGAAAACAATATAATTCGATCGATGAATGTGATACACTTTTGGCGTGAAAGAGTTAAACGAAGAGGAAAAACGCGTCTACCGAGTTACGCTCCGCGCTTGATCAATCATTCTCTCTCGAGTAAATCCAACGCGAGGAACTTTTCACTTTTCGCGGGCGTGTGGCCACCCTGTTTCGAACTCGTCGCTCGGAAATGCCGGACTAATCCCAAATTTCACGATAATCAGTTTCATTGAGAAGCTGTAAGAGATGGCGCGTTGAATAACGCGCACGGTCGCTTGTACAAAGCACGGGAATGGTTCCTCTGCGCCTCTGCGTCTCTGCGTAATGCGCATCGTGTGTCAGGATCAGCTTGTCCATAACGCGCACAGGATATCCGGCCGTATCGGGGGCTGTGTATCTGAATGAAGGATCGACCAGGATCAAGGGGATCGAAATGCCAAATCGGAGCTGCGTTCTCCCTCCGCTCGCTCTGTCAGCAGAGTGTACAACAGTCTCTAACAGTCCTGTTGCCTAGAGAGACGCTGGGTGCACATTCGCGTTAAATACCTACGCCGAACCAGGCATTCGTACGTTCTTTTTTCGATGAAATTTCGAGGATCCCGAAACTCGGTATCTCGAGTATCTTAACGAACCAACCGGAGTCAAGTAGACAGAGAAAGGACATCTCTCCTCTCTCTCTCTCTCTCTCTCTCTCGTAGGCTATTTCCGCGTTATCGCATTATCGTTCATCCCGCTTGCCAAATCGCGTTCCGCTGATACGATTTCGCGCAGAGCGAGTACTTCACACGAGTGGTACTGCGTTACAGGGCATTAATCACGGAGGGATCTTATTTTACGACTCACAATTGAGTCGAACGTCGCAATTTGGTAAGTAAATTCTTCAGCCGATCGCCTGAAGTAACTGCGTCTTTTTACAATTTTTTTTTCGCGAGAAACAAAAACTTTATTAATGCATCGACCATTTAAGATACCGAGAAATACCCTTCTGCCATCGTTCGAGCGTTGAAAAAAAATCTTTCCCGACGAAAGATATAATTCCAAGACAACAATTTGATATAGATATTAATATATATTATATAATTTATTTATTTACTGAATATATATATATATATATATACACACGTAAAATGTAAAACGTAACTAATTTTAAACAATTTAAATTCATCGCACGATATACACACGTCCGAAAAAAAATCTGTTAGAAAAAGAACGCAATTACTTTTTAGCCAACCCAATAAATCAACCATTATTTCGATGCAATTTCCGCGCTGTTGTAGCCCCAATAATTTATGCGCGGCTGTAACGACGAAGAAGGAGAGCGAGAAGCAGCGAGAGCGTTTATTATTCTCTATTGAATCGCGCGAATGGTAGTAAAAATTTCAAATCACACGGTACTCGCCAACAGGTCATCCAACTGCGACACTTTCCTGTCCACAATTTCGAAATTGTTAGTTTGAACGAGACGAAATTAAAGCGGCCAATACGCGATTAACTTTGGGGGATCCGTTTAATTTTGTTACTCACTTTTTAACGGTGTTTCGATTTAGCACTGGCTGGATAATTAATTCCCGTACGATCTCGTACCATGGCACTCGTAACTATTTATGGAGGATTAAACGAGACACGTTAAACACGCTCCGGTGGAGCTACGATTTACTGTATAATCAGCCAACCAATTATTACGTCCGTTTATTAGGTAATAACGGCTAAATAAATACACCGTCTAACGTTTCTAACAATGTATAGCGAAATTTATTCGCGAAAATACTTCGATGGTGTATTCGCAATGTGTGTGTGTGTGTGTGTGTGTTCGTGCAATTTTCAACGCATCTTAACAAAATTTCGAATTCGAAAATAAATAGAATTATTTAAACGTACCGCGTATCCAAATTTATTCGAATAACACGTAGATTCAATTTAAACTGACACCGGAAAAGAAAACAAAAAGGGAAAACAAATCAAAGACACTACCGCTTTGTTCAGCAGTTTCGCAAATTTAACGTAAACTGCTATTTTAATAATTAACGTACGCTTTCAAGAGGCCGCTTTCCAACTATAATTTACAAATTGGAGAGAATTTGTTTCGCAGGGAACGCCTCTTGCACGGTTTTCGGCCGAGCTCGACGACGAACGTGATAAAAGAGACAATCGCGATTCGAAGACGCAGCTACACTTTCACAGCGGTGTATCAACCAACGAAATTCCCTCCCTCTTCAATTTGCAACGAATTTGCAAAAGCGTAACACGAAACCGTGTACACGTAATATTCTAGGAGAATAATTATTATTTAGTTACACACAATTGACGCAATGAGCAATAATTCTTCTCTCCACTTCTCTCCACAGAAATATTTTCGTGTCTCACGATTAATCCTTCCGTACACAGAATCACACGATTCGATCTTTCGAACGATCGTCCCAGAAACGAAATCGTTTCGTTTTTATTTCGAAACCGAGTACAAAAAAAAAACGTCCCCCTAAATACGAACTCCCGCGACTGAATACTGATAACGAAAGCAGAATCGCCGAAGTAATTAAAATGGTGTTCTGCCTCTGAGGCACGCTGGCTGGAAATACGTGATGCAATTATCGTGACGACCGCTCCTCAACACCCGAGATGCCACTGTTACGTTTCGCTTGCAGAATATCCTCGATTACCGGACACACAAGAAAAAGGAAAATTTATAAATTTATCCATGATACTTATGATCGCGATCTCGGAGGAAAAGAAAAGAAGATCGAAATGATCGGTTTGAACCTCTTGCGCTGGAATGACGTGCCACGCACCTCGAAAATTTTTTATCCCAAATTGCAACATTCTTTCAGTTCCAAGTATATTTAAATGTAACCCAGGCAAAACAAATGACAAGTTTATTACCTCTTAATAATTTCTAGAGTTCAAAAGAAAAAGAAAGCGACGAATTATCGTGTACGGTTCGGTCACTCGTTATGGTCCGCAATCAGTTGCCAGCGCAAGGGGTTAAAATGGAGACACGTTACGGAGGCACACACGTCCATCCGAGTGACTTGAAAAATGAAACGCAGCGATGGGTGATTGACAGTGCTGATCGACGAAGCATTCGACGAGCCAAAGATCTGGGGTGAGCATCGGTTTCCGGTTGGCCGACACACGAGTAGTGACGGTAAACAATGAGTGAGGGTGAACAACTATCTCACTTATAAGAACCACGGTTAGATGCAAAGTGGAATGGAACTTGCGTCTCGCTATTAATTCCGACGCCTCCCGTAAGATAGACCTGCTACCCCTTTCTACCCCTAGCTTTCGGGCTAGAATAATTGTTAGTAGTAACGATATATCTCGGCTTTAGGTATGTGAGAATAACAGCGTCTACGTGCACCTAGCTTGCACATAGGGGCGGGGAGGAGAGGGGGGGTTGCTTAATTAAACGTTCGTGTTAATTGCTGGGACTTGGCGTCAACCTTTCGACCCGCGCTACATGGGAGGAAGGACGCCGTACTGAAGAACTTCCGCCTTCCATCGGTTCCAAATGAAACGGTAGACATAAAATCATCCTTTGTACTTCCCTCCTCTCATTATGTCCCCCCTCCCATCCGCCCTTTGCCCGCAAGGTCTCGTCGAGTTTATCGCCCCCCGAGCCTCGCATATCCCACGCGAAATTAAACGCTCGAGAGAATTAACATCGGACGAAACGCCCTGCGTTAGGCTTACTACTGCCTATCTGTGTACAGGGTGGAAAGAGAAGTTTGTCCGTGGCTATCATACATCTTCGATTTGATGCAGATGCATATAAAGATACAGAACATGTACGCGACTTTACCATATCTATATTACGTGATTTATATTTCGAATAATGTTGACAGTTTCATTATTTACAGACTCATACTGATGCTACAACTGTGATAAATAAATACGTGAATGATAAAGTCGCTGTTAGAACGCATGCGTCCTCCGCCGATTAAGAAACTTTTTTTGCCATTTTTCAAGAGAACTATTAGATTGCGACCTATGATTCCTCGGAAATGTTTTACCTTCGTGATGAGTAGACTACGAAGGAGGTTGGATACGCTCTGTAAAGCACGACGCGAGTTCACAGCTACGTCCGTGCAACCAAACTATCGTGGATTGGCGTAGAATCGAGATACTTCGCCCCAGACGAAGGTCGAAACCGCGACAAGTCGAACGACTTCTTTTCAGCCCGGGAAAAACGAGAAAATACGGGCAGCAACTTGTCAGCCGAGTAACTTAACTACGAAACTCCAACTGAGTGGAGTGTAACTGCGTGAGGCGTGAGAATGGCTCGCGGATCCTGCTTCGAATTCACGGTGAAATACGCGAGGTAGGTGGAAGAACTTTTGGAAGAGCTGCGGAAGATTTTTCATCCCAGCTACGGTTCACCTAGCGAATCGATGCCGCGAAAGTTCTCCACGCGTGAATACACGGGCGAAGGTTCTTCAAAGATAAAAGCAGTCGAGATAAAACGTGTAGCAGTCCCTCGCGACGTACGATGGAATTAAACGTTTGAGAGATTGTTTAAATTTTCTTGGCGAAGAAAATCTCTCTAGCGATATTCACGGTTCAAGGAACACAGTGAAAGACGTCGTGCCGGGTGCTTTGTTGATACACCTCGCCGAGTTAGACAATGTAGCTGCACGATACTTCTAATTTAGGTGCAACGGTTGAACCTTCCTGCACGGCGGCTGTTTCCACTTGGAATGCTAATTCCAATCAAAGCACGCTAGGCTCCTTTTCGCGTTCGAAGTCTCTTTGAAGTTGGAAATTTCCAATTCCTCCTTGGTTGAAAAGTAACCTGGTGCAAACGCCCGAATTTTACTGCCTGTATCGTCCTTACGAATTTACCAGCCAATTGTCTCTCATCGGATTAGCAAAAGGCTCGTTACTTCTGAGGTTCGGAGGAGATGTTTCGAGCGGTCGATTCTTTCTTGCGGTGGAACTCAAACGTTCTCAATTTCGTGGAAAAATTGTGGCGAAGAAGACGTTCCGTTTATAAATCGTACGTATATCCTTCAGAACAGAGAGGTAACGTATTATCATGTACGAAATATATGACACATCCCTTGTAATATTTATACTCGTTCCGCTTTAAAGTTATACGAATAATTGAACCGAGGCGGGAACGAGGGACTGAAAATTGTTAGCGCAAGTATATGAAACATTCGTGCGCTCTGAATCATGGTGGCTAACTGGCGGTCCCTGCCTCTACTGGGTTAGCGCTACCCTTCCACTACAGTGGGGCTCATGCACGGCGAGGAGTGGGGAGAACGATTCAGTGGTGGGGGTAGCGCTAGCGTTCCTCAGGAAAGTGAGAGCCGCCAGTTAGCCACCTTTGCTTCAGACTTCAACTTTCGAATTTTCTGGCGGATCTTCTCAAATCTACGATACCGTCTGTATCATCCTTACGAATTTGCCAGTAAGTTGTCCCTCATTCAGCTAGCGAAAGGTTCGTTACTTCTAAGGTTTGAAATGGATGTTCAGGAGTCGATTCTTTCTCGCGCAAAAGATCGATTTTATGGAAAAATTGTGGCGAAGAAAGACCAAGGAGGATATTCCACGGGATTAACAACACGTTCCCGTTTGTAAATCGTATATCCGTCGGAGCGTGTAACTGCACGTGGAAACACGTATAACCCGCGGCGAGACCAAAGTCCATGACCAAACAGTTGGAACGTTAGGCAGAACGATAATAAATTAAGCTCAGCCAGAACTCGAAATTGAATCAAACGCGGTAATCTCTAACGCAATTGATTCCGGCATTCAAACACTCGCCGAACACGAGCTCGAAGGCTCGGGGAGTGGCCTTCGCGTGTATAAGAGAGCAAAGAGAGAACGGAGAACGGAGAAAGGACTAGAAATACGCATCCATCGTCGATGGTAACTGTCGTACTAATGGCGCGTTTCGTCCCTTTCTCTCTTCTCTCTCTATTTCGCTTCATTTTCCAATCCAGCTGGATCGTCTGGCCGTTCGAAATCGTTGCTGGCGTTTTCACTGCCGTCGCATTATTTCGTTGTTACACTCTTTTCCTCCAGATACCGCGGAAACTTTCGAAATCATCCGACTAACAAAAATTTGTTTCAACAACGAGTCTCGAATTCGTATCGTCACGATACGAAGACCACAGTGCTAAACCTCGACGAAAGAGTCGTCGTTTCGTGAAAAATAAATTACTCCAATTCCCCTTTGTCCCCTTGAAAAACACTCCCGATGTTTTCAAATTTTCACCAAATTTCGACGAAGGTCGAAAATTTGCTGGTAAAAATTTAATGCGTTTCGCGTTCAATTTTGGAAACGACTGGGTATCCCCGGCGGGATACTCGTTGAACGTGCCCGTCCTCCTCGAGACTTTTTCGACGAGAGGGCAATGTCACCAGTTGGCAGATATTCGGTCAACGTCGACGATCTTCCTCGTTACTCGTTTAACACGTAGAATCTCGCCCGCTGTGATCTTGCTGGATCAATTGTCCCGTTTAAATATCGAACCATCGTATACACCAAATCCGAGAAACGAGCACAATTTGCCAGGATCTGCTAGATTTACTAAGCAATGGCCTGGATAATCCGGCGTGTTTACTGCAGAGTACCTACCGTCACCCACCCCTCTGTGTTGCCTCTTCACCAACAGTTTCGTTCCTATTTCGCGTTGTAAATGACGCACGAGGCCCCGCGCGTTACGATCATACGCCGTTTGCTATCTGTAACAACGGAGACACTGACACCCAGCACTTCGTTTCTAGACGCGTCGATCCACGCGTCAGCCGGATTAAGAATTCACGCGATATTTTTGAACAACTTTTGACTCGTAAAATATATCGCAATGAAATTTATGAAATAAATATTTTTAAAAAATATTCCTTTTCAATGACATACGATATAATACATCCGATGCTTGTTTAATTGCTGTTTCATTGATTTATTAAACAAATTTGACAAATTTTGAAATTATAAACGAAATCGAGTAATACTGAACACAGAAAATTATTTAGTGTGAAATGTAAGATTAAAATAAAATTAATTTAAATATCCGAGACGAATGTTATTATAATATAAAAAGTAAATAATTTGTCATATAAATGATGTTATAATATTTAAATAAAGTTATAAATATTAGTTTAAAGTTTTTTATTAGAAATAAATTATAACACGAGATGAGATTATATTTAGATATGAAAATTTATTTGGAAATTTAAATTATGTAAAATTTTTAAAATTAAAATAATAATAAAAATAAGTATGTATATAATGCATAATTTATTTAATAATATATTTTATAATTTTATATAATTTGTTACATCTGATGAACCAAATTATCTGATGAGAATCGAGATTTTTTAACTGTCTAACTTTGTGAAATTATCATTACTTAATTTTTTATTAATTTTTTCATTTTCGAGGTTGATGGACATTTAGGGATCAACGCGCGTATTTAAAAAAACATTAAAATGAGAAAGTTGATTTTTTTGTAAAGTGTCGACCGGATTTCCCACTGTGAGAAAAATCAGCAACTGCAAATCGCAATTGTCTCGCGATTCCGCGAAATTGGCTCACGTTCCGTGCCCAGTGGCAGAAACCCGCGCGCACATCAATTTCACGTTCCGCACTTTCGTTTCGATTGTTGAAGCGAATATAAATACGACGATGAATTGTTCTCCGGCTTAATTGGCAACTGACAACGCGATGTACACTTGTATAAATAAAACTGTCGTATCGTGTATTTATATCGACGGTGACTCAACAAACGCAGCGAAAACGCTTTGCCAAAGCGCGTTGCGTTCGGTGTACTTTTGCGAGTCGATCCTTTCCAACTTTACGTTGGTCGAAGATCTGACATCGATTAGATTAGTCGTGTCGCGAACGCTGCGGTATATTTCAGGAAGGGAGGTACTGTTGGATTCCGCGTGAAGGAATCCAACAACAAAACTTGTACGTGGTTAAGGATGATTTAAGGTTTTCCTGATGAAAAAGAATGCTCTTCTCTTCTTAGCGCATGATTTGTAACTCGAAGGGAGGGGGGAAGAAAACGTGGATGACCAACAACTCGAATTTGCTCTGTGAATAACTAACTCGTATTAGATCTATTACTCAGTGCAAAATATCGTCAATCTAATTATCAACGTTAGTATTTAATAAATTGAATATAAAATTTTTATTTATTTTATGTGATATATTTACAAATTTATTACCTACTGTTGATAATATTTTCGAATAATATTCTCTTACTAACTCACTAATCAGCACTAATATCATCAGCCTAGTTGGTCATCGACACTTTTCACGTTAAACTCCTAATAAGATCGAGGGAAAAACTGATCAACTGATGATTCCGCAATGATAACGTATTATTGTGTTTCTACTTCACGGAGGATCGATTGAAAAAGCTCTTCCCTCTTCGATACAACGGCGTTAACTGAGGAAGTTACATCGTCTGAGGAAGAGCTGAGAATACAAGCAAGATGATAAATCTCTCGTTGCAAATAAACAGAGGGGAGAGAGAGAGAGAGAGAGAGAGAGACATGTCTGAACGTAGCGAGAAGCAAGGAGAAACTTGGAAGCTCCACCAAGGATTCCTTTAGGAAGCACAGCCGTTTACGAGTTACAAATACATTCGTTGATTTTAACGCCAACAGAGGATTAATCCGTCGTCCTCGTATATCTGTTTTTAATTGAAACGTGGTCTGAATGCGTCGCCCACCGAGCACGCTGCGTCTCGCCTCTCGCGTTTGTTAACAACGTCTCTGTTACATACACGCGTGCATCGTTTCAATAACAAACGTTTCACGCTCGAAAACTAAAACGCAGCCAAGACCGGGACGAGATACGATACGTATAAAATTACATATTAGCGATGCGAACTCACGGCGAGTGGAAGAAGAATCTCGAGCGGAGGAACGTGCAGAAATGTTGGTACACGCGAGCCCGTGTCAAATGCCGCATTACAGCAGACCGATATACATACATGCATAGAGCTGCCAGGAGAATTTCTCGAGTGCCGGGGTCCTAAGCTCAGCCACGTGTTTTGTTACTTACCGAAGATTACCGGCTTACAAGAAACCCAACGGCGGCGGGAGCAATCTACCGCCCGTGCAACCCTCCTCGGGAGCAACCCGGCCCCCTCCCCCTGCGCGCACCCTCGATTCCTCGAGGCCGTTATCACGGCCACCTTCCGCCCAACTATGCCCCGCGTCGCAAGCTCGAGGTGCCTGCGAAACACCAGCCTGCAGAATGCACGATCCCCTCCCACCCCACGGCGGCTCGGCAGAGACCGAGAGATAGAATAACGTCCCTAAGTGTACTTACTGCAAAGACCCGAAATTGGGGAACGATGTAAATCACTTACGAGATACACTCGCGCGCGCCTCGCCGCGCCCCGAGGAAAAGCAACGGCGTTGCGCCGCCATTTATCGTCGCTGCAATAATTCCTGCGGATTCGCGCGCACGAGTTCCCCGTCCTAGCAGCCTGCAGCATCCGAGAGAATAAACGCCACGGTGCCGCGTGGCGACAATTCCATCACTCTCTCTCTCTCTCTCTCTCTCCCTCCCTCCCTCGATCTCTGTCTCTCTCTTCCTCTGCGTTGTCGTTCGCAAAAAATGCAAAAATAACGCAAAGATAAACCCTGAGCCAAGAGATTATTCTTCGACCGAAGAGAGAACGCGAAGACTTGTTAAATTCGTTTCTCTCGATCGTTTCGCCACTATTTCGGATGGCAAAGTAACAATGGAAGACTGTGGGATGCGAAAGATCTCATCGTTCAGAATTGGGATTGTTTGTCTGATCGCCTTAAAACGTAAAAGGGTGGGCCAAAAATCGCTTTCCACTGAAATAAACTTTTTTATTACTATAAAATTAATAATTTAGTCGTAATTTAGAGCAAAGGTGGCTAACTGGCGGCCCGCGAGCCCTTGCCCCCACTTTCCTGATCCCTGGCGTTACCCCCTCCACTGCATCGTTCTCCCCGCCATATCGAAATTTCCTCGCCTCGTGCGTGAGAGAGTGGAGGGAGAAGCGCTAGCGACCAGGAAAGCAGAGCCGCCAATTAACACGTTACGGCTCTGATTTATAGGACGATGGTTATCGTTTCTTTCGTTCCGAGAACTGATCGTTAACGCAGAAGGCCGTGCTACAATGAAACTGAAATGGCGTATTTTTGTCCGTTAGTTTACTCGGTGAGCTGTCGTACAACTAACAAAAATCTTCTTGTATCTTGCCTAAAGATCTGTTTATTTGTAAAATGAACGCATCGAGTGTCACGTTTTACAGAAAAGAAACGTCGACGTCGTAATAAAACCTTCGAACCAGACCCAACAGTGACGACACAAATAACGAATTAACGAAACACGCGACAGAAAATGCGACCAATATGATAATTCCCCCCTATCGAATATCCGGCGTTTATTTTTCGTCTCGCGTATTCTTTCTCGCGAGTCGCCCGGACGAAAAGAACTTAAACTGACACTTGGTGGTTTTATTAGCGTAAGCAGTAGAAACCAGTCGAGAAATACGTCGCGAAACATTTAAAATCGCAAGAGAAGAAGAATGGTCCTCGCCGGGGATCCCCGCGACAAATTATCGCCAGCTTTTCTCGCTTGCAGCTACTACCGGGCCGGAGTGGAACGATGTTTTGTTCTACGGGCAGAAAACCGAAACTACAGACTCGTCGAGTGTAATAAAAAGAATTGCGGCGAACGCGGGGATAATAAGGGTAGGAGGGGGGGGGGACTTATTACGGATATTTCTGAGGAAACGGAGACAAGGCGTCCCGCGAAGAGAAATAACTGAAGTAACGCTCGATTTTACATTCAAGAGTTTTTATTTCAAAAGAAAATATTTCCTCTTCGTTTTTATTTTTCAGAAAAAAAAAAAAAATGACCAATTATATACTGTGTCCGTGAATTTGCGACAAAGTAGAAAAGCGTGTCGAGTCGATAACTGGCCGGGAGCCGGGCTAAAAGGCAGCGAGGATGATTCCCGAAATTAAGAAAAATTTATTGTCGAACCAAGGGAAAGGAGATTAAGTCGAAGGAGTTTCAAGATAATAAATTGTCTGCGAAAATCTGCGCGTCGCTTGAAGGGGCATTGAAAAATGAAGATTAAAGAGCCGAAATAAGGGGAAAGGGATCGCAAATGCGACTCATTGTCTGAACCAGTCATTTCGAATTAACGTCGTCTCGATCGAACACAAACCGGCTGAGAAATTCTTGCGCCGCGTGGAACGACACGTGGAAAGTGCTTTTAATAAGAAAGCTACGGAAAAACGCTGCTGCAGAGAGGGAAAATTTCGATATCAAAACCACTCGGAACTCGGCGGAATTTCGTCGAAAATTTAAATTACACCGTCCAAAGGAAAACGTCGTTATCGCGCGGAACAACAGGTAGAGGGCACGAAACTCCGTTTTCGTGGGTCTGACGTTTCGGATCGAGTTGGTAATTTGCGCTGGACTCCCGAACTGTCTCCTCTAACTCGTTTAACAGAGACGGCTGTACTTACACCACGGGGGCCACGGACTGTTCTGCGAACAGTTCGCCCCCCCGGAGAATAATAACGCCGATAATCGTGTCACACGCTGTAACTCAACCCTGACGCGATCTCTCGTGTGTTTAGGAACGTTGGATGGGAACGTTGTACGTTGTCCGTGATACGCGATGCTCTGTATACGCGGACGCCATAGTTTGTTTAAATTTTTTCACACGTCGTGAAAACGCGCACGCAAACATAGCTTTGTAAAATTTCCATACGTCGACGATGCGGTATGGCTTTTTCCCATCCCCTCCCCCCCCCCCTCTTTCGGTGATTTTCAATGTGCAAAACGTCGTTGTTCGTTGGAAACTTTTAACTTTTAATTCACCTGCTTGCGCAGAACGCGCGTTCTCGTGCAAACGACATTATTCCTTGCTTTTAATTTTAATATCGCTTTGCGCCGTATCGCAGAGAGGATTGTTAAAAAATGTACCGTTAATGGGCGTGTTGAAACAAGCCATACTATTATTTTTTAAAAAATGTGAGAGATGCGCAAACGTTCGCTTTTCGAAACGCGGACGTTTGAGCTAGCTGATCGGATAACGCCACAATAACATTAAAAGGCTCGTACATCCTTCGGAGTCTCTCTTGCGAGAGGAACGCCTCTGATACCAGCGTCGAGCACGTTTTAATCTCCCGGGGAGATCAGAGGCTTGTGACGCCAATAACGCGGCAGCACTTTATAGGTCGTTGCTCTTGGAACTTTCGTCGATAAAGGACGCACACGACACGTCCGAGAGAATGACTGGTGACTCTCCCATGTTCCGCCGTGCAATTTTCATTTCTAATAACGTTGTTAAGGACAGTCACGACTGCTATCGATCGTGCACTGCTATCTGCGTGTGTCCCTTTGGAATTCGAAGGACTGCCCACTGTTGTAAGAAATGAACAACTACGTTTACGTGGATTATTTTTATTTGCCTGACAAACCTGGTGGCTTCCACTACATTCTAACTTGAAAATATCAAAGATCACTGATTTGACTACTGTTGAAAGCTATTGTTATACAGAATACTGTTAAATACTCTGACTACTATCAAAAGTCTTAAAATATTAACTTCTGCTCTGTCATGTTCAATACTATGAGATATACTAACTTTTGTAATATATGTAAAGAACCTGTCGCAAAATTGACTTTGACCTCGAATTTCAATTATTTTTTCTCTTGTTTTTGCATTGTATTTTATTCATCACGAAGGTAAAATTTTTCCAAAAAACCTAATATAACAGTTCTCTTGAAAGATGGGAAAAAAGTTTCTTAATCATTTAGAACGCGTTCTAACAGCGACTTTACGGTTTTCGTTTCGCCAACATTTGATTTATCGTAGTCGTAGCATCAGTGCGAGCCTAAATAATCAAATGACAAAACCAACAGTTAACATTATTCGAAATATAAACGTCACGTGATATAGAACCATACGCGTCCAAAACCATAAAGTCGAACGCACGCGTTCGTTAAGTGATTAAGAAACGTTTTTGCCATTTTTCAAGAGAACTATTACGGTTTCTTGGAAAAGTTTTATCTTCGTGATGAGTAGAAATGCAAACGTTGAAATGCAAAGTCAAAGTCAAAGTCAAACTCTTGCATCTCCATCAAATTGAAGCTCTTGAACGATAGCCACGGACAAACTTTTCTTTCCACCCCGTACAAGCTGCCTTCGGTCATACCTGAGGAAACGCTGAACGGGATTTAGAGGAAATTTCGCGAGATCTCCCTCGGAATCAGAACGCGCGAAGATCAATCTGGCTAACATGGTTCGCCATTCTTCGATTCGCCACCGCTGATCCTGTCGGCTGCCGGGAAAACGGCTCCCGTAACGCCCCCCCGCTAAAGAAGGAACTTAATCCAAATTGAAGAATAATATCGTTGGTTAATCCTGACCCCGGGGGGAGCCAGGAGAGAAATTCGTGAGAAGAAAGTCGCCGGGACACCGGCTCGAGAATACGAATAGCCTCGGCGGATTTAAATATTTCGAATGGCCGGGCAGACGTTCGACACGAGCACGGAGACAGAGAGAGAGAGACGTGGCGATAAGCATTTCTCGTCGGTTTGACAATGAGATCCTTTGTACTCTCTCCCGAGGATTCTGCTCGTTTTTCTTCCTTTTCGCTGCCGTTCCGCGATACACCTAGTAGTGTCCCCTGGTTAAAACCATCTTCAACGATTTTGTCTCTCGCCTCTGATCGAAATGACCCTCTCGAACCCAAACGAAAAACTTGTCATTCGCGTTTAAAGAGGATCGTGATCGAGTGAATTCTGCGCTTCGCGTATTATTGTTATTAGTATCGATTGCGTCGCACGACACTGCAATTACATTTACGATGCAATTATGGTAACGCGTCTTTATTCGAGTCGTGTGTTTTCGACGACGGAACTCCGAGAAATTACTCGCACGCCGTTGAAAATATTTGCCGCGTTAAACGGATTATCGCGCCGAACGAAAATTACAACGATGTTGCAAATTCCCTCGAGGGTCGTCGTATTTCTTCGTGTTTTGCGGAAAAAATTCTGCCGTTTCGTCGAGTTTCGTCGAATTCAACCGCAGCCTACATAGGTTATCGGAAAGTACAAACGCATCGCGCGAATATAATAAACCATGCAAAAATAATCGATTTGGAGGTACGCGCGTAAGAATACACGAATACATCCTGACGAAAACGGAAGGAGGATGTTTGTGTGTGTGTGTGTTTGTGTGTGCAAATATATATATATATATATATGCAAATCGAAAACTGTACAAGCCAAGTTCCCCGTAAGCGGCCCCACGCTGTGAACCTCTCCGTTGCGTATATTGCAACAACCAACCAACGTTGCATTAACACCCAACAAGTCGAGCCGACGGTAATCCAGGCATTAGCCTCCGTTGATTTACGGGGGAACGGTGCCAAAACTTTTTCCGCCCCCGGCTAACGACATCCGTCCGGCCCGTGCCAAAATCGAAATTTTCATAAACCATCGATGCGACTCCTTTCGTCCGTTTATCGTGGCTGGCTGTTGTTTCGTTTCTCGCCGATTCTCCAACTCTCGCCCGTTCAAAAGTTACGAGTTACTTGTTGATTAAAGACTTTGATCTTTCGTCTTTTGAGCGAAAAGCTTCGGCTTTGCAAAAATTATTTTGAGAATAAAATGGGGCGAGGATAGGTTAGGAGCGACGAAGTAGACCGGTAGGGAGTCGAGACTAGCAGAGAGAGGCTTTCTACAGTGTTGGCTTCAGGGTGATTCACGCAACTTGCACGCGAGAAATACGCGAAATTTCAAACTACGCGTCTAATGGAAAATTGTTTGATACAAAAGTCGTATGGTTTCAATTTTCATCATAAATCGGAAGAATGTCAAATTCCAAATAAAAAAAAGTATCAAGCCACATCTAATCACCCTTCCTAATTACGTGATTGAGGAGATGGTCCCACAAAGTAACCTGGACCTGGCTGTAGGATCAAAGTCCCTACAATTATCGAGGGAAATTCGCAGGATGTTTCTGTGGTTCACGGTACACCTTAACGGCGACAATAAAATCGGCGGCCGCAATTTTCACAGAGAGCGAGTAACAAACGCACATTGAAAGCCGTGTCAAAGAAAAATCGTCAACCGTAACCTTCGATGAGAATTGAATTTTCATTTACACAGAGGTACACCGAACTAGGAGGTCTTTGTGTCGCGCGGGTTATCGCTCTTTGAGTCGCTCGACCGACGAGCTGTTGCGAGAAACGCTTTGCTCCCCCTCCCTCGATGACCGTCCGCCCGTAACGATCGACTATTTTCTCCCGTTTCTTTCTCGCCTGAAACGCTGCAACCCGTCCCAGCTATAAATCACGAATTTCTGCCAGTTTTATGCCGAACTGGCGAATTCAATTACGCGCGACCCGCGAATGTACAACACATTGGCCCGACACGGCCGAATGAAAACGTCACGCGTGCCACGCATGCATCACCGCGCGCGCGTGTTTATTATTCTTCTTTGCGCGCCCTTCCGCATCGACTCGCGTCGGCCGTGTAATTGCTCGTTGATTGTGCGAGTGAAAAAGTGAATCTAAACGACCGCCGCCGATAAAGGACGGATCAACAAGTGTCCAATTTCGTGCGAACGACGATGAAATTCTCGTAACGTAACGTTACCAGACGATGTTTAGGGCAGTCCGGAAGACCGCGGTCTAAGACGAAACACGCTCCTTTCTCATATTTTTCTCAGAGAAACACGCTCGAGGCGCGAACAATTTCAATCGTTGCCAAGAGCGAACCGAAACGTCGCGACCAGTTCAATTACTCTCGACACGGTGATCGCAGAGTGCAAATAGAGTAGGTTTCTTGCGGGGCCACGAATCCAAACGTATTGCAATCTCGACTTACTCCTCGCGCATATCGTTTCATGATCTCTTTTATGTTTTCGTTTTTTTATTTTTTTGTTTGTTACGCGCTTCCGAGCGTTAGCCGATCAAATTTTTTGATCCGTCCCTCAAGTATAGGCCGTTTAGAGAATTCACAACGAGGCTAACTGGCGGCCCTTCCCTGATCGCTAACGCTACCCCCTCCACTGCGCTACCCTCTCCCCACCACGTTGAAACTTTCTCGCCGTCTATCTTCCCTAGTCTGTTGATTTCCCTACTAAGCAAGTGAATCAATCGTGTTAAGACGAGATAGTTTACAGAAAATTGCTCGTCATCTTTGTTCGTCAAAAAACAAACAACTTAGACGCGTCGCATCTCGGCGGAAACAGGAAGAAGCGTCAAGTGCATTTGTCAAAAATTGTTTCCTTCAATCTTGCCTTCCTTTCTCTCTCTTTTTTTCTCTCCTTTTTGCTGCAACCGTAACGAAACCTGCGGTGTTCGTTCCAACAGTCCGACAGAGTTCTCGTCGTTGGTGGCAGAAACACGTTGAAGACCTTCATTCGAGTTCGATTTAACTTTGCCTTGCTGGCCGTACCGTCGGAAGTTAAATTAGTAATAGAACCGTCCGACAGAGTTGCATCACGTTGTAACGAGGAACATTCATCCAACGGGGGAGGGAGGGAGGGAGGAGAGTCACGTAAATGCATTATTCTTGGGAAACATGAATATCATAATTTCGTAAAATCTTCGTTCTCTCTTCGAAAGGTCTCGATTCTTGCTATTCCGACGATTTAACGGGCGCGATTTCGAAGAAATCGGTTAAACTGCCTTTGCTGTCTACGGCAACCCCGTACCGAACAAATTTTGACTCTCCACCGAGGAAATGCGGAATCAATGCGAACTGCGTGTATGGATATTAACGTATCGCGTAATTTCGTAATTCGAGTACGTTGAATCCTGTATGATTAAACGCGTTAAACGGGATGCCCAGCTACGTTCCCGTTGCGCTTAATTAATTTCAACCACTTCCTTTTTCTACCCTCCGATTTCTTAATTTCATTCTGGAGAACGGTATTAAATTATTTCCGCGAAACAAGCAACTCCACCGGAGTCAGCAGTTAAACGGGAAACGAGATTATTCAGCTGGCCTTGTTTGCGTTACGAGAAACACAAATTCGTTTTATCCGCTCCGTTCGTTAATAAAATAATTCGTAATCGTCGGCGTTCTGCGAACGAGGGTAAAAAAAATTGAACTCTGCGCGCTCTCTCGAAAGAGAGACCTCTGAAGCGTGAATTTTCTATTAGCCTCCGCGGCGAACGTTTTCGAATCGCAGCGCGACTTCTTCGACTCGTCGCACCGTTTACTGCGCTTATCCTTAAAGAGAAAAAAAAAGAAGAGAGAGAGAGAGAGAGAGAGAAGAAAAGTTTCATCGGTATTAAAATCAGGCTGCGATCACACGGCGTGACGAACATTAGAAATTTTCAATGAACCGAAAAAACCGTGGCACGGCAAGACTATTACAGGATTTCCATTCGATATCAACGGTGAAGACTTGCCAGACTGTGAGAAAAAATTCTCTCTCTCTCTCTCTCTTTTTTCTCACGTGTTCGTAGCCGACGAACGAGTCAGCTCATCGACATTATTACACGATGTCACTCGAGGTACGGTAGAGTATCGATTTCGAATCACACTGGCGGGCCGATGGAGAAATTTAATTGGGGGCCGCGGTAATTCCCAGTTCAATTCGGAGCCAGCCTGCAAACGCTCGACGTGCCGGAAAAAAAATTACCTAACCAGAATGCGCTCGCGGAAAAGTCGGGAGGGGGGGGGAGCCATCCGCACTCTGGATTCGCGCCGTTAAAATCACTCGGGGGAGAAATTTATCCATTAAACCGATCGCTGCCTGCAAAGATCACTCACCGGCAACGTTACACAACCAATCTCGCCATTTTTCCTTCGAGCGATGATTTTCAATCAACCGCCGTCTGCAACGTCGCGAGAAACGCAAGAACAGGCTCTCGACCAAGTGCCAAGTCTTTCGCTTTGTACTTTTCACAAATTAGCCGCCAACCAATCGGAAACGAACGCTCGGTAACACCGTGCGAACGTACCTTCGAACGCGACTGCGAAACGCGACGTAATTAAATTTAATCCGCCTCAGATTAAATACATGCTTAATTAATTTCGCTCGCTATTTGTTCAATTTTAGATAAATAATATTTGCGGCGCGCGACTATGCGCACGCCGACGTGGAAACCGGCAGATGCGCGGTAACGAATTACACACAATTTCTGTTTATTTATGGAAAACGCAGTTACGGCACGTAAAACGGGGAGTGAAGAATTTGCGTAAAGACACCGCGCGTAACGACGCTGCGTTCAGCGAATTTCAAATGAAAAAATTTCCCCCTGCAGTTAGACGACTGTCAACTAAAACTCGGGCTGCTTCCTTCGTTTCCCGCGCCCCACGAAAATGAAATAAGTTTCTTTTTTAATACGATAGAAAAATATTTTGTGCTTTATTTTCCGTTTTATTGAATAAATATTCAAAGGAATATTCCTCCTGTTGCGATCTTCTAAAACAATTTTTAGAAGATGTTTTTGTTACGGGAGGATTTCTTTAAACTCGACGACGCGCCAGCAAAAACTCCATTTCAACTCTCATTTCACTTTCATTTTTCCTAATTGCGCGAGTTGTTGACTCGTTTCTGTCAAATTTCTCACGAGACGTTAACTCATCACCAGATCTCAACCGATCGAAGAATTTCTAACGATACAAATCTTCCTATCTTTTTTTTTCTGACGTTAAATATAGCGAAGAAAGATTGCCTCACCTCATAGTCGATCAATATCTACTTTGCAATTAAAATGAATTCCTTTTTGAAATAACACAACTGCAATTCTGCACGAGAAATAGACTATAGAAATAACTGTTCCACAACACACGCTTCAAACAATCCTTCTTGATCGCACAACAGTCAATGCAAAGCTGTGCTTTTCGTATGAGAAATGAGTCTTTTTCGACAATTTTTGGGGGGCAGTGGCGCAATTTCTAGTCCGCGCAGGGACTCCTACTGCGAGACAGCGGAAAGGCACGAAGCCGTCAAAGAGAATGCTAAGGAAGCTCTTATCGAGTTTTTCCAAGGAAAATCCTTTCCAACTATTTAAATCGCACTCTCGGCTGTGCTGCAGGTCGGCCGACGTAATTCGCCGGAACTATGCGGAAAGTATTCGAGGCGGAAACGGTGGGGAGGGGAGGAGGTGGGGAACAAACTATTCTGCGTTATACACGCAACTTTGAGATTTCTGGCAACCGAGGAAAAGCCACAATAGCTCGCCGCAGTAGCTAACGCCGAATGAATTCGGACGAAATTACTGTAGCTGGGATAACAGCTTTATTTAAAAACCAGGCGCGCGATCTTGCTTGCTCGATTCGATACAGTTCGATTCGTACAGTGCCAGCACACTCGAATGCATCAGCACGCTTTTATTTTTTATGGACCACCGTACATACATATTTTACAATACGACACGATACAATATAAATGATATTGTATGAACTAACTTAAACTCAACCTAAACCTAACCTAAATAGCTTTATTTAAAAATACAATGCAATACGATACGATATAAATAATATATAATATAATATGTTGATATATTGTAGCGGCCCTACGATTCCTCGATTACGAGTTTCGAACACTCGACTAACACAAGCCGCAAGTGGCTGCGCGCCTAGCGTCGAGATCCTACCGATCTCCGATGTTAAGCAAGCAGCATGCGGCCCCGCTAGGAGGGGTTGCCCGGACCCAACCTAGCGCGGGTAGTTATAACAACAAGCGTCTGGGGTAAGGGAGTACGCAAAATCGCCTTTCTTCTCACTCCTTCTCTCCTTCCCAGCAGCATCCCTGGGTCTTTAAATACCTTACAGATCCCTAAATATATCAACAGAACCTATTTACTGTATTTAATATTGTATGTATTCTATTTAATTTCAATTTGAAATTTAATTTTATTGCATGGATGCACTGTAATAATAAAGTAATATAAAGTAATATATTTATCATTTGTGTATGAAAATATTGTATTCATTGCACGTACTTTATAATTTATATTTATTTTGCTATTTTCATTGTACAAATGTACGGCACTTGTCCCAGGATTTCCAAGCGAATTTTAGAATATCACCCGAAATTTTCACAAGATGGACGCTGAGTAATGTAAAGCGAATGGAAAACTATGCAGATCCGAAAATTCCGCGAATTAGAGCGACGAGAGGCTTCGGAAATCAAAGGTACGCGCAACTTTAATAAAAATATACGACGGACGCTTTTCTGTCGAATCCGTACAAAAACTAGAATGTATCGCGTTTAGAATATCGGGCAACTTTTCAAAAAAAAAAAAAAAAAAGAGGAACATTTCTATCGTTTTCGAATATTCCCCCTCCGTTCGATCAAACTTCGATTACTTGAAATTTAACTTTCGCGTCGTCCTAACGTAATCGCGATCGTGATCAAACACTGACCGAAAACAACCACGTTTTCCCTCGTCACTGCAACGTGCTAATTTCGCTGATACAAATCTGACGCGAGTAACTTTCCCGAACCGTTTCCAATTCCGATCTAATTTACGATTTATTCGACGGAGCACGGCAAGCGCCGGAATTACGATTAATGATATTATGATCGAATTATAGTTATTTGCTGTTATAATCGTGCGCCTTGAACTATGCACGGACTTTAACAATGCAATTGCTGTAATACGGCAAAGCGGAGTTACGAGGCGTGCACACACACACACACACACACGTGCGTACGTACGTACCGTGGATAATTTCACATTTCAGGGAATTCGGTTGCGTTCTCGCGTCGATTAAAATTGTTCAGTCGCACGGTTCACCACGCGCGCGTGAATCCGTGAAATTTTTATAAACCCCGACGCTAGACGAACCCGGGGGGGGGAGGGTATCATCGTAAATGTTTTCGTTCGTCGCGTGGCCTTTCCCCTCCACGCGATGATAAAAATGTTCCTCCAGTTAATCGCTAAGTAGACCTTTTTCCTTTTCAGAAACAGAAAATACCGAGGATCACGTCACGCGCGTCACTCGGCGCGCAGGTGCACAGAATCGCGGGGACGCAATTTAACAGGCTGCAGCCGTGTCAATCGTTTTGTTTCCACGCTCGTGGAGGAGCTTACCATCTTACGGGAGGGCAAAGTCTCTGAAGCTGCGTTGAACGTAGTGAACTCGCGAAAGAGAACATATGTGGTTGCCGTTTAGGCGAGATTGCTTGCCCCAAGGGTTTAATAACAAGTTCCACTAATAGATTCTCAGCCTTGTGCAAAGCGTGTTCCCGTTCTAGCGGAAGCCCGAATTAGCCAGCCAGGGGAATATTCGATCCACAGCCCACGATCGTCGAAGTCACATTTCTTCCTTTTCCTATTTCTTTTTAATCGTCTTTTACTTGTGTAGCGAAGGAGATCAAATTATCCGATCGAGGGCCTGACCCGGAGATAACTCGAGCTACCTCGACGAAATGGAAAAAAAAGTATTTCATTTGCCGACGTTTCGTTGAAACTGTGTCAAGAAAAAAAAAGAAAGAAGAAGAGAAAGGGAAGAACTCGGATTACACTCGATATGTTATAGAAATGAAATTTCCTCGATAATTAAATTCTCGTAGAGAACTTTTCAGCTCGTAGTTCGTAGAGGCGGATTGATGAGTTCTAAACGATCCCTGAACGGTTGCCGGTAACTTCCGGGAAGCTCCGTGGACCGAAAAACGAAAGCTCCTCGAAGAATTTTCCCCCGGCTGGAAACGCTTCAAGGTGGCACGTAAAGGAAATTGAACGCATTCCTCGACTGCGTCCTGCGCGAATAATGACTGAAACACGCCCGACAGCCGTCAGACTGATCCCGCGTGTTTTTATACTTGAGCGATATTACGCGAACTCTCAAAATTCAGCAAAATTCGTGGCAAGTAGGCCGGCATTGTGTCTCTGAAATAAGAGCTGCGATACCGTAATCGAACTGCGGCGTGATATTCGTGGGAATATTATTTTACAAGTTTCGGAAGCAATCAAAGTGTTGCGTACAAACAGAGTTAAAAATTTCGGCTCGAAACGTTTCAATGTTTTTGCGATTCGAGTGACCGTTTGTTTTAGATTCGGGAATCCATTCGGATGAGTAATATTTGTATTCTATGGTCCTTACAGGGTATTTTAACCCTCTTCAGTATTTTCACCCGTTTCAAATCCAAATAACAATGCACCACGTGCTGTGGATGGGCACGTGTGACACGTATAAGTGGTGTCGAAGAGGGCAACGGATGTTTTATTCGCGACTTTCGTTTTGTTAATTAAGATATATGTGTATATACATATAAAGTTTTTAAACTAATAATTAGCATAATTTTTTATAAGACAGACCAAATAGAATACCCTTATATTTGCTAAAATTGTCAAAAATAATTGTTTTACTATTTTTCAACTAAAAATAAAAATTTCATAACTGCATTGCATTTTATATGTATTTTAATGGGTTTTGTCCTACCTCTGTGGGGTAAAACTTTGCATATCTGCGGAAAATTTTGCCTTCCCCTGAGCTGAACAATTTCTTCAAAAATTTTGTTTGGTCACTTTCTTGTTAAGAGATTTAGCTTTGTGCGAATTTTTTTTTTTTTTTCTTTTTCCTTACGAAGCTAAATACATCAGGCACCTGGCTTTACTCCACTTTTTGTCGCGACTGATTGCGAGAGTTGATCGAGATCTTCGAAAATCTTCGATCGCAACTTCGACGCAAGACGAAATGAAAAATCGGCCAAAGTTTGATTTTCGACGGACGAAACGGCCGAATTTCGCTGGTGGTGGCAGCGACTCGAAGCAGTCGAGTTAAATTTAGAAAATTTTAACGCGCGTACACGGTACGCAGAACGAATTCAACTGGAAACAGGAACTTTCGGAACAGGAGCCGCGGCTACTTTTTCATTAGGCCAACTTTTTTTTTAACGATTTTATTAAATACTTTTCAATTCGAAGGTACACAATTACGTTCGCACGGTGGAAAACTGCGGCGGGAACGCATTTCAATTCGAAACACGGCGAGAGAAAGTTGCCGTTCGGCTACACTCGCGTTACAGAATTAACTTTATTTCGTACATGCCGGATCGGTTTCATCAATTCCGCCGCGCGTGAATATTTAAAACCGAGTATGTGTACTCCCGTCCGCGGAATATCGATACGACCGCCGATATGTATAATAAATAAACGAACATTTGACACTCCAAGGGGTTTTTGGCAAATTAATTAATTAATTAAGATAATAATACGGAGCAAAAACCGGAGCAGCCGTGATTAAACGTTGCCCGGCTGTTAAGTTTGCGTCTCTCCCCCTTTAACGAAATAATTGATCATTTAACCACTCCAATTATAATATTTCAATCGCAAATAGCAATAAACGGAACGAAATGCAACGCGCATTGGCGTAATTAGCAAATTGTAATCGCGTTAACGAACGTCTCGATGAGTACAAATGTAAAGCGTGTTTATAGAGAGAGGGAAAGAGAGATGTCGACAAATCTAAGTTAGCTATTTCTAAGATTGTTGAAACTCTTCGGAGAGCCAAAGATCGAATCGGTATTACAAATACTGATCGGTAAAATACCGGTGTTTTATATATATTTAATATTAATTATAATTATTAAAATAATTATTCTATTATCGCAATCGTAAATATTATAAAATAAAGACACTTGTAACAAATTAGGTAAAATCGTGTTTCAGTGGAATCGGGATCGGAGTTGTGCAATTGTGCGTAGACAGACTGAAAAAATTAAAACCGTTATTTCTTGATTTAGATAAGTTATAATCTGACGCTAAATTCAGAGCAAAACGAAGAGGAGCTCGACGTTACTTATTTAACACATTACGAGCACATTACAGAAAGAAAAACAATGTAATAACAAATATCGAGAATTGCACCGTATCAGCTGAAAATGAAAATTCTGCTACAGACGAAATAAAAAAAAAAAATGCTGATACAGCAAACTGAAACAGCAAAGGAGAAGCAAGATTATGCAGTCTCCCGCTTGAGGTTTAAAGGATCAATTAAAAACATTTTCTGAAGTTCCTCGATTAAAGTCGAAGAAAAACGTTTCCAACTTCTGGAAAAAGAACGGGAGTACTATG
Organism: Melipona beecheii; assembly: GCA_032399605.1. NCBI lineage: Eukaryota > Metazoa > Arthropoda > Insecta > Hymenoptera > Apidae > Melipona > Melipona beecheii. The sequence goes on along the minus strand of JAUCMO010000243.1, from coordinate 1,013,278 downwards.
CTAACCTAATGTTTTCATCATTGAAGTACATTTTATCACATCATCGCTACTTACGAGATAATTGTATAAATAATACTACCTTCGTTTCGAAATAACTACTTTCATTAAGGTTGAAAGAAAATCAATTGTTAAATACAAAGAGGGACTTTAGAGAAGGTTAGACTCTAACCTATAAATCCAGCTGAAAGTTAGGTTATGTGAGAAGCGTTAAAAAGTTTCAAAAAGTATAGTTTACGATTTATTATCCGTTGTTGTTGTATTTTTTATTATTAACTGTAAGGCAACGTCATACTTAAATTTAGCTAACAATTGAAATTATAAAATTTTTCAAAATTGCTGACAATCATGACGAACGTGTACGAAGGTATACGGTGTTGTCTGATACAATATAACGACGTAAGAAGAATAACAAAATTTCGAAAGAAAGAAATTCTTGAAGATACAGACAGTTGACACCCATTATCATCGAGCACAATCTAATTATCGTTCGACTGATTCGGGATAATTCACGTAAAAACTAAACTAAACTTCTTACTGCTTCCTACGAAAGTTTGTAAAATGGCGGAGGAAATTTTTCAAGAGATTAAAATTCATCAACGTATCATCAACTTCTATACATATTGATGATTTTTTTAAATGATGTCTAAAGAAATACAATCGACATACATATCAATACGAGTACAAATCGACGAAATAAATGGTGATGATTTTCGAGGGCAGAGTTAAAAATACCAGTATTAATAGGATCGATCAAAAACCGGTTACTGACATTATCACTGACTCAAAATCGAAATCTCGAAACGGTGTACACGTCGGTGATCTCTGTTGAGATCACGAGGAAAGGCGACATGAATTTATCGGAGGTTAATTTCGAGAGAACGTGGATAGATCGGAAGGAGAGAGCGCGTCGCGTCGCGGAGAGTCCAACACCGAGAGGGTGCACGCGATCAATCGTTGCCGCGAATTATTCAATGTTATCGTTATCATAAATTCGGCGGCGGCCTATTCTCGCGAGGCGTGCACGCCGCTCGCTCTCGGGGAATGATCCTGATAAATTATCGAGCGAGTAGTGTAGGGCAGAGTAGGGTTGCGCGTCGGCTCCGCTTAAATTTTCATAGCCGGCGCACGCGGACCGTGCCCGTAAATCCGATTCTAAAAACGATTCTTTCCTGATTGATCTATCGAGCCGATATCGTTTTTTTCCATCGTCCCAATTCGGTCCGGCGACGTTCGTCACAGCCTGCTGTGATTTTTGTTATCTTCCGGCGTTCCGGCGCACGCCGCCTCCTCCTCTGTCCTCGATATAATACGAGTGCAAACACGCTCGCTCTACCAACGAAATATTTCACCCATTCCGACGCGTTCCCCCTTCTCCTCTTTTTTTTTTTAATAGGCATTTTCGCTGCGAAAAATATTTATTTTCAACTCCTTTCGATCGACCCATTCGTCTTTCGTTTGTTGAACGTTTCTCCACCGAAGTTTCTCCGCGCTGGCGTTTCCTCTCTCCCAAACAATCTCGCAAACTATTTATTAACACGTTCCGTGCGAGGCGTATATACGCCCGCACATTGTATTGTCAATTTTGAATTGTTCGAGCCAGTTGGAATTTTTATTGTAAAACGAAAAATTTTTTAAAAATTCGTTACAATGTCATGTATCGGCATCTTAATAACATGTACAACGTTTATTCTATCATGCGACGACTGTCTGCCAAGATCAACTCGATTCAGTAAAAAGACAAAAATTGTTAAAATTAAAAAAAAAGTTGGTACAATTTGTTACCAAAATGACGTTTAAAAAGTTAAAATAACGTTAGAGTAAAAAACTGCACGACTTGTACCCCAGTACGATTCGTCTCACTGCAAGATCCAGAAGCAACTGTTCTGACAAAACGTCGTCTTCGTATTTTGCCATAAAATTTTATTGATATACAAACATTTGAATCGACACAAAACAAATTACAGGCACGATCGCTCGGTATTAGACAACGCCACTCCTACTCGAGATCTACCCCACGCCCCCTCACGAATCACGTGACCCAAATCAACCAATCGCTAATTTTCGTTGCATTAGCGTTGAGGCCCGATTTTCTGGGTTACTTCTGCTAATAATAAAATCACTTTCAGTGATAATATTATTTATTGGTATTTAGTACTATTGCATGGTGCTATATAATTTGTACAATAGGTATTCTACTACCTACGGTCTTTAGCGAGTGGACAAATTGAATCATGGAAAAGAAAAAGAGAAACTTGAATGTCCCGATGTCAAGACTGATCTTAAAAATGTAATTGGAAATGGCCAACGTCGTGTAATTGGAATATCCGACCCATCGACGCGCCAAAGCCGAGAAACCATAATCGACGTAATGTGTTTAGCTGTCCGATTTGAATTTAGAATGACAGAAACGAGCGCAAATCTACGATCTGATTTGAATAATTTCGATTTCTCGATTGGATGGATATGAATTTACATCGGCGCTCGGTTAGAGACGTGGAAAAAGGGGCGGTGGGCAATAACTTTGCAATAATACCGCTATTTCCGAAGAAAGTGGAACGCAATTTTTACCCAAGGTTAATCGTCGAAAAAGAAAAGTGAACCTTTAACGCCCTGTCGATCGTGATCCTGTGCCGAACCGATTTGCAAAATAATAAATTTGCAATAAAATAAAACGCGATATTCCAACGCAATTTCGAAAAAAAAACACCCAACGTGCAAAGAGACGAGAATTCATTCCTCGTTCCAAATTAAATTGCTTCTGAAATTTCGCGAAAACTCTTACTTTTAACACGAGCCACGAGCTTCACTGTGCAGTTTAATTGGCAGCGAATTAATTAACAATCCCCAGAATTTTAACACGGCGGAAATATCGGGAACGAATATCCACGGTGTATTCTCAAGTTAAACTCGCGATATTTCTGCTCGAAAAAAAAAAAATAGGAAACAATATTTTCACTGTGAAGCACCGTGTCGGATTTATTTCGCTCGTTTCCTTTTTCTTTCCACTCGCGTGCGACAGCGTAAATCGCTCGAAATTGCCTAAATACTGGTCAAGAAAAATGACTTTCGTCGACACAACAAGGTAAGGAATTTCTCAAAAGGATTTCCTATTAGGGTCTACATCTCGCAGAGATGAGATTGGACTGCATCTTTTACGACGGACCCGTATCTGAATATCTCAAATTCCGCAACCACGCTTTTCCCAGCGTTCTTCTTTTCGCTTTGAAAAAAACCGTTTCGCAAGAGTAAAAGCGGAATAATTATTTGTCTCGGAGAGACAATCTCGCTCTCACGTTCGATCACGTTCGAAGTTTGCAAGGCGCGAGGAGGAAGAATTTGACAAGGACGAAGGGAAAAAGGCAAACGCGTCTGCGAAACTCCTCCGACTTTAATTATTTCTTTCGAGCGCGCGGGGAGGCGGGGAGCGGGGGAATTGTTGAAAGTGTCGGCCCCTTTGTCGTATGCAAAGTCTTACTTGTTGAATTATGCATGAACGAATTCCTCGCGGTGTTCCCTGAATTTTCAATTACCGTAGGCAACCGGAATGATAAATTGTCTCGTTTAATCGGCGCTTTCAATATCTTGCGAACACATAACATTGATTTCACATCGAGCGTGGGAGTGACGTTTATACAAAGTACGGGACAGAGTCACGATGATTGATTACCTTCGCTACTGACAAACGCTATCGAGACGTGTGTTTTAAAATAATTTTGGAAAGAATGCGTCGTTTGTTCTACGAAAGTACACGTGTCTGTATCGTTCGCGGCGTAACATCGTGTTACCTAACCTAAACCGGGCGCGTTTCGACCCGCGGCCCGCGCTGTACAACCAGAATTGAAATAACTGAGTAAGAAGTTTATTGTTTGAATAATTTTAACCACGAACAATCGCGATGCCCCTTTTGGAGAGTACTTATACTCGCGAGCAGATTCTTTTCCTACACGAAGCGCACGAAAAATAAAATTCTAGACGACCATCTTGAAAAGATAATAAAACGTTGAAGAAACAACCTCAGTGTTCTGATGAATCAAAAATTTTCAATCAAATATTTTTTTAATTAATATAAACATATTTCTCTAAGAAATATATTGTTCCATTATCAAATATATTGTTTTATAATATTATATTCCTTATATTAATGTTTTAATATTCTCACAATAACATAGATTATACATGGGTCAGTCTGAATAGGTTATATATAGGTTATAATCTATAATCTAGGTTACATTGACTATTGATACAGATTACACATATAGGTTACATTGAACTGATAAAATTTGTAAACTACGTGCGGTCCTCGACAAAGTTTTAGCGGTAAAATCATGGCCCTAGACGCGCGTGGCAAGACAAAACTTACGTCGTTTGGTCATTCGTCCCACACTCGTTGCTCTCTTCGCGTTCTAGCGCCTAGCGCTAAACAAACAGGTCTGACTGAACCAACACACGCCTCTTCCTGAACTTTTTAACAATTCAGTTTCGCAAATAATTTCAGAGGGAAACACGCGAGATGCCTCTCGTTCTTCTTAATTTCCAAGTATTTCCAAGTCGAACCGCGAGGTCGAACGAAGCGCTGGAGGATATATCCCTTTCCCAGGGATAAATCACCTCTCTCGCGGCTTCCCCGCGAACTTTTTCATCCGAAACGGCTTTCGGTTACTTACTCAAAAACTTCAAACGAGCGAAACCAAGGAGGCGAACAACGAAAGTTTTTCCGAGCAATTACGCTCAACTCGCGTGGAACGTTGTTCCCGGGATACGACATGATTTTGCAATAACCGCGTAAAATGATCGATCTGCGTGTATATGTGGCAAGTGTGACGGCTGTAATTGGAGAAACGAAATTTCAGAACGCACGGTTCTCTCCCTCTCGGAGAGAGAATGAGGGAGAGTTGCTCCTCGATCAGCGAAAAGTTTCCATTTGAAAGCTAAACTCGAATTCCACCGGCAAGAACGGTTCGGGAAATGTCGCCGTGCAAACGAAATACGTGAGTCGAGCACCTCCCAATTAGGTGTCCGTCTATCCCCACTCCGCGCTACTTCGCCATGACGCACACCTTTAAAATAACTTTTAAATTATGCGTCCAAAGAGAAATTATTGAACGCGAAAGTTGCACGGTTTTGAGAAAGGAAAAATTTTTATGGGTTTAAATTTTTTTATAGATTTTCAGGGTCATCTTTATCGTTTTCCAATTGGACTGTACATTTTTGTTTATCGTCAAATCGAAAGAGTATCAAATTCCAAGTGAAAAAGTATCGAGCCACGGTTAAAGAGATATTTGACGACAATTTGTCTTCACATTCGCTTGAAACATTGACCTCGACACACACGAAATATTGACACGCCATATTTTGCCTTAAAACCCTCAAAAACCCTTCATTAAACCTTCACTTTTGTATTAAACAATTTTCCATTGGACGCATAATTGAAAAGTTATTCGAGGAACGTGTAAGTTAGGCGAATCACTTATACACAGTGCCTGGTATCGGTGAAAGTGGGGAGCTGTCTCTAATCCCCACTCTTTCTTTCGATACCAAGAACACCCCGTCCTTAAGCGTCCCAAAACGTACGGACCTGTGCCTGTTCTAGCGCGCGACAATTATAAGTTTCTTTAAATCGCAACAGGACCGAAGTATCTCCCCGCGTACGTGTAATCTCGTCACGCGTGAAATGGGAGAGAACAAAACCCGATTACAATTCCGCGCGAGCGTATTTCGACGCTTCGGAACGTTTTATCTAGTGACGAAAATAGAGACTGCCAATATTTCGCGAACGAAATTCTATTTCGCCCCGTTCGCGCGTTATGCGGAAACGTGTGTGTCCATATGGTATTTGTATATACATATATATGCAACGTGGAAATATTTCCAAAGCAACGAAATTAAAGTACCCGGCTAACGCTAAAGGCGACTCGAGTTTCGAAAAGGAAAAAAAAAAAAGGAGAAGAAACAAAGTGCCATCCACTCTGCCGCAACGACATGCATTAAAGCAATGCGTTTCGCGCGATCACCTATAACTGTCCCGTTCGATAAAAATCTACATGTTAATGCACCGGTCGTTTTACTCGCGAGGCATTTTTTTTCGCTCTGACGTTTTTTGCACGCGGCTATTCCATTTATAGCGTCGCGGCGTCGTCTTTCTTTTTACGTTTCGGACGGCGCGATACATCAAACGGCAAAAGGCAAAAACAAGATACACACAACCGACGTGTCCCCGATAAAAAAGAAAAAAGAGAACGAAAAAGAACATTCGCAGAAACCTTTTATACACCGATAATACGTTTCCCGATAAAAACGAAAGCCGCGCGGTAACAGCTGGGTCCGTTGGTCAAAAATCCCGCGTTGCATTATGCAATTTCGCGATGGAGGGATGAGGAAATGAAATTATTTACATCTCGCGTTCGTTCGGCGTTTGTCGCTGACGATTAAACAAGACGCGGCGCATTGGCGCGATTTTGCCGGCGAGAAGCGAGAAAATTTACGAGAGAATTTTACACGGTGTTTTGGGAAGAATCGATCGCGTTCACGGTTCGACCGTTTGTGGAAACTGTACGCTGGGCGACAACGACGATCGAAATCGTCGAATGGAAATCGGCGACGGCATAATTCGCGCGCGGTTCCGCTCGGCGGAGCGACATCGGCGACACACCGACACACGGTCGCCAGTGTGAACGAACAAATGATATTTCCGTATTATCGTCGTTATCGAGAAACAATAGGCGTCACCAGTGGGCTTCCATCGAACGAATAGAGCCCCCGTAAAAGGCGAGGCCCCCGCAAAAATATCGAGAACTCGACGTCGAGACGCGACGGTACTATTTTCTAGCAATTTCACGTTCGATCATAGGATCCCCGGGATAAAATCCCCGGCCAGACCTGCATTCATCACCGCGAATGCTGTTTTTTACAGACGAATGCGCTGCGTCGGCGGATGAAAAAAAAAGAAGGTTGTTTAATTAATGCTCTCTCTCTCTCTCTCTCTCTCGTTTGGTCTCTCTTTTTTTCTCTCCCTTTTGCCTCTTTTTCAGAGGCTGTCTCGATTTAGCTCCCACGAGGTTAAGCGATACGCCTGGATATACGACGCGTCGATACGAGCAAGTGCATTGGAGTGGAGTTTTTGACGGATTGCCGGCGAAGAATTCGACTATTCCCCCCCGTTTACGACATTAATTTCAGAACAGGACATGGATATCGATTCTCTCCTACGCGATATAGATATTTATTCGAGAGTTACAGCGAATGGTGTAATTGTGCCAGTGACGATGAAAAATCGTTTAATTGATTAAACTGATGTAATTTTGCAAAAAGAAGATCGCGGTGACGATCCATTTGAGCGAAGCTCTTTCATTTTGATAACCGTGAATTCGTTTTTTTTTTTTTTTTGGAAGATGATTTTACACCACGAAAATTGCGAAAACTCAAAGGAGAAATATTGTAAAATTTCTTGCGTAGAAATATTGAAAGTTTTCTTTCTAGATCCGCCATCGTTTCGAAGACGTTAAAGTTTCTCCTTGTGATTTGTTCTACAATTTTTTTCTTTTTAACGTTTCATCCAATTCCGGATAAAAAATTCCAAAATATTCCAAATTCAATAAAAAAAAATAGTGAAAAAAGAAAAAAATTGAAATCGCACAACGAGTTCTGAGAGAAAAAACGTCGTTGCGAGGGAAAAAAATGTCAATCTTGCTAGACCATCGTAGATTTAGTCACAAGACAAATTAAGCAAGCGACGTAAAAATCATTTTCGAAAAGAACAAATTTACAAGTACGTCAAAGTTTAACAAGCTTTAAAACGAGAGTTATACGAAGCTCTCTTCGTGAAGTTATATCAATTCAAATTATCGAACATTTTTCGTCGTCATTGATGCACACAGTTATGCTCTTCGCTGTACGTAGAAATTTCACGAACGAAGAAATTTGTCTCGCAAATATTGAACGACAGAAGCCCAATATTTCGATTAAACAGAATTAAACGAATATTAATAAATTTCCAACAAGTTACCATTTACCATTTTGATCTTAGGCTTTGTCTCTCCGTGAAATGAAAACCGCGAAAGCCCAGCAAAACGTTGCGATCGACGCAGGAAATTTTTCAACGACCGCTGTCGTTACTTTCGCTCCAAACGTGGCAGAGAGAGAGAGTCTTCTCTCGGAAGAGAATTGAAATTAAAAAAAAGAAAAAGAAGCATTCCCTCGATTAATTTACCTCTGATCCGAAACGCTTCGATCCTTCCGCAACACCGGCAGTGTTTCTTCGCGTTTCGTTATTAATCGCAAGAAGGAGGAAGAAATCGGCTGCTTACTCGTAAACGATAGTAATTTCCTCTTCCTCCTCTCGAAAATTAATAAAACAAGAGAAACCGGTTTATCCGCGAGTGTCGTGCGTCTCACTTTTACAGGCTATTTACAGGCAGGTCAAACTGTCGGAAATTATCGATTAAATACCTGGATGATCTTGTACCATCACGGTTAACTGCGTGCTGCTTCGAACACCGATGCATCCAATAACGTATCTACGTACACAATGTTCGCTTGTCATGCGACAATGACGTATTAGCACCGAGGTAAAACCTCGGCGCGCAGTGTAAATTCGATAATATTATCTGTCGCTTTTCGTAAAACGAGAAAAAAGAAAAACAGCAGCGCGCGTGACTGTTTTTTTTAGCAATTTTTTTTCACCGTACTATCCCGTTCGGCGAGGCCGAAATTATCATACCCTTTACAACGGTAAAAAAACGTTGGAGCCTCGACTTTCTCTCTCTCGCGATGTTTAACGCGCGGAATGGAAACTACCCGGTAAAATAATCAAACGTAAATTCAAACGTCGCCGCCAACGTGACACTGATACGATAAAAAGATTTGAAGTTACGTTTGGCGAACGAGAGGCAGAGGCGAGAGATTTCGTGAAAAATGGTAAAAATTTCGGTTGGCCGTGCGTGACCAGGGTCCGATACAGCGGATCGTTTGCTCGAAACATCTCCCCGGAATTTCTCCCCGCCTTTCAACCTCTGCTCTTTATGTCTTCCAACTACACGCCTACATTTCTACACACACACACACACACACACACAATATTTCGTAGTGGCCTGAGTCCCTTTTCCACAAAAAATCAAGCCAGCTGTTTTAATATTTACCTTTCTACGTTTCTCCTTTCATTTTTAAATTTAGATCACTAAGATTTTAAATACAGAAAATTAGCTAAATTCTGGTTAATGGAATGACAACAATTTTTATTCCCGTTTTAAGACTAAACTTCTAGAGGACACAGTTTTGTGGAAAAATACCAATGCAGAAATTGGTTAAAAATATGTTGGATGCGATTTTTGAGCACTGAACCATATATAAAACGTTCTGTAAAACGTCAATGAATGAAAATGCGCTGTTCGAAACTCTGGATTTACTGTCGCGTCGAAGGAGATCAAGAAACTTTAACAATATTAAACTGACACCACTGTGCAAAAAAATGTAAGATCAATCGCAACACCAAAATACGATGCACAACGATGTTACACTATATACCACTTGTACATCATAATTATTTTAAATCTCTGCCGCGTATGCAAATTGGGGAAGAATTATAAATTACGAAATATCATCCGAACGTAACAAAGTTGGATATTTTTTAATTTTACTACTTTAAAAATTGCAACATTTTTTTTGATTTATTTCTTTCGAGGGACGTGTTTATTTTCTAAACAGTGTTTATCATACGTATTTTCAAATTGATCAAAACGCAAACCGTTGAATATCTTGATTCAAAGATAAATGCACTTGGGCCACTTTCAAAATAAACGGCTCGTATATATTACGACAGCGTGTGTAGACATACATTACGATTAAATCGATACGTTCTGGTTTCGATCATGGCGCTCATGGTTGCAATATTGATCTTGCGCACGAGACGAGCCGCGAGTGAAGTAAATTCCGAGATCCGATTTTCGAAGGAGCCGTAAAGGAGGAGTAATTTTCAAGACTATCGCCAGATATCGTTAACCGCCGAATCCCTAAAACTGCAGAGGAGATCCTCCCTCCCTCTTCGCAGGGGAAACTTTTATCCCATTTTGCGTTTCCCTTTTTATGAAAAATGCGACGGCAGAACTGCTGCCTGGCAAGGACAGAAAATTAAACCGGGATTGCGCTGCCCCGTTTCGAATCCACGAAATCTTTCTTTTCTTTAAAAAAAAAAAAAAAAAAAATGAATTTTCTCGTATATTCCACTCGAAACTTAAAATCCTCGTAAAAATGCTTGAAAATCAATTCCCGATCTCGCTCTTCCGACTCGAACGCGCGATTCTACGGATATAGTTAATTTACGCGAAAGTAAACGCGTAACACGCGGGGGAGAGGAGGGGGAGTCCTTTTCAAAGCGGTCGTCATCGGCAAGCTGTCGAAACGCGATTTATATAAAATCCAGCTTCATCGAGCAATCTTGTTAGTGTGATCGAGTTTTCGCGAAATCTGCAAGTAAATTGAAGAGCTCAATCAGACGAGCCAATGGAAAATCCAACGGAAACGATAACGAGCACTTTTGTCAATTATACCGCGCGCGGTATAATACATATATATATATATTCATTTCATTTCGACAACCTTTTTTTTCTTTTTTTTTGCCACCGTGAAATTATTATTCCAAAACAACGCGTGCATTGGACGTTAATTAGACAAATAACTGGTTCATTTTATTCGAAATACGAGGAAATGAAATAAAATTTTGTACAGTGTCAAAAGAACTGCACGGCTTGTACCCCAGTACGATTCGTAAGAGGCTCAGAAGCAACTGTTCCGACTAGGAAACGAAGACGACTTTTTTGCCATGAAATTTCATTGAGACGCAAACGTTTGAATCGATAGAAAACAAATTACAGGCACGATCGCTCGGTACCAGACAATGCCACTCCTGCTCGAGGTCTACACCACGCCCCCTCGCGAATCACGTGACCCAAATCGCTAATTTTCGTTGCATCAGCGTTGCACCTGAAGAGGTCCGACTTATATATATTATGGAACGAAACTTACAGTTACCTAAAGTTAAATTTTTAGCAAGTACACTAACGATTCAACACAGAGAATAAATAAGTAATATTGGTTTGATGCAGTGTAATTCAGTGTTTTTACTATTTCTGAGAAACTCTCACGATTCAAAGTCTGCCGTAGCCAATGTGTCAAGGGGCTAAATTCGTCTTTTAAACAATTCCGAGGGCAATACACGTTGACGCGTCGATTAATTCGAGATCGCGTCGAGATTCAATCCAGACGTGATTTAATTATCGAAACGGAAGAAGAAGTTTCAAAGGATGACGGTCGTCCAATTTGTAAGACAAAAGAAAGAAAGCTGTATCCAGTAAACTGAAGTCTCTTTGTCTCTACACCGACTGACAAGCAAATTTTCATCCGATCCGTTCTCTTTTCAATTGGCACGATGCAAAACGCGGGATATTTAAAGGGGGGCTGGTTATTAAGGACAATAGCGGAATATGTCTGAATGAATAATTCCCGCGCCCTTTGCACGCGGGGCAAACAACCGGCGAGATTAGCGTGCCAATTAATCAAATAGCGTAGCTCGTCCAAACGTACGATTAATTCTCGAAACGTTTCAACTTAGAAACGATTTGTCAACCCCGGCGTGGAATCGATACGCACTCGGTTGGAACCGAGTATCGCGTGTGTCGTGAACAGTGGGGGAACGTTTCTTTTTTTCGCCCCTCCCCCCCGCTCGCTCGCTCGATGATCAGTCGCCAATCAGTATTAAAAAGTTGAAAACCTCAAACAATTTTGCGAAACAGCTCCACACTGTGCGCAATTCGATTAAGTCCAACGAACATCGAGGATCGAGCGTCGAGCTCGCGAAAATGATCCCTTCTTCTTGTTGTCCTTTGTACTTTCACGAGAGGGGCACGAGTATTATACATAGAAGAAAGGCAAAAGAGAGATGTGCCTTCGAGGTTTTCGCAAAGAAAAGAAAATTAGTAAAGTGGAGTGGTAAAAATGAGAGAAAGGCAGAGAACGGGAAAAGGCGGGGGAGGAGGGGGGGGGGAACCATAGGACAGGATAAAATCGCCGGGGGTGAGTCAACAGTAAATCTCGCGGTACCGCGTCACGACGATTTGCAGTCGCCGCTGCCGCTAATTGCATGTCAGCCCCAATGTTTTGCGTTTTATCTGACCGGCACGTCGCTCTTGCTATCTACCATCCGTTAACTGCCGTGTGAAATTCCACGGTGCTGAACCGCGTGTCCCTCGGCTCGAAACGCGGACGCCCCCATCTACCCACCACCGACCATGTCGTTCGTTATTGCTCGCTCTTTAAAGAACAAGATATTTACGCCCTTTTTCGACCCACTTTCATCTCCGATTTATCCCCGTCCAGGCAAATACCGTTTTATTCCATTTTTTTAAGAATGTATTTAAGAATGTTTTTAAGAATTTATTCGAAAGCACCGCAACTCGTCCAGCTCGCATAGAATCCAATTGACTTCTGTCAAAAAAATTTTTTTTCATTTTTAACTTGGGTTGAGTGATGCAGTCCCTGAGGTAAGTAACCTTTCTATTGCATATAAAAACCTAACAGATTAGGTGCTTAGTAGCTCGAGAAGTAAGACGTAGGTGATGACTGTTGCGCAATTTGCAGGAAAAATTTCGAAAAACCTTCTGTAGTACTTCCGAGTGTTATTTATAGTCTTCAAGATACTTATCTCGCAGTTCCTTTGTATCTATTTTGTATAATTGTCCTTTATAATGTAAATTTTATTGCACTACCGACTTTTTTTTCAATTTTATCAATTAGAAATCAAGAGTTTGTCGAAAGCTTGCAACACACCGCGTACAGTAGCGCGGTAGGCCTGTCGTAGGCCTGTACAATAAATCGTTCAATTCAGGCTGCAATTGTAGCATGTGACGTATCACGCGACTCCGGGGCGATTCGCTAGGCAGAGCCATCGTTAGTATCGGATATCGATTATGCAGAGGTACCTCTCGTGTAAAATTTATCACTCAAAAAGATGAATTTAGCCGTGCTCTCGTTTCCAACGATCGTTGCAAGCTACAAATAAATTACGAGGCAACGTACGGACAAAGATCGCTGCCTACCGCTACACTGAATCGCTTCCTAGAGACCTGTGTGAAAGACGGACGTCCGAGTCGCGTGAGTTCAAGACCCTAACCCAAATTTCTCGGAAACTCGGCGACAAGTCGGTTACGGGAAGAATATAAAAGCTTTCGAGGCAACGGACGAGCCCTTATTTTTTTCGACGAGGAATTCCATCAGGCTAAGCCAACGGGCAAATTTGCCGTGCCTCTCGTCAGGCCTCTTTCGCGAGGCAAGTTTAAGAGAGGGGGCAGAAAATGGAAGGATTAGACGACTGCTGAGGGAGAGGAGGATTTGGTAGAAAACGCGGGACCCACTTAAGGGTGGAAATTTTCGTTGAAAGTCGGCAAATAAATAATTCTCGAACGAGGCACTTCCGCGGGACCGAGACCCACCTTTCCCTGGTACAAACTCCGTGCCACGGGTTCTCTCCATCCACTCCATTCCCAGCCGAGCCAGATCCAACCAGCGACCTTCCTCTCCCCGTGGGACAGCCACCCTTATCAGCCCCATTGATTTACATCTCGAATTGTTCCTGCGGGAACCCGCCTACCTGTCGCACTTCTTCCGTTCCCCCCTGTTTTTCTTTGCCGACATTCGGTTCCATCACTCCGCCTCCCTTTTATTCTCTCGCCTCTCGCTTCCGCACAATATACGGTCTACGATCTTTCGTCTCTCAATGCACGAGTCACCGATGCTTCTCAAACGCGATAAACGAGTTATTCTATTTATATATTAACGTTGCAAGATTCTTTTATCTTAGACTCAAACACACTCTGTGCATTCTATACATTTATAGCATACAGTTGTACTCTTAATCCTCTGTCAACCGTGTCTGAATCTAGCTTGATCCAACTCAACACATTCAGTACATTCTATAAGTTTATAGCATACAGTTGTGCTTTTAATCCTCTGTCAACCGTGCCTGAGTCTAGCTTGATCCAACTCAACACATTTAGTACATTCTATACGTTTATAGCATACAGTTGTAGTTTTAATCCTCTGTCAACCGTGCCTGAGTCTAGCTTGATCCAACTCAACACATTCAGTGCATTCTATACGTTTATAGCATACAGTTGTGCTTTTAATCCTCTGTCAACTGTGCCTGAGTCTAGCTTGATCCAACTCAACACATTCTGTGCATTCTATACGTTTATAGCATACAGTTGTACTTTTAATCCTCTGTCAACCGTGCCTGAGTCTAGCTTGATCCAACTCAACACATTCTGTGCATTCTATACGTTTATAGCATACAGTTGCACTTTTAATCCTCTGTCAACCGTGCCTGAGTCTAGCTTGATCCAACTCAACACATTCAGTACATTCTATACGTTTATAGCATACAGTTGTACTTTTAATCCTCTGTCAACCGTGCCTGAGTCTAGCTTGATCCATGTTCATAAGGATCTCGTTGAATTCTCAAATTCCTTACATTAGAATAGTAAAGTCTGCAATTTTCTCTATTATTATTATTAAGTTTTACATGTTTTATGACAAAGTATTTTTACACTTCATCCATGTATTAGGTTACTTAGGAATTCATAGATAATAGCTTTGTACTAAATAAATGAAAAATATTTGCAAAGTTTTACTTCTTGGACAAATGTTTCTTTTCATAATAAATAACGATATTTGTAATCTACAAATTGTTATTTGTACTACATATTGTTATCAGATACTAATTTAACGTAAACAAACTTACAAAGAACCGTGTGTCAAGCATGAAAATTCTGTTTGAATTACAAATTTTCAAGCACTTTTATTTCCACTCTGTGTCTCTCTCACCTGCAATTCCTACTCGAAAAAATAGTATACTCACGGTACAGCGGATTACAGTATTTCGACGAATACTGTGCGGCACTTTTCAGAAAAGAATAACGAGAAAAACTGGAAACCCGCTCGCTGATAATGAGCAAAAATCGAGCACGAATAAACGAGGCTATTTTGCTAATAGATTTTTCAATGAGACGGGAAGATTCACGGCCGATATCGCGTTTAATGGAGCAGAAATACGTTCATTGCGAGACGAATCCACGCGATCCTCGTACATTTTTGGTTTTTGCGCTGTTCGTTCTCAACCGTGTCTACGATATCTCTCCTGCGCACTTGGATCTCTTCGAGCTCGTTACCGCGTTACAATCAAAATTACTAAATATATATCGTCCGTTGTTCCCCTATTTAATCCAGCCATTTTTCGCAAAAACATTTAATAACGCGTTTAACGCCAACTTCTTGAAAGGCCGCTTTCGCTATTTATTAGCGCGTTTCAAGCATTTCTGAGCCATCGAAAGTTAGAAGGCTTTCAAAACGTTCTCTAGCGTCCAGAGCTTTCAGAGTTTTAAAGTTCCCCGCAATCTCAAAAGTTTGGTTTTCTTAAGATATTTACCATATACTTTCCACTCGCGATCGTTCTGAGAAATTATTTTTCGACTGGAAATGCAGCTAAAGATCGGAATATTTCAGCTCGTATTTCAGTTACGTGTTCGACGCACACTGGCAGCGTGCGTGCGAAATAAATCAATTACGTGTTCTCCGACGATGCAAACGCGAGATTAAAATTACGATCATTCGATACGGCGTTAATTACTCATTCGTCAAATTATACGCAGTTATACAACGGTTAGAAATCTCAATCGGTAAAATTAACTTAACAATAACGTTGATTTTATCACTCTAGCAAATTAAGCTGTGTGCTACCAAATTGATTAATATCTTTCAATACTGAACAACATCATAAATATGATTTGTAGCCGCTATCGATTACGCATCAACACTTGCCATTGTACCAACAGCTCATTTGATCCGTTCGATTCTACTTTCTGTATAATTAGTATTTTGTCGTCCGTTACATTCCACGATGCTTTGTAAATTATCATTAGGCTTAGGGGTCAACGTGATTTTTACTTTTGGAATTTAACGTTCTCTCGATGTTCTTTGCGACGAGAAAAATAATAAAACTGAATGTAATTAATTAATAAATTGGAAATTGAAAAAAATAAAGATGCCTCTCGAAAGATTGACACGCTAGATTTTGCCTTGCTTGAAATCGTGCAACTTTTCATTATCGAACAATTTTAAAAGTGACTTCAGCTTTACAGGTCACGCGAATCACCCTGTATATTTCTTTGATTTGGTTACGTCGCACGCTGAAAACGCGAGAGAAATATCGGGAGAAATATCGTCGGAGCAACGAAAGAAACGCTAGTTGGTACTAATTCTCTCCGTTCACCGTACTGCTTTTGCAGGCTGCGTCGAAATTCGATTTCCTCTCTCCACCAGGACACAAGTAACTCCATTTTTCCACGATCGCTCCGCGGATACACGATTAACCCAATCGCACCCAAAGGTGGAACAATCAGCAATAAATATATATAGAGAACGATATAACGCGTTTGGTGACAATTCGTTTTGTGACTGTTTCGCACGACGCGAAATTTCTACGGAGAGCGTGAACCGATGTTACACGTACACGGTGGAAAGAAAAACTTGTCCGTGATAGAATTCATAGATGAATTCTACACCTTCGATTCGATGGAACCTACCTTGAATTTCAAGCTTTTTTATCGTATTCTACTCATCAGAAAGGTAAAACTTTTCCAAAAAGCCTTAATCTCATTCAATACTCTGAATACGCGCGAGTGCTAACAGCGACTTTACGATTTTTGACTCACGGATTTTTGTCTACTTTGTGTAATTTTCACTAACATTCGACTTATCATAGTCGTGGCGTCACTGTGAGCCTAAATAATCAAATGATAAAACTAGTTGTTAACAGTAGTCGAATGTGCGTCCAGAACCATAAAGTCGCTGTTAGAACGCACGCGTGATTAAGAAACTGTTTCGTTATTTTTCAAAAGAACTGCGATCTGTGGTTTCTTGAAAAAGTTGATGAGTAGAGTACAATGCAAAAGGGAAAAATTTTTCACTTTGAAATTCAAGGCAGGTTTTTTCACACGCAACAGGCACTTTCTGAGAAATGCACACTGACTGAAAAATTTTGTCGTTCTCGCAATATTACAACAAAGAAAATCTATCAACATTTATTTGGAAAAACTTATTTGAAAAATACAGTTTTCTTAGTATATTGTTTAAACAAAAGGTTCTTTCGCAAAATTATATATATCATAAGAAACATTGATTTCGTCAGTGTACACGAAATCTAGTATCTTCAATAACTTCCGAGATATTTGACAAAATACGTACCCCTAAAGTCCAAAAATATGAAATAACTACGTTTATGCCAAATTCCATCAAAATCGATGATTCACACTTCCCTGTGTACGTTTTCTCGTCAGTGATCGAACTTCTACCGTGCGCTATCTGCGAATACGTATCAAAGTCGGCCGTAGCGAAAGGATTAAATTAGTCCCAACAGTAGAAACTTACTACCCAAGTGAAAACAATAGGAGCAAGTAGAAAAAGGGGGGAAGGAAGACGAAAAGAGAGAGAGAAAAAAAATCAGAGAGGGGGGGGGGAGAAAAAGGTATTAAGAGGAAAGGAAAGGAAAACTAATTTGCCTTTAGTGGAAATGATTGCACGGTGCAGGAGAGTCGAGTACCGGTGTTTGCTCTCAAGAGATTAAGAGCTACCTATACGGACACTCGGCGTTCGCGTGTACGCTGGCCTGTCTGCGTGCTTCCATCGGGACAACCGGGAAAGCAAAAGGAACCGCGTCAGAACCACGAGAAAAACAAAAAAGAAAAGAAAAGCAAACGGGGTTTCAAGGAGAATGCACCCGGCACGTGTTACATTACATGCAACCGTGCGACTGTTTCCCCGATTCCAGTTGAACTCGTGCTCGAATCCATGGACAAACAACGTTCGACGATCTTCCTGAAACGAAAAGGCGTTTCCATCGGGATCCCTTTCCCTTATTTGTACAGTGGGTCTTCGTCCCCTTGTCGAACCTTCTCCCAATCTGTGTCTTCCCTGCGTTACGCGGTGTATTTATACTTTTATTTAGCCGAGAATTGAATTTAAAAAAATTGGGAATGCCAACTTACAGGTCACAGGTAGAAGAAAAATGAGGAAAATGAGGAATCTGAGGAGGAGATCTCAACTGAAATATTTATCACGTTCGATCTAATCGACTCGGGCTGACGAGACGCGCAAGTTTTCGAACTTTATCGAACACGCCCTCCTGCAGTGATCCCGCAGGGTGGTGGTGACTCGAGCAGACTCGACACCGGGGGAGCTACACCGGTAGCTTTCGGAAGTTACCTTTTGTTCTCAGGTAGCGAACTTTCGACTTACTTATACATACGGATGGCAAACCTTCCCGGAAGCTGCAGATCGACGGAATCATAATTTTAGTCGCGAACGTTGGGCCGTACATTTGACTAAACCTCGGAAAAAAAGCGGGAAGCAGGAATAACAAGTTTGTTTAATCTTGCGTTAAAACGCGACGCGAGTCTCGGACAAAGTAAAGCCAACTTTCGGTATCTCCGGGCCTCGTTGGCCAAAGAAAATTTGTCCAAAAGTCGCATACAGTTTACATATTTTTTTATCAGTATTCAACGTAACCTGTATTATTTATAACGAGAATGTTAAAGCAACGATACGTCGGTTAGAAAAATATATATTCGCGTTAATTAAGAAAACGTATGAAAATGTTTAATGAGAACGCTGAGCTTGTTTTTCAGACGCCAGTCGGTCAATATTTGGTACAGGTTCCATTTTTTGTGTAACTTTGCAAATATAACATTACCAACATTCGTGATTGAAACTATTCAATTAATAAAATTCTCGTTTAATTATGTCAACAATGTTGGTCGTACGGCGCGTTCTAAACGAGGCGACAAACTTGGGACAACGCGAGACATCTGACTCTTCAAAGAAGATGAGAAATTAGTCGTTAAGAATTTCTCCGAATTTCGTGGCTCTCCCACGGATTCCACGGATTCCCTCGTTCTCTATTTCTTGGTCGCCACGCAGTCGCCAAGTTGGACGGAACTCGTTATCGGATAGAACGGCCGATTACCGCCTCGTCTCGAGTTCGTCCTCGACTTTTAACGCGATTATACGTTGCTGAAACGCTAAATTGCACGACGCAACGAGAGAGAGTTAACTCCGCTGTGAAAACTGCAAGTTCCCTACGACGTACCTACGAACAAACGAACCAACTGGCGAAAGATAAAAATGCATTAGGTTCTCGGCGCGTCCGAGAACTTTCACCGCGAGAAGTGCCAATCGAAAACTGCGAGAGAAAGAAGTCTCACTTTGGCAGCTCGGTAACAACGCGACAAGTTCGAATAAAAAATTCCCCTGCTGTCGGGGAACAATCGTTGACGCGTCACGCGTGACGTTTAATCGACAAAGTCACTTAACGGCGCGAAGATCTACTCGGCTGAAAAAAAATTCTTGCGCGGAAAGTAATGCGGGCAGTGCGCGGCGTTTGTATCGAAACGTACAGGGTGGGGAAAAAAGTTTGTCTGCGGTTATCGTTAGATGATTTCCACACCTTCGATTCGATGGAAAGAACC
The DNA here is from genome assembly GCA_032399605.1 of Melipona beecheii. Classification (NCBI taxonomy): domain Eukaryota; kingdom Metazoa; phylum Arthropoda; class Insecta; order Hymenoptera; family Apidae; genus Melipona; species Melipona beecheii. The sequence goes on along the minus strand of JAUCMO010000243.1, from coordinate 993,713 downwards.
TAAATTTTCTTGTATCGTGTATCGACTACTCGTCAGGAAGGTAAAACTTTTCCAGAGAATCTAATTGTTTTCAATCATTCAACATCGTGAGTACTAACAGCGACTTTATGGTTCTGGACGCGTAGATGTCTACTTTACGTGATTTTCGTATCCACTAACATTTGATTTATCAGAGTTTTAGTATCAGTGAGTCTGAACAATCAAATGACGAAACTAACTGTCAACAATATATACATCCACGCGTTTAGAATCATAAAGTCGCTGTTAGCACGCACGCGTTCGGAGTATTAAACAGATTAAGAAACTTTTTCAAGAGAACTATTAGGTTTTCACCGTCGTGATGAGTAGAATGCAAGCCTTGAAATTCAAGGTCGAAGACAAAGGTGTAGAATTCATCCAACGACAGCCACGGACAAACTTCTGTTTCCACCCTGTACATCGATGGAAACGCGTTATCGGGCTGTTTGAGAGTGAAATAGCAGGAGAGTTCGAGGAATCAATCAAGCTTGAATATTTGAAGCATTCGGAATCTGTAAATAGCCAAAATTGCGCCCGCACTAGTTCAAATAAACTATCTTCCTCGAATCCGTTCGAGCAACACCTCGATTCCCTCGAGCGTCTTAACATCGTAAAAACGCGCGTGCCCTGGATAAATTTACAGCAACGCCGCCGCTACAAACTTTAGATTATGCTCGCTTTTCAAGAAAATCTGCTCTCGCGAAAATTCACCAAAACTGAATGCCCTGAACCGAAAGAAAGTTATGAGATCGCTCGAGTCGCCTCGGCTCGTAGTCGCAAATAAATTTCGCTTTAACCAAAGTGAAATTTGATCCGCTAGAGAGAAGAACGAGGACTTAAAAATTCGATTTAAATAAATTCTACGGGACAACGCAATCGTTTGCGCTCGATTTCAAAACTAATTGTTTCCAAATTATTTACGTTCGGGATAGTAAACGTTCCAAAATTTTCGACTGTAGACTGTAGACATAAATTGAACACTAACTGATACCATTGTTACCTGATACGCTACATTGTCTTTTACCCAACTATGCAGCACAACGCTAAACGTGGTAAATCGGTAATTTGTAACGGAAAAAAAGCGAATATTAGCGAATGTTGCTAAGCTCTGCTACAATTATTTCGCTCCTTTCCGCTGATTTTTCGCAGCAGAAAGCAGCAGATCCGACTGCAATTCGATTAAAAATGTAACGAAGCTACGGGTGAAAATTTAAATACGGGAGGGAGAAAGGGCGTGCGAGAGGGCGAGGCGAGATTAGCGATCACTCTGCAGCTTTATCTCGTAAAAACGAGAAAGGAGAATCGACGAGAAGGGAACGAGAGGTTCAACGGAGAGGAACCGGAAGGGTCGAACCAATCGTTCGAACCTGTTCTAGCAATCGCACACCTGTAAACGTGGCCACTGCTGCTAAACCAATCGTCTCGGACGAATCGTTGTTTGGCCAGTTTACGAGCCCTTGCTCTCCACGGATATCGATTACCGATCGCCTCCGCTACCTACCGACTCCTTCTAATTCTAAAAAATGAACCAGAGACTCTGCGCAAGCTTCGACGAAAGGTCCGCGACTCGTGCGAGCCGCGGGGATCCTCGATGTCGAGTTACAGGAGAAAATCAACTTTCCCCGAAGAATATTCCTCGGATCCTCTCGTACTTTTCCCTCGAGATTCTCGAACGAGGAGTTGAATTTGTTCGACCACGGCATAATTATCCACTCGGCCGTATTCTTTCGCAGCTAGCTGATTCCATCTGACGATGAACAAAAATTATCAACGATAATCGTTTTGCTGAGGAATCGTTTAAATATTTCCCCAGGATACCAACTCGCTCACAAAGGGTAATAATTTTCGTCTTTCAATTCGATCGACAACGGCGAAGATCGTTAGATCATAAATATCTTTTGCTTTTGTTCACAAAATCGGTTTTTGTTGGAACCACCTTTTGTTCTTAGCTTCTATCCTGATTAACATAGCAGAACTTTGCACTGGTAGATTCTAGCACAGTTTTCAGATAATGGAGAATAATCAGAATTTTGCAAACGATAATTATCCTCAAAGAAATTGATACGCGCAAGCGATAGATACAGAGTTTAATGAATTTTCATAAAAATTCGTTTGAAAAAGACAGTGATAATAAGAAATTTGAATAAGACTCTAAAAACTGTCTCTGATATTCATTTTACACGTTAGAAAGTGCATTATTTTATTTCATCCTGTGTCATTATTGTCGTATATTTCTTTGATATAATTGAGCCAGTTCACAGCAGACTAGAGGGAAACGTAAAGAGAACGGGCCCGAACGACGTAATGAAAACCAAAGAAAACCTCCAGCCGACCATTTGAAGGCCAATTTGCATATTCTATTGACCTTTTCGAGCTTCGCTAGATCTGTTATTGGTGTAACTTTACCTTTCAAAGTGTTCCTAATATTACACTCCAGCTACTCGGCCAACTTCTCCCTAGACTTTTGAATGTTATCTCAATAGACGGTGTGAGTGTCCCCTTGCATGTTAGATTCAAACGTACGCTTACACGCACATGTTTGAATCCAACGTTCTTTACAGTGCTATTCAACCTCGATTATTGGAATACCATTTGACCTAACACTCAACTATTCTAAAACCGTTCAATCAACAAAGGTTACCAACAGTTTCACCAACGAGTTACGCGTTTTGATGTTACAAATTGTAGGAGTGAGTTCAAAGGCAGTTCATTGTTAATGTTCAGAAATCAATTAAAACGTACCTGAAACTCGGCAAAATTTCTCCATGCTTGTAAATCTGCAGCAGCTCAAGAATCGAAAATGACACGATGTTCTCAAATTTTTCAAATTTTATAAATCTTACAAATTTAAAAGTTGTTTGATACATTTTTGTGTTCCACGATTTGGGGATCTTGTAAGTTCAGTGCAAAATTATCAGTTCAATGTAAAAAAACTCGATACAATTAATCAAAATGTAATGCAATGACATTTTAAAAATTTTCTGGATACATGAAAAAAGAAAACAAATCGATAGCAAATATCTTTTTCCTTTCGCAACACTAATTTTTGGGGTAATCAATTGACCATCTGTTAATTTAAGATAATAAAAAATAAAAATCTATTCGGATTGAAAATTTTAATAATTACAATGTGAAAACTTTTAAATTTCGTCTCAATAAAAATTACTGATACTTCAAACAAAAGTGAAAATGTTAAGAGAAAAGAAAATAAAGACAGAATAAATTTATTTTTTTTTTATATTTTTCTTAATTTTTCTAAATATTATTTATTACAAAGAATTCGGAATATTTAATTGATATACTTATTTCAAATATTATTATTATTAACATTTCCTAAATATTATACTCTGAGTGTGTTTCCATCTTGTGTTTCGAATATGTTTTTCATATTTGAAACACAAGATGGCAGTAGTTTTCTGCAAGTCAAACGAAGCTGCGCAATACACGAAAGATGCGACTGCGCAAAATGCGTTCAAATCCGTAACAATATATATACGTTCAAATCTATTCGTATAATAATATTCGTATCTATTCGAAAATAATACGAAATTTGGAAAAGGATATCAATTATCCGATAAAAAGGATGAAATAAAACGATGTATTCATTAGACTCAATTAAATATTACGACTAAATGTATGATTAAATATTAAATATCATTAATGACTCACCGTTGCGCCATTTTGACTTTCGTCGTCTCTAATGGCTGGAAATTTTTTCCGCAATCAACCAATAATCTGTACAAAAGCAAAGCAAACCATTCAAATAGATGCATAAAAAGAATAAATAAAAATAAAATTGAAGCAATGATCCAAGTTGAAAACAAATACGAAAACTCACAATAAAAACTACCAATAAATATGACCAATGAAAAAATGATCAAAGGGAAAGACGTAATATAGTGATAAATTGTGATATTTGACAAATAAAACGTAAATTGAGTTAGTTAAAGGAAGTTGAGCGTAGCATGCATACAATCGATAAAAAGATGACGATGAAAGAATTACACAGTTAATAAATGTCGCACGCGAAGTGATACGTCTTTGTACCACGATTTTCGACACTAGACTACCTACCCCCCGCGCAACAGGTTCACGTCGCCAACTAATTTCGCGGGTGGGGGAGGGGGGTTGAACGAACACCACATGGCTGATTTACAGAAAAGCAAAAAATGTATCGAATAAAAATATATTTATATTATTAATATAGCATATTTATAATATAATCGTATATATTTGAAATAATATAATATAATATATTTATATTATAAGTGAAGACTTATTCAAATACCTTAATAAATCACTGAGATGTACTGACTTGTTCAAATACTTTAATAAATAAATAGACATATTTACATATTTATACATACACATTTCTAATCTCTAAAGATACTAAATTAAATATTGATTATGGATCTAAAAGGTATTAACTGTAATCTTTATATGAAAACTTTGGAATAATACTAAATACGTTTTGCTATGCTTCCCGCCTAAACTTGACACTCGCAGTACTATTGCATTCCAACAGATATAGATAGAGAATCGTACATTTTTTAATTACACATTTCACCGTTTTACTGGCGCTGTAATCTTTGCTTAAACGCGCATTTTTATGAATATGAACATTGTGTAACTCGGGACAAGAAATAAAAAAACTTCCTTTTTCAATGTTCTTTTTTGTTTATTAAACAAAGACAATTAATCTATCAAAATATCTTTAATTTAGTAATATGTAATTATATTCAACAAAACTTTTCTATTATGTTAAATACTGCTTAAAATCGTCGTGTATCTGCAGTTTCATGAGAACAGTACTATTGATTTTATCGCCTTTGACGATTGAGTTGGATATAATTCACTATAGCGAATTATAGAGGGCGTAAGAAGAGGTTCTGTGTTTTTTCATGGTCGGTATTTCAGACATAAAACCACATACACATGTATAACGACATGTTCATTCTGTTTTTAGTCAATATCATAGAGAAGAATCATTTTCTCCTTCGAAACATGTTCTAGTCTTTAATCCAGAAGATATAAATGTTTTTTAAACATGTGTGATAACCAGTGATTTCCCAATATCCTTGCGAAAAGACGCCGTTCCTGTCATAACCTGAATCGTAAATCATTCTTCAAGAATTGCAATTTATGGAACTTGTTTTTGATATTATTTACTTTTCTATGCAAGAACATCGAACAAAACGTCATTATGTCAGCAATAATTTTTTTAGTCATCCAAAAACTGGTAATTTATTTATGAGTTTCCCGTGAGTAACTTGATCGCGATTAAATTTTAACTGTTGCAGGAGCGGAGAGTTTCTGCTTCCCTTTCTCTGTACACGGCACTTTAAGGTACTGTTACAATCAAGCCAGATTCAGCTGATCCTTGCTGTATGCAAGAAATTTCAGCTTAGATTGAATCGGGTATAAATGAATGCCGTGCAATTACACAAGTACAATGTAATCAGGAAACAGTTCGGAAAGTTTAGATTGGTCATACCTATCTCTCTGTTTATAATTATTACAAGTATCTTTCACACGATGAGTTACAAATATATGCAGAATATATCTTCTCGATATTATAAACAGCTCGTCAGAAATTTATTAATATTTATTATTAATGTAATACATCAATATTGGCAATATTTTAGCCTTGTGTTCGATTAATTTCGCACATTCTTATTATTTTATTTCAAATATTATAGTAAAAATCAAGTATTTGACATATATTAGACGGGAAATATATGCATATAAAAAGTACATTAGTACGAAAGTCTTCTGTCGATGAATTTCAGAATAAAAAGCGATAAAGTGTCTAGGAGAAAGTTACGTTCGATACGCTTCGTTAGTTACGAAAGAAAAGTCAAAGACACTTCGTACATATTTCTACACGTGTGTCTTATAAAATCTGTCCAAACAAGTTTTCTGCTAATATTTTTCAGAACAAAGAATGAACGAGTAATAATACAGATTCGCTAAAATCCATTATATCGACTGTATTGTCAGTAATACTGTAAACAAGTTGGAATAAGCGATAAAAGAAAATACCAAAAGCTAACGTGAATAAAATGAAACAAAATTTATTAATTGCGAACATTTAAATGTCTAATCACACACATAATTACACATTAAACAAAGATGATATGATTTTTATGATGATATCAAGATCCCGATGCGGGACATATAAATTCAGAAGATTTTTTATGGTTTCTTGTCATCGTCCTTGTACCAATCCTCACTATGAAAAGGTATAATTTTTTAATTAAATTTTCTTTGTAATTACTGCACATTCATATATAAATTTACACATATATTTTTTTTAATTTTATTTAATACGTACCAGCCGGGAACATTTTCAGGTGCATCGCATCTTTGCTGTTCCTCATTATAAACAGTTCCGTCGCTACAGCCTTGTTCACGTGGCGTTACTCCATTCAAGCAAACATAAAACTTCTGACAATCGTCTGGATGGGCAAATTTAGGATGATCGACAACCATTCCTCTAGTGTCAACCTGACTTTCTTTCGGACATTCGAAACCATCTTTCAATTTTTTGTCTACTACTCCACATCCCTACAGAAATATATAAAAGTAATATATACAGTAGCTCACGAAAATATTCGAGCGCTTCCAATCTACATCGTTAATAAATAAAATGCGCGCGTTAAGTTTAAGTTTTCAAAATAAGATTGTACGTAAGGTCACGTACGTAGGAGTCTCGAGAATGTATAAATAAAATTGTCTGAAATCGGTATGTTTACACTCAATGCCCTGTAAATCCTGTATCTGTTGTCAGATTTTTTTGTAATTTTACTTATACATTCTCGAGACTCCGGTGTGACTTTACGTAAAATCTTATTTTAAAAATTTAAACCTAACGTGTGCATTTTATTTGTTAATGATGTAGATTGGAAGCGCTCGAATACTTTCGTGAGCTACTGTACGTACTCGTACACATCATTTTTCATTTACTATATATACTATCAAATTGGGATATTCCCAACTCCAAGTCTAAACGAACAAATGCTAAATTATGTGTTTAAAGTACAGGGCAATATTTACTTCTCGACCAGCGCTGTCAGGCCATACACACGTGCCACTATATTCATCGAAGTGCAGTCCAGTGGTACACGTAATTTCGATAGCTTCGCCGTCAATGCAATTGTAAAAGATATTACAAACGGACGGATCTGGATGAGCGAAGAAACCGTTTCTTCGCGGACACTTCTTGGTCGGTTGAGGTGGTTCTGCACGGGTAAAAGAAACATAACGGTAATATTGAAAGCACTTTCATTATTTCTCGTTATCGAATCCTGTATGTCAAGGACATTAACCGCAAAAGCCAATGACGTAACGTGTCGCACTCGGGCAGCTCAATTTTATTCCAACGAATATTTTCAGTACTTGATACAGATATTTATTGCAAGAATATAGGAAATAATCAAATTACGATGGTCCAGAATTTATTTAATGTTACTAAATTCTTATGTAACTTTGAGAGAATCCATTTTAACAACTTCTTAGAATATATTACAACAACGATAATCTTACGTAATTCAAGACGATCTCCACAATCAACGTTGAATACATGATCGCATTTGTTCACTTTACGGTTGAGCGGATCAAAAACCAGTCCATCTGGACAAAGCTTCTCCGTGGCAATGCCGTCGGTGCATTCATAATATTTGTCGCATTGCTTTAAATCCTCATACTGGCCATCTTTGCTCGGGCAGTTGAATGCACCGTCTGTAACAAGTTTCACATAAATGAAAGTTTACTCTTTTTATGCAATAATGAAATTTTCTCCATTTCTTTTCAAACGCAATGTTTATTTAAGAAACGCCGATTTGTCAGTCGTCTGCGTTTCACATTCACAAATATACTTTCACTTTCTTTCATTTCTTTTCAATGTGAAGTTTCTATTATAGCGAAAATAAAATTTCGGAATATTTATGAGCTATCGGAGCTTATTTATGATAATCGATTAATTTATATTATTTAAACAGATGTTATCATATTTTATCACAGGACTGAAAATTGGGCAGATAGATGAAAATGTCGACAAAATCCGAATTTCTCAGGCAGTGACTTGTTTTCACTTTGTAAAAATCTAGAATACAAAGAGAGAAAGAAACTGGAACAAATTTCTTAAATTTCTTCACGTTACTTGCGACATTTACTTTGTAAGATATACCGGAAATCAATGCCACGCTTCAAGAAGCATATAAAGCAGCTTGGCGAGAAGTGCTGCAGCATACACGAGGTAGTTGAACCAGCCTAACTTCTCTTTCTGTCCCATGAATCTCAAGTCGATCAGTATTGTTTTATTTCTTCATCTAATGTCTCGGTTTTACTACATGTGTTCAAAGACGATAACCACTGTAGATAGACTTATGCAACTCAGCGAGTAGCAGAGATCTGACATTTACGTTTTAGAACGATTTAGAAAGTTTAGTCCGACTGTTTCTTACACACTCTCCAGGCGAAATGAATATTACTTTAAGATTACTATATTAAGAGATAATTTTTCTCCGTAGGATGGGCAACAAGTTTGAGACATTTAAACAGTTGTGAAATTTTACCGGTTTCACGCGATGATTATGATGCCGGAAATTCAGTAGTATTTCAGAAGCTGTGGCAAATCGTGCCGAGAAATGAAGAGAAAGTCTGAGATCTGTTTCAGTGAAATCATTCTTTTCCCTCTCGGTAATTAACTTGCACTCTTTTAGTTGGAAACTTGCAAAGTAAATTCAAGAAACTTTATGCTTGCTCCGATTACTTTTTAATTTATTAAAAATATATTAAAAATATATAATCAAGTATAAAACGTATTTTTCATTCAGTATGAGAAAAGTATATAAAAGTATAAAAATAATATACTTGACGAAAGTAATTTCATCATTTACCAGAAGTATGATACAATCGTTAGTACGCAAAATAAAATTTTGAATTTGAATATTGAACGATTAACCGTAATATAATATTTTTTGATATATACCTTAATAGCAAAAAGAAATGTTTCTTTATTGTTTTAAACGTGTTTTTCAAATTTTACATAAAAAATCATAACACAATACTTACGCGCTATAGCAACCATAGTCAATATCGTTAGAAAAGACGCTCCGATCATATTTTTATCCTTTACTCTCTCAACTCGGGTGAAGACAATCTAGAAAAGTTTATTCTATACACTGGTCACTGAGATGTGGTAATCTATACTTTTTTGGTTTTCTTTCGAAATGGTGTCTCCGTCGCGAAACACTGCAGCTCTTCGGCAACTCGCCACGATGTATACCCCGTTGGTCCCCACTACGTCCAATGTTTCTTCCCCACTCTCGTTTCATTTTCATAGATGTGGATAACCGTCTAGATTCGAGATTGATCGAAGGGACGCGCTTTTACTCTTCTTTCTCTCTTCCCATCGCCGCTGTTCATCTTCTTTCTCTTTTTTCCACCGTACTCTCACTTCGACGTCCTTCGCTATTCTTTGCAGAAAAATTAAAATTACCGCGATCTTTACAAATGATGACTGTGTTCTCCGAATGTTTCGAAATCCAGGTATACATTATATCGTTACCGACGTCATAAACTTTCATTTCTATTTAATAGATTTCGTTTTAATCATTATAAATTTATTTATCTTACAAATTTAATCGGATGGTAAGCTAGTGAAATGATTATATATTATTATTGATATTGATAATATTAGATCATTTAGTTTATGAAGTTAATTCTTCTTTGGAGATCCTTCGTTCTTTTTCTTCATTTTTCTTATAGTTTCTGATCTTCTTTTATTGCATTTTTTTAATTCTGTGTCATAAATGGTAACAGGTGGTATGTGGAATCTAAATTGAAATAACAATTAGTATAATAACAACTATTATAAAATAGAATAAGAAAGTTTGATATGAAACTAACGTTACTTTAACGTTACTCTAACGTTATATAAAATTTCGTCGATCCTATCGCTGCGAAAACGACTAAATTAAATTTATCGCGAAAGTGTTACACGTAGATCGATCGAGCAGATTTCGGAAACGTTTCCCGTAAAATATGGGACGAAGTTTCAGACTTCGATTACTTTCACTGCTCACGAAAATTTATATGCGTTTTGTAGTCACTGAAAGAAAAGTATTCAACGCTCATAGATACAAATAGCTTGAAAGACTAACTTGTTTGTAGAAGATGTCATGATTACAATTTTCATCACGTATTCAGTAAGAGAATCTAGTGTTTAAAATAATTATATGCGCAAAGTCTCAAACAAATGGTCAGAAACAATTTTCAAAAATTTTACATTCTAATTTTCACGATGCTGTCGAGAAATATTAATGATTACAAATAAAAGTGAAAACTTTCACTCTCAGAGTTTACGCTACAGTCAGTCACGAATATACGTGACAGTAACAGAATTATGCAATTGCGTAACAATTAGAAAATAATTTCGTTCCTACGTTACGAAAAAGAGACATGTATTAAAAATGTTTTATTTTCCAAAAAAATACTTAATAAGTATGTCAATGGACATTAACATGAACTTAATCTTAAATTCACGCCGGTGGTTTGGCGCCTTTTCTTCTGCTATGCCCGCCAGAATGTTTCGGTTTCGGCGGTGGATTTTCCAAGGCGTCCAATTCCTCGTCGGTTAGTTGACCTTTGTACCAGTCTTTGCTAAAATTTCACAGAAACACAAAGACTGTATTGAATTTCCGACAACTATTTACCCACTGAGTCTATTATTACTTGTACCTACCATTCGGGTATTTTCCTCGCCCAGTCACACTTTCCAGTGCGTTCGTCAAAAGCTTGACCCAATTTGCAACCGCTTCTTCTAGGTATCTCTCCATTCACACACACGTAGAAATACTGGCAGTCTTCCGTGTCAGGGTATCGAGGATGGGTAGCAGCAACAGACTCGTCCACTTTGGGACACGTAAAGTTAAATAATTCCCTGGAACCGCAACCTTTCTTCTGCGCCTCGTCGGGCCAATTGCAAATGCCCGTTTTCTCCGAGAAGACCAGGCCGTCTGGACATGTAATCATATTAAACTTTCCTTCGACGCAGTAATAGAACGTATTACATATTCTGGGATCTTCGTGAGCGAAGTAACCGTGCATTCTTGGACAGTGTGGAGAGGGTTGTGGTTTCTCTGAAAATCGAATTTATTTATGAGCTGACAAAGAAATATGATATTTAGCTTAGACCATACATGCAATATACTCCAAGATACTTACGTAATTTTGGCCTCTTGGTGCAATCAATTCCAAACGGCAAGTCGCACTTCTCATGTTGAGGACTAAAGTCATTAAACACGAGACCATCTGGGCATAATTTACCGATGGGTTCGCCATCTCGACAGTCGTAATATTTGTCACATTGTTCCACGTCCGGGAAATAGCCGTTAGGTTCGGGGCATTGATCCGAAAGCTCTTCTTCGTCCTCGTATTCCTCCTGCTCCTCTCGTGTAGGTGGCTGCTTTTTTTGCAACGTTGGCAGAGCTACTTTCCTACGATTCTGCTCGAGCGCTTCTTGCTTCCTCGTTAGGGCGGTGACAACGCCTGAAACACGTTCGATTGTTACGACTTGGTCGATCCATACGAGTCTTTTCTCTTAGCTTAGTCTTTCTCTTAGCAAAAATGTTGGTTATTTGATATTTCCCGGCCAAAAAATAAATTTTCCTCCCTGCCTCTGTTGTAAAGGAAACGCGTTATTTTAATCTCGATTTAGTAATGAAATTCTATTTCCATTCCTTCTCTGCGAGGGACTATACAATGCGGATGCATTCGCGTCCACGGCCGCAAGGAGTAACGAATGAATTTGAATAAAAAATACAAAGAGGAGAGAATAAAAACGGCGAATGGCAAGAGAGGGTCGACTAGTCGGAGTATTTTCAAGGCAGCGCGACGTCTTGCGTCCCTGAATAAACGCCAGTAGTACGTAAACGTCGTGCCGGTCGACCTCGCGAACAGAAGAAAGCGAGAAAGTGCCTGACTCTCGTGTGTGTCTGCTCGGTCAGAACTTAAATGTCGTTTAATCGCTCAGACCTGTTCACTTTCCAACACTCTATATAGCCTTCGCACGAACGTTTTGAAAACCGTTTAGCTTTGATCGTTAGCAAACGAATTTTACTTTACGCGAGAGAAATTTTAATAAAAAAAAAAAAAAAAAGAAAAAAAGAGTTGAAAATTTCAGTTGACCGACATATCTCCGTCGATGGAAAGCGAGCTCGATTTCTTCTTCAAATTTTTGAAGAAATTGAACTTTCCTTACCGATCACGACGCGAATTGATTTCTCAACAAACAATGGCGTAAGTAGTTGGATAGAAATTGCACGCCTACGTAGGACGTATAAATCATAAATTATGAATGAATCATGCGAATTCTATGATATTAATCAATATGCATGCACATTGAGGCTACAACTTCCATATTGCATGTGTATCTCACATATGATCAGATGTGATCAAGAGTAGCCTGTGAGAAGTAAGACAATACCACGATTAAAGGTCACTAGTCAAACTGGGTATCACTTTAACAGTTATTGTTGAGCTGTTCTTTTATTTGATACAATGCAAAACGCAAGTATTTTGTAAGTTTATGATCCAGAAAAACTATCAACTTTTGCTGGATCAATCGAACGTGACTTATATTTGCCAAACTGTAAAGTTTTACAAAGGAGTGAAAACACGATTATTCACTTGATAACGATCAAAATGTTACTTGAACGAAAGGACTCACCGAGACAGATTAGTAGATATAATACCTCCGTCTTCATCCTGACAGAGGACGTGAATATTCGTATAAATATGTACTCTCTTCGTTATATCAGAATCAAGTCACAGCTCTTCGGACGTGAAGGAATTGATGACTAGAGACTACTGGATCGCATCGAGAGGGTCCCACAGCCTTATATGCATCCCCACTTTTCCATCCACGAGGTTACAACACTCGATGACCGCGTAGAACCAAAAGAAAACCATTGCTCTTCTGCATACTCGCGTCGATCGCATACTTCGTATATTAGACAGAATAATCAATGTTCCAAGAATTTTTAGACACAAAGTATTTGATATATAATTGGAATTTCATTACCAGGGACTTGAGACTTTAATGGCCTTTCACATGTATTTTCTTTCTCTCTCTCTCTCTCTCGTCTATCAATTTTATTTTTACTTCATTTCATCTGCTATATGTATACACGGTGAAATGTTTTTTTTTAATTATTCTGTCATACCATCAGAATTGATAGCAAATTGAATCATGTTATATTCGTTTTGTGAATTTAGTAACAGGTTTCACGATCCCACCATCCCTCAGGATTTCTTCTAATCCAAAGCTTTCTAAGCTCGTCGTAAGTGAGAATAATCACGGCGTACGGTACACCAGGTAACCACCATTCGAAAATCAATGGATAAGTTCTAAGAATTTCGTCCATATATGGAGCGTAACAAACGATGCAGGCTACCGTTATCTCGAAAATTATTCCAAAGTTAAGTACCCAGTTGTTCATGCCTTGATTGAAAAGAGAGATGCGACGGGTTTTGCAAATCATCACGTCGGCAACTTGAACAATGACTATACTGACAAAGAAAGCGGTATGGCAGGTATATTCGAGGATCTTTCGTTGCTCGTACGTCCATTCCTGGCCGTAACAATCTTGCAAGTCGTTCACCACAATACTGTCCCACGACGATCGTAAATTTAGCAATTTATAAGGTAGAAAACCGTGTTCTGCCATCAGCACGAAATATGTGAAGAAACCTGCACAAGCTTCGATTATACCGATCTGTCCGTAAGCCATGAAGAGTAACCGATGACTGACGAGATGATCTTTTAATGGAATTCTCGGCTTCCTATAATTTAGAATGACAGTTTAAGATCGCCAAAGTAAAAACGATGAAGATGTTTTTTTGGAATAAAATGATTGATCACACCTGAGCATAATGTCTGATTCAGACTTCTCGTAAGCCAACGAAATGGCTGGCCACATATCTGTACCAAGATCTATGCACAATATACAGATCACGCCTATAGGCAAAGGAATGCCAAATACAATGAACGCCAAAAATGGTGTTATCTCTGGAACGTTACTGGCCAAAGTATACGCGATGCTTGATTTTAAGTTGTCAAACACTCTTCGGCCTTCTTCAATCCCGGTAACTATAGATGCAAAATCGTCGTTTAACAGAATTAAATCCGCAACTTCTTTACTCACGTCCGAGCCTATTAACGAAACACGCGATATAATATATCGCTGAAATAACATTGATCAATAAGATAAACAAACGACAAGATAGAAGAAAGTATGTATGTACCGACAATCCCCATAGCGATCCCGATATCTGCCTTTTTCAATGCCGGTGAGTCATTGACTCCGTCACCAGTGACCGCAGTGATTAAATGAAGTCGTTGACAGCTCTCTACGATCTGAAGCTTTTGCACAGGAGATGTTCTAGCAAAAACAATCTCGGGATATTGCTTTATGATACGGTCGAGTTCCTCCGAGTCGAAGTTTCGCAGCTCCACTCCTGTCACCACGATCGAATGCTTCTTTCCATTGTGATCGTGATGCAAAAAATCATCGGTGATGATGCCGACGTACTTTGCGATTGCTCTCGCTGTGTCAGGGTGATCCCCAGTTACCATGATCACCTTGATTCCGGCGCAACGACATTTGTACACTGCGTCAGGCACCGTTGGCCTCGGAGGATCCATCATCGATATCAATCCAATCTAAGAACGATTCAGTTACGTGTTACTTCTAACAAGGTATTTGTTGTTCTCACTGTTTATTACAAGCATTTTATTTTAATAAAGATCAAAGTAACGCGAATTTAAATTACCAGTCTCAAATTTTGAAGAGGAAAATTTGGAGGGTCCTCCTTGAAGACGTAACCCGGCGAAAATGAAGAAACGGGAAGATCGAGGTCAGCAAAACCGAGTACACGTTCACCGTTATTTGCTAAAACGTAACAAGACTCCGTATAAGCATTCTTGATTTCATCATCCAGTTTCCTCGTTTCGTTATCGAACGCTACGGTTGAACATCGTTCTAAAACTCTTTCTGGTGCACCCTTTAAGAAAACAACGTGTTTCTTGCCACACACGTAAACGTTGGCTTGGAACTTCTCCGTCGAATTGAACGGTATTTCGAACACCTAAATCAAAGAAAAAAGAACCACGATCGTTACATTGACAAACGATCGGGTTTGCAAACAACTATACTTGAACACCTTTGTACAAGTTCTTCTATATGCTTCCGCGCCTCCTTTCACGAGAACTTCCATGCATTTTAATAAAGCAGCGTCAGAAGCATCGCCTAAAATTTTCCTTTTACTTAACGGTGGTACAGGCATGTCCTTGGGTAGAGACTCCCATTCAGCTCGATTACAAAGACTGGCCACCCTGGCTAAGTTATGAAATCCAGGATTCTTCGTATATTTTCTCCACGTGTCAGAAGCCATTACCTCTTGCAATTCACCGTTGTACCACATGTGTCGGACCTGAGCAAACAGACAATGAAACTAACTTTATGATTGCTTTATGAAATGCGAAAACATTGCAAAATCGAAACAAGAGAGACGCGGTGGATCGAAATGTTAGCATTTAAGAAGGTATCACGTTGTTTGATAAACGTAGTAGAACTGAAATTCGCAAAGAAAAGTATACTTACGGTCATTTTGTTTTGCGTTAGTGTTCCTGTTTTGTCACTGCAAATAACAGCGGTGCATCCTAGTGTTTCGATAGCCTCGAGATGCTTCACCACGCAGTTTTTGTTTGCTAATCTCTTCGCTGTTAACGTGAGACTGACGGTCATAGTAGCTATCAATCCTTCCGGCACGTTCGCAACTATTACACCTATTAGAAACGCTATCGAATTGATCCAACTGTAGCCTATCGCAGTGGACAAAGTAAAGAACAGTATCCCAAGGAATACAGCCCAGCACGAGATTAATTTCATAAATCGATGAAGTTCGCGCGAGAGCGGCGTCGGTCTTGGCGCCAATTTAGAAGTTAGTTTAGCAACTCTACCCATCACCGTATGGTCACCGCGAGCAACCACGACTCCTTTTCCAGTGCCTGTTGTGCATTTATAAACGAAACTTTAAGAAGCGATACCGGAGATCTTGAGAAACTGTAGGAAATTGTAATGAGAAATTAATACGCGGCAACTTGTTTCGCGCCCTGCGTTACCTTCCACTATGTCGGTCGAAAAGAAAACCATGTTCTTTGCTTCCATTAGATTGTTCGTCGGATAAACGTTACCTGTTCTTAAAAGTGGGATAGATTCTCCGGTAATCGAGGCATTGTCGACCTTAAGACCTTAATGGCAACATATACATTTTTCAGAATGCTCGGGCAGCTAACGAAACAAACTTGTAAAGAAAGAAATGTAATCATATACGCACGCATGATATAAATTTCGGAAATATCGTTACACGATAAATTTAAAATTGTTATATAGAGCTATTAATTAAATATTAGACAAATTCAGTGAATCGTGTGTTTGAAACAAAATCGCACACGATGTCTCGAGCGTCCGCAAAGAGAAAGGCGAAGACCTTTTTTCACTAAGAAATAAGAAAGTTACGGTTGTAACTGCAGCGATATACGAATTTACCTTGACATTCCAGAATCCTAATGTCAGCGGGTACTCGGTCACCGGTTTCCAAGAGGACAATGTCCCCAACAACTAATTCAGATACGGGCAATTCCTTTTTCTCGCCGTCCCGCAGAACCTTCGCCTTTTGCGGCAACATCTGTTGGAACGACTCAATGATTCGGGAACTCTTCGACTCCTGGTAATGGCTGAACATCGCTGTTACTAAAATTAAGCTGACGAGCACGATACCAAGTCCCAAATGTTCCTTGGAAGCTTCCCCGTAAGTACCATACTCCAAGACGTAATTGCAGAAACATAGTACAGCGCCTACCTAACCAATTTGTACGTTTAATTTTTTTTTCAATCATATTATTGATGATATAACAATATTTAATATTATTAATAATTATTTGTATACTTTTCAAATATTTATACCCATATCAACAAAGAAAATCCTCCAAAACATAAATGTAAGAATCTTAATGCTTTCGAGATCTTTCTTGGTGGCGTCAGTTTATTTGGACCAATTTTGTTCAAAAGATCGCACGCAACAGTCGTGGATAAGCCATGCATCGCATCGGTTCCTAGAGTGTGTAACAAGTCCTCTATCGCTCGGAGGTGAACGTCTGTTTCGATGTCACGACGTAGGGATTCCAGATTCCCAGTAGTAGCACGTAGTCGTCTTCGTCTCCCAGCGCATGGCAGCGTTTTCCATTTGCGAAACCAATTCGTTGCAGCAGACATTGTTCTATACAAATCGAAAAGAGTATATGTCCTTTATAAAAATACGTATGTATATTTGATACACTAAAATTCTGTCGAGATATCGTAACAAAAATATTTCAGCAGTAACGTACGACGTGTCGATTTTACCCTGAATAAATGCTTTGAGACTTTCGTTCTTGAAAAATTGAAATAAAAACTGCTTGTTTCGTGAAAAATTTGAGAATACGTGCTAACAAAAAAAAAGTTTCTTTGAAATATTTCATTGAATATAAAAAGCAGAGTAGAAAGAAGAATCAATAATTACTTACTTAGAATTTAATTATTTCCATTTTTGCAGTTCAAACAACCTACTTTCTCCTGTGTCATAAAAATATTCTGCACGATTAATCGAAATATCGACTGCGTCGCGACCGAATGAGAACAATGTTCTACGTTACCGACCAAGTATTTTGATGTCGAGAAAATGGAAGAAGAAGATGGTGGCGCTAATGTGCAAAAGCCGAAGCTGTGCAAACCTGAAAAGTACGGAAGACGCCACGCAGAGAAAGCGAGTTTTCGGACCGCCATAATAGCGCCATAGCGGTGTGTACATTGTCCCACTCGTTCGTCGTTCGTGACGGGACGCTTACCGACGCTCGGCGTCGTTTTTTGGAATTTTATTTAATGAGTGACATATTCCAACAAAGTCGAGCATTTCTCTTGTAACTGATCTCACAGTGCGTTGCAGTACGAATACACGACGTTTGAGAGGAACGGCGTTTTCGACGCGTGTGTGCTTTGTGGGTGCCTGAACGGACGATAGTCAGTCAAACATGGAGAATAGGCCGGCGCCGCTCCGGTCCAGGCGGGTCTGTCGATTTTGCCTAACGGAAACTGAGCCACTTTCCTTTATCTATGAAAGGGATCACAGCAAACCGTTCCAAGTGCCGCTTACGCTGCAGATCATGTCATGCGTCGCCATCGAGGTAATTTTTCTTTAAAACGGCATCGACCACCACCGATTTATTCTCCGACTACCATATTCTCGAGAGAGACATGCTTTCAAGTATTTATCGCCGCTCGTTGCATCTCGTTCGTTCTTTCGGTTTCTTTTTTTCTTCCTTTGCGTTAAAAGTATCGTTTTTTGATTATCATCGATATCTTTCATCGAACGGAATGCCAATGGACAGTGAATGGTACGACTCGGGTAACGCAGATGTCACATTTGCCGATCGAGTGAAATGCAGTCAATCACTTCTCGTTATATTTCAATTCGATCGTAAAAACTTTTGATTCACTGGCGCAACAACTACGTACGACCGACAGTGAATGAATCGAGATTTTGGAATTTTAAATTTTGATAATTTTTGTATAAATGTAATTGACGGGACGAGATCATACATGTCATCGATAACTTCATTTATTGTGCTGCGATGGTAAAATGTAAAATCCATCGTATTTTCGTTTTGATATTTTCTATATTTCGTTTGATATTTCTCTATATATGCAAATAAATAAACGTTTCGTGATAATAATATTTACTGTTTCTCTCTTGTTACTATGATTCGCACTAATGAATTTTTGGCGGGAAAATAATCATGCTCTTGCTATATCTTGTAATATGTTGCTTTTATGCTTGCAAAATACGTATAAACTTTAACTTAATAATACGTATAAACTTTAATTTACGACGACACGACAATATTTTTAATAAACTTTTATATAATCTCTTGCATATGCTGTCTCTTCAATAAATTTTTCATTTTCTTACATCAAGTTGTAATAAACATTAATAACATGACACTTATTACATTATGTATTTAAGGTGTATGCAGCTGATGGAATGCCTCAAATGATATGCAGCATGTGCCGCTGGAATCTAGACAGATCGTACAAATTTAAACTTCAGTGCAAGAAAGCTGACGAAGCATTAAGAGCTTATCCATTATCTGGTGTTTTACCAAGACCATTTCCGCCAATTCCGAATGATCCTCCTGACATCAACAACAAACGACCTTCGGAGCAAAGACCTCAAATTGAAGGAAGTAAAAAACCTCGAGTTGATAATGGTGACAGGGAAAGACGGGAAACACGGGAAACAAGAGACAGAGAAAGGGATAGAGATAGAGAAAGGGAAAGAGAAAGAGAAAGAGACAGAGACAGGGAACGAGAAAGAGATAGGGATCGTGATAGAGAAAGGGAAAGGGAGAGAGAAAGAGAGAGAGAACGAGACAGGCAAGTGGAAAAACAGAGGGACAAAGAGGATCAACATGATTTTTACGAGGAAGAACAAGATGCTGGTAGCGAAGGAGACCAAGATGCCAATAGCACTAAAGAAGAGAGAAAACTAGAGCCAGGTGAGATAAGGGTACATGCATGCGATCAGTGTGATCGTACGTTTCCTTTGCGGCAGGCTCTTGCTTTGCATATTCAAAGAGCTCATCGTGATCGTAATTATAAATGTACAGAATGTGACCGCATGTTCTTTTCTAAATATGACCTTGGAAAACATATGACCACGCATTCAGAAGAGAAACCGTTCTCTTGTTCGATATGTAACAAACAATTCTCGCGAGCGAATTTGCTGCAACGCCACGAGAAAGTTCATAGAGATGAATTGCGTTATGGTTGTCAGCATTGTGATCGCGAATTCTTCACCACCGAAGAATTAGAAAAGCATGAAGATTCCGTGCATAAAAAAGAGAAACCTTTCCAATGTAATATTTGCAACAAATGTTTCACATACAAACAGGGTTTAGAACGACACGAGGTGCTACATAACGAGGATAAGACTTTTGTTTGCGAATATTGTAAAGAAGCATTCCGTACAAGTACGAAATTAGCTCGTCACTTAACAACACATGCTGGACATCGACCATATTTATGTAAACTATGCCCTCGTTCATTCCTCCTGTCTCATCATTTAACGAGACATATGCGAACACACTCTGTAGAAAAACGTCACGTTTGCGAGGATTGCGGCAAAGCGTTCAAGCGTAAAGAGAGTTTGGAAGTACATCAATTAACGCACACAAAACGCACAGGTATGGGATTGACGTGTGATGTCTGCCAGGAATCGTGCAGGAATAGGGCAGATTATGTTACACATATAAAACAACATATTGAAGCAGGTGAGAAAATGGGACCAGATGGGTTACAACCAGACAATAAAACAAAACTTGATTTAGATTCTGACGAAGAGGAGGAAGAAGAACAATATTCAGATGGAGATGATGATTATGAACCACCAGCGTATATTGTGAAAAAGCTCCCAAAGCCAACTAAACCGTCAGAAAGCGAAGAGGAACAAGAAAAATCAGAGAAAGAAGAAAATCAAAAAGAGCAAGTAGTATACGTCAGACATAAAGATGGGAATATGATTAAAAAGACAATTAAAACTTTGATGCCTATTCAACGTAGAGAGGTACAAGATAACAAGATGAAACAAAGTCCAACTAATAATCAGTCACAATCGGCTACAAAACCTACGCAGTCCAAACAGAATGAAGAATCTTCAAAGTCTTCCCGTGTGGATGAAACAGAAGCACAAGTTCAAAAAATTGTTGCATCGGTGTTTAAAGAGCATAAGATACCTCTAAAACATCAGAATGTTCAAGAACAAAGTAAAGAATCATCTACACCTACGAATCAATCGAGACCTCAGCAAGGACAGAGTAGCTCACAAAATCAAGTTTCTATGAAAGATGAAAAATCTGAAATTCCTGTGGTAGTCAGTGGCACGCCAAAAGCTGTAAACACAGTTAAAGTAATAAAGAGAATTGTTGTGAGAAAACCTACCGCCAGTACTGAAACGTCAACTAGTACATCTGCAAAAGATGAAGATGCTACAGGCAGTTCTCAAACACCTACTACAGGTCACAAAGTAACGAAAAGAGTAATTGTTCGTCGAATTATTCGTCAGGGGGATACCACCAGAGAAGTTATTATGAATCCCGATGGTACGATAATCGATCCAGCTGAATTGGCAAAGCTGCCAACTGGTAATGTTGTCAAGAGAGTTGTTGTAAAAAAACCACTTGATAAGCATCAGAGTTTGGTTCAAGCTGTATTACAGTCATCCGCGGAGCTTCGGCAACCATCTGCTACGATAAAAAGTAACGATACTGTATTGAGCGAATCTCCGAAATTTGAATTGAAAACATCTCAGTCTACAAATGCATTGCCTTCGATAACAAAACCAACTGTATGCACTACACAGAAACCTACACTGGTGGTAGGAGATCAAGAAACTAAAGAAAAATTAGAACAACTGGAAAAGAGAGTAGAGCAGCAACGTTTGAAGATTGAAGAATTAGAGGCTCGAAAGCAACAAGAGTATGAACCTATCGAAGAAATGTCACCAGAACGTCACGACGAATCCGACGATGAACAACAATTGCCATTGAAGAGAGTGTTTGTAAAGAAGAAGCAAAGTATGTACGACGAAGAACAAGAATATAATGACAATGATGTAACAATAACTTCTGTAACAACTTCAACAACATCAAAAGTAGAAGATATTCAGCCTGAACTAGGAAAGGAGAAAGAGAAGATTCAATCTGAAACGCAAGTAGAAAATACACCAAAAGATGTTTCCGCAATATCAAAACTACAAATTACTGCATCAACCGTGGTAGCAATACCAGCAATAACAACAACAACTACTATTACTAACGCTAAAAAAGATAATAAACCATCAATAACCAGTTCCAAAGTTTATGGAAATAAAAAGATTATTGTTGTAAAATCAGAAGAAACGTCAGAAGTGGAAGAAATGAGTCGCGAATTGTGCAGTATATTGGATTCAGCTGATTCTGTAGTCAAGATGCAGGAGACAGTTCTAAGTAATCTCACTCAGATATCTTCTCTTGGAGAATCGTCTTCTCAGAAAAATTATAATGACAAACCAAAAGCTGGTCCATCTAATTCAGAAGAATATCCACAGAAAGAAGAAATCGTTGTTGAAACTAATTCACATCCTGTCTCTATGGATGTATCAGATCCCCCAGAACCGGATTCCATTAAAATAGAATCAGATCCCATCAAAATGGAATCGGATCCCATTAAAATGGAATCACAAGTGTCTGAAGAACAAGTCATGGGACAACCTGAACAAAGTTCAAATTTGACTTTAGATGAACAAGATCTTTCAGCATCAACAGATATTTTTGAGCCATCGGATAATGTATTAGAGGTACAGAAGAGTCAATTGGAAGATTCTGTGATGGAACTCGACCATGAAAATCACACAATCAGTTTAAATGATACGAATGACAGCCAAGACAGTCTCGAAGACAAACTTCAGCAGATGGAAGGTTAAATTCTCTATTAGATTAGAAGATAGCGATGACACAGGCTTTGATTTGTAGTCTATAAGCCCCAATTTGATCGATATTTTAAATCATAATTTTATACACCAAAAATTCAATCTCTATACATTTTGGACAAGTACAGATAAACATTTTAATCGCTAGATTTGTCAATATTATTATACAGATCATAAAAATGACTATATCTTATTATTACATTTCAATTTCTTTATCTTTCTTTCATTTCCTGTGTGACAATTAGCATTATATCATTATTTTTACAATATTAATTATTAGCGACAATAGTAGTATATAAAAATAAGCTAGTGTCCATTAATTTTACTTCTCATATAAAAAGTAAAATTAGTTTGAAAACAAAAACGTTTATTTTCATATCATGTGTAACAAAAATTTTATCTTCATTGGTGCAAAAATATGTTATAGAAATACTAAAAATGAAGTGAAGAATATTGTAAATTTAATCACTCATTTTAGATATGTGTCTTGTAATTCGGTATTTGTACACACAAACACCAAACATAAGACGTTTGTATATATATATACGTCAGCAGTTATATTTTATTCTGGATTTTCTTCTTTTTCTTTCAGTTCGTTAATAAAATCTTCTTTTAACTATGTATCACATTTTTTTACTATTATATACAATTGATTCCACTATTGGGAACATACAAGGTACTTCAAACTTACTGTAATATGTATTTAATCATATTATACTAATTTTGTCAAACTAGAATGGAAATGGTAATTATTAAATTATCCAATATTCTATAAACATTTGAATCTATATATCAAATATAAAGCATGATGTGTAAATGTCAAATTGTGTTGTTTATTTTTTGGATGTACCTTCACCGTACATACAGGCTGTTTCAACTAAATGGGATCACCAAATATCTATCCTACCTTTTGTTGCAAAAAATTTCTCAGAACAAAGTACAGTGCACTACTTCAAAGCCTTCGTTGAAATAATTTTTTTCAAAATCATTTGTTTACAAGATTTGGAGGCTATCTTTAGTATCGTGTATTTTTTCTTCGATATGCTTGCAGAGTATACAAAAATAAATTCAACGACATGATTATTCCATTCAGACTTAAATAACCAAAGTTATATTCATAAAATTAATAAAATTTAAAACTAACTGTGAAACTTAAAATTATGACACGTTTATTTAATTTAGTCTAAAGAATTAAAATTCAATTTAGTTCAAAAAAATAAAATTACAGATATCTTGTTGAATCAATTGTTTTATTTATTGAACGACAAGGATCAAAGAAAAGCTTTCTATATTTTGTTTCAAATTATGAAATGCGCGCGCTTTTTACTTCGTACTACAGCGCCAAACGATAAAATTCAGAATTAAAAAACGTGCCATTCTCGAACATAATTTCAATATTTTTCGCGATCGATCTATAATATGAGAATGTATATTCTATGCACGTTAGCATCAGTTCTAAATGGAAAGAAAAGTCCCATTATAAAAAATCATCCAAAAGTTTTCAGGTAAGAATTACAATTTAGATTCGTAATTTTAGAACACGTCTGCGACCTACAATAATGTTATTTAAGAGTTATTACATGTATGCACTCTAATTACTTATTGATTACATTTCTATAATTAGAAAGTATTTGAACATTTAGTATACAATTACATACGAGTGAAATATTCTTATTGAACACTGCTTTTCCATAAATTGGCTATATCATATTTGCCCGAACCTCCACTCCAACAATTTAGTTGACGCAAACCTGTTGCGCGAAGGGTCGTTCAGTGTCGAAAATCGTGATGTGAAGATGTATGACCACGTGTGACATTATATATTAACTGTGTGATGGTTTTATTACCATCTTTTCATTGGTCATACCCAGGCTGCTTTTAATCTTGTTTAATTATTGTATGTTTTTATTCAGTTATTTATCGAATATTTTGTTATAATTTATTACTGAATTATCTTTCTCCCTTCAATGGGCCTTTTTGGTTTGGTATACTTACTGTGGTAAGTACTATTTTCATACTATTTGTTTCTTTGAAATACGTTTATTTGAATGTTTGATTTACTTTTATTCAAATTACTGGTTGATTGCGAGAGAAACTTTGTGAGGATGCGGTAATGAATCTAACGATAGCAGAATGAACGTTGGAAATTCAAACATGTTCTGCGCATTGCGCAGCTTTGTTCAACTCATAGTAGAAGCGCGCTATATTTGATTAGTACGAATATTTGAAACTTTGATCACGGACATTCAAGGTATGATTTTTGTAAATCAATTACATTTATTGATTTATCTGGAAGTTTTCATAGAGTTTCCATACAATAATCATGAAATCACAACAAATTAGATGTATTATTCATAAACTTTATTAGAAAATTGCAAAATGAATAACATAAAGTGAATAAAAAATTAATAAATCATAAAATTAATTTCAAGCAATAACATGGTATTTTTTTAGTTTCCAGAATTTTATTTAGAAAATTGTAAAATAAAAAGCTAATATAAATTAGCTTATATCAGTAGTGGTTGAATATAATTTTCTACATCAAATTTGATGTATATGGTAATTTACAAGTAATACAAATGTTTTATAAATAATTTGCAATAAATTCGTTGTACCTAAAAAAATATAACAAAAAAATATAGACATTGTAAGATTTCAGTTCGGCAGAAACAATCTTTGGCTTATAATATATAATAGTTCCATTCAATAAGATAAGTCTATTATAAAGAATCGAGTTATACAAACAAAGTTTATATATTTAATATATAGGCGAACAAATGCATATTCGTGTGTTCGATAAATTAAGATCATCATGCATATATGTAATTATTGAGACGAATTTGAAGCGAAATACTTGAATCTTTTCATATTATTATTAGTATTTGAGTGTTACTTTTTGTCTTCAAAAAAATATTTAAATACTTTTCCTTAATTACACTTGATTGATTAAATAACTGTAATAAATTATTATTAATAACATAAGGTTCATCTTGGCGCACTTAAATCATTACGTATAAATAATGATTTGATAGTTGAAAATGCGATAGTTAGTATTAGAACATTAAGCAGGGTTGTCTTTCTTCTTACTGGTAAGACTCTGTAGCTGCAAAAATAACATTTTGATTTCATCGTTTATCATAGCCTACGCCTACGGTATCAAAAATATGATGTTCCCGTCTTCGAATCTTTCTTTGTGTCGGCGTTTTTTTTTTTTTTTTTTTTTTAAAGTCCACCGCGTCCGCTGTCTATGTACTCGAACTTCTGTGAAGCAAACACGATATCAAAAATTTAAGAAAGAAATGCGAAGCATATATAGACAGGAGGCGTATAACAATACAAAACGAAGAAAGATTCTACAGCGAGAGTCATCATATCTTTCAGCCTAAAGCTAAATGCTCTGTCTGTGTAGATGTTAATGAGATATAATAACAAAAAGAAGAGTCACTTTCGCAGATAATTAAATTGCATCGTACGAGAATCCTGTGGAACTTCTCTTTATTTTTACTATACCTCCTTCTCGTCGGTCGCGGCGACCGTGTATGCTCGATTGGAACTTTCTTGCGGTTCTTTCGCAGGGCCGATCACGAACGCGTAGATCAATCCAGCTGCCATTCCGCCAAAGATCGGGCCAACCCAATATACCCAGTGATCCTTGAATAAACCCATCACAACGGCGCTACCGAATGATCGAGCTGGATTCATACCTGCGCCAGTTCTTGGCACCTGTGTAAAAGTAATACAGTGTAACTAGAGTTGTAAAAATTGTGTTGCAGCGTAAGTGTATTTTAAATATTCTTGTTTATTTTCAGTTAAGTATAAGTTACAGTTACTAAGAAAGCATCTCAAGTAGAATATACATCTTACACCGATAATATGGCCGACAGAAACTGAGAGCCCAATTATAAGAGGAGCAATCCCCTTGCTGTCTGGTTTTGTTGCATCGCATGCACCGCATACGACCAGAACCAGTATGAACGCGAGGAAAAACTCTATACCGAAACCCTGAATGGGGTCCATGCCTGGTGAAAGAGATACTACGCCCAAGGCGTGCTCCATCCTATTGGGAGATAATGCTCTTAGTATACCAGATCCTGCTATTGCACCTATACATTGAAGAATTACGTATAACAAGCCTCTAATAACTGGCACCTGTGAAAAAGAATAAGAAGTATATCTGTGAATTCTACAACGTCCGATTTAATTTGTTTTAGAAAAATCTGTATAAAATGACAGTATAAAACTATTGCCTATAGAAATTAAGTATTACAGATTTTACCAGGTATTGTTAAAAGATATTCTTCTTCGAGTAACTTTATATCGTTATCGAGTAATCTATGCATCATCATGAATGAATTATGTTAAAAGCATCCGTGACTAAACCATATGACTGAGAGCTGAATAAATTATCGATAAATAATATGCCGCTGATGGTGCTAATTGACACTTGAGAAATAATCACATGTTTCACCGTTTTTATAACAAGGTACAAAGAATCTAGCATCTAATTAAGTTGAATCGGTATTTGCTTCTATCGATAGCTATTCTAGATATATTGCATTTAGGAACAAAGCAGATGAATGATATATGCGTGTTCTAGAATTTTACAGACAAGATTGGAAATTCGATCTTCAATCGTCCCGAGATTCCTTGCCTTACCTTGCCAATCACCATCAACCCGAACGTGACAGCGGGATTAATATGACCGCCAGAGACATGTCCTATTCCTTGAATCGCTGAAGCCACAGTCAAGCCAAAAGCCAAACTTATGGCCACGACGTTGCCCGTGATAACAGATCCACAGCCGAAGAAATTCAATAGCAATGTACCAAGAAACTCTGCAACCAGTGCCCGGTACAGGCCAGATTTTTTATCGGTAAGCTCGTTTGCGCCTAGAGCCTCCTTTAAATTTGCCATCTGTAAAAAGGTTCGTCCAGTTGATTCAGCGTGTGCAAACGTTAGAAGGTTGTGCCTATTTGATGTAATAACTGAAACGGAATGCTGTGTTCAACCATGAGAAGCAGTGTCTAGTTTTTTCATGTAGTTTAATGTCGTTTACAATCGCCTTTCTTTTAGCCAAAAGTCCTTGAATCATTCTTGGTGCAAGGAAAAGATTCTAAAGGACAATTCGATCTTTATTAAAAAACGTTATTAATAATCCTGTTAGTTCAAAGAAATGTAACGAAGCTATTTAGAGAAGGGTTGGCAATATCAAGAATCTTTCGTGTCACGGTTCAAAATGAATATTTTGTAACTCGTTGAACAATCGTGCAAGTAAAATTCTCTGTATAAAATAGCTTCCATGAAGTTAAAACTGAAATTGTACAAGTATAAGTTTCAAGTTTGAAAAAAACAATTTTGTTTCAATCATCACGGCTACAACCACGAGAGAAAATTTTGTACTTTAATTTTTATACCTCGATTACTAACTTCTTAAGCTTCCTTTTTAAAACCAGTTAACAATTTCAGCTAAATTGATCAGCCATAAAGGTCAAATTCGGTACAAGACGCCTGCATCGTTCTCTAAACAGCGACTGTACGTTATTATCAAAGAGAATCCCATTCCAGCGGAACGTCATTAATATTCGAACGGATGATCGTTCATTAACCACTTTGAAAATGAAACCGGTCGATCGTTTAGCAGTTCCGTCGATTCGCGTCATAGATTTAGATCGAGGACGCGGGCACGTATAGCACGCATGCTTACGATACGCTACACGTGTGATTTGCGCTATTGCGAATCACATTGGAGAAACGAAACGTTAAGGTTAACGAGAGACGCATCCAGGTTACATTACACATGCAGATGATCATATCCTTGACGAGTGTGACAAGCGGTCCCGATCGTCTCGAATTATTTAATCGTTCCCCGGTAAAATACCGTGGCTCGAGCCGCTCGTCATCCACGCCACCGCGTTCAAACTCTTGCCTACTTGACGCAAATATCTTCAACGCAGATCTAGGTCGGTCATCTTCTACCCTTTCTTAATTTTCGTCCTACCTACCACGACGACCGAGTTCTTTATGCTCCATTTTCTAATAAAACTCTCGTTTTCGCGAATAACCGAATAACAAACGAAGCGTGCGAGAAGGCAAGGTATGACATAAGACGATAAAAAAGTAAGACGATACGAGAAATCATCGGCGAATTTATGTTTCAGACGTTTTAAAGAGCGCGATGCTCGGCCGATTCAATGATGGATTTAATTCGGGTGAGATCATCCGCGAGCAAAAGATGACTGCAACATGTCACTCTCATTTCGTGTAATTTCTACGATGCGACACGTGTCACGTGCGCGATAATCAAGTTCGCAACTATCAAGATTTTTTATCAAGACTTTTATAAGCAAAAACCAACTGTGGATAACTACGACGAAGGATCTTTGGGAAAAGTAACAATCGAATGTGAATTGTTTTCTATTTATTTCAGCCGTACCGCGCGGAACGTGTGAAACGTTACGGTGAACGGTATTTCGATTTTCCCCCGTTATCCAGACGATAAAGATACTTGTAACACTGGTCCATAAATTTTCTGTAATTACCGTGAAACATAAAGTTAACAGACCCGTGTTACACTGATGATTTGAACGGAATATATATTTGCAATAACAGTTTGAGAAGCTACACGCGTGAAATATTTACTCTATCTGCGCTCGTAAGCTCCTTACTAATTCGTGTAACTTATCCATCACGTAGAAAGACAAGTCATTAATATTAATTGATATAAATATTTTATATTGGAAAATTTCGATCGTTTTGCGTAAACTGCGATCAAAACGCGACTTTTTATTCTGTCCGTTGTTGATTTTTTTCAATTGGTTTTTCACGACTTACGTAAGCAAATGATCGATTGTAAAATTAGCAGATCGACTATTCTTCTATCAGGCCACCTGGTACGCGTATCATTAAAAAAAAGTCGTTTAAAACTCCGTTCCAACTAGATATCGTTACCGATTCTGAAATGACATTACGCTTCTCAGATTATTTCTCTGTTCGCAAACAATAATAAATAGTCAATCCCACGTTTTTCTTTCTTCAAAGATTAAATTTTCGCGTCTGTTCGTAATTCTTTGCATGAAGCTATCGAAGGTTGCGTTAGCACGACCCGTTTCTGTGTTAATTTTAATTCATTAGACGGTTTTTTTTCTTTTCCATTTACTTTCACGAAGCTATTAGAGAACTGTGGTTGTAAACTGTTCTGTTTTTTACTGCAACGGTTTCTTGGAACTGTAAACAGAATCATTTATCTTAGATTCCATACGACCTCATTAAATTACTTGGTATTTCCCCCCGGCTTTTGTTACATCGTCGTTTGAGGATATCTCTTTGCATCCTTTCCTGGATATCGTTTAATCCGATATATAGTAAGACTCAGAGATGTGAAAGAAGATGTGAAACAGAAATTTCATTAATCTTCTCACCCAAGAATGGTATTTGGCGCTGAATGTATGTATCCGTATTTGAAATTGCGAACGCGCGTTCATTTTTTCTCTTTTCTTTTTTTTTTTTTTTTTTTTTTTTTTTTGTTGCCTTCGATCGGATCGATCCGTAAAAGCAGCGGAAACAGGTCAACTTCACATAAATTAGTTGCTACGTCTTCGGCAATTTATCGCCGCGCTCCTCGACCGTGATGGTCGTTACCCTTATATGGTTTAGCACAGGTGCCTCGATATCTCTTCTTATCTCTGTTCATCTCTTTCTCTCTTACCCTACTTTCTTTAATCGGTAATAAAATAAAAGCGTTGAAGGTTCTCTCGCCGTTTTACGTTATCTTAATATGTTTATTTGCAATTTAGCGCAAGGCGAGCTTTCTTCTTTCTGCAGTAGATACAAAGTGTGGTAGATCGTAGGGTGTGGTCGTAGTGACGGTATACACTATAAATGGCACGATTCAATATGCAAAAATTAATCAAGAATATAGAACCTCAAAAGGTCGTAGAATATCTATTATAAAGTGCGTTTTATCTTGGGATTAATTTGATTGAGATCATATATCTTTTTTTGTAAATCTTCTTTAAAGCTTTCTAGGTGGTAGGAAACGCCACTCCTACCCCCCGGCTAATACTACTAATAACGAGCTAACGGAGATTCATTCTACCGTCACAGTTACGTTTTTATTAAAGCGCCTTCCGTCATTTTGCAAAATAGCTATTTTTCGCGTAATCATTTCAAGAACAAGGAATACCGGATCGTGGCAATAATTCTTAATTTTGAATTATTTTGTTCCTAAAATTTTGCACCAGTAAAATGAATACTCGGTAATATCGAAAAATTTTTGAACACATTCTGGTTGATTGTTCGTTGAACAGTTGCTATACATTTCGCGTACATATGCATCTTTCTACTGTAATTGTCTTTGATGCTCATGTGCGAGGAGTTGCGCAAATACACTCGAAAGTGCAAAAGCTAATTTTAATAGATTTCATCTAAACAGGCAAAGTCTTTAAAAGAGAAAGCCTTTAAATTCTTCTTCTTGACCAAATTATTTTTCTACGAACTTAACAATTAATTCTTATCGAATTGACATTGAATAAAAATAGAAATATCGCTTTGACGTTTATGAATATGTTATTATTGTTATTGCTTTGACAGCTATTGCACTTTGTGAAGACGAGAATAACAGGATTATTTTTCATAAATGCTGCATTTTTCGTACAACAGAAGAAAATATCGACTTGAAGCACAATTGATATTAATTTCGAACGAAAGTTGCCAAAGTTGCGCGACGAAGTGACGAGAGAAGGAACTTGAATTAATTTTATCAAACTAATTAAACATCGGTCGGAAAATGAAGGGGAAAAATGTTACCTCGGAGATGGTCTGAATCGGTGCAGAAGCGACGTAGAGTGTTTCTAAGAATTTTCTGTGATTTTTTTCAGCGGTGGATCCTATCACGAGCTTCACGACAGCAGCTCTTGAGAAAGCGAATGTTCCGCAAGAGTTACTGAACGATAACTGTTGAGGCTACCGAGCATAGAAACCAACTGGTCTCACGTATCTAACTGCGTCTGTCCTGGTACTCTGCTAGATGCTACCAGAGTAGGGATATCACGGTTAAAACGTACGACGATCTCCAGGTAACGCCGTTGCTTTAATTTCGCAGCCGTACGAGACACAACGCGTAAATCCAAATAATACGAGATAAATGCCAATTCTGAATTTTTTACAGATTTTTCTGAATCACGATGCTCATTTTTTGCTTTGCCTCTCGATGATTAACCCGTCATTTACCATCTAAACATCTTTCATTGTATTTCGTCCATCGTTGCAGTATTAGCGGTAAATTACCATGGTAAAAAAGTGCTGAACGAAATTCAAAAGTTTCAAAATCATCTGATTAAAAACGCGACGTGTTACGAAGATCAGAACGATTTATTGGCCTGCAGATATTGGTTTATGACAGAAGGTGTGCCTATCTCTACAGAAGATAGTTGCACTTTGTAACGCGTTATTCGCAACGTAGTACATATTTTCACCGCTACTTATACGATACGATAACCAACGTCCTTCGTGAGTTGAAAAACAAAAGGAATTGAAAGGAAATTGTTATAATTGCGAAAGAATGTAATAGATATCTGTCGCTAAATTTATTTGTCGCAAGTTACCAGATAGTAATTTTCCTACTCTGTCGGAATCCGTGGCTTGCTCTTTCCCCTTAATGTTTATCGTCATTGATACTTGGAACAAGCGAGTTTGCGTTTTCCAATTAGAAAACGGAAACGCAAATCGACAACGAAACTTCCGTGCACGACAACCCATGCAGAACCTACAAGTTGTACAGTCGCGATTACATTTAAACCAACCGCAAACTTTGCAATCTGTTTTTCTTTTCTTTCATAAAATAGATAAAAAATTAATAATTTCAATGAAAAGAGGAGAGCGACAATTTATATTAAATATCGTTTCATTCGTTATTTTATTTCACAAAACCTACAATTATACAATTATAGTAATACTTTTGGTCGACACGTGTAACGTAATGATATATTTTTGAACTAAAATTGTATACAGTGAAAATCAATCGATAGATATACCTAGAGATAGAGATACCATTTAAAGCCTCTACGCGTAATTTGTATGCAACGATCTTTCTCTTCCACCGTATTACGGCCATATGTCAGATTGACAAGTCGCTGGGTTTACTCCCTTATTTGTTCGGCATTCTTTCACAACGATTGGCTACAAATTTAACGGTTTGCATGCAAGCCATCCGTATCTGTTGCTGCACAGACCGACGTTGAACGTGAATATATTCTTGCACAATAGAAAGCAAAGAGACTATTGAGAATCATAGTAGTCGCTCGAATGGAACATTATTATATATTATAGTTGAAAATAAATTTCTACATGTTCATTTAGCGCAACACTTTCAAAAATGATGCAACTTCAAAAAAAAAAAGGCATGAGCATCCGCGCTTAATTGTGATCAGATATTAAAATCATCATGCAGGATGAATCGTTTAGTGTTACAAATTGATCGAATGGGCAATCTGCATTTCAAAACGCAAACGTTGCACGCCTCCGCTTACTCTCTACTTAAGAATGATTTAATTCGTCCATATATCAGCTTCCTTAACGAGATTAACTTGCCGTGTTATGTTAATTAAACTTTAGTGGTTTGCTATAAAAAGAACATTATATGATACGTTGATCACGAAATTTCTTTATTTTGTGATAATGTCATAATTAGCAAGTTTGTTTTATGTCATTTAACAAATTCATTACCTTAACAAATTCCAAAAGTGACTATCATGTATCTATCGTACCGTCATTTCGAAGTAAAATGAAATTAATGACGATCATTATTTTTAATAATAATAATAATTCATTCATAATAATTCATAGGGCAAGTCGTTCCTTTCCAAAGTCATACTATATCGTTTCTCATAGTCTTTTTTTAGATCGACGGTAAAGTTCAAGGC
Source organism: Melipona beecheii (assembly GCA_032399605.1). Classification (NCBI taxonomy): domain Eukaryota; kingdom Metazoa; phylum Arthropoda; class Insecta; order Hymenoptera; family Apidae; genus Melipona; species Melipona beecheii. The sequence continues at coordinate 960,147 of JAUCMO010000243.1, read as the reverse complement.
CTTCCACGTGATGGTGCGCATTCAAAACTTGATACGAAATCGTCCACGCAAGTCTGTTATTTTACAGACATGGTATATATAGGGTGGACTGAAAGAAGAATCGGACTTGTAGCGTTCAAGTAAGCCAAGTTTGTAGTACTAAAGTTACCAATTTACTTTATAGATGTATAAATCAATTTGAGATCACGCTCAGAATTTTGCCAAGCCCGTATCTTCTTAAAAAGAAATTTGATTCGATAAAATTCTCTTCGTCCACCCTGTACAGTTTTGTGGTAAGGCCACATACATTCCTGGAAACGTAATAGTACGGCAGGATCGTCATCATCATTAGCACTTCTTCCACGAGTTCACCACTGTCAACTGGTTCATCGTCTTGTTGCTTTTCTGCGGAACAAGTATCCGGCTGATAAGTATGTATTTCTTTGCGTACACGCGTTCTGCTATGCTATACACACACGTACAATCGTTCTCACAACGCTACTGGCAATTATCTTCCCTCTTCCAAACGAGTTATTCCTTTTCTTTTCTCCACAGAAATCTAACTGTTCTTCAGTGTCGATGAACGATACATCGTGGCTTGGTGAAAGATCAATGACAAAGCGACGCGCAGTTTCGAATTCAACCGCTGATTACCTTAAAACAAGCAAAAGGAATAATCGATAAGATTACATTGATCCTCCCCTAAGAAAGAGGTGTGTACGAAATTTGTAGCATTCGACGCTGTTACATGTCAGACATTTAAGAAACCAACGTAATGGAAAGCAGCCGCCTCGCCTTAAACACACCCTAATCTCCTTCTGGTTGCCAGTTTGGAGTATGTATGCACTTGTTCAGGAAATAGCTTTCGTGTCAACCTTGACAAAGTCCTGTCTCAAGAGTATGTTTCTGTTTCAAGTTCATTAATCTTCAGGCTAGGTATTCTTTGTGAAGAGATATCAAGCCACAGAAGTGGAAAATGAGCACGTACCACGATACCATAGATCTGTAAGAAAACCAAGTAAATTACTTTCAAATTTGTAATAGACAGAAGCGACAGCATTCACAGTTGATAACGCAGAAAGCTAAACATCGATGTAGACACGACACGCGCTGTATCTCAATCGAATTCGTCGATCTAATTAAAATGAAGTTTGTTACAGTTTGTTCGAAAGTAGTTGTCGGGTAACGCTAGTTCATAAATCATGCTAATATATTCACAGGTATCTATGAATATGATACTGGAGGATATGTTGCTTGAAATCGTGATTATATATTACATCGAGTATTATGATAAAATATTCATGTTTAAAAGAATAACGTCATAGAGCGATCGATAACTTTTTTATTGTCTTTTTAAAGAAATTCAAGCAGATAAAGTTTTGCTTATTTTTATACGTTAAACTGCGATATAAAACACGAATTGCCTCGTGACATAATACCACGATGCTATCTCGTTCTGTTATTCACGATGTACTTTATAATGTGATATACGCTCGTTACGCTACTCTGCATATATAAAATCTTTATTACGATATTAAGTAACTATTTCCTACGTCACGATAACTGATAACGGACAACGATTGACACTATTACCTTCTCCAAACATCTCGTCGCGTTGTTCAGCAGCGAAACAACCAAATACCAAAGTAAATTTTACGCAGAAATTCGTATTCTTTTTGGTGAAACAAATTAATAGCGAGGCGGCGCTACGACTCCAAACACATAGATAGTCGAAACGAGTACTAGAGACTGCAGGTGTGACGTTCCATAGCGCCTCTTTCTCGTTGAATCCATCGACTGACCTCACGTATGCTAATTGTCGCCGTTTTATCTGCACGCGAGCTCACCATCGCTGTAATATCAGTTAACGGATCCGATATAGGCCACGGTAAAAGGTGCAAAGATTGATTTATGTCGAACGTAAAAACTCTTTCACGACCGTTCTTCAACTACGGACTGTCGTTTTCGTTCGACCAAATTCTTCCAACGCGTTTTACCGTAAAAAAAGATCCTCTCCGCGATGATTACAACAACGACCCACTTGCGAATCGTATCACCGGTAAGATCTCGACCAACGAGAATCGGTAGACGTTGCAGGCGATGACCGGAAGTCGTACTCGAAAACTCTCGGACGACCTTCCAACGAAACTCTTATCTCCGTCCTTAATACCACAGAGTCGAAGTTGAAATTAGTTTACTGGGAAGTTTTCATCTAATTATTATTCGAAAACACAGAGACCAATTTACACTACCACCAACGAAATGATTAATATCACAAATACTCTAGTTAGATACTAGATAAATGTAAGCGTTAGATGACCGAATAGCGCTCTACTTCATTGTTTCGTTATCGTTTTTTATTTTTACTCCAATCATAATGGAACACGGTGCTTCGTACAAGTGGTTGAAATTAACAGATAGTGAATAAGCGAGAAGATCGTGTACTGAAATTCAAACCTTCGTTCAATTTCAGAAAGCCGCAGTTTACATACTCTCTCGACTTGACTTGGATTCTACTTATTATGGAAGCTTCTACTTGCCAGAAGGCGCAAGAAAGGAAGAGAACACGGACGATGCACAGGATAACTCGAGGAATGAGACGAAGGTATCGCATTATCGCAGGAAGAAGATTGATCACTGGTGCTCGGCTTGTGTTTTCTGTTCAGTGACCATCTCTGCGTCACGCAATTGCGGCAGGGTTGCTGCCAAGGGCATCGTATTTACAAGATCTTGGTGTTCGGTCACGCCATATTCACGCGATTGGCGAACATTTCGTAGTTGGAACGCCGGAACGGCGGAGTTCCCTCCGTATGTCCATTCACGAGCGCTGCTTCTCCTCGTAAAATTTCGCCGGTTGACCCGAAACTGACTCCACCCCAGGGTGAAACCTCGATACGTTTAACTTGAGCCAAGTGCGCAGTGGCGAGGTGCATGTATGGTTGGACGAAGACACAACCTGGAGACCCATCGTCTATGTGCCGGCCAGGGGATGCAACGTTCAGTAGGCAAGAGACCTTCGTATCTACATCTTTGGCACGAGTTTTTGACTATCCAATCGACCGCCAAACAGTTGGCGCGAAATCCTGTGAGTGTACTTTGCTTGCACCCTTTCGAAAAGTGTTCAGCCATTTCGACCTGGAAAGTACCGAAACAATGAAAAATGTTGATTTCGTGTTAGAGAGAAAGACGTAGGTTTAGTTTCTTCCTAAAGTATAGAAAATAACGTGGAGAAAATGATACATTGATAATCGAGTTTGATGAAAATGGGGAGCATAGTTGCAGTACAAGAAAAATGCTTCAAGGGGATTTAACAACGACGATTCTTTTCTTCCTTTGTGTTTCAAGAATAAATTTAAAATTTAGTTTCCGTATCGTACAATACACGCTACGTAAAAAAATTTTAATAGCCAAAGTCGATTTTATTCAAGCTCCTTCGCCTTTACCTTTGCTCGCTCATATTTTTTACGAACTGCCGATTTTTCTGTTTGACAAACGTTGCGCCAGTGTAGAAAATTACCACCAACGTTTACAATACGTTGTCAGCTAGGATGCTAATAGATGAAATTTATACGTCGAATTAGCAATACGATCCGGAAACACGATCGGACAAACATGATCCGACAGTGTCGCGGAACGTTTCTCACCGGATCAAATTAAAATTTCTATTAATCGCACGCTTCGACGATTCAGTCATGAATGTAAATTGCGTTAATTCGTTAAATATTTATTTTACGTTTACACGATTGAAAAAAAACAAAGAAAAACTCGCGTTACGGGAATAAAAGATGGATCGCAGTGTGATCCATCGATACGTGATTTTTAAATCGAACTGGCTTTAAAATCACGTTTGTATTGAGACACGACCGATTGGGTGATTCCTAAAGAATAATACGATTAAAATGATTAATGATTAAATACCGGGAAGATTTAAAAACCTACAAATGCTCTAGCGTTCTATGTTATTTGCAGTTTTATAAATCGACTGGTATTATGAACGTCTCTACCGTGTTTCCGGAAGGGCTTACCGAAACCGAGAGATCGCAACGTCATGCAACAACGAGCATAAAGGACGACGAAGAGGCTCAAGATAGATATAATCGTAAGTAAGATGCAACGTTGTAATTTTAATTTCAATTATACTCTTTTCTGCTGTGTGTCGCTCTTTCTTCATACGGTATCAAATACTTTTGCAATTCGCATATTTTCATCGTATGAGAAATTGATACAATAGACAGAGGCAAACTTTATATATATAGAATGGCCACCGAAATACAGGGTGAATGATATAAAACAAAAATAACTTTTACAAAAACATATTTTTTAAATTTTTTATTATTTTATTTGGAAATATAATTAATGGATTTTTTTCAGTGTTATGTGTGAACTTTTATGAATTAAAATTTCTTTTATACATTTTTCAAACCCTTCAGTTTTTCAGTGGCCACTCTATACAAAGTTGAATCGAAAATATTGGAAAGATTCGACAAAGAAGAGACGATCCGTTTCTGGAAAAGTAATAAATACACGTATCCAGATTTCAACTGCACAGCTTCTCTTAATGTAGACAAAACTGATGATGAAGGCAGCGTTAATGTGTATATTTGCAGTTGGACATGTCAGTTTTAAAATCAACAATGGCCTAGAATCTACCTTGTGAGGGCACAAACAGTAACAAATTTGTCTCGCACGTGTGAACAAATGTCAACTAAAACTTCGATTCGTTCTTTTTTTGCACACGTGCATTATGCTGCAACGAAATCGACACAATATCTTTTTTCCTAACTCGTTAGTCAATTGTTAAATATCGCAATACTGCTGATGATTGCACGAATTAAGAGGCAACCCATCATACTGTTATTATTAGAAAGGAATATAAATTCGGCGGTATTACCATATCGGTGCATGACGTTTTCACATAACGCCGAGCCGTGAAAATCTACCAAACGAGAAACTTAACGCTCGGTAACAATTGTAAAATGCATTTCCAATGAAAAAAAACATGATTCATTCTTTATGTATTAATTGAATATGCAATTATTCCACGATAAAATGTGCCACTATACGTTGCAACACACGGACTCGTAAGTTCTTCGAGAGTTACGCAATTACTATGAAATTTGCTGACACATCGTGTCCTCTCAAATCGTTTTATACAAATCTCGGGGAAACAATTGCGTAAAAAAGTTTTCCACTTGGCTTATGTACGTGTGTCATGTACCGAGAAGTAATTAATTATAAAACACCACGTAAAATTTCCATCGTTTCCAATGATCGTTTCAACCTTTCGTGCGCTTTAAATGATAACCATGTGTTGCGATTTTTCCAAATGTTAAATGTCAAACGTGGATATTTAAATTTTTTACGCGATATTCGAACAATGTGTTGAAAAAAAAAAAAGTTTGAAGATACTGCAAGCACTCAATTACCAGTTTATCGACGGAGAAGCGGTAATACACGGGTTGCTAATTTTAATTTGACTGAAAGGATTCTCGATAGATCGCGACTCGCTATTGTTAATGCTGAAATGCTAATGCATGCAAATGATATACAATGATAGCACGTATCAGAGGCTCGTCGAGCATCTACTTGAATTAACTCATTTAGCATTTGCAGGGACCGAGCTACTCGTAGCTACTTTGATTAAAACGACGACTACCTTTTAATTGTCCAATGTCGAACCTCGTTGAACATTGAAAATTTATTAGTCGACAATTATCTTCCTAATTTTATTCCTAATTTTATTTACATTTATGATCTTCTTCTATTTACCAATGCAAGCAACGTACAATTCACGCGTACTCACTTGCGTATTCACGCAAGTATTCACGCGTACAATTTCAATAAAGTGTTTGTTAATTGGACGTGAATCACGGTGATCGTTAAAGGCAAATAAATTATAGATAGTCGCATAAATAAAATATTCAGATTTTATATCGTACAACAGTCATTATTACACGATCAATCAAATTACATGTCATAAATCTTCAACCAATTTATTCAAAGCACCTTACATGATCTTTGAAATTGAGAACGGTGCTGTCAGAAAGCAGCAAATTCATTTATTTAAGTGGCTTACAATCAGACATTAAAATTTGACATGAACTTTGACTCGAACAAATATAAATTTGTCTCTCTCTGTGACAATCGAGATTTTTAGAAAAAAACATGTACATTACGTTTTTCCTTGGAATGATAATTTCGTTTCACGTATTCGTTACACGTAGCGTCCAACAATTTTATTGTTACGTCACGTTGTTTCGTGCTAAGCCCGTCCCGTCGTAGAACTACGAACTAGAAAGAGATTGATCTCTCTCGATGGACCCGTCATAGAAAGTCACGTTTCTCGTTGCCCCGCGACGCGACACGATCTCTCCGAGATCTTGGTGTGTGACAGAGATCTGGTACACTCTCATGATTCAGCCGCGTCGTTTGGAAATTTCCAGATTTCACCTTGACTTTGATTGCACGTCGCACGCGAGCTGGATCGTGCGAATCGTTCGAGTACAGCAGGTGACTACGTGTTACGTGTACCAAACAAATCTGTCATACGAGTACAGAATTCTTCTCGAGAATGGTATCGAATTTATTTTGCGTTCTACGTATGCTTCTATGACACGTCTGATCGACACAGTCGTAGAAGCTCAAGTTTGGTCGACGATGACGAATCGACCCGATGCATCAACGTAACGAAGAGCAAACAGTCGCAATTGTAACGATCGGCGTCGCGTCTGTAAATAAATTATAAATTTGAGGACAGGCCTCTATGAATTAACAAGCGGTTGATAATCGATCGACGAATTTGTACGACGTATTAGCGACCGATGAAAATTCTCACCGTGACATGCTGTTTGATATACTCCTTTTTATCTCGGCGGTTTCAGGAATAAAATTTGCAAACGGTTGACGAGAAACGATCTTACGTTAAACATTCGGAAGTCACGCGGTTTCTTTACAAAGTATATTGAATTTAATTTAACGAGCTGCTTGATTGTAGCGTCGTGGTTGAAAACGTAATGTGCGTTTTCGAGGAACTCACTATGTTGAAGTTCGAGTTCACGAAGACGAGAAGAAACTTGTGGAAGTTACGTTTTGCAAGGAAATAAATACAAGATGACAAAAAGGAAAACATTTCGCGCAACGTTGTTAAAAGAGGTTTAAAACATATAACGACGAGATGTTAAGATCAAAACATAGAGATAGCAACGTACGTTACGTACGCGCACTTATCATAATCGGTCTATTTCGATCTAGAAAGAATTTCAATCGTAGCTCGCGTACGACAATGAGCTTCTTCCGCGTGCATCCAACTCGGAATGCATGCTAAACGAAAATTGAACTGCATACCGAATGAAGCACAGTGATGCACGACAATGACGCGGAATAACGAGAGAAAAAACGAATAAAAAGCAAAAAATAAAATATTTAAAAAAGCTAAGTTTACTTCAGCGTCGAATTTTCCAGAAAGTTGGAAACCTATATTGAGTCGCGACAGGTGTCGCATCGAGTAAACAAAGTTCAAAGATCTTCTGGGTCCAGAATTGGCAAAAAAAATATATATATATATATTTTTTAATATATATATAAGTATATAAATATTTTTTATATTTTAAAAATTAAAAATTTTTTAAAGTAAAAGTAAGGTTAAGAAGATAACCTTTTTGAGGTCTGGCTGGCGATTTGCTTTGCCATTAAAAGGCCAACGTAATGATCAGTTTTCGCTCTAACTGGATTGATTAACTTAACACGTGCTACGAACCAGTTCCACGCGGTTCCGAGCGCGTAATTACACGAGGCGGATTCACGAGTCGACGTTTGTAGTTTTCACGGTTTCTCGTTATCCGAGAATACCCGTTTGAAAAAGAAAAAAGCGTCTCTCTGTCGGACGGATTCGTCTCTTTCGTTAAAAAGAAAAAAATAGGAGTCGGAAGCTTTTTCCACGTTTCGACATTGATCTTATCAATCGTGCACGAGAGTCTTCAAAAATGCAGAGAGCATTTTATTAGCAGGATTAATATAACGTTCGTTAATTTAAAAATATATTCAAGCTAGATATTTAACGCACTTGGTTAAAATGACAGATGAGAGCACAAATAAATGTTTGAATATTTCACGTTGAAAACGATAGTTGAGCAGGACTTGAATTATTATGAAATTCTGTTATTATTAAGTTGATCTTAAATTGATATTGTTAAGCTATTGTGTTAATAATGCTGTTATTTATATTTTCCAGTTATTATTAACTTCATATTAAATTTTTCTATATATATCAAAATATCTAGAAACAACGCGTGTATTTATTTTTTTTTTTTACTGTATCACTTGGATAATGACGCTCGGTGCTTTATTACAGCACGTAATTTTATTAAACACGTCGTTTCACTGATTTTCTTAGCTTTAAGGAAGCACACACAAGACAAGTTTGTACAAGTAGGTTTACATAATACACATGTAACCTTTCTGCTCCTACTTCAATGTACAACATACAACCTTAACCTTATAACCTTATAACACGTCAAGATCGTTACCAAATTCTGCTCTTCTTGAGAGAAAAATTCAGATACACATATACACGTATATATAGTGAAAGAAAAATCATGCAACGAGTTTTAAGAGATCGTAGTAAAAAAAAAATTTCAATCTTCAAAATTTAGTCCTAAGAAAACATTTTTAACATTTTTACGTGCGTTTGAATTTCTACAATTTTCGAAGAAAACGTGTTCTCAGTTCCCTACCCGCTACGCGACATGTAAAATCATTTTCGAAAAGAAGAAAGATTCACGGTTGGCAAAGTACAAGCTTCATGCTTCAAAATGAGAGCAAGTTATCTGAAATTAATTTTTCATTGCCAGTGGTACAGTTACGCTCTTTGCTATACATATACATCCGACAAATAGAATTTTCTTCTAATTAGATATATTTAACGCTTTTTATCGAAGCCTCGGAGAGCCAGACAATCTGTACAATCCCCAGTTCGATAAAGACTAATAATAATACAAGAACGTCGACGTTCGAGGGTTGCACTCGAATGTACGAAGCACTCGAGATGATTTAACTATCGATCAAGATTGGAAATACACGTTTCGAAGAAGTACACGTCGATTGTTGTCGATCACTTTGTTGAATTTAATCTCTTTCCAAGAACGGCGCGCGTTTCTGTTTAACAGAGATCGAGGACAGATAATTGTTAATAGTCGGTTTGTTATTAAATTTTTATTAAATGTTTCTCTTTCCTTCGTTCTTTTATCCCCGATCTTTCGCTGCGAACTAAAAAGCGCAAGCTGACTGAATCATCCACGATGAACTCGTATATATTCGCGCGTTAATCTTGGCACGGTTTTATTCTCGCGAATTAATTGACAGTCTTAGTAGAATACAGAACTCGGAAGAATTGAGCTTGACGTCACGTTACATCCAAAATAGGATACGTTCGAGCCACTTATGTTTAATGATACGATCCCGATTTAAGTCTCCTCGACACTTGTATAAATTAGAAACTTATCAAATTTATTTATCTTCGCGCGCGACGAGATGAGGTGAGATTTTCCCTTTCGTTTTATCACTGAAATTGATTTTAGCGGTAACCCAGAAAATCGGGCCTTTTCAGATGCAACGCTGATGCAACGAAAATTAGCGATTGGTAGATTTGAGTCACGTGATTCGTGAGGGGGCATGGGGTAAATCTCGAGTAGGAGTGGCGTTGTTTGGTACTGAGCGATCGCGCCTGTAATTTGTTTTGTATCGATTCAAACGTTTGCGTATCAATAAAATTTTATGGCAAAAAAGTCATCTTCATTTGCTAGTCAGGACAGTTGCTTCTGGGCCTATCGGTGAGACGAATCGTACTGGGGTACAAGTCGTGCAGTTTTTTCGTCGTTCGGTATATTACACTGGCCCTTCTATGCACCGACATTCGTTCAATTTCCGCTCGAGAAAATTCCGTCCAGGGGCAAAGAGAGCAGCGCTCTTGGACTCGTAACGTTAGAACGCAGCCGATTGGTTCAACCAGTACCGCGAAAAAAAAATGGTGTTGCGAATGAAAAGGAACTCCGCGATTCCTCTGGTAAACGCGAGAAATTGCAACGCGTTCCGAGACACGATTCTAGGAAGCGTGAACGAATCCTTGAACAGATACTAAAAAAAATGCCGACTTCGATGGAGAAGCTCGTTAAAGCCATTATTACGTAACCGAGCATTCGATTCAGCTCTCGTTCAACTCATCGCTAACGCGGATTCCTTTGCGTTACGTTCGGGTAATTTTCCTCCTTCCTAGCGCAGAGTTCTCACGCAGAGGATCTCGCGAAAATTCGCGATCCTCGTACAACACCTCGATTTCATTTCAATTTCCTAGAAACGCGGCGATTGTTCTCCGGCCAGAACAATCCGATTTATCAATTTTCGGCCGCAACCTGAGATTTCAGAGTGGCAATTATAATGTAACACGGATTCTGAGGAATGCTCGCAACGTCGCAGTTTCTACCACCGGAACGTATTGTTAATTTATGTAACGCGATACGAATCGGAGAAGCGGAATTGAGTAGATGGTTAAACATAACGATTTTTTCGAGAATAATAGTTACATCCGTTGCAGGTGTTGATTGCTTGATTGTTTCTCATTTTCATTATTATTGTTTTATCCATGAATTACATTAATTATAGCAATATTTGGACACTTTATTTAATCTTTCGCGCTGGAATGACGTGCCACACACGTCGAGAATTTTTTGTTCCAAAATTGTAATATTTTCTCAATTTTAAATATATTTAAGTACAACAAAATAGGCAAAACAAATAATAAATTTGTTATTTTTCAATAATTTCTATCATACCGACGAGTTCAAAAAGAAAGTGACGAATTATTGCACACGGTTTGGTCACTCGTTATGGTCCGCAATCAGTTGCCAGCGCAAGTGGTTAATAAACAACTGTATCAATTACAGCAATATTTGGATACTTTGTTTAATGAACAATTGTATCAATTATAGCAATATTTTTCTCGACATTCTGAGATACTAATGTTACATGTTAACTCAAAGAAAATCAAGTTCATCACCGTGCTATAAAACACATCTCACACGCGGGAGATAACTTGTCCCGTTACCCATAGAAAGTCAAACGAGCATTAATATTAATCAGCGATCGCATTTTAAAGTATAACGCCTCCGTGGTCACTTTTTTTTGCAGAGAATCCCCGAGTATTCTCTCAACTAACAAACAAACGTGGAAACTGGTTTAAGTACACAAAGAGGAACTTTCTCTGCCCATCAATTCTCGAACACATCGTAGACGAACAGTCAGATACAATAGAAAAATAATCCTTGGTTCGTACAAAAGCGGGAAGTTCCGCTGGAAATTAATGTTTTCACTCGAGCAGCGAATCGTAACACGATTCAACCGTCGTTCATGAGCGTTGAAAACTTTTGCCGTACTCTCCCCGTTCTAATAAAATTGTCGGCAAATCTACGATCTTAATGTTTGAGAATTGAATGAGACGCGAAATCTCTATTCTTTTACCAGTTGATTTGAAAAAGGAAAGTTTGCGTGGTGACACGCTTTTTACGAACAGCGTGGAAAAGAATGGCTATGTAATAGGACAATAAATAATGTCGTTCTCTTCGAAATTTAATAAACGTTGCCATCTAGTGACAATAATTTTAAACAAATAATTTAAATAAAATAAAATACACGATATTACTCGTTGTAATTGTAGCAATTTCGAGACGCATTCACTAGCTGAAGCTAGTGAAAAGAAAAACTTTCCATAAGAAAATTACACATTCAAACACAAATTACGAACAAAACGGAATCTTGATTTTTTCGTTATAAAAAAATTCCTTTCAAATCTCGGTTGGCTCATTCTTACGATACGACTTGAGAAAATTATGTTGTAGAAAACGTAGTTGCAATAGCTGGAAAAAAATCTTACGTAGAAAACGAGTTTGCAATAGCTGGAATATTTGTCACGATTGTCATATCGATAACTTTTTGTACCGTTATAGTTCAGCAATAAGTACATAGGCTGTACGTTCAGCGCCATAGGCTACAGAAATTCTAGAAATGGCCACTCGTTACGGTCCGCGCCCTTCTCTCGTACAATCGCGTCAACTCGCGGTAACCAGTAATGCGAATAATAAACGATCTATGATTTCTTCTTTTTTCTTTTTTTTTGTCTGCACGCACACACCCCGCGAGCTCCTCGAACTTGTAAATACAGCCCCGAGGCCCTCGTTTACTTTTTCTGGGGCACGGAGCGTTTGCGAAACACGTTTGCCGCGGGTCCCGTTCGCGCATTGTTCCTCTCTCGCAGGGGTCGTGAAATTTGACATTTAACATCTCATTTCGAAAATCGATCCGGTGTCCTTTTTCTTTGAGAAATCCATCTGCCATTTCTGAGATCGTCTAATTTCGAATAAATTCTCCTTGCGCGAACGAGGCTGAACGAATGTTTTTCACTTACGCGAAACGATCGATTTTTTTACTCATCGCGTCGATGATTAAAGAGAACGCGAACTTGAAAGCGTCTCGTCTGAAGACATTTTATCGTCTTTCGTTGCATAGAATTAATAACGTTGTGGGCGCGGTTTAGGAATGGAAGATGAAAGTAATGTTACAGTGGCATTTGCCACGATCAAAAGAAAACTTGACTTGACATTACCCGAGTAATGTTTTAAACGTCTAAACTGCAATCTGTAACTTAACCCTTGATCCTCGACTAACGTTTTTTATATCATCTATCAGCATCAGTTTATTTACGAAGCATCGCTTCAAATATTATAAAATATTATAAAATGATGCAACATTGGAAATGATGATTCAAATGGTGTTTAACACGAAATTTCGTTGATTATACCTTCTTGACGTGTGGTATGCAATCATCAACGTGCATTGTTTACTAGAACAAGTATAATATACAAGAGTTAACAAGACAGTTTCAATCTCTGGAAAGATAATATCGTCCGCCATTTTTTAAACTTTCGTAGGAAGCAATAAGAAATCTAGTTTATGCGAATTATTCCAGACTCAAAGGACTGTCCTCAGAAATTTCTACTTTCTGAAATTCTTTTGTTCTCCTTGTTATAGCTTTCACCCTGGATGTTCGGATATTATACTATTATACGTCGCATTGCAACACCAAATTATCATCATCAGCAAATTATAAAAAGAGAAAGTCCAAACTAGATTTAAGTACGAAGGAGGGACAAAGTCGTGTGAACAAAGGGTTGTCGTGAATGACAAATCAATCAAATGATCGCAATTTTTAAAAAACTGCACGACTTATACCCCAGTACGATTCGTCTCACTGAAAGGCCCAAAAGCAACTATTCTGACTAGGAAATGAAGACAACTTTTTTTGCCATAAAATTTTATTGATATGCAAACATTTGAATCCATACAAAACAAATTGCAGGCGCGATCGTTCAGACAATGCCATTCCTCGAGGTCTACCTCACGCCCCCTCACGAATCACGTGACCCAAATCAACCAATCGCTAATTTTCGTTGCATTAGCCACCTGAAAAGGCCCGATTTTCAAGTTATCCCCGCTAAAATCACTTTCAGTGATAAAAAGAACATGTCCGGTGCACTTGGATCAGCCTGTAGATGCCTGTAGGGATGCCTGTCGGTTTTTTTCTCTTGCCCATTCATGCTCGCTTAGCTATAAACGACACGAGCGAACAGACACACAGGTGTGCCAGCAGAGGCCATTCCGCCGGTACTCCACTCCAATTAAAGGTGCTTAATTATCGTTGCGAAGGACCTAGATATTTTCGAAAAAAATTTCAACGCACAATCGTACACGGGTGCAGGAGTGCCAACGGCGCGAGAATCTTCGAGAATTTTCAACAAGTTGGAAATCGACTGAAACATTACTCAACACAGAAGTAAAAAAATGTCAGAACTTGGTTTACGTGATAACGTTTGGATGAAATTTCTAGGAACGCGAGATGCAAACGAAAGAAAGAAAAGAAAAAGAAAATTACAAAAAACGAAATCGTTCGTCCGGGAGCGAGTGACACGAAACGTGCGATGTAAATGATGTGCACGACAGGTGCGTGGAAGGATCTATTTACAGAAGACACTTTGTCACGCAGTGACCTAATTAATAGCGCTTAATTACAATCAACGTGCGTATGCGTAACGGCACGGCAGTGTTTTGCAATCGTCAAGAACTCGAGCTGCCTGTGGAACAACGCCGTACAGTAGATAATCGCTGATAACTGAGAAACGAAAATATTCACGCGCACATTCTCGCTGTTTTCCACGAGCATTTGCGTACCGCCGTGTTGACTCGCCGTGTTTGCAATTGCCCCGCCGGTGGTGCATCCGATGATATCACCGAAACAAATACACAGGACGAGAGCAGCTTAGCGATTAGCAGAAGCATTAGTAATTTGCAAACATCCAAATATCGTGATCTAGCGCTTGTGATCGTCCCGAGGCTTCCCGAACCATTATCGTTCGCGCGATTCATTAATATTGGATTGGTCGGAGAATAATTGCGCTCTTTAACTTGTAACTTTCCCTCGTTCTTCTTTTGCAGACTCTTGCGTAATTTTGAAGAGTTTACTCTGGTCTGTATTTTGGAATCGATCACTCGTGTTTCAAGGACAATTTAGCTGTTTCTGGGCAAAAAGCAAATTGGAGCAAGTTTTCTTTACGAATTCAACAAACAGCAGTTGGAAAGCTGATATAGCTAATGCTATTAAGACACGTACGACATAATGGTGGTTTGACAAATTTTCCAAGTTGCGTATGTACAAAATTATGGTAATTTCTGGTGGGGGCATCGCTAGGAAAAGCTCAATACTGCATAATAATGTTGCAGCAACTACCCTCCAAAAGTTGAAAGAAACTTTATCAAATTTTTCTACAACCAAATTTTCACTTTTTGCAGGCATTTGGGCAATTTCTTCAAGGATAAACTCTGACGTGGAAAACTTGCTTTCCAAAGTTTCATCAACTCTTAAAGATCCGAAGTTGTATGTTGCCGGGATAAACAAGCTTGCAACTTGTCGGCAGAAGTGCGTTGAAGCAAATGGTTGTTACTTTGATTGATAAAAACCTTTGGAAGCTGAGACATATATGTATTTGAAATCGAGAGACAGAAAAGAACAATTATTTACAATATCTCAAAGGAGATCTCGCGAACGGGGCTCGATAGCCTTCGTCTAGTTTAAAATTGAATCTCGAACAGGAGATATTACGTAAGAGCACACACGGATGAGAGACAGAAAAAGTAGGATGAAAAGGCAGATGGATATGTTCTTGACGAGCGGAGAATTTGCGAGTTAACTCGCCTGCAATTTCAAATCGACGTAAAATCTTTAATTAAAGAACGTGAAGATTTTCCTCTTTACGTGATTTACGTCTCCGGAACTATTATTTATTTTATTACGACAGCTATGAACAATGCCTTGAAGACGATCGATTCGCTATTGTGACATGCACTTGTTCGAAATATTGATTTTTCAGTGGTTCAGAGGCTACAGCGTGTAGTCTTTGCACGACGAATTAAAAGGAAATTACCGGAAACGAAATGGTTGAATCGCCAAGTTACAGTCGATATCAACCTGATTCGCAGCAGCGAATTACGATTTCGTAGACGTAGCTTAACAATAAAATTTGATATTTTTACGCAGATTTGTACGAAATCTTGGAAAATTTCCCCTTAAATCGCTTACTTTCAGAGATAACGTTCTATCTGAATCTAACGCGGTTACGTTTAAATTAACTCACGTTGATGCAACAGTGCGTCATTCGAGCAAGTGAAATATGTAAGTAGTCACGTTCGTAATTGCGATAAGTTATCTGGGTAACGCGAGTATGTGGCGCAACATATCAAGCATGTAGTACGCTCTAATTACATTTCTGAAAAATATTTAGAAATATTATATCATATTATATATATGTTATAATTATGTCATGTCATATTATATATATGTATAATGTTTGGAAATAATATACTATAGGCAAAGACACTGAACACCTAAATGAAAGAAAATACATTGAATGTGAAGCAAAAAAAGTAGTTTGAATTAAAAGAAAAGAAGTACTTGAAGCTAAGAACGCATTTGAATTTTATGTTCACTATTATATCGCATTTTATAACACATTGTGCGCCACTTAACGTGATAATGCGAGTTAATTTAAACGCACTTGCATTAGATCCAGAACGTTATCTCAAAGATACAAATGACTTGAGCGACAATTTTCCACGATTTCGCGTATCTATGAAAATTCAAATAATTTAAAAGATATAAAATTTAATGATGAGAATTAAATTAACTTCGTAATTGTTACGTTACATCCACGGTATCATATTTCATGGCTGCAACTCGAGTCACCGTCAATATTCTTGTACTCTTATACAGGCTGATTCACGTAACTTGCGCACCTTGCACATGAATTTCTTGCGCGTGTTTTGAAATTTTCAAAATCATCTTAATTTTTTTCTAATTGGACCATCTCCTCAACCATCAGGTTCAATACCTTTTCACTTGGAATTTAATATTTTTCCGATTTATAATGAGAAAAATATACGGTCCATATTCTGCCTCCTTTAAAATCATACAACTTTTGTATCAAACAATCAAGAAATTTTTCATCAGACGCGTGTAATTTAAAAGTTATTTCAGGTGAAATCGCGACGATATTTAGATCTTTCGCGGTTGTCTTTACAAAAGACAACAGATCTCTCGTAAATGTAGCTTCGTTCTTGGTGAGCGCAGTTTAGAGTGACAATCGCGTCTTCTAGCCATCGAATTCAGTATCGATCACACACCGATCCGGGCGATCCATTAGAGGAGAAGGTGCGTGGATCGGTGTACCTGCG
The DNA here is from genome assembly GCA_032399605.1 of Melipona beecheii. Taxonomy (NCBI): domain Eukaryota; kingdom Metazoa; phylum Arthropoda; class Insecta; order Hymenoptera; family Apidae; genus Melipona; species Melipona beecheii. Next base: position 943,338 of record JAUCMO010000243.1, on the reverse strand, counting down.
TTAACCTGCGCCGTGTCAAGGACACGAGGGGCCGCTGTTAACGTCTGGCGCGACGTTGAGAATCCTGGCCCTTGGGAGGACTCCGGGTTTTGAATGAGTTTCGGCGAGGTTGCGATGATGATGAACAGGCCGAAGGTGGAGGAGGTGAGAAAGGAGGGAACAGGCGGTGTCGTTTGGGGGGAGGGCAGCAGTGGAGAACAGCGATATATGAAGGCGAAACCCGCGCTCCGCAGGCTCAATAGCCCGCAGAGACTCCACGTGGTGTACCGTCGAACATCGCGAGCGAACAACCTCAGTGAACAACCCAGCTTCCTTTCGTTTCCTCTCTTCCTCTTATCGTCTATTCCCCATCGTGGAATTCATCGAGATCTCCTCCTCCTCCTCTTCCTTCGTTCGTTCCTTCACTCGCGAGTTTCCTCGCGATCCAGGTGATAACTCGTTACCATTGTCTTCTTACGCATTTCGAAAGGATTTCCTTTGTCTTTTGTGTCTGACGAGAGCGAAGGCGAGGGCGAGAGAGAGAGAGAGAGTGGGAGGGAGGGAGGGAGAGATCGTCTTCTTGTGACCGGTGATCGGTGATCGATACACTCTCGAAAAGGGAAATGGTAGCCAACTTCCGATGAGAGAACAATCGGCTGCTGACGTTCGTTCGTTGTGAAGGACAAGAACCCTGCCGAGGGTGGTAGATCGAAGGAGATCGTTACTGTTGCTCCGTTGCTCTGAACGACGTCTCGTCTGCGATATCGAGAGGAAAATGGGCAAGGGTTGGAAAGGTACGTCTTCTAGAGAATAATCATTATAGCCAGAGCCAAGCGCACTAATCGAGCACGAGTTGAAAAAATCATCGGACGCGACGTAACAACTTGAAAATTTTACCAAAGTTACCTCATTACTTTGAAATTCCACGAGCTTCAACGATCGAAACGAAAGCTTCTTCGTTACGTGCTACTTGCCAACGAAATTTCACTATTGTTTAAAAATATAATCTAATCGCTCGCGTAGATATTGGCGTGTTTTTTTTTTTTTTCTCTATTTGTCATTTGTTTTTTTTTTTTTTTTTTTTTAAAGAAAACGACAACGATAAAGTTGGTTACGGTAACTAGGAAGATTACGAGAATTACGAGGTTTGTTGTATCATCGAAAAGGATTAATCAAGTTCGTTTGTTCTTCGATATACGGAGTCGCGATAAATTCAAATTCTACTCTAATCAAGCGAAGGAGAACGCTTATCTCGAGATCGTTGGGCAACTCTGCGCGTATGTACATATATATATATATATATATACACATGTGCTTCTGGATAATAATTCCGTCCTGCTGGTTTTTACACGCGTATTTACATATCGCCGACATCGCTGACTGTTGGTTCGATAATAAATTACACAGGAAAACATTCGCGTCTTATTCGCGCAATATATTAATCGTTGCGAACGTATCGTTAACACGTCTTGGATAATATTTTTAGCTTCTTCTACGTAACGTAATTCTAATCCAGCATTACACATTGCGACTGATGCGACTGATGCGTAATTTTTCGTTTTCCAAAACACCGCAGGAAGAAAACTTCTCGTCTTGTATAGTGCCCCGTAACTTTGCGTCGTCTGTTGTCTCGTTGACTCTCTCGTTGCACAACTGTTCTCTTCTCTTGCGAAAAAAGAAGAAAAGAAAAGAAAGAACGGCACAAAGACCTCGGTACCTTGGAATTAAAAATTCACATCTGCGCTTCGGTGATTAATACACCGACAAACAAGAAATTTCTTTGTCGAAGATGACAGTCGTCTTGGAAAGGGAACAGGGACTGACGAATATTCGTATTCACTCGAAGACACGAAAGACGACGTCGAATAGACAGTGAAATACATCTTTAATTCTTTCGATTTTCTTCGACGTGTTATTTGACACATTTGCATTACGATAAACCGCCAATTTTCTTTTTATTATATTTAAGTAGAGAATTTTCAAAAATCCAGTAAACTTTGATGTCAATAGTAGGCAACAATTTTGTAACTTTTCATATTTTCAGCCTTTTTTTTCTATTATTTCTTCAATGATTTCCTCAGCTAATTTTGAAGATGAAGTTTAAAGATGTTGAAATGCTCCCTTATTTTTAAAGTAATACAACTGCAGGCCAGAAATGTAATAAATGTTCTAGTGACGACGATCGCGAAAATTCATTGTATACAAATTAACATGAAATAATCCTCGACCAATGTGGCTCAATATGTTTTTACTTGGAATTTGATATTCTTTCGATTTATGATGAAAAAAGTATATGATCCATTTAAAAAAAAATTAAGATGACCTTCAACCGACACACCAAAAATTGATAGGCCATATTTTGCCTTAAACTTTTGCATTGGACAATTTTTCATTAGACGCATAATTCAAAAGTTATTTCAGACGATATATATATATGTGTGTGTGTGTGTGTGTGTATTTCGAATTATAATAATTATAATAATAATATTATAATAATTATAGTTCGAATCATAATAATTCGAACGGTCACGCGTGTGATCTCTCATTTTTTCTTTTCTTCTTTGCTTGATCCCATTCCAGGTGTGAAAGACTTCGTCGGGCTCGAGGAGGTGATGAAGTTCGAGTTTCTGTTGAAGCTGTTCGCCGAGACCCTCGGGACGCTTCTCCTGGTGCTGATCGGCTGCGCATCCTGCATCACGTGGACCGCGGACAATCCTCCGACGGTGGTGCACATCGCCTTCACCTTTGGTCTCGCTGTCGCCAGCTTGGCTCACGTAAGTCGCCCTCTAATTATTCCACGCGTAAGCAATTGCTGCGTATTTACGCTTTGCTAGACGAGATAATCGTCAACCCACTGGCTTGACTCTCCGAGTTGACGTGCAAAATTAACTGTTACCGCGTCCCGGAAATCGTAGTGCAGCTTTCTTTCCACGATTCCATAATAACGATTGCGTAATAACACCAACGTGGTAGGGTGACAAAGAAAGAATAGAGATTCTTTGAGAAGCGTCAAGAGTATTCTTTATCAAGATTCTTCAAGATTATTCTTCGAGAGTACTCTTCGTCGAGATTCAAACAAAGGTTCTTCAAGATTCTTCAGAAATTATCAAGAATATTCTTCAAGATTCAAAAACAAAATAGGCAAGAATGTGCGTAATACGTAATACATAATAGGGTGACAAAGAAAAGGAGAAAGATTCTTCAAGAAGTATCAAGAGTATTCTTCAAAATTCAAAAACAAAATAGAAAGAAGATGAGAAAGAAAGGAAAAAGCATTCTTCAAGATTCTTCAAGAATGAAGCCAAGAGTATATTCTTCATAAAGATTCATAAAGATTCAAAAGGAAGATTTTTCAAGATTATTCTTCATCAAGATTCAAAAAAAAAAAAAAAATTCTTCAAGAAGTATCAAGAGTATTCTTCAAGATTCAGAAAAAAACAAAATCGGCAAGAACGGTACGATACTTTGAAATAACAAAGTTTTCAGGTTGGGTTCAGCTTCCGCGCCAATTCGAGTATCACCCATCGCTTGACAAATCGTTCGCCAGCTCGCGTTTGTCCGCGATTTCATTGAATGGACAAAAGCGATCGCTCGTTCTCGGCTCGATTCTCGGTTCCGTAAGAATCGTGTCTGAAATACACACGTGTGCGATGGGGAACAGAAAGAAGGGGGAAGGGATTCCATTCACCTTACTACAGCGTCACGCCGAGGCGAGATTTCACGGACGGACCACTGCTCTCGCTGTCGTTCGTTCATTCGTACGCGGTCTCTCTCTCTCTCTCTCTCTCTCTCTCTCTCTTTTTTTCGATTAGCAAATTGAGAATTAATTCATTCGGTCGATAAGGCCCGCACGTGCATCGTTCGAGTCGAAACGGCCTGTTCAATCTTTTTACGATCGCTTTTTTTCAATCCGCAATTATCGCGATGTTAATTTTGCTGGGACTTAAAGTTATACCCTCCCTTTTATATTTTGCAAGTCTTTAGAGACCTATTTTAGGATATTTGTAATAATTTTCAGATAGTTTCAGAAATCTTTCTAAAGCTTCTTTCGATTCTGAAATAAATGGCGAAAATTTATCAATACTCGGTCGATAATGAGCTTCGGTCAGACGGAAAATTAAAATAACATTTTGAGATAATGTCCAAACTTATTCCATAATTGGATAGGACAGGATCGAGCGCGCGTAGTCGAAAGATTCGCATTAAATATTTATTTTCTGTCTCATCGCGAGCGTGTTTCTTTAAATAAAACTCGCCCGTGCGAGAAACCAGATGATAATTGCCGCGTCGATTACATTTTTTATTAAGAAATCTTAGTCGTACATTTTCTCGCGAAAGATAGGTAGCGCATGATATGAAGCGCATAAATCGTCGTCGCGCGATAACTTTGTGTCGCTTTTAATACATTTTTATTTTCACCTTGAAGAAAGGTGAATTATCTCACGCTACGAGTCTGTTTTTTCACAAATTTTGGTAATTTTTTTGTCTTTTTTTTCACATAATTCACCACGTTTGCCAGTAGGTATGGTTTAGACGTCTCGTTGTAATCAGCGACTCACTTAGTCCCGAAAAAAATATGACGCGTGTTTCTGACCGCGTGGAGAAAAAGTAAACGACGCGCGGTGTTGGTTGCGAGTAGCGAGACAGACAGCGGTCTAGAGTATAGTCGAGCTGAAGTGTAAAGCACCGAAGCGAATAACTCGACGAGCAACATTTTATCGTAACATGTGCCATTAAACGAAGTAAATCTTTCTCAAACGTGACCTATTTTCTCTCCTCGGTGCGTTATTTTCCTCTCAGCTCAATGCCAAACTTTCGCAACTCGTTTCAATCTCCATACCGGCCGAAAACAATTCGACGATAAATTTCACGCATCTACGACCCGCGTTTCTCGATATCACGACGTGATTTCTCCTTCCCCGGGAATCGAGAATTTTCTCCTGTCGTAGCGAACGTAACGGGACATTTTCGAACACTTCCTCTCCTCCCAGAATGATAATTACAACGACAAGAAAGAGAAAAACTAGACAAACACCGTTTAATTAGGCATAGGCAGGTTGAACACACGTGGATGACAGCAGATGGTTCACCAAAATTACCATTTCGTCGAATTCGATTCCTTTCGGAAACTTACTTCAACGACTGGACTTTACCAGTTTTACAAACGACGTCCAACGACGCAGAAGGAGATCGAATCCTACTCTCTGCATTCATTGACATTTCAAAAAAAAAACAAAAAAAAAAAAAAGGTAATCATTCAGGGAACGAAAGCGATCGAGCGCGAGCCTGCCCCTCAATGACTGATCGAGTCCCCCCTCTCCTCCGCCAGGGATCCGCCATTACGACGATTTAGAACAGAACGCGATTCGCATAACCGTGACTCTGGCATCGTTACGTAACAATCGAATAAATTTATCGCGGTTCGTTCGGAGAAGACGATGAATTCATCGAAAGTCGATTGATCGATTGAGTCTTGTCTTTTAATGCTACACCTACCGGCACTTTGTACAGGGTGGTCAGGTTATAAAACAAAAATAACTTTTACAGACATGTGTTTTTTTAATTCTACTATTTTATTTGGACTTTTTTCAGTATTATGTGTGAGAATTACAAAAAGAGAAAATTTAAAAAAATTGAAAATGAACAAGTTATGACTTTCTCAAATCCTTCAGTCTTTCAGTGGCCACCATATGTGTGTACGTGTGTGTATATTCTCAGTGTAATCGGTCAGATTACAATGTCTTTTACGACATTAATTGCCAATTTCATACAATGCGCAAAGTAACTTTTAGATAGAGAAACAAAATAGAATTATTTCAACAAGAGTTAAACGAAAGAACGAATTTTAACTAGAGTTGAACGAAAGAATCTCAAGTCAAATTTTTTGATAAGAGTTAAAAGAATGCTTAAAAAAATTTTTCAATAAAATTTTCGAACTTTTAGTCATCAGTGTTAAAAATTGCACGATTTGTACCCCAGTACGATTCGTCTCACTGAAGTTCAAAAGCAACTGTTCTGACTAGGAAAGAAGACTTTTTTGCCATAAAATTTTATTGATACGCAAACATTTGAATCGATACAAAACAAATTACAGGCGCGATCGCTCAGTACCAGACAACGCCACTCCTACTCGAGATCTACCCCACGCCCCTTCACGAATCACGTGACCAAAATCAACTAATCGCTAATTTTCGTTGCATTAGCGTTGCACCTGAGGAAGGGACGAGTTACTCCCGCTAAAATCAGTGATAAAAAAAGAGGAATTGTACTAAAGTTGTTGGAACTCGCTCTCAAACTAACGTGGCACGTAACAAAGTGAAAATTTATCCTTCTTGTCCCTTTCGAACGTCTCTCGTTGCTTCACTTGGAAGGTTAACTCCCGGGGAGAAACAGTCGGTTCAACTCGCCGAACGGATGATTAATTCAGCCGCTTCCTCTTTATCTTCCTCGCTGAAGACGAAATAACAACCGAGCGGATGGATTAAACTGCAAAGTGTTTAGCTAGATGGCTAAGTTCACTCTTAGTTCAAGTGGTCGCGGCCAGTAAGTATTTACCCTGTCTGCGTTTACTTTCGCGTTTACGTTGGCGAGCAAATAGAAGCGAACCGCGAGAGACAATATTAATCGAGCGCCTTAAAGGTAGACTCAAAAGTGTACCTTAATTTTTTTTTTTTCTTTTTGTCACGCGATCTCCGCAAAGAGTGTTGCAACTTGGTTTCCACCGAGTAAAAATGATACATATTCAATTACGTTGGTACAATTACGTTTTGTATCTCGTCATGTTGATCATTCGTCATTCTTAATTATCATCACATTGACGCAGCAAATGCAGCTTGTAACTTGTAGAAATTGAAAGTACGAATTTACTGTACACACACGTGTACTCTAAATACGAGTGTCTGGCGATAAATTTAATTAGTCATTAATCCGACAGGGAAAATTAATTCCTTCGCGATTAATATTTCTATTATAATTTTATTTAAAGAATTTTCTATATCAATATAAATAAAAAATCAATTTCTGATAATAATAATTTTTTTAAGACTGACAATTTTTATACTATATTTATAAATCTTTTCAGATTATTTCCTTCGATATTTTTTTCATTAACAAGACATCTATTATTCAACTTATCGTTATAATTAAAATTCCTTTTTATATTTATTGATTAATTTTCCAATTAATTTCTTAAAACATTTAGCTCCATTAAATTCTCCTATAACGATTATCGAATTAATTAGATTAATAATTCGAACCTTGAACTTAAACCAATTTGTTCATCATCAAATTTAATTCCAACTCAATTGTTCGATGAAACTTTTCTTCTAATCAGACTTCCCTCGAGGTGATGGAACGTAGATACTGCCGTTGCAGCAGATGCGAAAAGGCGAAAATATTCTTTGCACGGGCGCGCCTTTTACGCGTTACGTATGCACACGCGTGTATTCCATTTTACACGTGACGTTGCGGCCGATCTCAGAGAGTGCCGGCGGCGCTCGTCGTTGGTAGAAGGGTAAATAAGGCCGCTGATTCGCCCAAGGGGGTCTAACTCACCGGATCGGAGATGGTGCAATTCTGCCCCGGAGGCTCCGACAACCTACTACTCGCGGCTCGCCTCGCCTCGAATCTTTTCCCCTCCCGGATCGGCTAATGTGACTCTTGTTCTGTCTCTTTTGATACTTTATTTTCCGACAGATTGCACGCTCCCCGCGCTATACGCGCTTTAACCGCCTATTTATAATCCTGTCTCATGAGCCGCTCGTTTCTCCGGCTATCCGCCAAATTTCTTTCAATTTTCACCCGCGTTCCGCGTCACTGCTTCGTTGTTCCTTTTTCGATTTCGCAATTACTCGCTTGCTTGCTTGCTTGCTTACTTAATTTCCTTTTCAGTCTCGGGTCTCTTCCTTCGTCTCTTCCCGGTTTATTCTCGGCTTTCTTCGATCGGTGGCCTCGGTGAATATCTGTGCCTGGCGATTTGTCCCTTTGGTTTTTCGGTTGTTGATCGATAGGGAACGCAGTGTCCCGACGTTGATCTCTTCTACGCGAACAGTTAATTTACGTCCTATAAAGAAAGTATACTTCCATTCGCGGAAAATAAATGTGCAATCCTTACTAAATTTACTGATCAGAAAGTAAATCCCAATTGTATTAAATACAAAATATTAAATTAAATTTCTTTGTTGAAACTGAAATTAAAAATTCGTCTCTGAAGAGGTTAAGGAGGAACTTTCGACACACACACACTGTTGTTGCGTGGAAAAAAAATTTGGTTCGCACTCAAATGCGTTCTGAAAACTCAAATTTCAACGCAAACGAAAGTTTGTCGTTTGTTACTTTCTTCTTTTTTTCTTTTCTGAAAGTGAAGAAAGAAAAAGAACGACGAAAGGCGCAGAAGAGGTGTCGGTGACAATTTGAATGCAAATCGCACGTTTCCCGCCCCGTGTTGCGCGCCATGGAATTGTCAACGAAGAAGACGTCGACTTGTCACGCGTTGCGTAACCAAAAATGTTGCCAGCCAGAGAAACGAGAAACAATCGGTGGAGAACGATCTCGGGGGACACAGAAACGTCGTACATTCGCTCACGAGTAATTAGTTACACGAGTCGAGTCGCGTGGTAAATATCCGAAACGAACTGGTTAAAATTCGATTGGTTCCGCCTGATAATGGATCCTCGTTGACGACAAACGTCAGAGGGGAAAAGAAAGAACTTGTTAGTCCCCTTGCGTTGGCAACGCGTGACCAAACTGTATACGAAGTAATTCGTCACTTTCCTCTTAAACTCGTCGGAATGATATTCACCAAGTTCACTGTCGCTTTCCACGACTTTTTTAAATTTTAGAATAAGCTAAAATTTTCACATTTTAAAATAGATGTGAAAATTACCAAGAAGTGTTAAATTTATCATTTGCTGCGCCTGGATTGTACTTAAATATACTTAAATATACAACGAAAGTATCACAAATTTGGGACAAAACATTTCGACCAACTCGAATTGAGACAATATTTAACACGTACGTTCTTGTTCATTTGAGAGTGGTTAGTATCAGTTTCAACAGAAGAAACAATTCCAGGATCTCGGTGAACCTTTTTTGTGAAGGGTTACCTCATAGTGCCAGAAATAAGGAATATGTAAGTTTATCTCTTCGACATTTACTTGTTTTCATTTTGTTCCTTTTATTTATTTACTATATATTAAGTATTGAAAGGACTTCAGGTAATTAAAATTGCAAAACAAAAATAAATAAATAAATAAAAAGCGAGTTACTAATTATATATATATATATATTTATTTATTTCAATAATATATATTCGTATACCAACGAATTAAATCTGTTCCACGTGCAGAAATTTTTTCAAATGGATCGGTACCCAAAGGGTTAATTCCCTAATTAAGGGACAGAAAACGAGCTGCAAAGTTAGAGCCGATCTTCGCGCCAATTGCGTCTACCGCTGTAAACAGAAGAAACGGTGTTGCTCGGTAGAGTAAAACAGAAATGTTTACACGCTGTCACGTCAGACGAAACAAAAAAGGGACGCGTAACGCGTAACACCTGCGACTAACTCATGCAACGTCGTCATCGCGCGAGCGAGCACTCGGAACGCGATGCATCAGATAAGCGGTGTTTCGCTTGTGCAATCCGAGGCGTGTACTCTGCCCCAGCGGGCAACGGACGATTAACACTAGCCATCATTCGTCATCTGTTTTAGATTCCATACCATCGTATTGCTATTATTCAGCTCGTGCTATTATTCGAGTACCACGTACGACGATTCGACGAGTACGTTCGTTGAAAGAACTGACGAACCGACAGCTCTCTTTGAATGTTATTTCTTCGAACGATCACACGATGCACGCAAGCGACAGAAATGCACGTAAGCTAATGAGCACTCTTTTGCAGAAGACCGTACCAGTTGACTAATTGCAAGATTTAGGCAACAGAGATAATTTCGACGTAGAATTCGTCGTGCCACTCTCGAATTTTGCAACCTCGTTCCACGTGGATATTTTCTGAGAGACGCTGCGGTGCTGCAACAGCTGGAATTAATTAATTTCTCGCTCTTTTCATTCGCGGAATATGCCGCGTTTAAAATATTAAAATATTGGGTTGCGCGGTAAGTAACTTCGTTTCTTTCGACGAGTGTCGTTAGCTGTATTTTTGACCAGTCAACTTCATTCTAAACTACATTATATATTTTGACAGCTAACGTTTCAAAGTTTATGTTTTAAAAAAAATTTTTTTGATGCTTCTTCTTTAATATCGAAATTCGTCAGAACGAAATTTTGCAAACCAGTTTCGGCACTGGCGTTCTGTTAACACATCTCTGCATAACTTTTTCTTTGCTCGAACAACATTCTTACCTTTTCGGTAGCAAAAAAGCAAAATACGCTTAAAATGCTTCTTTTTATCTCCTATTTTGATACGATACCAAAAAAAAAATAATAATAATAAACAACTGTACAGAATCAAAAAAATTTGTTTAAAAAATAAATCTTAAAACGTTAGTTGTCAAAATATATACTGACAATATGATTTAGAATACAACCAACAACACTCGTCGGGGAAAAAACGGAACTACTTTCCAAACAACCTGTTATAATTAGCTAATAACTAACGTGCCCTGGCACAAAGTATTATGACACGTTTATTGTAACACGCTGCTTTCTGACGTCTAATTAAAAACACGAGCAAGCTCCGCCTAACTACGTTTTCGTCCACAATAGTGAGAGATTCCTCTTTCGTCTGAAATTCACGATAAAATCGATCCCATTCCTACAGATATACTTCAGCAAATATTAGAATCATCTCGCTGGAAGTATTTTCGGAGGTATTGCGAGAGGAATCGCTCCCAGGTCTTGCGTAACCCTCATCCGCGAGTGAAAGATCATTGTCCCGCATGATCGTAAGTACGGAAACCTTGCAGCTCGTGCGCACCCTAATTACAGAGAGCAAGAGGCAAATATATCGTCGCATGTCTCCGCAAATTTTACGGAGACTGGAAACTAGTCTCCTCCGCCGGAGAACACCTCTTACGCGATCCCTTGCGTAATAGTTTGCTGGTTGATAATATTAGCACCTTATTTCCATTCGGCAAGCTGAACGAAGCGCGCGTTTCGTTCCAAAGGAAACCAAAACGAGCCCCGAACATGCGAATAAGAATTTTTAATTTCCATGTTAATACGAATAAGAATTTTCCGTAATTTGTATTTTTAATTTCCACATTAATACGAATAAGAATTTTTCCATCTTGTGCAAATAAGAATTTTCCAAGTGATCAACATTCGCGTCTAGTTCGACGATGTTCGAAGAACAGCTGCACACGTGTGATTTTAATTCGAAGGGGATCAATTTGTCAAGCTATCCTCCCCCAGGGGAAGATACTTACAAATCACGCGCTCGCGCGTCACTTTTCGAAAGTTATGATCGATTGATTTTCAGTCCGGGGGGGGTTACAACAAGCGCGACCGCGCGCGGTGGATTTCTATGGTTTTCTTGGCAACTGGTTTAAGAGGAACGAGAGCATCTGGCAGAGAGCCGCGAGCGTGGATATCCTCGGGCTGTGGGTCGTAGATCACGACAAACGTACGCGATTCAGGAGAAACGCACGCGTTTCGTCTCTATTTAAATCCTTGAATGAATTACGTCACGCTCATGTTAAATTGTGCTAAGTTTTCGTTCCGGATCTGTCGAAAGAATTTTTTTTTCTTTTTTTTTTTTGTGAAAACAATAGCTCGATAAAACTGGAGTTTCCAGTAACAATCGTCGGAAAGAAACCAGCGCGTCAATCTCGTTTTAGGAACCTCTCGCGAATCAACTCGAAGTTCACGATCTTCGTGCGTCGTTTCTCGAAAGTCGCGTTTCGCCACCGTCGGCAAATCTCCATCGCGAGTCTACGATATCTAGACGTTCTGCGGAATTAATAATTCCAGATTAATGATTCGAGATAAGCGCATGCCAAAAGGGAGAGAGAGAACAAAGAGATGAAAAAGAAGTTTCGCGAACGAGAGGTTTCATCGAGGCGGGAGTTGCCGAATAAAAGCTGAAAGAGAAGGAGCTCGTTTATTGCTCTTGAGCCGCGCGAACGAAGGACGACGCGACGCGGTGCTCGATGAAAAGAAATGTGTTGAGGCAACACTTTCCCCTTTGTAGGTTCGCGCGCTATTCACCGTTTGCTATGGACCCGTGTGGGCTGGCATGTTAATTAACCTCTTAGCTGTGGTGCCGCTTTTAAAAGTGTGCATCTACATTGTGTCGCTAGAACCACGCTAGATGACGATTATCAACTCGTCGGGCATACAGAGTATGCGCAGCTGCTAATTGTAAAATTGAATTAAACTGCGAGGAAAGGACACTATTTTTTTCCAAAAATCAATGATTTTGTTTAACTGTATTATATAAATATTAATAATAATAAAATTAATAGCAAAAGAATGTTTAGTAAAAAGAATTAGTAGTCTAGTCTTTCGGTAAAAAGAACTAGTCTCGAAATATTCTAAAATGTTTAAGACCTACAAATATGTCCACGAGAAATTTAATCGTGAAATTTTATTTTTCTCGCATTTAAAAGAAAGTCATCAAAAAATTGCCATCATTTCTTCATGATACGAGAATATATTCATTCGCAGCTAATTGCAAGAGAGGTTAATGTCGCACGGAATGGGACGATTTTTTGAAAAATCAAAATTAATTTTCTCGATGGCGCGATTTTCAAACGCGAGAACTCGCTTTTGTAAGCGAGAGATCCTCGATTCTTGGCAATTACCGTTCGCGTTTCGTTTAAAAGCCACCAGTCGGCCCCGTCTTGTAATTAATAAAACCAATTAGTCGATATCTCGCCGTTTGATCTTTGCTCGAAGCACCGCGTTCGCTTGGAGACAATTTGTGCAACGTGCAAATAAACAACGTGGCTAGTCCCGATCAATCAAGACGAAAAAGAAGAATAAGAACAACAACAGTAACGAGAAGAAGAAGAGGGGAAAAGCGCAAGATCCGAGAAGATGAGTTGCGTAATCGCAAGCAACTGGTCGGCGATATGTACCGATCGCCCGGGGCGAACCGAGACCTTGCCGGCGTGCATGAGAACTGGGCCGCGTCGCGTCGCGCCGCGCCATGGCCCACCTCCGTCCCGCCTCGAAACTCCACCAGACTCAAATCCATCCAGCCACCGACTTACACTCCCCTTTCTTCCCTCTTCATCTACATTTTCTTTTTTCTTCCTCCTTTTTTCAACAAAATTTCCATTTTGCCCTACTCTAACCTAACCTAAACCAACGCACAATGGACGTTGTCTGACCTAACCTAACCTAAATTTAAGACCCTTCCAGTTTGTCAGTTTCTTTTCGAATTGTGTCCCTTCTTTCTAATAATTATGCGCACTCAAAGTCTATACTCCCCTTTTCTTCCATTTCTTTTTTTCTTTTCCTTCTTTTTTCAACATAATTTCTACTTTACCCTGCTCTAACCTAACCTAACCTAACCTAGACAACGCACAACGTTGTCCTGACTTAACCTGACCTAAACCTAGGATTCTTCCAGTCTGCCATTTTCCCTTCGAACTGTGCCCCTTCTTTTTAATTATGCATGCTCGAATTCTTTCTCGAGACGACTCTATCTCGACTTTTGTCTTTTTCTTCTTCCCGCGACTTTGACTCCAGCTCCTTGACTTCGTTCGGAATCTCAACTTCTTCCAACTGGTTTTCTCTGTCACAACAACACCACCACACACCAGTTTCCGGCCGTGTCTGACCGACGCCGAATAGTCTGCCACGTATTTACTTTTACTCGGGGCCCGCCTGGCCCGTACACGTGCACGCGCACGCGTTTCAATATTTGCTCGCTAAGAAACGAAGGTGAATCTTTCGTCAACTTGAAAATTGACACGAACGACACGATCTCTGTTGAGATCTTTGAGAAAATATGATACCAAACATTCGGTGAAATTTGGTTGTTTTTTAAGGTATCCTCTTTGCTCATTTGTTGAAACAATCGCGTTACGTCGATCGTTTCTCAAACTCGCTCGTCGTTTACATTGTACTTGCAAAGAAACGCGCACGCGCACACGCACACGCGATTTATATATATATATATATATATAATTTATAAATTATATATATATATATACACACACGTGTATTATCGCAACGTGAATTAAGGGCGACTGTTGCCAGGCGAGATATGTATTCGAAATTTCGCGTCTCAAAGACTCGAAGCGAAACGTCTACGCCTCGAGATGTTGAGAGAAATTCGAATTCGAATTTGCGACAATTGGTCTATCGACCAAAAAAAAAAAATCTTAAACCTACTTTTTTATAAAAAAAAAAAATCCGGATTTCACCGCGAGTGTCTATACGTATGTACATATATGGAACACCGCATATCGTCATTAAGAAATCATTCGTGCCGCGAAAGGTAACTTCGAGATCTCTTTATCGGCGCATGAGCCGCTCCGGTCGGCCATGCTCCACAAATTGTGAAATTTTGAATTAGAATTAAATTCAGTTTCTCCGAAGCGAGAACAAGACACAGCCACGCTCGCGAACAGATTTTAGAGTGTTTTTTCGTATGACGTGTGCACACGCGTTACCTTGTTTCTAGAAATCACGATGATTCGAATAAATCACACAAGCTTCGCCACGGATCTGGATAACAGAAAGCGAGACGTTTCTGAAGGAGATGAAACGTCGCTGGATTTTTCGATTGAACATTGACTCGAATCTGTAACAATTTCAATTTGGAACAATTTCAAACCAATTGTCATATATTTTTCGAGATATTTAAAGGTTTGAATAAATTAAAAAATATTTTTATACTACTATATTATATTATATTGTTATTACAAATAATTACAGAATAAATCCAAATTTTCATAACTGTGAAATGTTGTGTGTAGCTTATAAGGAAATATGATTTTTGAAGCTTAAAGTGACCATTTTCAAAATTAACTGAATGTCTGACAACAATAGAAAACAACGAATTTTATTATAAAAAAATAAAAAAATTTGTACCATAAAAATGTTATTGAAAACAACGATTGCATTCATTTCTTTATTTTAGGTGTTGGGTCCGATCTCAGGATGCCACGTGAACCCAGCGGTGTCGCTAGGACTCCTAGTAAGTGGAAACTGCAGTTTCCTGAAGGCGTTGTGCTACATCGTTTGCCAATGTTGCGGAGCAATCGTTGGCTCGGGAATTTTAAAGGTAAATTCAACACCGATTCTGAATTATTATTCATCCAATGTGTTGGATTCCGCGTAAAGGAATAACAGAGGATTTATTGTAACCGTGGATGGTCAAGGAAGATGTTAGGTCCTCCTGATGGAGAAGAATACTGTTTTTTGTAATATGTAAATCGTATATTGTAATTTGTATAATAATTTTTTTATTGTTATTTGGAGTACTTTTAGAGGTCTATTACTCAGTGCAGCATCAAAAACACCACAAATCTAATTGTCAATATCAGTAAAATTTAATAAATTAAATGTGAAGTTTCTATTTTATGTACAAACTGATATATTTACAAATTTATCATCCACAATACTGATAATATCAAGTTTTTCGAGACAACCAAAATATTATCATTACTCGTCACACGCCACGTCCCAACAAATAATTAAAAATCCAAATTATCTTCAATGTCCCGCAAAATTGAATCTGTTCAAGTCCCACAAAAGGGAACTTCCACGGTCTTTAAGTTTTCACAGCTGATTGTGTTTGCAGCTGTTGGTCCCTACCGAGGCGACCAACAAGGGCCTGGGCGTGACAAATCTTGGCTCGTGGGTCAACGAGATCCAAGGCATCTTCATGGAGGCGATCGTTACGTTCCTGCTGCTTCTGGTTGTCCACGCAGTGACCGATCCGAAGAGGACCGACACGAAAGGATGGGCGCCCTTGGCAATCGGTTTGACCATTACCGTGGCTCACATGGCTGCGGTGCCCGTTACAGGGAGCAGCATGAACCCGGCCAGGTCGCTGGGTCCGGCGATCGTCCAGGGTAAATGGCACAATCAATGGATTTACTGGGTCGGGCCGATCCTCGGAGGCTGTGCCGCCGGTGGACTGTACAAATTGGCGTTCAGACAGAGACAGAAGGACGACGAGGCCTCTTACGACTTTTGAGAAGAGACGAAGAACCGAATGTAAATACCGTATTCCTTGTATCGTCGGAGTAAAAAGCAAGGGGAAAGATTATATCGACATATGCATATGCTGAAATCTACTGCGTATCGTGTACTTATTGTTAGACGTATTAGGAGAAAGAAAAAAAATGTAAATGGTGCTTCTCGCGAAGGAGAAAGATCGTCGTTCCATTTAATTCGACGACACGATTCTTTCGAACGTGACTGATCGCGAGTATTTTCAATTTAGAGAGGCATAGACGTTTCTGCTTGTTCGTCGTGTAGATCCTTTAGTACAATTAGGTGTTTAGCGAACTAAATTTCTCTTTTCTCGTTTCGTTTTTAGGTGTTACTCATAATTGACGAGACAGGGTATATATCTATGCACTTGAGTTCTTTTGCATTTCAGAAGGATACTCTTTTCGTAAGAGTAAGAGTACAAGTCAATTAAAATTTATCGCAAATAATTTTGGAAACCGCGACATGTGATATTAACAATCGCTGTCAATATTTTCTTATACGTTCTTTACTGGAGAAAATACATACACGTACGATTCGAAGAAAAAAACTTAACGAGAGCAAACTTTGTTAACAAAGTAAATTTGCTTGGTGTTTGTCGTACCTTTAGAATTAACGCACTTTAAAATCATCGATAACCTAATTTGCATTTGTCCGAATGATCTACAAAAATGCGTTTCAAATTAATCGATCGATGCTTTCAAAGTACACTTCGATATCGATATTTTGTACCTCTCGTTCTGTACATATGTATGTACTTAAATTAACTTGCAATAACCACGTATAAATATATGGTTTATATCGCATACACTGTACGTGTATAAATTATTTATCATTCAAATCCAAACAACTAATCCAAACGCTCGATGTACTCCGTAGTAATCGATGGCTATGTTAATCCCAACAAGGGATTTCAACCAAAGGATTCTACCGTTTGTAAAACAGATTAGAACCATTAAATTCGCTAATCACCCTGCCATGAAACACGCCTGTGTTGCATTTCCTCGTTGCATCGCACACATTCACAATGCTCTAGAGTAGCACTAGAAATAGCACGTACGGGAATAGATGAGGTTTTCGGATGTTTGGACGATGCCCAGTAGCTTCGACTACCGTCAACCGGCAACGTGTTTCCACTCGAATGCAACGTTACCAGTCAAATTGTGTGTAAATTTGACCAAGATCGGATAGAGAACGTGTAGAAAACACGATTCTTTCTTAAAATCCACAAGTTGGTCTCAAGCCATGTAACACTATGAAAGAGAAAGAGAAAGAGAAAGCAGTGCAGTGAATCAGTCACTCGTAAAACACAACTCGTCAAAGTACGGAAAGTGTAGAAAGGGGAGAAAAAAATGGACGACGACGAGGTGAGTGATTACTTCCGTTCGAATTTCCTGGCGCTCCAAAAGACGGTCACCCCGCATGATATGAAAAGATTCCTATCTTCGAACAACAATGCGGAGAGAATCGGTTTCCTGCTGGGTTATCCGCTGATGTACGATTTGCCCGTGCAAATCGCCGAGGACGGCGAGACGCTGAAGAACGGCGGGAAAGCTCTGCAATTGAAGGACATTGGCAACAGGTACTTTGGCCGTGGTGAATTTCTCAAAGCGTTGGAAACTTACTCGAACGCGGTTCTACTGGCTCCTCGGAAAGGTAACGTAGTCGATACTGTCCAAACGTTTAGGTTTCAAAAGATTTATCTGTTTTGAAAAAATCTTGGATCTCTTCAAAGTGAATTTCATCGTAAATTATTCTGTAATCTAACGTTGTCCGATTCGTTGAGTCTAGAATGTAGAGTATAGAATTGTGTATAGAAAAGTGTGACTCGGTGTAATCACAGGTTTGACCTAAACTAGACTAAATTAAATTAAATTATCAACTTGTTCCACAGATTTAGGTGTTATATATATATCAGGAAATTTCTAACTTAACTCGGGCAGAAAAAGTCTCAAATCATTCGAAACTAAACTAAATTAAAACGATGAAATTAAATTGTGAACCTGTCCCCCAAATTTAGGTGTTACATTTGGGTGTTGCACAAACCTAATCTAACTTAATTCGATTACTCGAGCAGAAAATGTCTCGAATTTCGATGCAATCATTCGAAATTAAACTGTAATATATTGCAGATTTAGGCGTTATATTGGCGAATCGTGCGGCAACGCTTTACCACCTGGAGAAGTACAACTACGGTCTGACAGACGCGGAAGAAGCTTTGCGCGTGGGATACCCGCAGGAACTGCTGTACAAGATTCAAGAAAGACGCGCCAGATGCTTGCTCGGGTTGAAAAGACACGACGAGGCCGTGCTGGCATTCAGAAACGCTCTGCAAGCGTTGGACACGGCGAAATTAACATTGGACAAAAGACAAAAGCTCGAAGCGGACATCAGGGTTATGCTTGCTGTGATAGACAGGGGTAACCAGTTGGCGCAAAAGACGCCGAAGATTCCTCAACGAGGGAAAATCAGCGAGTCGCCAAAGAGAATGCCAAAGATCGACGACTGCAATCGATTGTATCCTTCGTGTAGCAAAGCGATCGAAATTAGAAACGAAGGCGGTAGCATTGGTAGACACGCCGTTGCTACCAAGGACATCGAACCTGGCGAGATACTAGCGATAGAAGGACCATATTGCGCTGCCTTGTTACCCGAATATAGGTGCGTTTAATCATCGAGTAACTTGTAAAGGGTGGAAAGAAGAAAGTTTGTCCGTGATTATCATAGATGAATTTTTTTGAATTTCAAGGTCAAGGTTCTACTCATCACTTAAAACTTTTCCAGAAAACCGTAGATCACAATAGTTCTCTTTAAAAATGGCAAAAAATTTCTTAACAGTTCTAACAACGACTTTACGGTTTTCTGAATTAAGTTTCACTAACGTTTGATTTATCATAGTTGTAGCATCAGTGCGAATCTAAGTAATCAAATGATAAGACTAACTATTGATTGTTCGAAGTATAAACGTAACATAGACATCTATACGTCTAGAACATAAAGTCGCTGTTAGAACGCACACGTGCTAAATGATTAAGAAACTTTTTGCCATTTTTCAATCATGATTGCGAATTGCAAATTGAGGGTTGTTACCTCATGGTTCCTTGGAAAACTTTTATCTTCGTGATAAGTAGAACACAATGCAAAAAAAAAATTTTTTTGACTTTAAAATTCAATTTTGCACGTTCTTTACACGCTTTTCCATCAAATTAAAGATGCATAATTCATCTATGATACCCGACTCACTTGATATTAATATCAAAATAATTTCGTTCCAGACTCACAAATTGTTACTATTGTTTCACGAAAATATTCGTACCAATGCCAACTCTCTGCGAAACGTGCAACTACGTGGCTTACTGCAGTATTTCCTGCAGAAACAAGGATTCCAAGACTCACGAGAACGAATGCGTGATATTACCCAGCTTGTGGATATCGAAAACTTCCGTAAACTGTTTCTTAGCCTTGAAGGCAATCGTTCAGCGACCCTTTGACGAATTGTTTAGACTCAAAGACCAGCTAGAAATTTCGAAGGGTAGAGTTCAGATCTCGGAACAGCAGCCTTATCGGACAGACGACTTTGAAACTATCTATGGACTAGGTATTTATACACACAAAAATTCAAAATTCAGAAGAAAGTCTTTCGATGGACTAAAGCTGACATATCGCAATTTCTTAGCACGTTTATACATATTTTTTTCTTTGTACAGTAACTCACGAGGATAAAAGAACGTCGGAAGATATTTTCCACAGGACCTACATAGCTACTTGGCTATTGAGACTTTTAAAAACAAGTCGCTACTTTCCAGAATCTGTGAAAACTCCAGATACAGCAAAAGCAAAACCTTCCGATGGCGAGTTATACATAGGAGGTTTGATTCTTCGTAATTTGATGATAATACAGTTTAACGCTCACGAGGTAAGTTGTGTGACTTCTTTTTTTTTTAACAAAAATTCGATGTATTTTGTTTGCATTCAGTCACGTTACAATCTCAGATATCAGAACTCGCTATACCAAAAGGCAACAATACCTTAGCAAAAGCTAAAAATAAATTTATCGGTGGAGGACTTTACCCAACGATTTCGCTGTTCAATCATTCCTGCAGTCCTGGCGTCATCAGGTAAAAAGAACTATGAAACTCACAATAATAATCGTCCATTAATTACTAAAATAGTAATTACGAGACAGCAAATAATCATCACTGGGTGTATAGATACTTTATTGGTACCACTATGGTTGTACGAGCAATACGCTCTATTCCATCAGGAGAGGAAGTCTCGGAGAACTACGGGCCAATTTTTGCAACTTCTCCAGAAGCTGAACGGAAAAGGAAACTGAGATTACAATATTGGTTCGATTGCAACTGTGAAGCGTGTACAGCACATTGGCCCATTTTAGAAGAAATCGATCCGACCATTTTACGGTTATTTGAATATAACATTGCTCGACACTTACAATTTTCAACCCTTTGTAACTGAGAATATTAGAAATACCAACTGTCTTCAATTTTGTTTTCAGATTTAAATGCGAGTCTGGGAGAGAATGTGGAAACGTTCTACCTATAAGAACGGACACGAACGAATTTATGATCAGATGTTCCAAATGTGGCAGGAACATGAATATTTTCAAAGGTTTAAAAGCTCTGCAAGATACAGACGTCATTTTTAAAACCGCTTCCAGAAAACTGGAGGAAGGAAAGCACCAAGAAGCATTAAAATTTTATTTAGAAATTTTAAAGCTCCTGGACGAAAACCTTGCTTTGCCCATAAGAGATTATCATCTTTGTCAACAAGGTGTTCGATTATGTATGCTCCCTTTCGGCAATGTGTCTTACATCTAAGAATTTTTAAGTCGCGTTTAAATCAACAATTTAACGAGGAAAATAATTCAAACTGAAAAATAATTTCAACGTGTGTATGTGACCATTTTTTTTTCTTTTTTAACGTTTAAAACGGGACAAGAAGAAGTATAAAATATATCCAACACCGGTATACTATTACTTCAATATTTTATTAATTCCTATTAATGAACATCAAACTGCTATTTGCAATAGGTAAGCCAAAACAATTATACCATACATTTTTATTTTAAAGTCTTAAGTTCGTAAGAGTACAAAATAATTAATACAACATAAAACAATCGTTTTCTACTTTTCAATGAATTCCACACCAAAAACGCCTCACTGTTATCCTTATCGATATAATTGTCCTCAATTGTAACCGAATTTTTTGTTTTACCTCACCCGTACATTTTGAAGCAATGAGCATGTTCCGTAAGAAATCCATCGTACCCGACAACAGCTCGCATCACAAAAAATTTTGCATGCGTGTAAAAAAGCATCAAAATATATAACGTGATATAACGTGTATGCGGGTGTTTCAAACGTTTTGTGCAGAGATGTGTAATCGCCCTCACGCACTTCTGTGTACATATATGTTTAATTAATTGTTACGCCTTTATGTGAAGTAATCTTACGCGTGTACAAAGTTAACAACTGAAACATTAAACATTGTGTACGTATTTGTTTCATAATTTTTAATGAATGTCTTTTACTCTATCATTGCTTCGTTCAAGTATGTACGCGTGGTAACGTTTAGCTTTTCCTTTTTTTTTTCTTTTTTCTTTATGTACATATAAAATCGGTTTTGTCTTCCATCCGGCACACTTTGTCGGTCCGTTCTCTCACTTTTAGCACCTAACTGTAAATAAATAGAGAAACCACTTAGAAAATATAGAAACGCTCGATCCTCCGGATTAAATTTCGCTATATCGTCGTTTCGCACTAGGAATCGAAATTTCAGTATAAAGAGAATAGAATAGACGAATTCTTGCAACCACTGCTATTATTTCAGAATGCTCAATGCTTACAGAAAACAAAAAACGGATACTTCGTTTAGTCAAAGAATGTACTGAGAACTCTAAATTTACGAGTTTCTTTCGCCTGTCTTTTTTCAAGTTGAGCAGTATAAAAGTACGTACGATAATTCTTTTTTACGTTGTGCTGTAAATGCAAGATTCGACGTCTGCTTCTATACGTATATCTTTCTTTTTCTCTTTTTTAATTTGTTTCTAATTTGTGGTAATATTAGTACCGTCTGTCACGGGAATCCGAACGAGAACGGCGGTCTCGGCTGCGGCTACGGCTCAACGATCTCCTGCGAGGGCTACGGGACTTTGACCTAAAATATTAAAAAGTCATTTTATACCACTTTTACTAAAGTTTGGAAGAACAATTTATTAATACACGGCTTTCTACTTCGTCCCAAATTTCGTGCCGTCATCGTTAACGCGACATTAATTTTCTATAAAATGTGGCATCTAAATCACGCGTCGAAATATGCCCATATATTATATAAAATTAAACATAGTTATATTGAATGATATATGAGACGAAACAGAACGTCATGCGTCAAACACATAGGTACGAAAATGATCGCAAGGCAACCGTAATAGAATTAGGACTGGCTAATTCCTATTTGCCTAAGGGGTGATAAAACTAGTTAGACACAATAATTAATATAAAATGACATCTCACCAATAATGAGAAACCAATAAACGAAAGTAGGATTAATTTAGTTAAAATCAATTTTTACAACTGTTACGGATATATATGTAAATATATATATCCTGATAAATACATATTATGTAACAGGCGGCAGTTCCCTGGTCCAACTGACTAAACACTAAAATAATTAAAAAGAAAAACGTTAATCAGTGTCTTCTATTTCGCTGGCTAAAAATCTGTTGAATAAACATAATTAATTAATAGAAACTGTCATTGGACCGCAGAGAACGTGACACCATCAGATTTGAAAAAAAAATTAAAAAAAAATTAAAAAAAATTAAAAAAAAGATAAAAAATCTTTGAAAATCGGTGAAATACCAGACAACTGTGAACATGTAGTGGTGGTTGGTGGTGGTGGTACTTGGTTGGGTGGTGGTGGGATGGTGTGTAGGTGGTGATCATTTTGCTTTGCTCAGTCGAAGAGAAGTGGCGGTCGCGTTGTCGGCTAAGTTTAACGTGATGGTTGACGAGTAGTAGTAGTAGTAGTAGTAGTAGTAGCAGTAGTAGTAGTAGTAGTAGTAGTAGAAGTTGGGACGGACGGACGGACTGACGCGCCGAGATTTTGACAGAAGTATTCGTTCATATCGCGTCGGCTGTTCGATGGATTCACGATGCTCCTAGCCGCTAGAGGTTGAGGTAGCCCGAAGAAGTCTTTTTGAAGGGGAACAGACGGACTGACGGACAGCATCGGACTGTCAACTGACGGACGACTTGGCTCCTACCGGTGACTGGTGGTGACTGATGGTGACTGGTTGGGAAGTTAGTGGGCAGGCAGGCTTTTTTTTTGTTCAGTTTTGATTGCTAGACTTTTTTTCACGGTGGCTGTAGTAGTAGTAGTAGCAGTAGTAGTAGTAGTGGCGGGGAGACGAGCAGAGCTAGGAGCTGACGCTGGTAGAATCTGCAAACGTCAGTTTTAGCAATATAACCATCAAAGTTATCATACTCCTGGCCACTATTGGTACACACGAGTTTTTTTTTCCTTCATCCAAATTCAACAAAATTGCATATGTTTCACTCGTCAGTGATAATTTCGTGATCGATTATCCTAGACTGCCCACTCTAATGCGTACAAAAGACTCTACTTGTAATTGATTTGATTAAACTTATATGATGAATGTATAGTTTCAATTTATCCTTTATATACTTATCGCAACGCATAGTTGCAGTACACTATGTATTCTTTTTTTTTTTTTTAAATAAAATAAAATTCAATTTTTTAAAGCTAATATACCGAAAATAATTGATGCAATCAATGAAAGGCTGCCTCGATGCGTATACGATAAATAAATGTGATTAAAATACGAAGTGCATCTGAGATATTTGCACGTTAATGAATTTCAGCACTGATATCTCTAACTATATGACAAACAATTCAATTAAATTCAATATTTAATTTCTACTTCATTCGGTATCTGAACACGCAAAAAAATTTCCTAAATAAAAACGATTGAATACAACTTTTTATTAAATAATTTCTACATATTTAGAAATTACTTAGTTTCAGATACCGAATAGCTTAACTTCAGGCACTTACAAAATAAAATTTCTTATAAGACGATAATAAGCATTAGAAAATAAATTGCTTTAAATTGGTAAAATTAACACCAGACACCGCTATGATTTACTTCTATTTTGTCACCGGTGCTTCTTTTTATGCACCAAACTAGCGTCGTAGTTGCCAACTAATTCTTGACCCCAAAATTTCGATTTTCCGTTTTTTTCTCAAGTTATTTCTTCGTCTTCCGTCTATCTATCCTTTTAGTCCTGTCCTCTCCAACTTATGCCAATCAATTAACAATATTTGACCGCCGATCGTGACAATTACGCAATTCTCAGTGTTCAATACATTTCGAATAGAATTACTCTATATGTTTTATATGATATATTGTGATTCTGCGTGCAAAATTGCGATGATCACAATACAAGCGGTACTTGTAAAATACCTACTTGCAATTTGTAGATTGGCTGTGCTTGGTAAGGCCCTGAAAATTTAAGAAAATTATAAAACAAGAGTTGATTACCTGGAATATCGGCTTATCGGCGATCTGCGTGGACTTCTTGACCAGGACCTAAAAAAAATTAAGAAAAACTGTTGTATGTTTCAGACAGCTCTATGTTGCCGATCGCCATGTTTCGCTTTGATTAGTTTCTTTTGCCTACTCGCACCTGAAAATTACGGTTAACAGGGGCAGGGAAGTCTTACCTTGGATAACGACCCAGTGATCTCCTTCGGGGACTGCAAGATCTGGACCTATAAGTTTGTCAAAAAATATATGGTATGTGAATCCTGTTGTTTGCTAAGCATATTCACAAGGAGATTACAATGGGAAAAAATGAGCTATATATGAAATAGCTACCTCTTAGCCACAACTAAAAATTTGCCCTAGCATCTCCCGTTTAGGTTTCCCATGCAGTGTTTTTGGTTGCTCTTCGGCTAACCTCGCAAATTTTCACATTTTGCATAGAAATATTTTATAATGGTCAAAGTATATTTCTCTTTGCTTTTTTTAAAATTCTTGGATTAATTTTTAATTTATGTAAGAGTACTAGCCAGAAGAGCGATAAGATCAAATAAATATAGTATACAATATGTTCTATTTGCATTCCTATATAAAATAAATAAAAAAAATAGAAATTTACATCCTCTGTGCATAAAAGAAAGTTCACCGAAACCCGTGCATCGTTTCTTTTATCATTCTTATTTGATAACTGCACTGTAATACCTACTTGGCGAGACTTAGCCATCTGCAGCAGCTCAAACGTTGCTGTAAAATATGGATATTCAATACTTTAAGATTTCTTACCTGGAATATCTTGGACCTGATCTCCTTCCACCTCCTCGTCTACTTCTTCCTGAAGACATCTCTACTCTCACTCTGGTTCCACAACAGCGTCTAAGAAAAAAAAACAAATGCAATGATTCTTATTATTGAAGTTCATAAAATTATCATTACATGTTGGTTATCATATACTCACGTTCCATCTAGTCCTCTGACTGCATCCTCTGCATCTCGTGGGTCTTCAAATTCTACAAAAGCGAATCCAGGTGGCTTTCTAGCAACCCATACATTCCTTAGTGGGCCATATTTACTGAATGCACTTTCAATTTCATGTTTACTAGCACTATTCCCTAAATTTCCAACATAAACCTTACACGAGGGGTCCCACTCACGATAACGTGACATTCTGCAAATGACGAATTTCTTCTCGTTACTACACCAACATAAATTTCAGACGATAAATTGATATTCAAGTACGCGTGTTCCGAAGATTAAACGCAATAAATGGATACTACGTGTTTAATGAATTCATTGGATATTGAATTGGATAACAGCCTATGGAAATAAATCAACACCCACTGTCAGTTTACCTATACTCAGAAAATATCGACCGGCGACGAAAATAATACCGTTAATACCATATATAATATTCACAGCATAAAAGCGACGTACGCTTTTCAACATACTAATTTTATAATTAAGTCAATCTTACATAATAAGCTCAATAATCTGCAGTCAAGTCAGTCGAAGCTTAGCCGATTATACTGAAAAGGGAAAGTCGGTATATACCGCCATGTTGTGCTCTCAATTTAACTGCAGTAACTGCGACTAATTATGCTAATTTCAATATCTGAATTTATTTCAAAAGAATAGATTTCTTATGTTATTCGAAACACTATCGTTACGCACCACTGTTATTTCGCTTGAAATTTCATTCGTACAAACATTACAAATATTACGAAAGACTAGTGCCTGTTGGAACAGAAACCGACGCCATGGAAATTTTAAAGCGATTTTCTTATTTACTCGCGATATTTTTCCAAATAAGTACACCTAATCAAGTGTTTATCTATTTTTGACGAAATATTGTATTCTACTCACATTTGAGGTGTATGAAGCAAATTTGATGGTCTCGTAACACAAAGAACCTTACTGACGAACAGCACAAGTAGAAATGCCCACAAAATGGTGGCGCATGTAGCGTTAATCTTCTTCCGTGGCCTCCTTTCTAAGATGGCATTGATGTATACTGTTTTCTGCTTTCTAGTCAAATAGAAGTTTATTGCTACATCAGCGTTATTGTAACAACATTGAAAAATTACATTCTTTATGTTTATTAAATTCTGCCTTCAAAATATCAGTTTAGTTCAATAATATTTAGATTGGAATACGGAGCCAATATTCATTCTAATTTTGATGATAAATTTAATTGCAACTTATCGTACTTTAACGAAGCTATTATACCAAACGGTAACGTACAGTTTTAACGAGAAATAATTTTTAATTATTTATTTAAGAAAAAAGACGATGTCAAATAATATTTCATGAAAATCGATAAGGACTCTGTATTGACTCACATTGTATGGACAATAGAGCATCATTCTCATGCATATGTATGTGTATCTTTTTATACACATGTGTATGTATACATATATGATGTACATCATATATTAATCAATATACAATTAGTACAATAATTAAATTTACGATACATACAATAAGTTAGAAAAAAATATAAAAATTTTTATTTTTTATATAATCTAAGTTACATTATATATACAATTATACCACAAAAAGGATTTACACAAATACAATTGATACAAGTTGCCAAAATGCAATTTATACTTTTTATGTTAATGAACAAATCTTTTGTAGTCGATTTTTTCAAGTTGTACCAAAGGTTTCAATTGTTCTGCAAAAATCCTCATATCTTCTGCTATTGCATCCTGACCACTAGGTGCTAAAACACTCAGTTCTACTAAGTAACTTTGAGATATCGCTTCCATACTCTCAGGTATTTTTCCTTGTTGACCCATTTTAAAAATTTTGGAAACTGTCACTTTCATTCTACCCTTGCGAAACATATAGCCACGTGCAATATATTCAAAATCTAGCCTACATCCAAGCTCTGTTAGAAAATCAACAACTGTATTACTAGTTGCTATATCTAAACTGCTTCTAACAATTGTAGGTCTTGATTTGTCACCCAATTCGGGTTGACCAATGTAACGTAACTGCCAAGGCATATCTTGATAATCTAAAGCCCTTCTTACACGTAAAAGCAGTGGTTGTTCAGCTCCTCTAAAACATACGTAGAGCATTACAATCATATGAATTTATAAACAATAAGATATTTCTATCAATCTTTAGTTATCTTATATACCTGATACTGAAACACATTTCGTGGTCATTAAAGGTTTCTGGTCCTGTATCTACATTATCACATAAACCACGTAATCTGTGAAGCAATACCTCCACAGCACTGTCCAACACAGATCCTTGTAACAAGTATTCTTGATTTGGAATTATATTGGATCTAATTGCAGCTGTTAAATTGTCCATTGCTGTACTTATTGGTGCACTCATTTTTAAGGTTGTAAGTCTCTCACGACAGTATCAATCTTTTTTATTCGCAAAATAGAAATATATTTGATAGACGTTCACTTTTATAGGTTAATATATAACCATGATGCTTTTATAGTGTAGGGCAGTGTTATAAATTCTATCTTATGTATGACAACTGACAATGCAATTTTCAACTCGTTAACAGCTAACTTCACATAGAATTGGCTAGAAATACGTAGGAATAGAAAAACATGTTTCTATTTTCAAATACGTTCAAAAACGTACAATATATTGACATACTGTTTTTTATATAGTTTATATTTTATATCTTATATTTCAATCGTTATATGAAACTGATTTTGAAAATTTTTGTAATAATTTAAGTTTCTCCGTCATTTACATACGTAATATTACATACGAATAGTGATAGTAAAAGAACTATAAAACTAACTCGATTGTACATAAAAACGATTTCTTATATAAAAGTTATACCGAAAGGATAGATTTACGATTTGCAAATCGATATGTTAAAAGCAACATTATAATATACGTTTTTGAACATTATGAAACATACATGACATATTAGCAAAGATAATGTTAAAGTCATTAATTTAAAAATTCATTAAAAAATTTATTTATTCATTTTATTTTTTTTCGTTTTTTTAAATGAACAATATGCATACATATTTAAATAGCCGGCTTACGCAGTTAACATGTTACGCAGAAGCACATGCCATGTTTGTTGCTTCTGCTAATGAATAGATAGGGTTAAAACGCGCAAGCGCAAAACAGAATTTACAACATGGCGGAACGTAGGAAAAGCAGGAAGCGTAAAGATGTAAGCATTGCATATGGGTGCAATTATCACAATATTATTCAACAGTATATGTGAATCATGGTGTTTGTTTGGTGACTGAAATTATAATATTTGATTTTATGTTAGATATTTCATTTTGTTTTGCCAGTTCGAAGCACATGTCAGTATGAATAAGTATCGCAACCTAGTCCAACGGATGACGTAGCAAACTTCCAAATTTCCACACTGTTCAAAATTCGTGAATTGATTTTAATTACATAATTAATTTATTACCTAATAAACTACTTTCTTTTGCTTTTCATGGAAATCTATTATTTATCCTAAATGATTTCTTTATATAGAAATTTGACGATTATTTTAATCGTATTCCGGTAAATTTCGATTACCATTTGTACCGCCTAAACTTTGAATGTTTTGTTCCTTTTATATAACGTAAAGAATTACAATTAAATTCAACGTTTCACATAATTTTCAGTGTGTAATAAGAAAAAAGAATCAATATAAGTTGTATTAATGAAATATTTACAAAATATTATGGAAATGATTAAGAAAAGATTCAATCTTTTGTAGCAGGAAATATCAAACGTAGACAATGAAGTCGTTCAAGAAAAGCCATCTAAGGAAGAATATGCAGTAGCTAAATGGATTCGTAACAATGTACCCTCGAAAAAAACAAAATTTGACAGAAATCACAATGTTGAATATTTTACTGGCAGTCGTGCAGTGGATGCTTTGTTGGAAAATTCACCATGGAGTAAAACTAGATTTGAAACACGCGAACAGGTTACAGAATTCCTTGATTTGATGTTAAGACATAAATTCTTCCATCGAGCAAAAAAGGTGGTAATTTCTGAAGAAGAACTATGTAAAATACGTGGAATAAAAAAAAAAGTTAAAGAAGTTAAAAAGGATAAGAAATCTACTGAAAAAGAGAAAGAAGAGACTAAGGATAATAAAGATGCAACAGGTGAAAATGAAGATAAAGCTGAAGAAAAGAAAAAAAAACCAAAAGTAAGTTTTAAGAAAAAGTAATGTTTATTTAATAATTATATGTATTATAATTATAAATTTTTTATCTATAAGCATTGTTATTGTATATGTAACCCTTTCAGTGCTATAATTCACATATTAGTTTAAAAAATATTACAAGCAATTCATATATATTTGTATAGAACTACTCAGTGCGCATTATAAATTTGTGCATATATCTTATTTAATGCTATGTTTTGCTGTTACTTGGATAACTTTTCTTGTGATATTTTATTTTGATATTATTATTTGTTCCGTTTTATATTGTTTTATTTTACTGAATATTTCTTAGCACAGTATCAAAATAATTTCATAAAGATAAGAGGCATTTTTTAATACTATCGCTGTATATGTTTAGTAACAAGTGCACACACATTATCAAAAATATTAGTGCTGAAAGGAATAAAGTACAATGAAGTAAGTAATTCAAAAAATGATCACTACAGGTACGTTTGGAAATGCATATGGAACAGTATTTTGTTGACTGCAACGATGCTTATGTCTGGATATATGAGTCAATTCCCATATACTACTGGTTCTTTGGAACACTTGTAGTTTTAGGTGCAATTGGTGTTTGTCTCTTCCCATTGTGGCCATTAACAATCCGTCATGGTGTATATTATATAAGTGTTGCAGCTGCTGGATTTCTTGTATTCATTTTGGCATTAGCAATCATTAGATTAATTGTATTTTGCCTTCTATGGGTTCCAACACTTGGTAGATGTCATCTTTGGCTTTTGCCCAATTTAACTGCAGATGTTGGATTCTTTGCTTCATTTTGGCCACTTTATCAAGTATGTATCACCTTTTAATTCTTTATTATTTAATTAATGCAATGAATATATATATATATATATATATAAATTTATTTTTAGTATGAATATTACGGTTCTACGTCTGAAAGTGACAAAAAAGTTAGTAAAAAGAAGAAAAAGAAAGAAAAAGATTCTGATTCTGAAGAAACGCCATCAACACAATTGTAAGTGTGATTTTATAATAATAATTCTTGTTGCTTTAATATTAAATTTATGAAAAATATCACATTTATAAAACTCTTGTCTCTAGTAACGTATGTATGCTTTTTTTTACAGAGAAGACAAATCTAGTAGTAAAGAATTATCTAAGGAATATACTCAAATCGAAGAAATTTCCTCTAGTGAAGAAAACAAGCTCCCTTCATCTGAATTGATAGAAGGAGAAGAGGGTAGTGAAGGTTCAGAAAGTGAAAAATCTAATACCGGTCGAGATTTTGTGATGGTCTAGAAAAGGAATTGGCAATAAATAGTTTTGTTTATCTTTAATATCACATTAATCAATCAATGATCGAATCTTGTCAATTCTGATTAAATCTTATACAAATTTGTAACATAACTATTTATTAACTGAAAACTTTTGGATGTATGTTTATTTTGTGAAAAAAAATCTGATTTTGAATATTATCGGAAGCAAAAATGAAGATACAGTATATAAAAAGAAATATAATACATAAATTTAGTAAGCTTGATCCATTTATTGCTTATGCTAATGTGTATCTTTGCATTTCTTGCATTTACAACCAATTTAGTGTATTACAACCAATTGAACAAGGAAATTGCATCTGTATCTTACACAAAGGAAATTTTTGTAAATTGTAATGTAAGAATACCAATCTTGAGATTCCAGTTAAATTAATGTATTTTTATTTAAATTATTATTAATCAACATTTATTTATATGTGTAAGTCTTACAAGAATTATTTCACAAAAATATGTAACTACGTTAATGCAGGTGCCTGAGATTTGCCCAAATCAATGCCCAAAATTTTTTATGATATTTACATCGTAAAACAGTAATAATGAATATTGAATTTCAGTAATACAATTTTCTCAGGTCCCAAAACTGTACAGTGCATGATAAATAGAATCTCCAAGGACAAGACTATAAAATTGTTTTAATCAATCGTAATTCTACCAGCGAATTTGTTTTTAGCAGAGCCAAGACTTGATCTTTCACATTTCATACAACAAATTGTAATCCATATTTTTATGTAAAAATTCCAATGATAATAATTATTGTTATTGTTATATTACTATTGCGAAATAATCATCTTGATCATTGTAGATGCGTGAATCGTGACTGTAGCTATATATATATATGGTGAAGAGAAAATTTGAAATTTATACATTGTTATCAAAAATGGACATGAAAGGTATATATAAACATGTTACATATACAACTCACTACTTTGATTTTATGATTGCTATGGTAAGCAATCGTATGTAAGTTATGATGAGTTGTATCATATACAATATTGCTAGTTATCAAGGTTTAGATAATTTGTATTAAAATCCTTTATTTATTTAAGGATTTTACTTCAACCGCATTACGTTTACAGATAATACATAATAGTATCTAAATAATCTAAATTTTGGTCATCGTTCTCTGCAGCCAATTTTATTATTAAAATAAAATATATTTAAGTTACACGTATGTATTCTTATATTATTTTTATGAGAAAAATGTGATTTCGTTAGCTTCATTTCGTGTTGAATTCGAAATATTTTTCGAAAACATTCACCGAAATATTTTTCCATAAATTTAAAGTAAATTTTTAATCTATTTCAGCCCATATATATTACCCCAATAAATACAATGTTTTTTAAATATTTTTCAGGAAATTTACGAATTAATTACATTAAATCAGACACTAGTAAATTCGTTGGAATGTCGTCGAACCGGTGTCAGCTCTATAAGAAAATATGGATGGATGGATACGTGTGATTGCGTTCGGATGGATATGCGTGATTGTGTTTGAAATTTCTTCCATGATGTTTTAAACAGTTAGATATGATAATTTTTCAGAACTGAAATTATTTATTCAGAAAACAAGAGACACGATGCTTTCAAATTAAAATATTTGCATCAGGTTATATTGGTTGGAAGAAGTAATTCTTAAGGAAGCAAATTGAAAATCGTTTCCTGGCAAAAAGACTGGTTTCCATACTACATTTCCATACTATCATGTTAATGAGCATTTAACGTCATATTTTTTTTACCAAGCTCATAAATTTACCGTTAAAATTGTTTGAGCGTCACGCGTGCCTCGCCTTTCCCACGAACGTTACATTAAAAAAAAATAAAAACTTAATATCGTAATTTCAATTGTTTTTTACTTGTATGACAAATAGGAAACATTTCTAACATTCAACATTTTTACGTTTGACTTGTTTGAATAAAATTCAATTCAATGAAATTCAATTAATTGGTGCAAAGGAAGCACCTAGTTGAAGGTAAACTTTTTAGTTTGAAAAAACGTACACGAGGTACGTGCATGTGTATACATTTTCGCGCAGGCAAAGTAGCGATTCGTAGACTGGTTGGTTGCGAAGGCGAAGGGCCGCGTCATGAAGGCAAAGTTAATAATTCATAGGCGACATATAATAAATATCGTTACTCCATGGTAAACGCGCGTAGACACGTCCATTGCGGTTTTACGTGCACGTACCCTTCGTATAATACGTATGTAAAGTTTGTTTTACGATTCCATATAGGCTTTCCCCGAGATTACGTGGTGAGCTTTCGTTCTTGACAGAGGCAATAATAAAAGTTCCCTTTAACAATGTATTATCTGCGCTCAGAATAAAATAATAGTCGCCCTTCTTTCCATATGTTTCTTTTGTCCTTTTACCGATATACAAACGTTTTTTGTAATTCGACGTCAAGGGAAATTCTTCGTTCCTTTTATATTTGTTAACTCATTCCTTCAAATATTTTTAACATCTTACAATATATTGCGTTTCCATTTATTTTATACAATTTGTCTTGCGATACACATTCAGTTCATGAGTTTCTTTTGAATTCAATTATACATGTAAGTGACTAACGGTCAGATAATAGGGAAAACATTTTAAATATTGAGATTTTTAGAATCTTTTATATCTTCGGGTTATTGAACTCACAAAACAATATTACATCCTTGAGTTAGACATTTATTTATTTCGTCTTCTCCAACATGAAAAATACGCATGAATGATTACGTTGGTTTTACGAGACTTACAAAATTATTGCTTCAATTGTTGGACTGGATTTTCTTATGGTAATAACTGGAAAAATAAATGCATAATCTCTTTTGTACTTTGCAGATTTGCGTACAGCGCGTCAATCCAACGAAAGAATAATAATAATAATTGCAAAGAAAGTGCAAACGTGCTCGTAAACCTCATTCGCGCGCGAGAATCAAGATGAGATAAAAAAACAAAAAATATTACACGCGCGGGGGGAACCCGAAATAAAGCGAGTAAAAAATATCCTGCATGGCCGAGCGTCGTGGTTTGCGGTTACAATGTGCAACGAAAAAAGAATTCTTCGTTTCGTCTCTTTCTTCGTCCTCTCTTCGTTCAACTCGTTTCTGTCCTCTTGGTTCCTCATCCTTCTCCTCGTTCTTCGTCCGTGAGGCTCTCAACGTGCGCAGACAGCCGGATTTATATTCAAATGAATTGCCGTGGAAGGGTCGACTTATCAACGTATCAAACCTGACGAGGCGAAGAATAGACAAGGGGTGAGTTGCGAAAGAATGTTTGCTCCTTGATCGATCGCAGCTATCGCTCGGGGGAATTGTTATTAATTATCCCAGTGACTTGTTCCTCGACAATTAATTTCGAAATACGAAATACGCCCGTAATCGAAACTATCGTCAATATTTATTTACCGATCAAGTCGGTTCTTAAATCTTGAAGATTAAATTTATAAAATATTTATAAATATTTTCAATATCACAAAACTGTACGAAATACTTTTCGGTATTTGTGTACAATCGTGCATACATAATTTATGTTTGGGCAATTACGCAGGTAAATGCATGCACGATGACGGTGATTGTTCTTTTTTTTTTCTTCTAAATATTACGCGGCGAATGTAACGATTATATTCGAGGAAGCAAGCAAGCTCGAAAAGTTTTTTTCGAGAGCGCAATTATCGGCAGAACGATTTCCTTCGTTCCGTGCCGTTTTACATGACTTTATTTAGCTTTAGTTTGTTGAAACCGGTTGCAAGCGGACTTCTCTCCTCTCTTGCTGCAATACCGAGAGTTCGGTGCTCCGCATCATTTAGGGTTCCTCGAGCGGAGGAAGGCATTTCGCGTTCACCACGCTCGACATAGTAGTATCCTTCGTATCCTTCGTGACTTTTCAACGATTTGGTATCACACGTTCATCTAGTATCCTTGACTCTGTAGCGCTTATCTATCTTCTTTATCTAGACAGTGTTTACAACGTTGAGCGAATTTTCGAAAGATTATTAGATAACGGAACGAAATTATAACAATTCATACGAAAATCAGTTAGATCGGTTAACAGGAACAGAATTGATCAAATCATATACGTCGTAAACATGACGAAATTGTCACAAAATGGACATTTTAGTTAACGTCATAAGTTGCATCTATGAACTTATAACGAAATAATAATTGCAACATGAGCGATAAACAGTTTTGCTCTTTCGATCGTGGAATTTTTCTAGGAGCTTCAATCTCTTCGGGAATGACGTTCAAGTGCAAAGAAATTCGGTCAGGGCCGTCATACGAGAGTCGATCTTCCGCTTTTTGCCGGTTAAAGACTCGCGTCTTAATTATCCTTTTTTCCTTTATCTCGGCGGAGCTTGTAAATTACATTCCGTTGGCTGGTCGACGTGCAAGAAGGAAAGCGGATCACCAGTGCTTTGCATTAGACGGAGAGCGTGGGTAGCTTGCGTCATTAAGCATTGTAACTTACGGTACAAGAATGACTTTGGCTTTGCCGGAGAAAGTGACCGGGTGTGGCCATTGCGAGACATTGTATTGTATACATCGTACGCATTTGTATACACTCGGCATGTGTCGGCATCGAAGAAAGATCTTCGTTGTTCGCTGTCTTTGACATCGTCTATTGTTCCATCAATTTTTCCCTGAGACGTGTTCACCTGGTAGTAAGAGCACTCTTCAAAGCTGTAACCAAAGCAGACACGTGAATTTTAATTAACAGCCACCAATTTATCATTGAGAAGGAAACTTGATCAAAGTCGTTTTGCTTCAATAAGTAAGACGGACAGAAACGAATCGCTCTGTGATTTTTGTACGTTACTTCCACTCGTGCATCTTACACAGTTTGATATCATTTCATCGAGATAATATACACGAGTATGCCTTCTTCGCAGATTGTATCGCGCTTGCTTCGGACAATGAGAATGACGTAAAGCATGTTAAAACTTGGAATAAAGGAAGAAAAACCGTTCTCACGAGTAGCCTGCAAATTTGGTAAGTTTAATATTTATGTTTCCGGCTTGAGAACTGGTTTGCCGGATAGCATTGTTGCGGAACATTAAAAAAAAATTGCGGTCATGTAGATCATAAACAATCCGAGATAAAAAGAAAGAGTTAATTCGCATGCGCGTCCTATAAAATTAAACCCAAGTAAATTAATTAATTATCTACGTCTTTTATCAAATTGTAAAACAGAAACGAACTGTTTATTAATTATTGATTCAATTTTTCACGAAACTTTTAGACAAACGGCCTATGAAAAGTTTTTCCACCGAGGCGATGGACGATCGGATCGTTAGAATAAACCGCAGGAGAGCTCAACGTCGTTAAAAGCCGATGTCCATTGAGTAGACATTAATAGCGGCGAGGGTTGAAATTGTCGGCAGTGATGCATACGAATGTAAAGCTTTTTGTCCGACGAGGAAACGCAAGAAACGTGAGACGTGTTCGAACTTACTATCAACGTAGTTGAGCCAACCGAACGAAACCGTGCAAACGGTTTGGCCGGTTTTCGAGGCAGAGGTTCGTTGAACCGTGGTTCAAGGGATTGATCGTGTATGGCTACCGAACGTGTCGTGTGTGCGCAAACAATCATTGATCTGTGACGCTTGCGGCCGCCTACACATTACTACGTATCTAACTCGAGCTCAAACGAGACGTACGCCGTCTTAGATCCAAGAAGGAAACCTCTGTTATCACTTTCACCAGCTCACCAGAATTATTTTACAAGCGATTTCTGGGCCAAGGTAAATAATTTACACTTGCTCGCGTGGAGCAAGAATTTTATTCTTAATCCTAGGTAGCCGGCGGGCGTCGTTGGTACGAGCGAACGACGAAGCGAAACATTCGTGAAACACGAAAACGATTTGCTCGAAAATAAAATAATCACGATTGTTTTCCCAGCGAGTTTTTCAATGGAAAAAAATACCGTGAGAGAATTTCCCATTTTTCACGAGTTGGAGAAACTCGTTAAACATTCCTTCAACCATTCCTCATTCACCGAGCTGTTCTCTCTCAGCTTTTCCCCGAGACGAACCGTCCCGCGACCATTGTTGAAACTTTTTCGAGGTTATTACACGTACGATATGTAAATGCATCGCCGGGTCCGGTCCTCGACGTCGGAGGACCAGCTTCTTTCTTTTTCTTCCTTTCATTCCGATCCTTCTCTCTATTTCTCTTGTATTCCACGCGGCTCCTTCTCTCATTCTCTTGTCAGGGGCGGATCAGATTGAATCCTTCTCGATAAAATAGAGACCTGTTCGCGATAATAAAGCCAACCAATT
This sequence comes from Melipona beecheii, assembly GCA_032399605.1. NCBI lineage: Eukaryota > Metazoa > Arthropoda > Insecta > Hymenoptera > Apidae > Melipona > Melipona beecheii. The sequence goes on along the minus strand of JAUCMO010000243.1, from coordinate 905,915 downwards.
AGAGTGTCACTTCATTCATCTGAAGATGATCTTTTCGATTTTTAATTTTTTTACTGCAACTGTTACATACGTGAAACGGATGTTTCATCCGTTAGACTTTTCAAACTGTATTAATCATACCGTACAATCATACTTGCTACAATTATACACATATATTATAATTAAGTGTAATAAATAAATCGTTGAAAGAATTATCTTAAATTTTGCACAATTGTATCAATTTATATTTGTGCCAAAAGTACTTGCCTAAAATGTTTCACCAACTAAGGATAAGGTTTTTTTTTTTTGCAATTCAGTAATCACAAGTGTTATTTTTAGGAGGGAAAAATTAGTACTCCGTCATCGATAACGGAAAAAGAAAATCTTTATTGGAAAGGTTTGCGTGGATCCGCTCCTGTTGTACGCCACTACCACCTCAGCTCAGCATCGTCATCACCATCTCCCTGGCTCCTCCGTAACGGATAGGCTTCACCTCCAGAACGGAACTCCAGTCTGCTTCCAGTTTCTCCCTCGAGAATGCTTGTTGACTTAGTCGGAGTTGGGCTCCCACAACGCGCGCTTCGTGGCCACTCCATTGACCTGTCCCCATCAGAGAACTGATCCATGCTCTGACAGAAAATTTCATTCAGTATCGAAGATATCGCAACTTACGACTTACACGTAGCGTTCGTTGACCCTCGTTGCATTTAATTATTTCAAGCGAGAAAAAATATTCTCCAAGGACACAAAGAGACTGACTCTTGAGATTACTCTGTTCAATTGTGTTTGACAATTTTGCTAGTGTAACAATAGATGTAATTCCAGTAAAAGGGAAGGGAGGAGAAGTTGATACGAGGAAGAAATGTGTGGCAAGCAATATCGTTGAGATATCGAAGACAGACAATGATCGACACTTAAAAAAGATTTATTGATTAAATACGAAATCACTCAGTTGAATCAATGTTGAATCGATTACAGTAACGTGCACGGTGATACTGGTTTTTACGGTTTTACTCCGGCTCTACTCACTCAGTCTGTGCTTCACTCTACTTACGGCTGACCCTGTTCATAATAATTAATGGTGTTAGACTCCGTGAATGCCTGTGGACTGGTCATGCTTGACTCTCGCAGAGAATAGGCTGCGGTTTTATTTGCTTTTGTTAGCAATTGAAATCATTTTAAAAATCGAACGTATGCTTCAAAAAAAAAAAAAAAAAAAAATAGTTGTGGTAATCAGTGTAATTTGAAAAATTACCAATTTACTCTGCAGATAGAAATGTTACTTTTTGAAGTTTTTCCACTTGTTATCCCATGTTTGCACTGTCCAAGTTTGTAGCAAACAAACGAGGATTACGAGAAAACAAATTTCAAAAGCGAGAGAAAATTAGAAATGTTTGACATACATTTGAACGGCTAATTGGTTAGCTTTTTATTTATATTAGAAGAAAAGCGTAAGGAATTTTCAACGTACGGTTTTTACAATTTTACAATTTTCTATTTATTGGCTTGGTTATTGGCCATCACGATTCCCTTACGCAACCACTAAATCTAATCAAACGATTCAATTATTAATCATAATTGCAGGTGTGTGGCATCGCTGAAAGGAAAGAGAGGCGGGCGCATAAGGATGCGCTTACGCAGGAAACGGTGCATGTCCCGGTGACGCTACAGAAACTTGGGAGCCATACAGAGCCATACAGAGATAAGGACGGAAGTACGGATGACGCGATGAGACTGAGCCCGATTATCCTGTCGTGGGCCACGGCGAGTTGGCTCGGTCCAACCGGAACTACGGCGATACGAGCTCAAGCCTCGAGGGATTACGAGCTGTCGACGGAATTCTTCCTGGTACCTAGCGACGTGGCGATGGACAGGAACGGCCTCGCTAGCGTGGCCAGTGTCATCAGCGTTCCAGCGCCAAACAGGACGATTTCGGTGTTCAAAATGCCTCCTGGGAAGAAGAAGAACCAGGAGATCGAGACCGATGCCCGACCGTACTCGAGATCCTTGCTCAGACAACGACCCTGGGCTCTTCCTCTGGCGGCCCTCAGCGCAGCCACGATGCTCCTCATGGCTGGCTTCGAGGTTTTCGTACTGCTCAAGGTCAGTTCGTTTACCTTTGCCAGCTACCTTTTTTTTTTCAAACCGATCTCGCTTCGTCGATCCGGCAAGTCCCGAACTTGAAATTGGAGAAACGATCGTGTTCAGTTTGTTCGATCCTCGATATCTTTCATTTAAAATTATTTCTCTCTCTCAAAGGTATTTGCAAATTGTTTCACAATTGCGTATATATCGTGAAAATTAGGTTGCAAAACTGTTATCCGAAAATGGAATGGACTTTTCGTCGTTGTGACGTGAATTTATGCCGGAAATAGAGCGCAAAGATGCTTCGCTCGTATCAGACACTGACGCAAAAATGGGAAGAACTTGTTACCAATCGAACCGATTGCGCGCAATGATGCGAAACGTGTTTTCGTCGTTATGGTCGTATGAGCATCTGTAATCGAGAATTGAGGAAGCGCCAGATTAATAGAGCTTAGAGATCTCTTCTCTTTTTTTTTTTTTTTTTTTTGCGCTCGATAGTACGTGGAAACGTGTACGAAGAATTTATGGTAATCGTTTTCGTTCGTACTTCGACAAGCTCCAATAACCTGCACGCTCGCAATTTCACCGAGACCTAGGCCTAGTTTGCATGTCGACTACCTATTTCTCCTAGACGTGTCGTCTGCTTGTACACCGATACACTCCATTGAACAGGAGTCTTCTGGATAGCCTTTGATAGCTTTGATGCGTATACTATCGATGTCAGGATCAGTTTGCCGCCAATTATTTTCAATCAGTTAATTGATCGTCGTTTCGTTGAATTTAAATTGCGAGACAGCGTTGCGAGATGTTTGTTGGTCAAACACTTTCACAAACAGTTACAGCTCGTCTTTTCTCTTTTTTCTTTTTTACCTAGTGCGAACTGAAATATCAAATCGAATCAAAGTGAAAACATCAATTGCTCTCGTGTTTACTCAAATCGATACGTACGACTGCTTTATTAGCTATTCTAATTGAAGAAATTAAACCGGACAATTATAATCAATTTGACTGTAATTACACCGTGGCACGTAAAGATCCACTTTGCGAATAGTCTGACATGCAACAGTCCTTATCGCATCTCTCTCGCCTGTTCCATCATTAACAGAGCAAACGCAGGGAAATAGAAGAACTACGAAGACTCAGACTCCACGTAGAGTTACTTTCTGTTCGCCATATTAAGGTTTTCCTTCGCCCAAGGAAAAAAATTAGAGCATGCTGCGATGTTCTCGTGTGAAACGTGCACTTACATTTATTTTCCCAGAACTTCTTTCGTGGACGTACGTTCGAAATCAGGACAACACGTAACACAAAAGTAGTCAACGTGGAGATAAATAGTTTTTGCCACAGAAAGAAAACGCGTACAAATGTGAAAAAACGTGTAACGTCGAACAATTGATTTTTCAGGCAAGGGTCACCGCGCCGAACAGGCGACATTTATTTTTGGGACAAGCTCTACTCTTAGGCCTTTTCCTCCTGGCAGGACTCTCAGCAGCAGCCTCCCTCAGTCAAAACCCGCTGTCCTGCGCTGCATTTCGATTAGTCGGCTTGCCTGCTGCTCTTGTGTTTGCAGCGTTGCTTGTAAAATGCGTGTTTCTGCTCTCGTTGAATAGCGGGGTTTACCTACCAGCACCTTACCAGGTAAATTTCGAGATGTTACTACGTTGCAACACACTAATTTCAATTTTTTGTATTGCAAAAGATAACGCTGAAGGCAATAGAAGGTAATAGAAAATTCGTCGAAAAGAAGGATGATCTTCTTTTTCGTTGAAGCCATTTTAAGCAAGCAGATTCATCGAACCATTCGTTTTACGCAAAGCGATCGAAACACAATCGAAAGTTATTGTCCTATAGCCGGTGTGAATACAGCTTTAGAAAACTCGTGGCTGGCAGAAACTCGTGGAACAACTCTCACGAAGGATGCACGAGGCATTTTTCTTATTTCGCCGGTGGAGATCCGGATGTCGATCTCGATCGACTATTTGTATACGTGCGGGACGGGATCTGAATGAAAAGTAACGCCAGTAGTAACGCCCGCTACTAATAGCAGTAAATGCAGCTGTTGTGATCGTTAAGCATGCGTTCGCCTTACGTTGTTACGAACATCTCCGTATTAATATCTCCGACAATTTTCTGCTCTCGCCTAACGGACTCGGACTCGGATTTTCTCTTATTGCTCGCCGGCGAGTGATTATACGTATTAAAGGAAGCGAAGACGATAAGACCAGAAACCGATTTGCGAAATCCAACTCGTTCTGCTCGTGTAATAATGATAATAATAATTCTTCGTTTAACTTTAATGGAAACCTGATCGCATCGCATGATCGTGGAGAGCTGCTTGTTGACCGATAAATTATTACATGCGACAGACAAGCGTTGAGAATGTTAAAAATGCCATCGATGATAATTACAACCGATCTATCGTTAATCGATCGACACTTTCAAGGTTCGTTCGACAGTTTTTTTTTTTTTTTTTTCCAAGTGTTGAAGTGTTGCAGTTTATGATTATTCATATACGTGGTGTATATACATTAATATACGGCGCATGTTCGTTCTCTGTGTTACAGGCACTGGTATTGGGATTCGCCGTACTCGTGCAGGTAGCTATCATTGGACAATGGTTTTACGGCGAACCACCTACCGTGGTTCAGATACAAAATGCAGAACAAAACTCGCCAATGTCCTGTTGCAAAACCCCCCTTGGACAGATAGTGGCTTCCCTCGGGTAAACTTTTGAAATGTAAACCTTCCACCGACAATATTCCTCGGAATATTCTAAAAAAAGGAAAATCACAGAAATTGCTTATTTTCCTTCTCGATTGAGTCTCCTGCCATCGGCGTAAAAGCAATGCAAAAAGATGATTTCCAAATCTGTACGAAAAGGAAACGTAGATTCGAAAAAACGATGCATTGATTTTCCAGGTATCCGGGCGCGCTGCTGGTCGCGGTAGCTTGTTTAGCAGTTCGAGCACGCGGCGTTCGAGACAACAACCGGGAAGCGGCATTTATCGGCCTGGCTGTTGGTTTATCGCTTCCGATTTGGATATCGAGCGCGATCGGCTCGGTAGCCGCCTCGGCGGAGAGCGACAGAGAGGCCTGGCTAGCTTATGGTTTATTGACTACTTCCCTTCTTGTGTTCCTGACGATGTTCCTGCCGAAGGGTCGGCAGTTAGCTGCCCTCGGCCGAGAAGCTTCCGCGACGGTGATCCGTGATCGAGACGATGGTTTGAGCTCGCTTCCTGGCAGCGGTTACTCGCCCTCCTTCTTCCACTTCAAGCCGGCTGAAGCTTCTTTAAAGAGAAAGATGCATTATCACAGCGGTGGTACGTTTATAGTTGTATACCCTCTGACGTGTGTAATTTTCAGCAATTAAAACCTTATCGTTCAGCTGTTATATTTATCGTTATCCTCGGTGTGTAAAATCTGGGACTTTACTCTTCTCGTTCGACAATTTTGCCAAGGAAATAATACTTTTCAGATGTTGTAATCGAGCTGCGATTTCATTTCTCGTGTTTCTTTTGTCAAACGAGCAAACTGTTTTCACCCATGTTTTCCTGCACACAGCTACCATTTTTCATAGTTTCCCCGACTTTTCATCGTTTCGTTTCGATCATTTCACATGATATCATTCATCTATATGAATCGATCGTAAAACTACATAAATGAATAAATAATAAAGGCTATATAACAAAGAAAGAAAATGATAAAGTTTAATTAATACTGAGAAGCTATTGTACGTACGTGTATTACGACAGTGTATCGAAAAGTAAAATATAAACATTTTTCTTGCGCGTGAATACTTGCTACGTAAAAATTCATATCGTTAAAATTTCTCGAATTCGACGAAAAGCAACTAGTATTAATTATCGATACTTCTATAGTATTCGTATAATAGTACATAATATATTTTGAATTGCAGATCGCGTGGCATTAGTTTCATCCGCTATACCTGGATGCACTGCCTGCAGGCACGGTGGAAGCCCCATATACTCTGACGGTAAGTTTCTTTGTAAGAAATTCGCTAAGTAAATTTAACATCGTCATTTTTAAAAAATCCAGCTCGACACACGTAATTACGCTAATAACGGTAAATACACTTTTTCATTCAAATCCGACACGAAGTGCAAAATAGCAATTTTGACACTCGAGAGGCAAAATAACGGAGTGTAAGTAAATAACTTATTTCACAGTGGTCCCGGAAATACCTGATTCAGTTCATTTGGTAAATTCTCTGTCCAAACTTTTCCTCCGTTACGGCGTCGCCTTTAGCGACCTTCACCTCGAGGAACGAACGAAAGGGAGGAAAAACCTCTTACTATGGAAAGGTGGAGAGGGAGAAAGTTTCGAGGCGGAGGTCAAGCGCTTCTCCGAGAATTAAACTGGAAGGGGAAATAAATCCCGTTAGATCAGACGACGCTAGTTAATCGGTGACCTGTTGTTGGTAGCTGATTGAACTGTTTTGACAATGGAAAAAGACAAATTCTCATTTTTTTTTATGTGTACTAGCATTATTTCCTTGAATGTAGTATTATCGACGAACGCGGATTCATGGAATCCGTGGAATTATACCAAATTTTAATGGAATTTTCAGTACTGGAATTTTATAAATTAGACTGGATGAAGAAACTCTTTCGTTCATTTTTTCTGCCAGTGAAATACTCGTTAGTGATGAAACATAAAAGAAAAGGAGCTTCATTTTCACACGTGGCTTTGTTTAAGAAAAAGAAAATTTAAGTCGTCAAATAATAACGTCTCTTTTTAAGAAGGGAATGTTTCAAGTAAATGTGTTAGCTTGGTAATATCTCTTTACTATAAATCTCCATTATTACGAGTAGGGCGTGGATTATACCACATATTGCGAGGCAGAGGTCACTAGCCTGCCAGGCATAAACCATCCGCTCGTTTATGACACCGGTTGTACCTATCATAATATCCAGCCACGTCGTTTTATAATTTTTCTATTCAGTTTATAAATCAGCTACTCCTGCAAAAGTGTGAAACAGTTCAATCGAGATTATTCTTCAGTTTCGTGCAAGTCTCGTCGTGGCGTCTCCTCGTAATTCCTTTGTAATCGAAAGAATAAGCAAATTTTACATCAATCGCACAAATCTTTCTATTTTCTTCTTAAGATAAAATCTACTCTTCATAATTTTTCTCAATTCCAAAAGTAGAATTCTTTCTGTTACTTTCTGTTTTCATTTCACATTCGCGATGATGCGACTTCAAAATTAATGAAATTATTCTCCCAACGAGACAAGAAGCTTTCGAATGATGACAAGTTTGTAAGGAACGTGACAAGTGTGACCCACTTTGGAATGCGGTTACGTTTACGAAACAATTGCACCTCTGCTTAATGGATATTCTGTGTCGGTATTTCGTACGTAATCTTTTGAAACGTGTCATCAAAATTCGTAAAACAACTCGAATAAAAATAAAACGATACAAGTGGAAAAATTAAACTGAGGAATATTCAAATGTAGTAAACTCTGAACAAATACAATTATCATAAAGATTACGCTCTACTGCTTAACAAGACCGGAAGGATAAGCAAACGTGCGTTCGTTGTTGTTACCGGATATTAATCACGAGTTTTGGTAGAACGTAAAATTTATGAGCAGAACTTAATTATGATAATTTATATTTACATTACTTAATAATTACTTAATTAAATATAATATAATAATTACTTACTAAGTAACATAAATATATTACTTATTATATTATAATAGTAATAATATATATAATATAATAAGTTATATCTATATCATTATGATAATAATTTGTGAGCAGAAATTATTTTGATAATACTAATTAAATGTATTTTGCAGATGTTCACGGCCCAATGGAGACGTTCGTTTTACCACCGGGCATGTATCTGAGGCCAGAAGACGCAGGAAACCTGTACACAACGTTATCAGCAAATCCGAATGTATTTTTTCAACGAGCAACCCATCCTGGGATGATGTATTGATAATTCTGATATATCTTCAGATTAAAAGTCCGTGAATTCGATAAAAGAACTGCTTTCCGCGCTCTTATTGTTAGATTAGATAATCATAAAATGACGGACTTTGTTTTCTGCTCGCTTTTCTTACTATTGTAAATAACAATAATAATCGATCGAGATCTTTCTCATGATAGAGGCTACGTTCGATTATTTCGATAAGAAATCAAACTATAACAACCGGAGATGAAGAGAAATTATAATAAAGGTACGATCCATTTTTTTTATACGTCTCCTTTTTTCTTATTTATCGTTATACCTTCATTATTCAGAAATATCCACAAACAAGATCATAAATAGTGCCATCGATAATGGCTTGACGACGCATTTTAAAAATGTATGATTTAAGATCGATATGTTTGCTAGTAGCCGGAGAGAAAAAAGAGGTGATAAAACTACGTTGATAAAACTGTTGTTATTAATACTCTGCATTGTATTAAAAATCAATTTGCACGTCGTAATGTGCAAAAACGGTAACGACGAGAAATATTTGCAAAGTGTATTAAAGATATTTCTTCATATTATTCTTATCTATTAATGACTCATTTCTTTACCCTTATAATCTTTCGTTATTAATATTAGTAGAATTTAGTTTCAAGGTGTACGTCATAGTGTAGCATAGCGAGCAATAAATTTTGATTGGTGTGCTTAAATTGATTTAAAGATCAAGGACTTTAACGAGGTACGTAAAAATTTTCAGGTATTTATATTTTACAATACACGTACATTTTTTAATTAAATTGCAGAAACTCATTGTAAATGATGAAACGATTATTAACGCCCAAACATTGAGAACAATGTTTTACATTTCCAGTAATCTTTGTTTTCATATCTTTTAAGAGAAATGAGGCATGAAGTGCATATATTTATAGTAGAACTCCATTTATCTGAATCTGTCGAAGAACAAATCATATGGAACTAGAACCTTCATATAACAATTGACTGATTTTTTTCGCTAACTTTAATGAATCAGATTTATGATTGAAAAAATATATTTATCTATATATACATTTGTCCCCTTTTCTGCTTGCATTTGGAAATGAATTTGTTAGAGCTGTAAATAATTTCGAGATACCTGAACTTTTAACAAGAAATAATACGAGTTGTTTTACTTTTTAAAACATTAGTAATCAGTAATTTTGTCCAGTTTTTGTTCAATAATCGGTATTTAATTGCGGCTGTGTCTAATGAAAAAATGGATTTTTACCTTATTACGTACATTACACATTATGTATATTTACTATTCATAATATGCATACACAGCACACATATGATGAAAGATTGCTATGTTGACGTCACATGGTCAGTTTTAGTGGAGGGGAGATTGCTTACTTTACAGCTGTCAGTTGTATGGATCTTTGTACTTAAAATTATATTCATTCATTTTAATAGAAAAGTGATGTGATTTCTGTGAATACTTCTCTTTGAATACTCACTAACAATATTTGAATGTAAGTTTGAAATTTGAGGGGTTACCTAACCGATCACTGACATCTCGTATACTACTTTGTATAACCTAGAAAGCATGTTAGAAAACATTGCATAGTCACCGTAGTATAATCTGATTCCAGATGCTAACAAAGTTAAAGTAAAATTTTGTGTAACTCTTTCCCGACTTACATCGCATTATTATCCTAAAAATGGCTGATACATTGAAGTACCTTAGGTGAGTAAAAGTTGTATAACGTGTACTTCCTTCTTTATACACTTGTTTTTTTATTTGGTATCTTTTTAACTGCATACCGAACTTTATTCCTTATGTTTCCCTCTTTTGTTTTATATTTTGATTAATTTATTGCCCTCTGTGTACTTCATAATCGCAAATAATTTCAATAATGAACAATTACTTACGTGTTTCAGAATTTATTTTGTCACATGGAATGTGGCAACTAAATATCCAGAGCAAGATTTGCATGAACTTCTTGATATCAGTCGTACTAACGAGAAAAGAACATCACCAGATTTATACTTTGTTGGGTATGTACAATTCACGAAAATTTGTACATCATCTTTGAAATAATTGTATTTATAAATTATATTAGATTACAAGAAGTTAAAGCTCAACCGCAAAATATGGTGATGGACATGTTCTTTGAAGATCCATGGACTAAATCTTTCAGGTATTGACATAAACTTTGATCGTTCGTATAAATTGAATTGACTTGAATTGAATTTCTAAAGCTATTATGTTAAAAATAATATGTAAAGAAAAATGAAACGATACAAATTTTGCAGAGAAGTATTGAAGAATTATGACTATGTAAAAATACGTACACAACGGTTGCAGGGTCTTGTTTTAAATATCTTTTGTTTGAGAAAACACATCACGCATTTAAGATTGATAGAGACTCAATATACACGAACAGGATGTGGAGGCATGTGGGTAAGAAGAAATTACAATTCTATAGGATTTTCTTTTAATCTTTTCTTAATAAAAAAAAATATATTATTTCTAGGGAAATAAAGGTGCAGTTAGTATAAGACTAAATATGTATGGAATTAACATGTCTGTAGTAAATACACACTTAACACCACATGACCATTTATTGGCAGACAGAATTATGGATTACAATACAATACTCACAAGTCATAGTTTCAGTAATCCAGATACTTCAAAAATATTATTTCACGAGTCAGTAATTTTTTCCGAGTTGGTTTAATTTAATCGATAAATTTAAAATAAACGCCATTTTTCTGTATACAGTTATGTATTTTGGATCGGTGACTTAAATTTTCGATTACACGGAGAGGATTTAAATGCCACAGAGATAGACATGTTAGTTAGGAAAAATGAGCTAAAGCCCTTGTTAGCTAGAGACCAATTGAAGATGGTGATGGAAAAGGGTGAAGCTTTTTCTGAATTGAATGAAAATCCTATTACATTTCCTCCTACTTATAAATATGAATTTGCATCTCAAGAATTTGATCTCAAGTAAGATAAGTTTGTATATTCGCAACTTTGTATTTTCTTTTAACTAAAAATTTTCCAATTAGGCGTCGACCATCATGGACTGACAGAATTTTGTACAGAGTAAATGCTGATATTTATGACGATATTAGATTGAATGCTATTCAACGTAATTATAAAAGTCATTCCAATTATATACAATCAGACCATAAACCTGTTACAGGAGAGTTCGATATTATTGTAAGATTTGCTCTGTGCAGCGCAATGAATGATCCATTGTTTTATTATAAAAATTTACACTATATTTACAGATAAGGCCACACGTGGAAGATCATGGTGTAGAATTCCAACCTGTATCATCATGGTTTATAGATGAAGAAAATTCAGTATCGTACAAATTATTGGGAGATGCGAGACCAGCTAGCGGCGACTGGGTAGGACTTTTTCACAATGAATTTTCCAGTCTAGATGAATACATCGTTTATGAATATGTAGGTCGAGGTAAGAAGTCAGTTTATCATAATTCTTTAAATACATTAATTGATTTTTGTTCTATATACATATATCACAGTTATCTTGGTGAATTTTTGACGAAAATTTATGTTAGGTAAATCGTCTTCAGTTACTTTTGAGCCTCATTCGATCACCGAACGAATTTACTTTAGCGATACGGCTCTTCGAACACCAGGAATGTATCGCTTGATATATGTTGCTCAACGAGGAAATCTTGTTGGAATTTTAGGCATTAGCCCACCATTTCCAGGGCATCATAGACCTACTTGATAAATTAATTTCTTTCACATAATCGGAATAGTCAGTAACACGTGGTTAACTTTTGAACTCGATATATGTTTTAGTACAATATGCTAAAACACAAATAATTTTTGCACCAACAAGAACCACAAAGGGTTTAGACACACCCAACAATTTTATATTGTGTACGTTGTATTGTCACGTAGCATATAAATTTAAATTAAATTTTCCTGAAATTTCGAGCGAAAGGGATAAAATAAGAAGAGATTAGGTATTGTATTATTCGGCAAATAATGAATTATTTTATGAATTAATTCCATCTGAGCAATTTAAAGACAAATAATTTTATGGAAAACTATATTTTTATAATTCTTATAATGAAATCTAGCTTTTATTTTGCCAATTCAATGTAAAATGTTCTATACAATTTTGATATTTGCTGAATAATACAATAACGATAATTGGGGATAAATGTATGTACATACATCTACATAGATATGAAATGATACTCTCAAAATGATGTAGCGTAATTTATACGACACTCTGATTTTCTGATTAATGTCTAAAAGTTACTTTCAGTACCTGGTTTTGCTGTCGGGTTATTACCCGATAAGGCATTAGTATGTAATCGTCTGACGCTTCAGAGCTTATAACGAGTGTGCTACTATTATTTTTGCGCACCTAATGTACGAACAAACATAGATAATTATCAATTTTTATTAGCTTAATAGGAATCCTTTTGGTTCGATTGGCATAGTCTAATAATAGGTTTGGTTGTACAAATCTATACTATTTTATTTTTATATAGCATAGTAGAAACGCAAAAATAGAGCGAACAAATGTATAATGTAGTTTCGGGAGGGATACAAATAAAAATATTTTTTACTCGTGTCAACAAGTTTTTGAAGTACCATTCATCGCCTTTTTGTTTGAACAGATATATATGCGTATTTAAATATGAATACAACATTTATTGCAAGAATGCGTTTAATTTTACATAAATAATTGAAAAATTTTACAATAAATAATACATTGCATTTCTAACGCTAAAATTACAAAATATAAAATGTAACATTATCGCTCACATTTCGTAATTAATTTATTACTAACACAAGCAACTAATTCTTGATTATTTTAAAATATAAAAGTGATCATTAAGATAGCTAGAAATTGGATTTCACAGAATAATTTAATGGTATCGTATTTTCTAGGCTTGTGAAATTTTATGTAAGTGATAAATAGACAAATAATGAAACTTAGCGATGTGCTTACAAATATTATATATATATATATATATATATATCATTAGAAATACATTAATGCTGAATATACAAGATTCAATTCGATCTAAGGTCATAATAGAATTTATTCGGTTTCTTATTGTTATGCAATCGGTATACAAATATCACAATTCACATATTTCAATATGTCATTGTAAAACGAGTTACAGACAGTTTTTACATAATCAAGACAAGTTTCTAAGAATTATACCACTATTATCAGGAAATGCAAATATAACGTGTGTGTTCAGTCACTTTGAATATAATTATAAATTCAAGAATCGAATGATCTGTTGTTAAATTCATGAAATGTATTTTAAACGTAGAAAATTGTTCATGCTTTAAGTCTTTTTCTTAGAATGCAAAAATATTCACAAGGAGCATGAAAGATCAAGAATAAAAAATGAGGGAAGGAGAAATAATTTGAAAATGAAATGTAAACACACACATAAACTCTGAAGATTTCGTTCATATAAAGTTATCCTGGTGCAGCTGGTAATTAAATTAATTTTAAATAAATTATAAGTCACACTTTACGCGAAATTAGAATGATATGAAAAATAAATCTGGTGAGATATGCTACATGTTGGATATCGTTTCGTTTCACACGCGCGCAATAAATAATTTAATAAGTCGTGCATAAAATAAATTTATCAATGTCATCAAATTTCTCATATTCGATCAATTCGATGCTTTATAAATAAGTCGTAAAGGAAAAAAAAAAAAGAATTGTACATTTCGTCGAGGAACTTTAAAACATCTTTCGGCAGTTGATTTCACAATCTCTTCATGAAATGCTGAACGAATTCGAGAAACGATCAGAAAAAATAGATTCTATTTTGCATAGATAAAATCGTCGTTTATCTGGGCAGAGTGTCGCCGTTCATCGTTGGAAGTAGATACAGTTCCACGCTTTCGTCTTCCACGTCTGCTGCTCCGTTGATACCACGAAGCTGTTGTATCTTGTGCCACACAAAGTCTCTCGGTGGCCTTCGCAGAACGAACAAAGCAAAAATAAGGACACCTTGAAGAGCGTTTATAAAGTCGACGGAGGACCAGTCGAACGAATCTCCGTTGACGGACCAGGATATCAGTTCCATCATCCAGTTGAAGCCCATCAAAAAGAAGATGACCATGCAAACGATCGCGGTTCGCATGAGACGTCGAAGGTACTTTCGATCGAGCCGATCCGATTCCTGATTTCTCGCGAGACGCCTCAAGTCGAGATTCCTTTGATATTTGGTCAATTTGACGAAAGTCAAAGCGAAAAGGAATATATTCCCAAGGAGAAGCAGTCCGACTGGTATGTAAAAGTACGGTACCGCTTTATCCTCCGCTGTAAATTCAAATTGTAATAACGATACGTAGGGTGTAAGTAAGAGTAACAGTAGCAGCCGGTCAAGTATAAAAATATTCAAGCAAAGTGGAAACAATTAACCGCGATATTGTTACGTTGACAAATTGTCACGTTATATTTTGTAACGTGAGTTTCGTTCAACTTACATTTGAAGGAGCAACTTTCCTTGCCGAGGTAGTTTAGTTTCACGTAAGTCGCAGGTATTATCGGGCCGAGGTCCATAATCATCGAGACTAGGATAAGTATCACCGAGGGACCCCAGCACCATAAAGAGTACCAAAAGAACAAGGTTCTTGGTTTCATCCTTTTGTACGTTTCCCGATCCACGTAGACGCGCACCAATGACCACATTTCGATGCACATGGCATTCAGCCAGAAGAAGCCCGCAACAAAGGAGAACTGGACGACGAACGCTGAGAAAACCAATTGCTTTTTAATTAATTGTTCGTTCAAGATCCAGCGCCGGCCTTTCACTCCGAAAGAATCACACACATCGTTACATCAAACTTTGCTTTTATATCCCGTGAATCGTGCTGTCTATGGTAACACGCACGTGTAATAAAATTCAGTGGAATTTATCTAAACCTGCGTTGAAGACTTTTGAGGATTTCTTTCTTACGTAATTTGCCAAATGTAATGAGAGATTTCACGTGTTCAATCGGCAAACTGTGTTAAATATTTGTGAGTAATACTTCGTAACATAGTCCAACGAAGTTCGACTGTACCACTTGCTTTGAACAAAGATTTTCTTTCGTGCGGCATAACGTTGTTTGTGATGTTTTTCTGTTTTTTTTTTTTCTTATCAGATTTCGTGTTCCACTTTACCTATGTTGGTGCAAGCTTGGTCCGACAGATCTATGCTCCACAATTGCGTGATTGCTAACAACGTGAAAGCAACGCCTAAGCATCCGCAGTAACGGCACAATGCTCTTCCGAGAATGTCTCGCAACTTGGGCGTGATGGAGTACGCCACGATGGTGAGAATTAAAAACGGCACTGATATTAAAAGGCCACAGGCGTAGATCGTAATTCGGGAATCCGCGATGATTATCACGCGATCTGGAACAATTTCGTTGGTGTCAGCTTGATAAATCGACGCGCACAATTGACTCGTCTAAAAATAGTTTACCTTCAGGAAAACACA
Organism: Melipona beecheii; assembly: GCA_032399605.1. Taxonomy (NCBI): domain Eukaryota; kingdom Metazoa; phylum Arthropoda; class Insecta; order Hymenoptera; family Apidae; genus Melipona; species Melipona beecheii. The sequence continues at coordinate 890,408 of JAUCMO010000243.1, read as the reverse complement.
CAAAAGTTGTAAGTCCCAGATCTGGCACGATTTCTACACAGTAATCGACTCCAGGTTGCAATATTTTTGGATCATGATCGAGCGCGTATATAGAACCGTTTGTTAATAAATAATAATTGATCTCTTTCTTATCATCGTACGGATCTAAAATATACCTTAAAAAAAAGATCTAACTTAATCTAAATATCTAGACAAATGCAAGATTGTTCTGCTTTCATTTTGGATATCCTAGTATTTTTATTAGTACATAACTTTTTTCGAATAAATCATATAGGTTGAAAGTAATTATACTTTACGTACTAATGCACTTTGGATTTGAATTAATTATCGTTGTGTCCCAATAACAAACTTTTTGAACGTCTTTTATAATTTAAATGTTGAAAGTGCAAATCGAGTCGGAAGAATGGGCAATGCGTTTTCCTAAAGGAATTGTGCGCAATATGATGCAAATTGTGCACAAGTGCATTGTCAGGAACGCAATGCAACGAATACTTTGTACCAAATGGAATTAAGATAATTTGAAATTCATTGTGATCAATATTTGCATCCGCATTAAAAATTCTCAGGCCGACACTTATCCTTGAATGCGAAATACGTATACGCGTACGGAGTACACATACGATAGATACGACGATAAGATGAAATTGTTTCTCTACAGTTTTTATACTGAAAAAAAGTCATGTACGATTTTTTTTTTTTATCTCTTTTTGCCCCGTTCATTCATTATGTCAAAGGTAAATTTTATTTAAGATTAAAAATGATAAATGTCAATATACTGGAAGCTTAAACATTGCATACTCACCTCTTGTATTTACAAGGATCTCCAACAACCACAACAAACAAACTTCGAGCCGCACCGGGAACTTCGTAACCAGATGCATTAAAGTCGTAGAACATGGGGGAGAAATTTCCGGTCGTAAAAGAATTTGGAACGCAAATCGCATCGGTGCCATTTTTCACGAAAACCTCACCCAACGGACAACATTTGCCAACCACAGGTAAATTCTTGTACCTCTCGTCTATTACTGTCTCGTTTTCCTGTAAAATAAGATCGTCGAAGGATGATCACACGTATATCTGGAAAATTTATTCACTTATCTGAATGATCGAAAAATTTATCTTATCGAACTGAAAGAATTCATAATCATGTTTCTTACATGTTTTTTTTTTTTTTTCACTAAAACTTCTAATGAATTTCTAATGAATAAAAATCAACTAACAATTTCTACATTTATTTACGAAGTCAGAGTTGTCATTTATAATCGTCTGTCTGACAATAATCAAATATGGAGAGAAGATTTCTTTCGCGGAAAGATACGCTGTATTGTATTTTCAATATTTCAAAGATGGATATAGATAGAACGAAAAGAGCTAAAAATAACTAACAGTTATACGGACGTACAGTTATCTATATTTATCGTCCATACATCAATTTGCTGTGCTTTGTAAAAGTGATTTGGTAATTTATAATTGGACGAACATTCTATGTTTCTCGAGATACTGTTGATTGTTATCAACCTTGAATTTAGTCTTTATAAATCGAAATCTGATTAAACTACATTTTAGACTTGCTTAAGCCTGAGCATTATTTCAGTTTTATTAATGTGCCTGTACGTACCAAAGGAATGGGTATAATCCGTGTTTCACTGTCCATACGCGCGCCGCCAATCGCCAGTTCACAGAGAAGAATTTGCAACAGCACTAGACACTTTTTCGAAATCCCATACATGTTGTTCCTTTTGGTTCTATTTACGAAGCTACCATAAAAATTGTTACTGCCGAAACACTTATCTTCGACGCAGGTATTCTTGGTTATTGCCACTTGATGTCACTTCGTTACAATGATCTTCTTCAAAGATACAACGTATTTCCTATCGGTCCTTCTTCGTTAATGAAAACACATTCGTAAAGTGGTGGAAACCTCGCGCGTAGCCGTAGAGAAATGAAAAATACATTTGAATGTTCCATTCGCCGGTGACATTTTGTCTCCTGCAGTTTGTTCTTTAACTTAACAATAGTCTAGACTATGATTCACACATATAATTCTCGTACGAGGTATTACTTTAGGTAAACGTTCTTCGATCTTGTTCGTAATCTAATGCAATTAATTCGATCCCTTCACGAGACGATTTCGTTTTGCAATGTACAAACTGAAACTCGAAATGTTCATCAACTTGTTGAGACCTAATAAACTGACGTAATAAACTTCCGCACTCTATCGGCTTACAGCTTCTCCTTCGATTATGTTCTTGCTATCGAAGATAATGGCACTGTGAGCTGGTTCGAGTATCAACTTTGATAACACAATTTTTCCTCGTAGGTATACAGGTATAGATCTGCTATGTTCCAAGAATTAGTAGCAAAGTAAGATCGTTCCTGAATTAAAAAATATTCGTCTTCTGTGTACGCGATATTGTGGCTTTTCAAAAAGGACCTAAAACAAGCAACGATTGATCAGTGTTCCCAATGGCAACGTTTTCAGAAAGTATTTTTCGTCGCGGAATGATTTACGGCTGGATTTTCCGTCGTTTCTACATTCTCAGTTACACGCTAACATATTTCAAGTTAATGATTATGGCTGAAAGTAACCGGATAATTAAATAATAAAAATCCAGAGATTAATATCAAACTTGGTAGAAAGATGCTAAATCATCAGCTGGATTGAGGCCGTTGATCCAATAACTCCCGCTATTTCGACGATGAAAGTAACCGGATCTTTGAATCGAGTATCGTTTCACGCGCTTTCATTCAAGAAACGTGTAACGTTTTTATTAAGCACATCAATTTTAAAACTGTACGAAGTCTAAGGTGCACGAGGCAATATTGTTATACCTGTTTTCTCAATTTGTGATCAAATCAGTCGCCGAAATACAGAGCGGAAGTAATTCGTGGTAGGTGCTATCTTGCGGCTTGAAATTACGCTTAGGCTTAAGTCACTGTTAAAATTATCACCGGTCGGTGCTTTTTTTAAGGAAAGTCGCTTCTAATTTCACAAATAGAATAAGAAAGTTTCACGAACTCGACAGGTCGAAAGCGAGAATGAACATTTCCAACTGACGAGTTTATGCTTGTTTGATCGCTAATCGTTGAAAATACGTGGGAAGCACCGGATCACGTAACAGAGAGTATTGAATCCTGTTGGAATTCACGTGGTTCACCCATCGATGTCTGGAAGCACACTGGCCGTATTTCTCGAGGCACGAGGCCTTTATTTATCAGTGCACGATTACTCGGCACGGTGCATCCTCGAAGATCGAAGAGTAGACAGTCGAATTCGCGAAAACAGCACTACGAAACAAGTTTGAATTGAAATTGAATTATCGAATGTTCTTTCAGTATCTATCAGTCGTCATTTTCTTTTTTTTTTTTTATTCTTCGTGCCACTTCTATTTTACGGGAGTGCAGAAATTTCTTTTCGAGAGACGAAATTTTTATTTCTGTCTTTTCCTTTAAAGAACTTGTTTATTTTAATGAAAATAAAGCGGATACTGTATCTCCATTTTTTTGGACAGATGGTCTCTCGCTATACAAGTGAGATAATGCGTACTTACTGTGCAAATAAATGATTAAATTTTTAGAGTGATTTCTACCGAAATCGTCTATTTAATTTAGTTATTTTTCTGCACGCTATCGTTGTATTACAATATTACCAGCTATTACGATTTTTTTTTATCATCTTTTCTAATCACAGTTGAAACTTTTTTATTCAAAGTTACACACAGGAAATACCGGACGATAATCAAAGGAAAAAATCGATCGAAATTGATAAGTCAAGGCAGCAGTATCTCCGTTACATTACAATTTAAAAACTCCATTCCCCAAAGCAAACATACTATTATCCTATTTTCAAAGAGCAAAGCAAACTCGTGCCCGGCGTGAATAAAACTTATATAAAAAAAAAATGTTGAGTTGTTCACGAATTTCTTCTTCGTATTTTCGCGAACTGAAGTGTATGCTAAAGTAGTGAAATTTAAATGAACGTGGCGGACAGTAAATCGAAATGAAAACTGTTGTTTGGAACAGCATTTTTTCCCTTTGTTCATTGTTGGCCGAAATTTCGCGGAACGTAAGGAAATATGCGAGGCGGATCATCCGCGAAATTCAATGAATTCGCGATATCCGTCAACCGCCCTGTCTACGTTTATTGAGAATACCTCGGAATGATATCGGGATATGTGACGTAATATCAAGGAAATTTTTCTATTATCGCCGATGAGATGACGTAGGCGTGTGAGTTACAATCAGTTGCAAATATAGTGGCTTGTCACGGAGGAACTCCAATTTTGAACTTCGTTACAAATACCATTCCGCGAAATGCAAGTTTCGCGGCTTCTGCGAATTCGTCGTGTACGCGATACGTGGCAGCTTGCAGAATCGGGGGATGTAGCTGTAAATTAAATCGATCTATTTGCACAGTAATAGGAAAGTACGCGTCACCTTTCACGAATATCATATTTCGTCGGTACTTTGGTGAGAATATTTATTTGCAGTGTACAACATTTTTATTTTTATCTGTATGATCAGTCACATAATTCATATCGTGCAAATCTTTTTTCTCTGCGTAATTTCCTTAGATTTCCTCCTTAGATCAGTTTGTATTGTTGATCATAATTTCAACATAAAGACACTATGAAGACCCAACCAGAAGGAAACACGATCACGATCTAATCTTTAAAGTTACAGAGATAAATTTAGAGAGAGAAACCGAGATCGATTAGAACTGACTTGAGAAGATCAAAAATTCACAAGTTTACTTTCTCCATTTTAATGGGCATTCATTAATTCTATTAATTAGTTGCCTATTTACGAACGTTAAAAAAAATCACACGTATTAAATGCACATAAATTTAATATAAGTTGCAGGAATTACAATATGATACAATCATTACAATATATATGTAGCCTGCAAGTTATCTTGTAGCAGATAAATTATACAAACAAACATTATCGTTTTTAGACGATAATAAATTTTTTCCTTTCCTTGTATCTCTGTTTTAGGATGCCTTTGAAAAAATACGCGAAACAAGTTTAACTTCACAAATCGACTCGTACCGTGCATGTAAGTACATATACGTAAGAATATGAAATCTTTGAAGAGCGACATACAATGTCAAGCATGTACGATTCAAGAACACTGAATGACTTTTAACTTTTTACAGTTATTGTCCGACCATCATTGTAGACGAGGAGCGTCGAGTAATGCAAATTAAATTCCTACACAAGTATACACGCGCGATTCGTCGCGATTTTATATACACATATAATATTTCCTTGAAAACAATTTCTGACGTCAACGTGAGTGTTGAGGAGAAAGTCGAACACATACACGCACATCGTTACAGTGATAAAACAGATTTTGCACGAGGAACAGGTTTTTACGGAACTGTAAAATGAAAAGGAAATAACATTGACTAACGTCGTATTTATAAATTACGCTCGGACGAGATATGTATGAAATTGGAAGTGAAAGATACTTTCGACCACAGACACGTGCGAGCCATTGGCTACCGAAAAAGATTCTCCAGTCTAAAAATAAACACCAGTCACTAGCATCCATCTTTTATTAACTGTGTGATAATATCGATTCGTGGTATAAAAATAGTTTCGAGAATAGTTTTGTGAAATCACACCGAACGTCGTGTAGTTCGGAGAAGGAATAGTGCGGCTGAAAGTCAAATTTTCGCGCGCATATATTCCCGCCAATTTCGCAACATTCCAGTCGACTTGACTGGGCAGTTGAACCGTTGGCTTCGGAACGTTGAGCTTCTGCGAAGTCGAATGGAATTCAAATTTAGCGATTGACGCAACGATCAGTGAGCAGTTCATTGGTTTATGTTATGCTAGAATCAATAGGATCGGGCGAAAGAATGAAATGAGCCAAAGAAAATATGATGACGTATTGAAATGTGTAAGCGTGCCAAATTTGGAAGAGGGTTTTACCAGACCACCTGTAGCGATATAAGGAACTTCAGATACACGTGAGAACTTCTTAATAATAATATAGTTTTATCAATTAACTGTTGATTATGGTTCTGAAATTTAAATACACTATTTATTTTATGTTTGAACTAGGTTTCGATAATGTAATGATTTTGGAATAATTTTATAACAAATCGGTAACGATAAATGTTCTCAATGAGCCGAAATTATTTACCCGCATTTTTCTAATTTCCTGTATTTCTACTTATCGCAAAAAAAGCAAATCATAACCTGTGAAGTGAGGAAAGATATCGTGTATAAGTACATGTGTAAGTACAAATATTTTTCTTTATTGGATATCATTTTCAAGATGTTCTATTTGCTACATTTATTTATAAGACTGTTTAATGGTTGTTATTAAAATGCTACAAGTTCGCAAAATACATCGATAAACTTAACTACAGCCTAGGTATCGCATTAGCTCGTATCCGTCTTTCAACAAGTTTACAAATATTGGAACGAGTTAAGTACAAGTAAACATTTTAACTTGTCAGTTAAGAACATATTATTTTCGTCAAATGATCGAGAAGAATTACATTTTTAACTTTAATTAAAATAGATGTAACCGATAACGAAGAATCACTGTGCTCTCTAGCAACAAATGGCGTGAATCTCAAGCTTCATCCAGCCGATAACACAGATTTCTATCTGTAAAATTAGACTTATTGTAACAAAAACTATATCAAAGTTATGATCTCGAATCTTTTACATTTATTTTTTTATATCTTGTTCAGTTTATATTATTATTTGTTTCTGAACAGATGACATTTGTATCGAAGATACAATATATAATTATGAATTCACGTAAATATATGTCGTGAATATGTGCTATTTGCTGTTTACACAATTTTATTATTTCAAAATTTTACAACGTATTTATTTAATTTTACAACGAATTGCAAAATTAGTTACTAGAAAGTAAACATGCACAAGTAAACATTCAATCACGTGAAATTGATTTCTACGTTGAAACTTGAGACCTAAGCCATTCGACAAATTTGCTACTGTATTCTAACTTTTTAACAGAACTCAGCTAAAACTTATCATAAGCATATACGCAAGAAACAAGGGAAACAATCGGGTTCAATCGTTGTCATTTCAAGTCTCTGTATCCAGTGATCAAAATCCACTTTCGCGATATTTCGTCAAATGAACACTCCCTCGGATCATCTGACGGAAGCCATTCATGTGATGCTGTTGTCACCAACAGCAATAACGCTCGAGAGAAGGTAGAGACATTGATTTTCTTTTTCGAACGAAAGTACAATCTATCCACTAATGAAGTTTGAAAATACTTTTAGATAAACGATCCGCTAGAAAAATGTAATATTTCATCGTACAAAACGTTCAACTATTGATCGTACGCGACGAAATAGAATAGAACACGGGCCGGTCGTCTCAACCACCGAGTAGAAAGGGACGATTAGGAAATGGCGGAGAAGGCGCGTTTTCCCCGAATCGAAGGTTCATGGAGGCCGCATTCTTCCGCTTTATCTGCCGATGCACGGTGTTCCTGCTACGTCGCGTCGTGGACAAAATTGTCGCGAGTCTCGCGTGCGTTCACGGTCAGTGACGTCTACCTTCTATGTATTCTCCTTCGTCTCGTCCTGGACGAGGTCCATCACGTGACCTTGCTGGTGTACCTCCTGTTTGCCTCAAGTCGCGAACAAATATCCGAGGAACACTGAAGTTCACTCGACAAAAACAGCTCGTAGTTTTCTAGTTTTTCGTGACTCGTGAACGTACTTCCTCGGTCAAGTTGAATAAGATCGTTGAACATCAGCACGCCGAAATTGCAAATCGTTAGGCCATTATTCACACTGCGATGCAACACTGCCGAGTCAATAGTACTTCCATTTGGAAGGATTTCTTTTATGATTACGTCCTTAGACGCGCAGACTCCTCTTCGTAACATTGTATGTCGATAGTTCTTCAACAGAGTGAGGTCTTGGCATTGTGAATTCCATTGTGTACCTTTTTTCAAACACAAAAGTATATGTATATATATATATATATATATATATATATATATATATACAGGGTGTCTCAGTATTTTGCTAAAATATCAATATGACATCTTGTATTTGTTACTAAGAATACGAGACAGTGATAAAGAGATAAATTGTTTGAATCTGTGGAACGTATTGTGAATGGCTTTCTACCATGATCTTTCGTAACTATTCTTGTAGTTTTTCTTTTGTTATAGTTGTAGTACTTAAAAAACAAATTCATTGATCTTACCAATCATGTCAATCGGATCATTAATTTATGTATGTTAACATGTATTCAAAATGATTGATGAAAATTTTCATTATGAAAAGTTCATTTATCAAGATTATGAAGATTACTATTCGAGTCAAGTATTACTATTCAAAGCACAGTGTCAATTAAAAAAAAAAAACAAACATTAATGCTTTTTGTACATTGCATTACTTTATGACCACCGAAGTAACATATTCAATAACAAATGTGAACATGTTTTTATGTTGGATACAATCTTTGACTAGTATTTATTCCTTACTTAGAGGCATTATTCCCGAAATGTACAGCAGTTTCGATACGAATTGAGTTGGATTTCAAATTAAATGATCAGATCGGCACGGTTAATGACACGGTTAATGACATGTTTTCCTAAGCTCTGCTACTATGTACGGAAAGTATAAAGTTTAAAGTATAAAGTTTAAAACTACGAGAATAGAAAGTTTCGAAGGAGTCAAACAGTTAATCTATATATCACTTTTTCGTATCATTAGTAATAGATATCGCAATGTAACAGAGGACACTTCGTAAAAAATCGTGAACCAAAAAAATTTCTTATCTATAATAAAAAATTTTTAATTTTTTTCACGTAAACATTCTTGAAACCACAATGATTTTAAAAATCGTATTTTAATTTGATATAGAACAGTGAAAATATCTTCAATCACATTGAAGTTCAGAATCATAGAAATAAAAGATCAACAAAGGTAGAGATACGTTCGCGTATCGTCGTTTCGCGTCTGCGAAACCACGGTTGAATAATTTTCAGTGGAATTGTCAGGAATATTACATGAAATTAAAATCATGGAAAACAATTGGTGCATGGCGATGCGAAGGGAGCAATATGAAAAGGATGGAACCTTGCGAATGGAAGGGCGGAAGTGCAAACGGGGCTTAATGCAGCATCAGCATCCGACACGGTGTACTGCGCCGCGAATCTGTCTCTCTCCCTCTATTAAGTCGCCTCCCCTCTTTTAATAAAAATATTTCTCTCTCTCTGTCACACCGCTTCCCCACTTGATGCGTGGTTCTCTCTCTCTCTCTCTCTCTCTCTCTATCCCGCAAATGCTCTCCGGGATATAGGGTGAGTACGATTTCGGCCCCCTTCGTGGAGCCACTTAACGAGGAGGTGCTCGTTTATCGAAAACTAGTTCCTCGTCGGGGACACGGGTAAATCTCTCGTTCAGAAAATACCGACGCTCCGCTTTTTATATCCTTTCTCTCTCTCTCTCTCTCTCTCCCCCTCTTTCTCTCTCTCCCTCTCTCTCTCTCATTCTCTCTCTTTTCTCGTCTCTTCTTTTTGTGCTACAACCGCCAAGTTTCGAACCCAGTAAAAAAAATTGGGAATGACAACAACGCGTGACTCTCCGTACATACATAATCGACAAAAGAGTTTAACGCTCGAATCAGTCGGCCACGACCTTGTGCTAATTTGTCACTTGCCGATTGCAGATGGAAATATCGCGAGCGCGGCTGATTATCGGATATTAAATGGAATATTAAACGACAGAATTGTCGATAACGCGACAGTCTTAATCGACAACATTTTTCCCCCTCTCGTTTTTCATAAACGGTAAAATCATTGATACCATTGTAATCGAAGTTACCTTCAGTACACTCTGTATACCCGTATATACACACCACACATACACACACACATACACACAGTTATCCCATTCTCTTCCTCTGCGTTTGTCCTCGTTCGTCGTTCGCCTTCGGTCTCTCTCCATGGTCGGTGCTCCGGTCGCGAGCTGGCTATCTCGGAGTAAGGGGTAAGAACGCTCTAGTGCCGGCGCCGTGTCTCCTGTCGCCCTGTATTAGACTCGAATCGCTGCTTAATTTATCTATATTAATAACACAAGTCAATTTCTCTGACTCTGTGTGAAATTAAATATAAAATGAGTTGACAGTAATCTCATTTATATCACAGTCGTAGTTACAACTCTATAAGTTGATATCGCGGAGCTTGCGTAAGACAATGTGGCTATTAATATCTCAGGAAAAAAGTTATTGAGAAACATTTTGGAATGTGTGCGCGGTATACACGTACGTGGTTTTCGAGCAAGGAAATCGAGTCACGAATGTAAGCGCGATTCGTCGTTGAATAAATAAGTACATATTGTAATTTCTGAGCGGTCGATCGATCGAATATCAAAAACTGTCTGGGGGCGCGAAGAATTTGGAAGATCGAACGAATCGTCGAAAACGTGAAAGCACACATTTAACTTTATAAATAACCTGCAACGCGATTATCTACATATATATATATGTATACGTTTATATATATATATACGTTTGCAAAGCGTACAATTATAATGTCTATCCCGAACGTTGGAATTATTGAAAACATTTCGATATGAAATTTCACTCGTCGTTAGAGATTATCTGGAATCTAAGTGAACCGACGTATGGCACCAAAAAAAAAAAAAAAAAAAAAAAAAAAGAAGAGAACAAAATAAAAATGTTGAATTTGATTGCCAACTTGTAGATTATTGCGACGTTATTTTTAACTCGATGTCACCCAACTTCGTATTAAATGAAACTTTGCTGTTTCTTTGCGGAGTGTTTTATCCAAATTTAAAATTTAAATCAGTTTTGCCTACGCCAAACTAACTGACATAGACAAAAATAGCCAGCATTAGAGATATAAGATCTATCGCGCCGTTCAAAGATAGTTCAAGGATAAATTGTTTTCGTCGAATCCCCGGCAATTTTCGTAATTTTCACGTTTTCAGGACTCGAGATATCGAAAAATTTCGACAGCTAGAAATACATAAAGAAAAAAAATTGTAAAGAGAAGTGCAAGTGAAGAGAATAATTGCTTTGCAGGTGAGAGAATGCAGAAGGTTGGAACGGGGAGAGTAAGGAAGAGTAAGGAAGAGGGCATCGCGGATAGGTCCGGTACTGGCTGGCGATTCCTCGGAGCGGGGGCGACGGCGACGAAGTGGAAGGCAACGAGGAGGCACCACCGACAGTAGCTCCCAGACAGTGACTCCGCGCGTAACGGCACGTAACTGGTGAACAGATCCTTCGAGAGAGTGTGTGTTATGTCACTGTGATGACAATTGTCCCGACGATCGGCATCTCGTTCGTCGACGATTCGCGCGTGATCAAGGACGAACGTTTCGACGGTGGCAACTCGGGAGCGGAAATTCCGTGAAAAAAAAAAAAAAAAAAAACGAAAGAGAACGAGCGTTTGCTTTGCTGGGGACGGACCTTGAACGCGCGAACAACACTGAATTTGGGACAGTGGAAAGGATTAAAGAATTTCGAGGAGAGAGATTTAGGGTGCGACAAGGTCGGTGCAACCACCGTGTAAGCAGCGCCGGTGATGGTGAGAGAGAGGGAGAGGAAGAGGCAGAGAGAGAGAAGCGAATAGTTGGAGAGAAGCTCGATGGGTCGAACATACTCAGTGCTGCCAGCCGTAAGCTCGACGGAGTCGACGCCGCAAGCTCGATGCAAATCGACGTTGTAGATACCTCGATGAAAATCGACGAGCTCGCTGATCCTCCGCTGCTCTCGCTCGCCGGGTTCGATAGCCGAGTGAACGTCGACGACCTCCGATATCGGTGATCCGCGACACCGATTCCGCGCCGACCGAGTCGTGTTTTCATCTTCTAGCGAGCACCCGGCGAAAACGTAAACGCGTGAGTATCACGATTTGGTTAGGTCGCTTGGCTGTCGCGGGACGCAGAGGGAGAAGGAATCGAATTAACCGGTCAAACGCCGTTCTTCCGTTCCGGGAAGAGAAAAGCGTGGCCTATGTGTCCGGTGCGTCTAACTCGCGGAAGCGCTGGGTCAACAATGTCAATGCCCTTAAGATCGATCGTTGCTTGCTTGAAACCGACTTGTTTGCTAATGGACGGTGAGAAATTGACTTCAGGGTGAACTGTTCGAACTTGGCGCGGGGGGGAGGGGGGGGACAGGGTGAGTTCGAGCCACTCACGGTTCGATCAACTCGGTCGATGGAGCTGTACAAGGAGTCGTACGGTACAAGGAGTACGTTCAAACTAGGATGTGATTGCAATTAAGAAGACTGTTCTCTTGCCAGCCGTAAGCTCGATATCAGGAATCTCGATGTACGGAGAGTGTTTCAAGTCTTTTTAGACAGAAGAGGCGTTTTCGGCCAATCTCCGAAAGGCTACTTGGAGAGGGAGGAACGGTTGACCGCTGGAAGAAGTCGTCTCGGTGGACGGGTGGCAGAGTAATAACCGCTCGTTGGATGGAGTGATGAGCGGGGCCCCTGCACGGGGCACAACGCCCCGTCGTCAAAGACGTCATCATCATCACCATCACCACCATCACCACCATCAGAAGCATCAGAGGCAGGTTCGTGAAGAGCGGAGCAGCGCCTCGTCCGAGGAGCCGGAGGAGAAACGACCGAAAGTGAATCCGATATTTCTCTGGGCCTCGCAGCGCGAGCAAAGGATCGTCGAGGTGAGATGCGAGGACTACGACAAGAGGAACCGCATCAAATTGACGAAGACGGCGCAGGGATGGCGTTCGATACCGAGGACCGCGTCCAACATGTACTCGACTGGGTTGGCGGTGATCTCGCAGAAGGCGAACAGCGCGAACTCTTCGAATTCGTCGGACACGGGCGAAGAAAAAGAGAGCCACGCGACGCTCCACCTTCGACGAAGCATCGCCACGAAAGAGCTGGCAAACGGACGGACCAACGGCCTGGTCTGCCGCAGAGGCGACGTTGGGAGAAAGAGAGGTTACGATGAGGAGATAATTGGTAGGAAGAGCAAGCATCGACAACAACGAGACTACGGTTTCCCTCTGGACGAAATGCGAAACAACGCGAAGATCAAGGTAGCTTGGAGCTACGAGGGACGACGGAGAGTGCCATGTTCCGACGACGACGACGACGACGGCGGCGAGGACGACGACGAGGGTAATGACGAGGACAACGACGAGGAGGAGGAGGAAGAGGAGGAGCAGGAAGAGGAAGAGGAAGAGGAGGAGGAGGAAGATGAGGAGGAGGAAGAGGACGACGACGATGACGAGGAAGAAGAGGACGACGACGACGACGACGACGACGACGACGACAACGACGAGGACGAGGAAGCCGCGAACGAAAACGAGATAAAGGAGGGAAACAAGAGGTTCGAGAAGAAAGAAGCGTCGAGCTGCAACAACGGAAGGTTGCACTACAATCTCGAAAGGCTGCAGAAAGACAAGCTGTTCCAACCGCGAGTAGTACTGGAACAGCTACGCTTTTCTCAATTGCCCGAGGGCGTTCATCAGAGCGGCGTCCTTCAGACGCTGCGGGGCAAAGACGAGAAGGGGCAGAACGAGGATGATGTTATCGCTGGCGAAGAGAAGCCGGATAATGAAAAGAGAAGGCAGAACGCGAACAAGGCAGGCATTCAGGATATATTGAACATGATCGATGCCACGGCTTCGCCGGTTTTAGCCACCGATACGCCTAGCGCCGATCTGCCCGTCGACTCGACGAAAACCTACGAGGAGGAGGAGGAGGTTCTCAACGAGAACCACGTCGTCCACGGTAAATCAACCGAGAGCAAAATCAAAGATTCGAACGCCGCGGTTCTCGTAGAACTGTCGAGGAACAAGGTTAAGGAACACAAAGAGTCGAGGACCAACGTGATCTCTAGCTATCAGCGGATAGAAGATATCGTTCGAACCAACGATCAAGACGATTGTCTTGCCGACGAGAAGATCGAGATCCACGAGGAGAAAATACTCACTGTAAACTACGGCGTGGAAAGCGAGGAGGAGAGGAGGAAAAGGAAGAGGAGGAAGAAGAACAACGAAAGGAAGGACGATGTCGTTGTCGTTTCTGTAAAGAACAACGGCTCGGAGTCCAAGTCGTGCAAGATTGCCGAGGCGGACGGTGGTCTTGGGAAGCGTGGGTCCAATTGCCACTCAAAGTGGCAGAGTTTGATGTCGGTCGAAGACGAGGAGGACGTCGAAGAGGAGGAGGACGTCGAAGAGGAGGAGGTCGACGATAATGACGACGAAGACGACGACGCACAATTAGAGGCGGAGGACGAGCGACCCGACGAACCCGGTGAACCCGCGAAAATGATAGACTACAACGATAGTTCGAAAATTTTGAACGCGCTGAGGAACACGCCGGGGCTCTCGGTTTCGATCACCAGGACTCACACGCCGGAAATTGCGAAGAACGTGTCGTTGATGAGGCCCGCGTCGAAAGCCTCGTCCTCGTCCAGTCGGTCGCCAGATTCTCAAGCGGAGTGCGTCGAACGATCGTCGAAGAACGCGGACTCGGCGACGGAGAGCCAAGGAACGACCGCTTCTCCGAAGAATCTTCCCGGCCTGTCCATTATCATACCCAGCTATCGGTACCGGGGCAGCTCTCAGGTGATCGCGACAGGTCATTCGACTTCTCCGAGCGCGAAGGCGCGCGTCGAGTCACCGGAGAGTACCGTGAACTTTCCGAAGAACGAGAGCTACGCGAACGGCGAGTCGAAGCTGGGAGGCCGATTTCCACGCGAGGAAGAGGAGGACAACGAGGAGAGAGAGATGGAGGAGGAAGAGGACGATTGCGACTCGCAGGTGCTGGAGGATCTCAGACGACAAAAGGCCGACTCGTTGGCTTACGACAATCCCGATCGGGATTACTTGCTGCACAGGCAAGGCACGGGGAGCTCGGAGAACGGCCGGAAGACTCCTCTGGAGAACGCGAAGAATCAGGCTCACTGGATCAGCTCGAGCAACAGGAACAGCGAGGCCCAGGCGAAATGCAAGTACCAGGACGTGGAACATTTCGACGAGCAGGTCCTCGAGGAGCTTCGTACACGCGGCACCGTTGTGTCGCCGCAGCCGAGTGGAATCCCGTGTTCCCCGGCTTCCAGGAGGCCTTCTTCCGCGTATCTCGAGAGGCTGTTGCCCAGTCCTCCTTGCTCGGTGTCCTGTTCCGAAGACGCGAAAAACGATTTAACATTGAAGGGTATCCTGTCGTCGCCGAATCAGCTGGAGGCAAGGGACTATGAGAAGCAGAAGGAGATCTCGAATCGTTGCGATCAGATACCCAGCGATCATCTGATCATTCGTGCCGATCATTTGAAGGACACGGAGAGAGGCAACAGGAAGCAAGGTGGAGGAGGCAGCAGAAACGGTCTCTTTCACGAACGGTTGAACGTTCACGGCCAGGAGGCGAGAAACTCCGGCAGACCAATGTCCAGCGGTGACATCCACAGCACGTACCTCGTAACCGATCGCGTCACACCCAGGAGACCGATGTCCGCCGAATGGTCGGTCGGTCGGCAAAAGAGCCAATCGAGTTCCTATCAGAAATCGTCTGTAAAGCATCGAATGCACGCTGCCATGGAGGAGGTGACCTGCGCCACGTCCACCAGCACCGACAAGCTTCTCGATCCCGCCAGTCAGCTGAGAGAGTTGATCGAGACGTCTGGGCATCTGATACCGGATCCTCTTCTGGTACCGAGAGACTACTTGCCGGGCCTGGCGGCGGCCCCGGCCACCGAGATCCCCAAACTGTTGGCCTCCAGGCCAGAACTGAGACTGCCAGAAGCGCTGACCAGGCCGGATCTCCTCAGGGATCCAGATCTACTGGTGATATCCTTGGCTCATCTTCAGCACGTCCTCGACCACGGCGAGGGCCCGGTCTCCAGGTCACGACAGGGTACGAGCATCCATCCGAGGTTCAACAACAACAACAACAACGGTACTAACAAAGCGGCCAGTCACGCGAGCAACGGAGCGAAAAACGGAGCGTTCCAAATGAGACCGAAGCTCAGCTGCAAGCCGATCGGCACGCTAATGCCCGCGCCGATCGATCTCTCCAGTAGCCGAAGAACCACCGCTTATCTCCCGTTGCTCAGGGTGCGCAGCGGGTTGCTCAAACAGGAACCGGAAGTCACCTCTACCGCCAGCTCGCCCGAGGAGTCGCAGCTTTGGCACCCTCTGTTCGGCAGGTAATTTTTCAACTCGCTTGTCTACTCTTCGTCACTACGTTTTCCAATTTTAACATGTTGAATGCCACGCTGAATTTCTTATCGGTATCACGTTGAAATATTATATCTGCAATAAGTTAAAGCATATAAACGTGTTTGATGGTGTCACGTGCCGATCCGAATTTACGCAATGGCCGCAAATTTGATCGGTGGCTTGCTGACCTTCAACGTTAATGAAGATCAGTTGGTTCAATTTAAGGATTGGGTTTATTTTAGATTCAGTAGGATTTATGATCAGTAAGAGGTGAAATCAATAGGATTTGGATTCAGTAGGATTGGAATCAGTAGGGGATGAAATCAATAGGATTTGGATTCAGTAGGATTGGAATCAGTAGGATTTGGATTGCTCGAGTTAGAATTATATCGTCGTACCACTTGAATTCGTATCGTCGCACCACAAAGATTGTAATAGAACTCGAATAGCTCGAACTGTAAGAGAACTCTCATAGAACTGTACGTTCTTTCCACGTGGCTCGTCGAATCGATTCGATTTCGAACATTCGAGAAGGTGAGACCGAACAGATGGATTTTTACTTGTTTCTTACGATATATATATATATATATATATATATATATATGCGCGAATAATATTGACGCATACGTATTATAAATAAAAAATAATTTTTGTATGCTTTATGCTGCATTAATTTGTTCACACCATTGTAGTAACGAAGCTAATATCGAAAAATTTAGTATTAACATTCGCTCAAATCATGTGTTTTTACTAATCTTCGATTCGCCGATCACCGTTCAGCATTCAACGTGTTAATGATCTTTCGATCACTTGTGCATGTTAATTTATTAGTATTTATAATCATGTTTGTCTCGTTGAATAACATAAAAAAGATCTTACCTTTGATATGACTCAATCTCTTGCGCTGGAATGACGTGCCACATACGTCGCAAAATTACAATATTTTCTCAGTTTTAAGTATATTGAAATATAACCTAGGCAAATAACAAATTACTTTTTAGTAATTTCTATCCAGTGACATACCGATGAATTCAAAAAGACGACGAATTATTGTATACGGTTTGGTCACTCGTTATAGTCCGCGAACCACTTACTAGCGCAAGAGATTGAAATTGCATTTGATATCGATCATTATTTTATTTTTGTACAACTTCCCTATCTATTTGGAAATTTTGGTTTCCTCTCGTACAGATTACGATGAGAATTTCGATTATTCGCGAGAAATTTCGAAACGTTAGCTATGAAGTTCCAAAGAACGTTACGAAGCTCACTTTTACTTTTGTCAAGCGTTTTCGTAACAACATCGCGACAATTTTACCGAAATGCAACCGTGTTTCAACGTTTCGTGACAAACGTTACGTAATACACCCGAAACAGGCGTAAGGACGCAGTTTCACTGGACCAGAGCGTAGAAACAGTAGCGGTCATTGTCTCGCCTCTGTTTCGTTCTCCAACGAATCACTTTTCAACTAGTACTCCTTTTCTCCAGACGTGCCAGACATTACCTGCCCCTTCGATAAAGACGATTATACCGGAGTTATTTTATTATTCATTCTCTAGCGTGCGGGAACGAGAAGAGGGAGGGATATTAATAAAACGAAATGCGTTCGTTTGAAACGAAACACCGTACCGTCTGGTCCGTGTGTATGACGTGTCGACGTGTAATTAACGCGAAAGAGAGGGCGAGAGAAAAGAAAAAGGTCGTGAAAAGCAACTGTATAAAAACCCGCGGATTAACCTCTCGCTACATCTGCAATCTGCATCTAGACGTAGAGATCGACTCGTGGGCGCGACGTTGCCAAGTTGACAGAAAAGAAGTTAGGGCCGTCGTCGAAATTGCTATCGAACGAAAAAAAAAAAGAAAAAAAACAAAAGATAACTTTGTTTCGTCGTTAGATGCGATAAACGCTCGATACGCATGAACTTTTTCAAACGTTCGTTTCGAAGCGAGCGTTTAACTTCTTCGTCCTACGGCTCGCCTATCGGCAGTTGAGTCGAAGTTTATCGAATTACATCTATTAGCTTTACTTAAGATGCAACGTGCAAGACGCAACGTCGGAATTCCGAAGTTGTTCAACCAGTGTCGGCGGTGCTGGCTCCGTGCACCTCTATTAATAATCGATCGATCGAACAACTCGCGGTGTATGTAGCTGTATATGTTGTGTGTAGCAGCGGTGATACCAACACCAACATCAGTTGGAAGAGCGTGTGCCACCGGTAAATCTGACTGAGTGTTACTCAATCAACGGCAGGTGTTAACGAGATAGCAGGAGAGAATTCTTTATCGCGGTGACCGTTACTGCGAGATGAAATTAATCCGTGATCCGTTGCTGGTAATTAAACGATTAACCTCTTTGAACGTTTTGTTTTGTTTCGAGAGTGTGGTGCATTGGTGTGCTTAATTGTTTCTTTCGCGAGAACGCAGTAAATGCACACTTGCTGTAAGTTGATTGAGTGAAATTGCAACAATTTTTTGTGTTCCTTTGAAAAATTACTGGTATTTACAAAACCTGACATTTTGACTTGAAAATTATTCCTTTAAAAATTTAAAGTGTGGAGAAAAGAACTTGAACTTTCATCGATTCGTGAAAAAACAAACGTTTGCGAAATTAAAATTGGATTGGAGATAAATTCAGTTTGTGTCTGCATTGTATCGATCGTGTCAGATTTTCCCGAACTATTGTTATGTTCAAGTGGATATTTTCTTTCGTTCGTTTCGTTGCCTTGAAACATTCTAAAACTACAAATATATACAATTAAAAAACTACACGACTTGTGTAGTACGATCCGTCTCACTGAAAGGCCCAGAAGCAACTGTTCTGACTAGGAAATGAGGACGACTTTTTGCCATAAAATTTTATTGATATGCAAACATTTGAATCGACATAAAACAAATTACAGGCGCGATCGCTCAGTACCAAACAACGCCACTCCTACTCGAGGTCTATCCCACGTCCCCTCACGAATCACGTGACCCAAATCAACCAATTGCTAATTTTCGTTGCATCAGCGTTGCACCTGAAGAGGCCCGATTTTCTGGCTTACCCCCGCTAAAATCACTTTCAGTTCAAATTATAAATATATACAATTTTTTCCCTAAATTTTACAGTAAATAGCAAAAGCAAATTTTTCTTTCTACGTAGCGAGTATGCTCGACATTGAACAAAAAAATTCCATCTTTTCACGACGAGTATTAACTCGACTTAAGGGGTTAATCGGTGTTTTAATCCAAGAACAATTAGATAAACTTCGACAAGTTTGGTGAGACAATGAAATATTTGTCCGTATCGATGAATAGAGAGAAAGATGCACGTACAATGATACTTATAGTTTATGCATACAGAACTGGGAAAGGAGACGGTGTCAGACTATTTTGCAAGTTCGCGACGACAACGACCGGAGGAGGAGGAGGCACAGGCCGCACTGTTACCAACGTAATAGCGTTGCCCGGTGATAGTGCGATCATTTGCACTTTAATACCATGATACCGACTGTATCTCGCAGGCTCCACCTCCTCCGGTCTCTGTCACAGTCCAGTTATAACGAGCCGATCGACGGTGTATTAGATACGACCACCGTTAAATATTTAAACGAAATCGAACGTGGTAAACTACCTGCGTGGTGCTACCTCCTACGCGTAGAGACGCAAGCATGATCGATGCACAAACGATCGATTCGACAACCTTCGGCAGGAATTCCATTCCGATTTGCTTCGATGATTCCCTACGTAAAAGTAAATCAATTAATCTCGTTATTTTCGCCGTTGAGTCAACGAGTCGAACGAGCTGGAGTCGAAGTCTTCGCCGATCTGTCGGCAGAGCAACAGAATAAGTAAATAAATAAATTAGTAAAAGTTAAATAAATAATAAGTAAATAAGTAAATTGTTAACCCTTTGCACTCGACTCTGAGGAAACATCGAATTTAACATTTCCTTGGCGGGATATTTGAAATGACAGTCACGTGTAAGGAATATTATTTTTATACATATGTTATAAATAATTGTATAATTTTTGTTATCAATATTAATGGCATATATGTTACATTATATTATATTATAAATTATTAGTTATTTATATTATTATACTTTATTATGTACGTTGATGATTGCTTTAAATTTCAGCGATATCACACGATGTCAGAAAGATACAATCAACAAAATTTCGTGTTAAATTTGAACGATTATTTCCAATCACTGTATCATTTTATTTAAAGTGACGCTTCGTAAATATATATTGCCTACTGGTAGATGACACAAGAAAAGTTTGTCGAGAGCAAAGGGTTAAATGTTACGCAAAGTCGGAGCTGCCTGTTCGATTTTGACGAAAACAGAAATTTTATGGATTTCAGTTCGCCATTATGGAATATTTATACTCCAGTCGTTAACTGCAGTATATATTTGTAAATCGTAAAATACTCGCTCTGCGAGCGAGGAAGAAACTAGTCGAAAACTACCCGCGTGGTAATTTTATTTTTCTTTTTCTCCGCAGCGTACGAACAAAATTTACGAGCACGGTGTAGAACCACGGAGAGAAAAAGAAAAGAACAACTGTCGCGTGGAAATTGAATCGTCGCGAAAAATAACTCTACTCGGTTCGGTGTGCGCCGAACTTCTTTTTCTTTTCTCCAACAAGCGGAAGGAATTCGCGCGATTTAAGTTAGGAATGCCGAAATAATTGGTGAAGGGGAGTCATTCGATCACTCGTCGGATTAGAACACTCGTTCCGAGACGAAGATTCCGAATTCCTCGCGCTCGATCTTTTCGCGAGCGCAAAGTAGTCCGAGCGCACTCGTTATTCGTTCCTTTTCTGAACACCATGCGACCGCGAGCGATTTTCATGGATCGTGAAACGATTCAGCCTGCTCGGAAAAGCGGGAGGTAAAAATAATAAACCGCGTTGCCAATCGCCGCTGTTCGGCCTAGAACGATGGCGATTTTCTCACGAATCGGTGGTCGAATTCTGTCTCGGTGGCCGATCTTGTAACGCGTGGCTCCTAATTGGTGATCGAGACTTCTCTAATTAGGACTGCGTGTTCCACGATCGGCAATTGGCACCGCACGAAAGTGGGTCGTGGCTCCGCGCTTTATCCTACGTTTATTTGCCCATGTTGTTTCACGACGGGACTTCGTTGCGCAAGCAGACATTTCAAATTCATAGTCTCGCAGATTGATAAAGATATACGCGACATCGTGCCGACATTGTCTGTGGTTTTTCGTTCGAAGTTAATCGAGCAGAACCTTGGAATCTCCTACCAAGACTATCTCCAGTCGTATATTTTCTTTTGGATCGCTTTCGTTTACGCCGATCTTACGAATATATATATAAATTTCATTTTTTTTTTTTTTTTTATCGTGGTTGCCTTCTTAACCCCTTGAGTATATAATTAAGTCACGAAAAGAATGAGTATTCTCGTCATGTACAAAAAGATCAGCTATTTATTGTAAAATTTAGGTAGAAAAACTGTATATACTTGTAATGTTAGCACATTTTGGAAAATCTCAAGGTAACAAAACAAACGAAAGAAAATAAATAACAAGAATTGTTCGAAGAAATCAGAAACAAATTATATTTATCTCCAATCATGTTAATTTCATGCGAATATTTGACTTTGACTATTTTGACTCATTTAAAATTTTTCGTGGAATAATTTTCAAACAATGAAATGTCAAGTTCTGCAACTGCCAGTAAAATTATAAATTTTTCAAAGAAATTTTCAAACATACTCGGTATCGCCTAGAAATCAAAACAAATCGCTTGAGGGGTTAATAAGGGGATTTGGCTATTAAGTGTAGCGCGTGTTGTTTTGAGAGTCTCGTTTTGATTTTTAGGTTGGCTATTTTAGCTGTTCGGTTCATGACAATACGCGAGAAGGAACTTGTTTTGAATTTTCTGTACTTTAGTGGCGCGTGTTTCAGCCGCGCCACTAAAGCTGTCCAGATACATATATAGTTCATTGGAACTTTTGGTGACTTTTATCTCCCAGTGGAGAGATAATGAACTTTGAACGAGAGATCGTAATGCGATCTCTTCTTAAGACGCGTCGAGACGTATAATGTAATAAAGAGTCGCGAGTTTGGTTCTTGACGAAGGCAATCTCTTGACGAGAAACACTCGGTTAATGAAAGATTAACGAACGCGGTTAATGATAACAATTCCCAAAGTTTCCAAGTTTCTTACCTCGTTTCTATGGAAACGTCGTTATCTATATATTCCGTACAAGTCCCTCGATTTCTTCCCATTGTCCCCGTTGCTTCTTATTATAACGTACTCATTAAAATTACCTTCATTGCCGGGATAATAATAGGGATCGCCACGGCCGGCAGAAACTTTTACTTTCGATTCGAGCGCCACGCTCGAGGAGAAAAAGGGATAGCCAAGAATATTCGTACGTTAGTTAGAGTCTTTGGACTCTGTCGTTAATTTATTATCTTGTTATTAGAACGATTCGTTCTTGGATTTCGTCACAGCAATGACCGAGTCAAAGCACAATTTTGATAAAAGATGTTATTTATAATATAACGTGGTCGACCGAATTTCGAAATTGATAATTTATCTGTGCAGGATGTTCAAACATGTTCATGTATAATACTATATATTATACTATATTATACCTACTATATACTTATATTATATCATACTATATTATAATATAATGTGTGTTATGCATATGTATGTTGAACACATGAATATCATTGTATGATATTATATATATATATATATATATACATATGTATACATAGTATACTTATAATACATAAAATGTATACAATACATGCATTATATATATTCATGTAGACATTCGTATTCACACGAAGACATTCAGAAATTCAAAGGAAAGTTTAGGGAAAGTACTTTATTCGTCGACTCCAATTTCATCAGCCGAATTTTTCAGATCGCTCGCAAACAGATCAAGCTTGAGAACAGCTCAATTCGATTTATCTTCCCTAAGCCTTTGGGATTCGGCTGTGGACAAACTAACTCGTTAGGCTCGTCGAACGAAATATGGGTTTCGTATTTGATGGTACGACGATAGTTGAATACCGAGCGAAACTAATGGATATTTTATTGCAACACGACGCGGAAGAACAGTTTCGAACGCCCTTTCGGCTGGGCGCGCGGCGCGGCGGAGCACTTGTGTAAATAGCATTAGGATGCTACTCTCGGCAGTGAGCGGATGGCTTTAATGAGAGGGAGAGGTATTAAAGGAGGGTTCTCATGTGACGACACGAACGTTCATCGATCGTACGAACGGGAATTCGAAAGCCGCAGGCCAACAACGAGGGAGAATGCAGGAAATTAAAATCAAAGCTCGTTTCAACGTTTCTGCCGGAGCTTTTTCGCCGCGAATGTTTTTTTATTGTGTCTCTCTCGATATTCGCTGAACGCGAACAGCATCTGCATTTTGCATCTCGCGCCTCCCTCGTGTCGCACCGTTTAAAACGTCCGTCATACTTTTTTTTCTCTTCCTTCCCTTGGCCGCGTTATCGAGTGGCAAATTATTACCAGTCTCTTCCGATTGCATTTCCACGCGATGTTTTCTCCATCGCTCTACATACAGCGTCAGATGATCGGTCAATTTTCTCTTTCTAATCTTCCCGCGTCGCTCCTTCGTTTGTCCATAACCTTCTCTTCTTTCGTTCCATCGATTAAGTTACATCGATCGATCATAGAAAGAAGAAGAAGAAGAAGAAGAAGAAAAGAAGTTAAATGCAATTGGCGCGTTCCAATCTGTCAAATGCAATTCGAGTACGACTCAACTTTCGTCGAACGAAATACTGACTCGTACTACTTCCCTTTCCCCAGTTTGTCGGCCCAATTTGCATGACTGACTACTTCTCTTAATTCTGACGTGGCATGGATCGCTCTTTCTCTCTCTCTCTCTCTCTCTGTCCTCGACTCGACTCGACTCGACTCGACTTCGGCGCTGCTAGAAAATTGAAAAAATTAGTACAAAACCGACGTGTTTGTCATCGCCCCGATGGGGAATCGCTCCGGCTGGTCACGATTTACGATGCGTCCAGTCGGATCGGTCGATGCTCGCCCCGGCCCTGAAGGCTTACCTCGCCTACGTCCACGCCCACGTTTCTGCCAGCGAAGGCAGAGAGGCGAACGAGAGGGATAAAACGCGAGAAGGATAGCGAAAGCTTCTCTCTCTCTCTCTCTTTTTTTCTTTCTTTTTCTCTCCATTTATCCTCTTGAAATTCTTCTTTCTCTACGTTCTCTCGAGTTTTTCACTTTTTCTTACATTTCTAATTGGTTTTGCTTTCGTTTGCTTTGGCGTTCTTTGCGCCCTCCCTTTCTTTTCTTCATTTTCTTCTTTCTGTCCCTTTCCCTCCGCCCCTTTGTCCTTTGACTGTCCTTCCTCCTTTTACATCGCGATCCTGCCCGCTAATACCTAATAATACCACTCGTGAAGCACGAAGGTTTACCGATCATCGGGGTGTAAACTCCGGTGTCTCGCGTTTCACCGAGGCAGCGTCTTGCCGCTCGTTCGAATCGCCGCGGTGTGAACGCCCCTTTAGAGAACGGATCGATGAATACCAGCGACACAGCCCGCGCCGCGAGGAATCGGTTTCGAAAGCTCGTTTCGTTCCGTGCTCGTCTGTCGATCCGACGAAATTCAACGTTCTTCGGCCGTCCTTGTAATTCGATTACAACGCCTCCTTGAACTTCCATCCACCGTTCGACCGCCGTCGGGAATTAAATCGATTGGATCGATACTGATATAGATAGATACCCTCCGAAGCGGTAAAATGACGAATTTCTTTTCAATTTCTCCACCTCGTGCGTGCAAAGTATTTACATTGTTTTGGCAGTTTTGTAAAAATTAGAATTTTTTTTGTAGAATTTTTTTGCCTCACCCCTGTGACACGTGATCCTCGTTATTCAAAAAGTTATGGTCTAAAAGGCCATTAACTTCAAGCTTCCAAAGAAACACGACATCCACGAAAAGAAAAAATAAAGGAACGAAAGGACAGTTGAAGGAATCACTAGGAAATTGTTAAAAAGATAATAAAGCGAAGAGATAAAGTTACAAAACATACAAAAAAGAACTGAAATATATTCAAACGTAAAATAATTTTAGCGCAAGCTTTTTCTGCAATACTTCGATCATTTGAAAATAACAAATTATCGTAAAATTAAAAAATAGAGGTACCTAAAGTTTAGTAACAAATTTAACTTGAGCTTTTCGTCTTAAGGTGAAATGCAAAAAATAACTCACTCTCGAGTCCCCCTTGAGTTGGGAACCACACGTGTAAAGTAACACTAGAACCTATCTATTTCGATACAGTTGTCAAACGAGAGAAGAATTAATGTTAGGTGCCTAAAATTGTTCGTTGGACCGAACCGTCACGTTCCAAAATTAAAAAAGCTTGCATAAACGATGGTCTGTCAGCAGCTTCAAATTGGGGGGGAAGAAAAGAATTTCAAGGTGACACGGGGACCGGACAGTTCACACACACGAACACGACCACCAATACGAACGCAGATGAAACTGCCGGTAGCGATACCTGGATGCCTGGACTACTCGAGCGGGCAGCGTGTAGCACTTGGTGTGGCACTACCCTGTGGCAAAGAGAGACGATACTCGAGATGATACTCGAGTTACGCAAGATACGTGAGATACTCGTCGATACTCGAGATACCTGACTGGCGACGTGTTACTGCGGGGGGTGGTTAAAGAGAGGTACGCGGAGTCGGTGTTTAAAGGCGTACCGGAGGATTACCGAGAAAACACTCGAATTACAAACAGAGACGCGCCTAGAGGGAGGGGACTGATCGTAGTGAACGCGAATCTCGGTCAGTGGTCGCAAGAAAGTGCGCCGATCTAGTTTTAATGACGCCATTGGCATTCAGGACACTCGAGTCTATTTCTGGACGTAGCCGACGCTTTAGGCCGCTTTGAGAAATTATGAATTTACCGGTGCTCGAACGTGATTTCATTATTATTCGTTGAGTATCGCGCTCGAGTGTGTGTTTTGCCATCGTTGTCGATATTGTCGCATAGATGAACCTCTCGACTACTTCCGGCGTGATTCAGTTCCGTCTGGAAAAATCTGATAAAGAGAGAGAGAGAGAGAGAGAGACAGATTAATAATTCGAGCGATTTCTCGGCTGAAATTTAATTCACAACTGCGATGGTTTCGTACTCTTTCGTGCCAATTTTGTCTCAAGCGAGCTTCGATTCACGCCTAAAGTAAATTATTTTAGCGACGAGTAAAAACTCGTTTAAAATTACTTATGAATTTCGAACTCTTTAAATTCTCATCGGTGCTTATTCTTAATTAATTTTACGGGCGAGAAAACTTGTTCGCATCTGTAGGTAATTTCAAATAGGCATATATATTTTTGTGCAAACATTCTGAGGTTTGGAGAAGCTTGGAAGGGAGGGTAGGATCTTTCAAAAATTCATCGAGTCAACAGGAGGAAGTATTTTAAAAAAATTAAAGGATCGTTGACTTAATAGTTGAGTTAATTTCAGTATTTTTATACCTTGTACAATTCTTTTTATTTATTGTCAAAACTTGCTCTATGGGCCACGGTTGGCCACCACTGACCCGTGAAGCAAGAAATTTATCAGTTTTTACTTGCACTGCGTTTTCTTTCGGATTAATTAATCCCTCAAAACGAAATGAGATTAAATCCGTCGTAGGCGGATGGCTGAGAAAGAACAGACGTAGCGAAACAACACGCGTAGGTTAGGTAGCCGTTTCAGGGCGTAGAGATTTGTACTTTCTATTAGGCTATATTGTACTCATAAGTAATGTCGGTTTTTGATATAGTACAAAATTTTACTCTATTTAATGTATAATTTAACAATAAGCACGTCAAATGTCAATATATTTAACTAGAATATAGGTTATGTTACATATTTAAGGGCGTAGAGATTTATACTTTCTATCAGGATGTATTCTACGCATAAATAATGTCGTTTTTTGATACTGTGCAAAATTTTATTCTGTTTAATGTATAATGTAATTTAATAATAAGCCAAATGTTGATATATTTAACTAGAATATAGGTTATGTTACATGTTTAACTAGAATATAGGTTATGTTACGTGTTTAACCAGAATATAGGTTACGTTACATGTTTAACTAAAACATGGGTTATGTTACAATAAGTTAAATTATCGTCGCTGGATGGCAATCTAGTTTGCTAAATTTGAAAAAAAAAAAAACGACGTTACTTATGGGTACCGGTAATACTTTGCAGGGAGCCATGAGACCGCTCTCACGGATCGATGCTCGTATGATATACTAGCTGTGCAGACAATGTGTGCACTTGCAGCTAGGCGGGTGGATTCTGCTCTCGATACGTTCAGTTCATAGACCCTGGTTAATGCTTCAATCCATTTCTCGGCTTTTAAATACCTAGCTGCAATACGAGAACGTTCGTCGATCTAGAAATTACGCGCGTAATGTGTTATTTCGGTGTCGACTTTGATCTCCAGTTATAATACATTTCGTTCGTCGAGAGATATTTTAAGCTGCGTCTAGTCGAAAAATTTGAAACTTTTATGTTACGATATGTGGGTCACCTAACATCGCTACGTGGCTCCCTTCTCCTCAAACGTTTTCCCCCTTTTAAAAAGATCTTACGTAACAGCGAATTCGAATAAACAGGAGAATACATCTTCATTGATACTTTAAATACTTCCGAGTGTTCACTTTGCGTGTCTACCTTGAGAGAAGAAAGGAAGAACACGGAATGTTGCAGAGACACGTGTAATGTGCGCTCAATGCACTGACACGCCGTATAAAACATCGACAGATATCCCTTTTTATGCTCTATTCGTTCAAAGAACGAAGATTGCAACATTTCGCAATTTTCAGATTAAGAGAAAAATATATCATACCCATTTCTTATGAGACCTGGACAGAAGACAACCACGGGAATGTAGAAAGGTTCAACGTTCATACTGGAAAGACACGTGTGGGTACGAAGGTCGAACAACTTGCGAAATGCAAACGCACATCTGTATCGCGATGTAACGATTTCCACCCCCGAGAAGAGGCTTAATCTCGTCAAAAAGAAGGAAAAGAAAAACACACGCGCGTGTATAACCGAGGAAAAGGGTCGACGAACGGGTGACACGTGCGAAGAAAGACGTGTCGCGTGGGTTATTCGATTTCGTGTTTGCGGCATATATATATATATATATATATATAATGTATATGTATATTTGTGAGCGCGGCAGCATATGAAAAGCCACCACCATGTATTAGAGGTACCCATGAGTAATTTTTTTTTTTCAAATTGTGGAAGCTGGCCATAAATTTTTAAAAGCCAGTTTAACGACGACGACGCAGATTTAAAATGAAGAAAGAAGAGAATATATTGTATTTTTGGTTGTCAATAATCAATCAAACGATCGTCGTAAAAATCTTGTTGTACATTAATTAAAAAAATAGTTATTGTTACAGTATCTCTGATACATCTCGAGATATATTCATTCAAAGGAATAAATTTGTGTAAAATTTAATAAACACCGCCATCTAGTGACAGATAATTTAACTTGTTGTGACATAACCTATATAATTTAACTTATTGTAACATAACTTTGATTCTAGTTAAATATATTGATATTTAGTGTGCTTATTGTTAAATTTTGAAAGAATGGAAGAGCAAAGTGTGAACGTGATGCTTCGTGAGTTTGACACGAAAGCATAACAATACCACTAATGCCATTATTATCCTTGGATACTAGAACGTGTCAGCATGTTGGTTTAAAAAATTTAAGAACGGTGATTTCAATCTTTCCGACAGTGTAACATTTAGAAAAATCACCCGCCCTTTTACAGAAAAGGAAATACAAAATTTGTCAGAGAGATGGGCAAATTCCCCACAATTATATTACAGATTAATATTAGATTAAAACTGTATCAAATAAGTCTTAAATCAAACAAAATTTCGTACGATGTCGAAAAACGACATTATTTATGGGCACACCTGATTGGACGTTTGAGCGTGATTTGCGTACGTTTGTTTAAAAGTAGTTCGCTCGCCGCTGAAATTAAGAGCGAATGGACAACATGGAAGAAATCGAAGGATCACACTCGATCCTATCCCTTGCCATTTACACGTAACTAGACGCGTCAAAATTTTCTACCGTGCCTTTCTGGACACACGCCTGCAATTGCACGCGTGCATATTCGCGTAACACTCGCGGGACGTTCGTGCACTCGTGTGCCGCTCGGTTTACGAATATGTACACGTGTGTGGACGGTGATACACACACGTATCGGGCGGGTAGAGGGTGGATTTACCTCGACGCGATGTAGAACGAGCCGCTGGTAGTAGAGAGGAGAGCAGAACGAGGGGGGGGAAGGAGCCGAGCGTGAAAGGGAATAGGTAATGACACATGTGGGAGAACACAGAGGAAAAAACATGGAGGAGGGAGTGGAAATAAATGGAAATAGAAGAGCGATAAAGAAGGGAAGATCAAAAAGTAGAAGACAGAAACGGATGAACGAGTGATAAATACAGGGAAAAGGAGAAAATAATAAAGAGAGAGAGAAAGGAAGAAGAGAGACGAAAAAGAGAGAGAGAGAGAGAGAGAGAGAGAGAGAGAGAGAGAGCGATGTTGTGCGCACGTGCGGACCAACAGCACCTCGATCGATCCTCCTCGTTCGAAGAGTCGTTACGAGCCCGAGTGCCGGTACTCTTCGTGCTCTGCTACTAACAGCCGTGTACGTCCTGACAGCCTCGGCGGTCCTCGGGTGGCACTCAAAAAAAAAAAAAAAAAAAAAAGGAAAATTTTCAGCTACACAGAAACTAACAATAAGGCAACACTCCCTTGTTTACACGATGGCACTTTTATTCTCGAGTACTGTCGCTATGGATTCGTAGGTCGATTTGTTCTTCAATTTTCCACCTCTAGATACATCTCGTTCTCGTTGCTTTCGACAACGAAGAATTTTACCAGTGGTTCTAGTCAGGACGAGTAGAAACTTCTTCTCCTGTCCTCGATCGATACGCGATCGCGGTTGAAAATTATCTTGCGAATCGTACGAAAATCGTTCTTAAATAACTGTATCATATAGCTAACAAACTATCTAATATATTCCTGTCACTATCGGTAACCGATCATGAAATGAAGGTCTTTTCACGAGACAAATACAGGTAATTGTCAATTTGACATAGGAGACAATTAATACGATTTAAATCAATTGATAACCTAATGATAAATATAAAATACAAAGGATATAATAAAATAAGAAGCTTTAAATTAATAAATTTGATTTTTTATCAATCTTTAATTATTATTATTATCACAAAATCGAAAACATTAAAACTTCAAATGGAATTACTTGAGAAATTAAACGTATTGTTCCTAATATTGAATAATTATTTATTGAAATTCAACTAATAATTAAAATAGAAAAATTTTAGATTAATTTAATATAGGAAACAATGCACTTTTAAAATAATTATTTTAGATGATTATCAGATAAGAATTACAGATTTTTATCAGAAATAACGATCTGCTGAGAAAAGAAATTAACAGATGCTTCAATAAATAATGTAACTGCTCGTTTCGAGTTGATTTCGCGAAATACAACGAATACGTTGATAGACCAATAGAGAGATTAATAACGGTATACTGACGGCAAATGACACCTGCCGACAGTTTAAACACAATCACGTGTATTCTTTCTCATTTAGGCGTGCTCGTTAGAGATGATCGAATTACCACGTGGCGATCTTGCATTTCGCTTCCTCCATAAATATGCATGAGCTTCGGAAAAGCACGAACTATGGTGAAATCGTCGGTAAATACTAGTTTCTTCTTGTCACTTTCAAATTTCCAAATGTTCGGTGTGCTCTTTGAATTACACGACTGAGTTCTTCGTCGTGGTTCAATATGCGATAATGCATTATTGAATGCGATAAAGTGGCAAAAATGTGACAAAGTGACTCGAATTGGACCAACTTATTTTATATGTATATTATATGCATTTCTATAAAATATGTATATTATAAGTGCATATCATATGTACATTATTGATTTGTATGATTTAATGTTATTGATGTAATTTGATTCGTATGATTGGTGATATACATATTATACGTATATTATTGATTTGTATACTTGAGTTATATTATATGTATTTATATGTATATTGCATGTGTATTATCGACTTGATTTAATTTGTATGATTTGATGATATACATATTATATGTATATTATTGATTTCTGTACATGATTTACATGCGTATTATATGTATTTGTACATACACATGATATACCGACTAGTCGACGCAAATGACGCCATTCGCAGAAATTAATTCCAGAAATGAAAAAGCAGAATTGCGAAATGTCATACGATGTTGGCTAATTAAATAACTCGAAAGTCATTATGGAAGGATAAAGTCGTACGGACAGAAACACGTGAGTACTACGTGTGTGCCGGTACTTACTCTGACTGGATGGAACAACTTCTTTCGCTTCCGTGTCGTTTGAGAGGAAAAAAAAAGAACGCGCGCACGGGTACTTTCGAGCTGATCGAATACGAATACCGATCGATCGCTGATTCATCAAGATTCTCGCGAGCAAATCTCCCGCTAGGGAGACAGGAGAGTCTCGGGGACAAAGAAAAAACGCCCCCTGCGTGCGTTCTGTGCAATTCTTCGATCGAGAATTCATTAATTGAACCGTACGTACATGATCGAGACGCCGGAGTATACTACTTGGGTTGTTCAACTCGGGGAAGTCGATCGTTCGGCGGTTCGAATCGTAGCGTGGATACATCCGACATTGCGTAAATTAAACATCGTGTTGCGCTCTACGCGAAGCAGCTTTCATTGCAAAGTTCTCTTGCTACAGTCGTTATTATTAGTCGAACGGGTATTCACGAGATAGCCTGTCACGATACGAAACACACACATCAACAGTATACGTACAGTTGTAATCGACGATGTACAAACTGTATTTTTAAAAAAAAGTTCACGAGGTAATTTCGTCGTTTCGATTGCTGATAGCCCGATAAAACGAACGGATAATTCATTCACACAAGCGCGCGTATTTCACGCCGTGAATGAAACACCATTCATTCTTCCATTCGTAGCATGCGAACGAAATGAGAGATCCAGTTACTTTCATAAAAAACTCGTTGACGAGATCGGTGATAATTTGTCGTTACGTTTCCCAAACCGGACGAGTTCCTTCGGTATCGCCGACAGTTCTTCACGCCGTGTCGTTCTGGTTTCTTTTTTATCACTGAAAGTGATTTAGCGAGGGTAACCCAGAAAATCGAGCCTCTTCACGTGCAACGCTAATGCAACGAAAATTAGCGATTGGTTGATTTAGGTCACGTGATTCGTGAGGAGGCGTAGAGAGTGGCGTTGTCTGGTACTGAGCGATCGCGCCTGTAATTTGTTTTGCATCGACTCAAATGTTTGCATATCAGTAAAATTTTATGGCAAAGAAGTCGTCTTCATTTCCCAGTCAGAACAGTTGCTTCTGGGCCTTTCAGTGAGACGAACTTTCGGTACTGGGGTACAAGTCGTGCAGTTTTTTTTTTTTCGTTTACGCTTTTTACGTGCGATTTACCGCGCAACCTGCAGTTTAATACTCAATTAGGATGCTTAAGGTAACAGCCCCCGATACATAATCGAGAGGTTTCGCGCGAGCCTTGAAACGAAATACGGGCGTGTGCAACTTTCTCGATCAAGTTCCCGATAGAACGAAAATGTCGCTGTTTCATTTGAAACGGGCACAAGCCCGTCGATAATTTAACCGTGACTATATTTATCTGTAGCGTAGGCTTTGGGCATAGGAGTTGGTGCGCAGTAAAGTTAATAAGATTTCTCGAACCGAGAGTGACGTGATTTTAACCTTAAGTCTCCGTTAGCAGTTAGTTCTCCGCGTACGTAAGAAAATTCAATTATCGCGTCTAATCTTGTTTGGTCTCTCTCCCTCTCTCTCGTCTGAAAATTCTGATCTGATTAAAACTTTTCCATCTCTGGGCTTTGGCGGAAACAAAGGACGTTATTTTCGAAAACGTGCCAAATACCAAATGGATGGATCGATTTATAGTATAAATCGAAAAATTTTGAAGTTTTTAAAGAGTTAGGGTAACCTGTTGCGTATTTGGCCATTATCATCCGTCGATGAGGATTGAGACCGATCCTACGTTTTACGTTCGAAAGTATTTCAACATGTATTCATACATGATTACGTTATACAATGTCACTTAACGTCACACTCGCGTGACGTTCAAATTATCTAAAGAACCTCCGATAATCCAACAAAGTCTTGAAACTCAACCAAAATTATCTGTTCATTTTTGTTTATCGTTATCACGATAGTCGCTCTCTTTTGCAATACCCTTGAAACTGATACTTAAGGCTGTCAAGTTAAAAGACTATCAAGTGAGTTCATCAATTTCACTGGCCGTCTATCAATAATGTTAAATCGACTACTTAACGTCACATTCGCGTTATTAAATTATCTAAAGAGCCTTCGATGATCCAACAAAGAAACTTTCTTTTTTTTTTTTATTTATTAGCTTCAGGCTAATATATATTTGGTCTGTGTGCTTTATAGTCTTACATACTGTAAAACTTGTATGTAAAATACATCAATATGTACAAAACAAATTACATAAAATGGTATACATAAAACAGTGACGCTTGATGCAACGGTATATAAAAATACAAAGAAAATTAAATAAGGAAAGAGAATAATAAAAATAGAAGTATAAATAATATTTTGAGCATGTTGGCTTGTTCTCGTATTTTCCCTTTCTTATGTTGTTGGTTTTTATATACATCCATGATTTTCAGCTGTTTATTTAAGAGAAATTGTCTGTCATTTCTGTTTCACGATAGTCGCCCTCTTTTGCAATAACCTTGAAACTGATACTTGAAACTATTAAGGTATCAATCAATTTTATTGGACGTCTGTGTTATTATCGATAATTGCGAATTGATGTTATTAGGAACACGATAATATCGTCGAGCTACAGAGACACTAATTAATATTAATATTAATATTACTTAGTTAGTAATGTAATCGATAATAATCGCGATTCCTCCCGATTCGTCCCAAATTAGCACCGCGTGACTATATCTCGCTTCTTGTTCCAACATGTACGTTGACACGTGGATAAATCGAATCATCTACGTCGTCGTGTCCACGTGATCACTCGGTGAGCAATTATCGAAACAATTTCTTTCCAATTATCCCTCGATGCGACGAATTTGAGCGTGTTATCACCCGCGGACGGAAAACCTTGCGACCTTCTTTCAATTAACCTCTTGCGCTGCCACGCACGTCGAGAATTTCTTGTCCCAAATTGCAACATTTTCTCAATTTTAAGTATATTTAAATGTAACTCAGGCAAACAAATGTTAAGTTTATTACTTCCTAATAATTTCTATCCAGTGATATCATACCGACGAGTTCAAAAGAAAAAGAAAGCGACGAATTACCGTATACGGTTCGGTCACTCGTTATGGTCCGCGAACCAGTTGCCAGTGCAAGAGGTTAAAATTCGCGATCCTCGTACTTTGGACACTAAAACAAAAAACGATTCCACTTATTTTCTTCCTACCTTTGTCACATACGACAAACTGATTTACAAACTTATCAACGATTAAAGCCAATGAACGAACATTGACCGTGTCTCGTTGCCAACGATGTACGAAATACGTGCAAATTCGACGAAGAAAGCAGAAACGAGAAAAAAGTAACGGTGAAAACGCCCGGAATCGCGACTATTGGCGCGTTGGTAATTGCCGGCTATTGCAGCACCAGGCCGGTTAATTTGCATTTCAACGCAATTACGATTCATCGGAATAATCTGGTTTTCGTCGATATTACGTCTCTGTCGAGGCTTGGTCGCGGGGGAGCATTATTGCTACCTATGTATAACTGGCGCGCGTTTCCGATTGGTCGGGGCCGAGACGCGACGTGCGGCGTCTCGTCCATCGAATGTTAATTCCGATCGTCGAACGTGTACTGCGGGACCGTTTTTCACTCTCTTTTGTCGTCGTTTTATGATACATTGTCACGGAGAGTAGAACAGAAGCAGACACCGGCTTCGTTTTCCTTTTCGTTTTAATTGAATTATTCAGGATCGATCGTCTAACCGAAGGGTTACACCCCCCGACCCTGATGATTATTCTCCGTTATTATCCGCAATATTACCGCGAACGAACTGAAGACGCAGAGCTTTGCTGCGATAGAGTATAAATCGAAAGTTAAAATCGTGATACTATGATTTGGAAAGCTGCTAAGTACGTATTTCGATCGATGAAATTTCAAACGCATTGAATTGCGAATATTCATATATATGTAAATGTATTCGCGTGGAGGAAGCAACAATAATTTTTATTCGCATGCTTAATCTGTATCATGCATAATAATCACGTCGTACATTTTTTATTAAACGAACCGCGAAAACACGAGCATTCGTGAAATAAAACCTGACCTAAATAGATATTGATTTATAAAAACACTTAACAATTATTTAACAACACTTAGCAGCTTATTTAATAAAAAACGAGTATTAAACGATTAAATAACGAATGAAAATGCAAGTTCGATTTGTCCCTTTATCTCCGGGACGTAGCTTGTTAAAAAGCAAACCGTGTCATCGAGTTGTAATAAATATTTGAAATGGCCACTATTGCCATCTGATTCGCATTCGTGGCGATGCTTGAAATCGATAATGCACGGTGTTCCAATATGAGTTTGTTGTAAACTTACGGGAACACGAGACACGAGATACAATATATCTAATCGCCTGCTATTTTCGAGTGAATGTGAATTTATTGGAACAGTCGTGCTCGTTTGAATGAAATGCAGATTTGTCGGAAATAATTAAATGTCTGCTATGTATATTTTGCTATTTATATTCATGTACAGTAAAGCAAGTCGATCGTTCGAACTTTGATTATCCGAATGTAGAATGAATTATGTATTTAAACTGTATTTTACGTCATATTTTAGAGTATATATATATATATATGTATATATATATATATGTACTTGGTTTAACAAGTAAGTCTACAGTGAACGAAATTTCATCTATAGTATTAATGTTTAATACTAGAAGAAACTATGAGATAAATTAAACAAATATTATTGGACGTTTTAAAAATATATGTCCAACTTTAATTACGTAGGATATGATGTTGCAAAATTTACAGTTAGCCACGTTAAAAACAATGAATCGATATTATTAAAATTTCAAAATAACTTGGACAGTAAGAAGCTAGAAGTAAACAATAAATGATACGTAGAATGTAAATTAAGAAATTTAGATAAAAATACTTATGATAACCTCAACAATATCTAAACAATTTTCTCGTTAAATAATTATAACGTACTGAACCTTGTAAATATATATAAAATTCTAGCTGTACAAACTTTATTGCAGTAACAACATTTAAAATTTTATTAGGGCATAAATTTCCCGTTTATTTAATCGTCGATTTATGCACCTGATACTTCACCCCGCGTATATGTTCGTGAAACCATATAATCGAGAAAAATAGTGCGTTATTTCGCGATCAATCCCTTATATTTTCGCGAGAGTACGTATATAAATCTAGAAAACAAAGAAAAAAATAGAAAATCTTTCACCACGTCGATATTTTGCCCAAGTTTGCGTGTATTACGCGTTTAATTTAGCAATGGCGTTTTAGAACTTTTAGTTAGTAATAATAATAATAATAATAATAATAATAATAATAATAATAATAATAATAATAATAATAATAATAATAATAATAACGATAGTAGTATATCATTTTAGCCGAAGGTCGTGCAGTTTTTATGACTCGCTGAATTGCACGCACAAGTAGTTTTGTTGAAAAAGTATGTCATTTGAAATTTCAACGCGACAAATATGTATATGCAAATGTTTCGCAGTGTATTATCGTAAGATCGAGGTCATTTATTTTACATATTTCTTCCATTTAATAATAATTAAATGTAAAAATGGCACGCCAGTGCCGCAAAGCTCCTCCAAAGTCTTTCTTATACGTTATAACTATAATTAACTAATTAAGAACTTCGTACGTTCGAATTTTTTTTTGGAAAAGAGCACCAGAAATTGTCGAATCTCTCGCAGCCTTCTCTCTTCTATCGTCTCGCGCGTCGATAGTTTTGCAAGTTCGTGCTTTGTACAATCCACTGTGCGCGGCAACGAGCAACGGCCATGATAATAAAAGCTGTTACAGTAGAATTCGTTCAGGGTCGATGAAAAAAAATGTGCTTACACGCTTACTGGTCACGCTTCGCTGTATTCGACGTTTTGCACACGCGACGTGACCATGCTCCGTCGCGAAGATTCACCTCAGTGACTATACTTTGAGTATAGGAATTATTTCGTCCGGCAGCTCTTTGTCTGTCATGCAATATGCACCAGACAACCAGTGTCCCTGCGTCTTACATTGCGAAAGAGCGTGTTACATATTTAGAGGCACGAGGAGCGAATATTTTGTACAGGACTCCACGGCTCCGTAGCAAACTTGTTTTATCCAAGTGATTCCACCTTAATTCAATCGACCTATTTCTTTTTTTTTTCTGTCTGTAAAAAGGTAAAAAAGATAAAAATGTAGCAATATAACCACTTGATGCACGCCTATAATTAAACTGGTATTTTCTCTTGAACTGGCTTGTGCGGCTCATTGTCGGTAAATAAGTCGCAAGTAGAATCACGGCCATCGAATGCCTACGCACTGTGAATACCCGTGTAGGAATTCAGTCGACATTGTGAGAGTAATTGTACATTCTGTTTTTCTGATTTACAGTCAGAAGAGGCCGCAGCAACAACAACAACAACAGCAGCAGCAGCAGCAGCAACAACAGCAGCAGCAGCAGCAACAACAGCAGCAGCAACAACAACAGCAGCAGCAACCATATCAACAGTATCAGCACCAGCATCACAATCACCAGCAGCAGCATCAAAATCGTCAGCATCAGCATCAGCATCAGTACCAGCATCAGCATCAGCATCATAATCACCAGCAACATCAGCATCAACATCAACACCAGCACCAGCACCAGCACCAGCATCAGCATCAACACCCCTCCTGGCACAGGACTACTTTAGCGTCCTGACCACTGTGACCTTGAGCCTGACCGCAGATCCTTAAGTAGTCCTAGTACAAGAAGGAAGAGGATTCTTCTCGCTGACGGAAGGAGGTTTCAATCGTCCAAAGAAGCAAACCACGCGAGAAGAAGATCAATCAAAAACCACTAGGAAGAAGTGGTCCGCGTGGCCAACCGGGGCATAGCCACCAGACTTTGAACATTCTCTTCGACCTATTCACCGGGATGCTCTTCGTCAAAGATCTTAGCTTTGATCATCGTTACTGCGCAGATTTCCTGTGCCTCTCACGACAAAGAGTCGCCACTGCTGCTGCACTCATCGTGATTTCCCCTCTATAGAGAGATTTGCTCTTTCTCTCTCTGTTTCTCTCTTCGTCGTAGAAACCTTCTTTGCGCGTGTGTAGTCATTTTCATAGAGTTTCCAATTCTTTCTATCGTCGTACGAAATACCATTGCGTCGATCAATAAGAATCACTCGTTTGATAGAAGGTTTCTCAAAGTTGATTGCAAATTTTATCGTTTCGTTGATCAATCGTGATATTTTTCTACACGATTTACACGCGGTGATTAGCAATTGTTTTTGTTGCATATATCTCTGAGACGAAAAAAGTCGGTAAAAATTGTCCTTTACAATAATTTCTCTCGGAGAGTTCATCGTACTTTCAACGAGCAATGGTACCCGGAGTTACAGTGCAATACACGCGAACGCCGTGACGAGACGAAAATTTTCGTATCGCAACCTTTTGCATATTTGTTTTTCGTCGATTTTTTACAAGAGCAAACATCACTTACGAGAAATTATCACGTATCTCTGTGTGTCGTGATAAAAAAATGTTCCCAACTGCAATATGCTAACGTCAGATTGAACGAGCAGAGGCTCTGTCTCCGTTCTCTGTGAAACGATAAAACGGCACGTGACTCGTTCGTTCTTTTAGAAGAAATAGAGATGGATCCGTTGTAGCGAGTAGCAGAAGGTATTTAACCGCTAAGCGATAGAGTATCGAAGTTCTAGCTAAAAAGATAAGAGCGCGGATCGAATGCAAAATGTAAATAAAAACCCGCGTGCGTAAGAAATATTGTGCAATGTATCATATGAATGTAATTTCATGGAATCCCGATGGGACTGTAGGATATCTATAGGTAAAGCTGTATAAAGATGCGCGTTGTCTTTAGAGCACAGTGCGATCATTGTTTCGTTTCGAATAATCACGCGGTCGCGTTCGCGTGCGATTTGGATATTTTACGTTGCTGCGCGTTCGAAAATTATTTCATTGAAACGGTGGTTTTGTTATGGTTTATTATTTGAATTTTACTTTCTAATCTGTCGTTGTGGTTTGTTATCCGAATTTTACTTTCTAATCTGTTGATCTATCGTTGCTACTAGAGTTAATTTTTATTATTATCAAAACCAACAACCAGAATTGATCTCGCGCGTCGAAGAATTGTTTTCAACCCTCTGTGGTCGAAAATTGGGAATGACAAGCAGACAAGTTGCGAATAAATTGTTTGATAGCGGCGCAATAGCTCGATGATAAGATACATGAATCGGCGAGCAAGTCTAAAATAGGACTTGAAAATATCAGCGTCGACGTTACAGAGGATTGAACGTACCGGATGATTCTCGTTGATAGTTTGAATTTGTGCAATTGATTTTCGTGGCTAGATTCTTGTCGCTATCGTGATTCGACGGTTGATTTTGATATTGTTGTTGCGGTTATTTCGCGTTGTGACAAACAACTATTTTGTCGAGCAGAGTAGCACACGCGTGCAGTAATACGTACGTGCAGTGTAACAAGCGATGGAACGTGCAATAAAAATAAATAATAAATAAATTTTTTATTCGATTATTATTTTCTTGCGTGGATCGTCACGGCGATCGTGACTACTCTTCTCACGATCCTATCAACGGAGAGACACTGACACACAATACGAAAAGCAACCATGTCTAAATCGAGTTTACACGCGGCAAGTGAAACATACCGATCGTACCACCAACAAATTAATTAAAAAAGTGGGTAATCTCCACTATGAAAATATTGCGAGTATTGCGAAAGAGTTGTCGAAAATAAGGAAAAGAAGAAGGGGAAAAAAAATTGATTGAATATTGAATCCGTGCGGCGATCAATTTATTTAAAGCTCGAAAGTGATGGATGAAGAAGAGATTGTTTTAAAAGTCAATAAAGCCTGATGTGCTTTTGTATCGCTCGTCACGGAGGAACTTAATATAGCCACGAGCTAATTAGGTCAGATCAATTTTTATAGCCTATATCCATCAAAATCTATATCCCGTCGTGAACTAGTTTGTTGCGATATTCTTGGTAATAATTTACTCGTACATAAATTGAACACCGCGAAAGATGGATGATGAATATTGATCGAGGAAGCGTAAAAAATTGCATAAATGATTAATTGTATAATTTGTTGGCAATAATATCGCGTATATTGAATACGAAAACGAGAGGAAAATATTTCTTTTCTTTTAAATGCACAATTTTATTTATTTCTCCGTCAGATGGATACACTTGTACAACGTATAAGTAAATTTTAGTATAATAAGTATAGTAAGTAATTGTTTAGTATACTAAGTGAGACATAAATTATAAGTAGAAACGAATTAAAATTGATCGTGAGAAAAGTGGAGAAAAAGGTATTCATCGTCTTTATTCGATCTTGTTTCAAATTAAACGAGGAAATATAGTCTTGCTGAAATAACCATCACGGTCAAATGTCTTCGGTTAAATGTCTTTCTTACGTTCCTGCAAGCAAGGTACGAGTAGCCCTCGTTAAATTAATTTTTTCATTAAGTTTCACTTCTCACGTGTAAACTCGATCCGAACAGACGAGATGTTAAAGTGTCAAGTTTACTATTTAACAGTCACGACTAGGTATCGAGGAAGGATAAGGAGAAAATGAAATGACTTAGTGTGCGCGTCTGAAATGGCGGAAACAGGTGCTATTCGATAGTTAAAAAGAGGAAAGCGATAAAGTGTTTCGACGAGCAAAAAGATACGGGGGGGGGGGGGGAGCATAGGT
The DNA here is from genome assembly GCA_032399605.1 of Melipona beecheii. Classification (NCBI taxonomy): domain Eukaryota; kingdom Metazoa; phylum Arthropoda; class Insecta; order Hymenoptera; family Apidae; genus Melipona; species Melipona beecheii. The sequence continues at coordinate 849,121 of JAUCMO010000243.1, read as the reverse complement.
ATATAGGTAGATGATTTAGGTAGAGAAAAATATTTACGTAATAATGTACACAAAATGCACATGAAATGTGCAGTGAAATATCCACGATTGAGTGTACCTATGCACGAGAAAACGACCCTTCAAATTAAATATTTCTCGGTATTTGTCGCCGATAATTTGTGTAATTAGTATATATACATATATCTTTTGATCGTACCTACGAAAATAGTCGCGACACGTGCTGACACTTGGATAAAATTTTAATTGAACAAATTTACCACGATCTGTAATTTCTTTCACCTCATTTACCATATTTCAGATAAAATATTAACCGAGCAGTTCCTCGCGATAAGCTACAAAATTATTTAATTACGCCAAATCAAATTGTTCTGTCACATTGTCGAGGAGTATCAAAATTAGAATCGTAAACTGTAATTTAAGGTAACGATAAATATGTAGATATTTCGCGCAAATATTCCACCAAGCACATATATTTGCAATGTTAATTTACAGTAAAAGACGAATTTAAACGAATTGTGAACTCGCCAATGAAACCATTCAAATTACGTAATTACCACCAAAATTATAAATATGCATCATCGGTGTTCAACGTTGTTAATATTTCATCTGAACTGCTAACAAATTACGTTGATATTCGTTTAAAAAATTGACGACGATCGTTAATTGGAAAGAAAAAGAAGTCAAACGTGCGAACGAGATATCACAGATACTGTTCAATCGCGTGAGTTCGCGAGAAAACGACGCGCGTATCAAAAGACGGCAAACACCGAGAAAAGTCGATCGTTGTCAAAGAGAATTCGAACGACTCGACGAGTGCGACTGGAACGAGAAAAGGAGAATCCGGCATTTCTACAGGACGAGGTTCCATAAACGGAATTGTATATTAATTAATGCGCGTATCCGAAATAAATGATGCGTTCGATGTCCGATTACACGTTCCCGATCTGCAGTTAACAGGTTGCCGCATATCATTCTGTTTTGCTAACGAATCGTACTTTCCATGATTTATGAATAAGAAAAACGTTCCCTCTCGTCATGCGAAGTCAAACGAACGCGCTAAATAATTCAACGCGTATGTCACGTCGCGAGCCGAAGAAGAACGAACTCGATAATATAATGAAATGTGCAATCCCTCTTTCCTCCTGAATTCGTTCAACATCTGGCAAATATTTCTCCTCGTTGCGTGAAACTTTACTTTGAAATTGATTTCGAAAAATAAAAATTGGGTTTGCGTAGATGACTTTGACCCGAATGTATTTGACAACAAAAAAAAAAAAATATAATTTTTTAAATAAGATAAATATTTCAATTATTCCTAAAGAATCGCTACTAGTAGTCTTTCTTACATAAATTGTCACAGTGACAATTATCTTTTCTACGGGAGAAGCGAACTTAGAAAGCGAACTTACTTATTCTCCATCATGGAAAACTATCTTGTACATTTTTACGCAAACTATTACAATTAAGAAGCATTTAGACAGAGACTGAAAAGAGGCTGCTCGACATCGTGTTCACTGCGATCGTGGTTCACAATACTGATTATCGTCATTACCCTCACTCGCCACGTGGTACGTGGAATGTATAGATTTACACTTGTTTGATTATTTATTATTAGGTAGCAAATACGAAGGTGTAACCGTACGAACGAAAGTTTCGCGGTGCGGAGAGAAGCCAACTTTTTAGATCAACCCTGACTGTTTAGCCTTTAGATTTTATTAGCTTTGTAAGAATGACTAAAACATTATTTTGTTGATATATATATATATAAATATATATATTGTACGACATTATTGATTATAAATCATAAATAATCTGTAAATATACGAGACCAATGCAATATCCTTTACGTTTCTTCACAAAGATGTCCATATAATCCTTTTTACTAATTCAACTTGAAAACGTATACATATTTGCTGTATTTATCGAATAACATGAAGATGACACAATATAATTTGTTACTGAAAAATAAAATTTATTTCACGTACGTTTTATTATTCATGCATTTCCAGTTATAACACGGTATCGAAGTGACAACATTTTTCAACTTGTTTGTAAAGCGTAAAAATTGATGACTGTGTTAAGAGCTTTAACTTAATATTTCTTAACAAACGTACGAATTTATGAATTATCTATTAATTATTAAGATAGCAAACGTTAAACAGAGGAAGGACAATTAAAACTGTTGAAAGTTTCTCAAGTTCTAATAGACGCAACACCCAATAAGAATTTGCAACGTTATTAATTTATTGAAATATACATATCTTCAATGTATTTTTTTATAGTTAGACAATAATAAAGAGCGTGAAAATATGTCAACGAACAGAAATAAAAATCAAACTAAAAATACCGTTTTATTTTCAAAGTAGCAGCCCCTTGAATATAAATAAACATTTGTAAATTTTGCAAACTACGTACGTTTTACTTTCATGAAATTCAAAGTTGGCGCTACTATCACACGTGTTATCGAGAGATTGATTATTGGATCTCCCAAATTTTACTTTTAGTTCTCCTAATACAAATTAAGTGGTGAATTTTTAGTACAGGTACATTGCGTTACATCCACCGTGATATATATTACGCGAATAATTACGATCGCCAAGCACAAAAGAAAAGGTACAATGCATGAAAAAATGCGAATAACAAGAATATGTGCTATAGCGTAAGGCGGCCATTTTGTTGGGAACACGCGCGCGCGGCTTGGCCACAAACGAAAAATAGTCTGAGTATAGTGTGCCACGCGAGAACGTAGAATTTTTCTACCGTGTGAATCGTTTCCAGTGTTTTCCAACAGAAAAATTGTGTCGTCGACTCGAGCCAAGTACCGTGACAATTGATATCACATTCACTGTTCGCGAGAGGCGTCGCTGTCAAAGAAACGTGCAAACGCGTTTGATTGGTCGGAACAAAAAAATCCGCGAAGATGCACTCAGCACGAAATGCCACATAATGCGACGCAAATACACCAGTACGTACAATGATTGATTCGAGCTGTTTCGCGACGTTCTCCCGACGAACAAAGAGCACGATCGTACGACCATTTAAACTGCGAACGTTCGACACGCGTGTAATATCAGGTAAATCAGAGTAAGCACCGTCGGTTTGCTATAATGTATGACGCACAGAAATACATGCATACACACATAAACGCATACTTCAAAGAGGTAGAGGTCACTAGCCTTACGTACCACGGGGTCGTGTTCTCGTTTTACTCCGGTACTGTGGAAACTTCTTTTAAGTACATTGGCATATTGTCTTGATCGGATTGTTTCCGTAACCGTCAGCCATAATGTAAAAATAAGAGTACTTTTTTACAACAGAGGAACAAAGAGAGAGGGAGAAAGACGAGAAAAGAAAAACACAGATACAACAGGCTTGACTTGACACGTCCCTGTGACTTCATACTTTTTTTCAGTGTGCAGTATTTTTCGTGCCTTTCCTACTTGCTCCCCCCTATTCTGATATTCGAGATTACATTCAAGATTGTCACTTGTCGCCGTTCCTTTTATTCCTGTGCATTTTCGGCCCACTGTCGCAATCGTATTGTTAGAGAGGCGAAAATAAGTGAGGTTATGAACGTGTCGGCCAATAATGTTATACTCGGATAGTGTCATTAAGTAACTCTCAAGTCAAACAAATGTCACAGTTTATTCTCAAGTGCATTTAACGTTGTGAATATAAAGTGCGTTCGTTGATATATAAAGTGAAAATCATATGACAGAAGGTAATTTATGATATTTTAAATACAACTGTTATAACCTTTCGCGATGAGAGAAAGATGGCATATAAATAAACTAGAGTTACATTTCGACGTAATTTACAATTCTGTTGTTCGTAAAGTCGTCGGAGAATTTCGTTTCTGCAAGAAGAAATGGTGATACAAATATTGGGACATCATTTATGCAGAAAATTATTTGTCCAGATACCAGTAGTTAATCATTACAAGGTTCAATGTTGCTGAGTAACTCAATACTCGAAACTTTTTCATCATTCATAAACTATGAACAAGGATCTAAGTCTGATGATAATTATAGAATATCGATGTTTCAAGTACATTGATATCTCGGATGTTACAATGTTTTCTCAGATGCTACACCATCCTAACCTCAAATTTTTAAGTAGCTCTGCATTCGCGTGACCGCTCTTACCGACGTTCAGTCGATAAAGGCTGTTACGTAAAGAATGTTTCTAAAATATAAGATGTAAATTATTATTTAATTAAGTTGTTTGTAATATTAATGTATTATATATATATATATATATATTTTTTTTTTACAGAACGCAATTGAAACACGCAAATGGATAATACATTGCTTGAAAAGAAAAATTTATAGTCCAATTTGTCGGTATATGCTCATATGGTAACATGATAACAGTAAATTTGAAATACCTTAAAAATTCGTCATTGTCCAAATATTTACGCACGTTTAAATATTGCAAATGAATCTCTAAAATAAATAAAAAAAATGGCAGAGAATAAAGTAGAAGATACTGATTTAATAAAAGTTGTAGATAAGAAAGAAGCGTTAAACGATGCCACGACATCCACAAAGAAAGAAGAAGATAGCGAGACGTCGGATATTTCTAACAAAAATAAATCCGAGGCAAACGATTCTCACAAGAATGATTTGAAGGTGATTGCTGTTGTTGAAGTGAAAAATCAAGAATCAAATTTAGATTCAGAAAGCTCGAATAAAATTGAGAATGCTGCGTCTGAAAATGAAAAACATGCAAAAGAAGATGTAACAATGAATGCAAGATTGAAGGAAGCGGATAGTGAGAAAAACCTTAAACAATTAGAAAATTCGACTGTAAAAATTAATGAAATTAAAAATACAGTTTCGGAAGAGGAGGAAACACTGAACGAAATATTAAAGGTAGTGCATGAAAATTTAAGTTCGACGGAGGTGCAGCAGATTGCTACGGAATCTAAAAATTTAAACCAAGAGAATAAAAGTGGCAATGAAGAGACTAAAGAAAAAACAGACAAAGAGTCGGAGAAAGATGACGGGATAGAAATTGTGAACGACGATACAGATGTTCTTGTAATAAACGAATCTGTATCATCCAGAAGGAATTCTGAAACCAAACAGTCCGTAGAGATTGTTGAACATATGGAGGTTGGAATAGTAGGACCTCCTACAACTGTTAGCGAACTTATTAATGAAGAAGAACTCGGGGCAGAGTCTACATTATCGACTGATCAAAAAGTTCAGGATCACGTAGCAGAATGGGTTCACAATTCGACTAAAACCAAAGAATTGGTTGCAAACGAAGAAGAAACTCCTCGACAAAAGAAGAATGTAAGAGAGAAGAGGACCAGGAAAAAGAGAAGCAACGACGTTCTTGCTTTGCCTACTAGAAAATCTCAGAGGATTGTTAGCAACATCATTAAAAAAAGCATCAAATGGTGAGTAGAGTTGCATGTTATTCTATATCTTATATACACTATTTTCATTTAATTTAATCAAATAGTTTAACAAATGATTTAACAGTTTTAAATAAAATGTGTTGTCTCACTTGAAACAAAATATCGAAATCTACAATGAAATAAAGGAAATTCAGCGTTTCCAGTCGAATGAGATTGCTTTAAAAATTATTCAAATTTTAATAGTTTCGAATTTATTAATCGATAGAAAAAAATATACGTATATATATATATATATATATATATGTGTGTGTGTGTACAATTTTTATATATATCGGTCTACAGTTTTTGGAGTTTTATTTTACTTCAAACGAAGATGAAATCTTCATTTTACAAACAAAACGATAACAAGTTCTCCAAACAATTATTATCAGAAACCGAAAACTCGTTTCGAAACGAATCGTTCTCGTTTCTCGAACGTCATTGCGGTTTAACGCTATCAAATCCATCGAACGTCGTTGTCATTCTATGTCACCGGGAGCTGATTGATATTCCAATTAGAAAATCGTTTAGTTAGACGCGTGCGTTTCGAAAGGTTGAATTGAGACGCGAACGCACGCCGCGCGTAGACATCGTCTCTGCAACGAGGTTGCGGTCGTTACCATGCACGTTCTCCGGCGTGGAGAACGGCCGCTCTCGCTTCTCACCGGGCAAATTCGATCGGCGTGAAGCGGCTTCCACAGCGTCGCTCTACTTCCTTTTTTCGCCGTAATCGCCGATACAATCCAAGATTGGCGTTATCGGCCGATAAAGTCGGGATAAGAGGAGCATTGACGAGCGCGCAAACGCGAGTTAACGATGTGAAATCAGAGACGTGGGAGAGAGAGAGGGAACATACACAAAAAAAAAAGGCGGGTAATGAAATATTGACCGTGGTACGATAAGCAACACGGTAGTGTGTGTCGATAACAGGGTGACTATTTCTGCCCGTTCTCTTCTTCTCTCGTTTGGAATTTCTTAATTCAATTTTTTATTTTCACGTTTCTCTCTTTATTTTTTTTTTTTTTTTTTTTTCCTGGCGAGACAAAGCCGATCGAGTTTGCAACAGGAAACACGCGAAAAGAGCGACGATCGAGTTTGGTCGTTAACCTCTTACGCTCGGAATTGTACTTCCTCGAATTGATTGGTTACTCGGAAATCTCGCGGCCGAGCATGAACCACCTCTTCGTATTTCGCTTATCAACCGGACACCTTTCTTTCATATTTTTTTTTTTTTTTTTTTTTTTTTTTTTATTTAATTGGTAACGTTGACACACTTACGAAATGATTCACGACTAGCCTATCAAATCGTAAAACGTTGAGAAATAGAAAACAAAAAAAAAAAAGTTCTGTATATTGTCTTAGTAACGGAAAGTTCTCGCTGTGTACACAAGGCTATGGATATTTCATAGCTCGGCAAATAAATATGACTGAAAATTTGTAATCGTATTTGTCGTGTCTAAATGTTCGACGTGTCTCGTTCAATTTTCGCATTTATCGTTTGGAAATGCTACTTTAAAGTACGTCCGGTGCGTACGTACGGAATCTCGTATTCAGAGATTGAACGAAACGTGAAAAAAAGAAGATGCACGATGCCAACCGTACATTATGTACATTAACGAACATTAACTCGTACTAACGCTGGGCGAACAGATTTTTAAGATAAATGTGAAATTTATTGAATTACGCGACTGTAGATGTTGAGTTAGCTACGTTACATAAGGTTAAACGACATTAATACGAAGGTCATAATTACACCAGTGATGACAATCTTCCGCGTTAATACGTCTATTTACCACTGTTGCTCTGGTAAGGGTAGTAGATCAATTTACAATCTCCTTTAGGTATATCAGCGATAGATGTACGATGGATAGACGGAGAAAGGTACGTTCAAGTATGTTCAAATATTTAAATGCCAAGTTAGGTATCTAATTTAACTCCTTAAACGTTTCGTTCTATTTTGAGAGTATGCGCTAATTATTTCTAAACGACGACGAAAACGTAAGATCGAGTTAAATTACAACAAAACGATAAATTTTCAATTTTATTGCCTTGAAATATTCTAAAATGTGCTAAAGTTACAAACAGATATAACACTTTTACCCAAGTTTTGCAATAAACAGCAAAAGCGAATTTTTTTCTACACAACGAGTATAGTTATATATATATATAAAGTTAAGCTAATTAGCGTTTTTTAAGGAAAAACTGAAATTGCTAGCAAGTTGCGAAATTTGCAACTTTTGCTTACATCGTACGAAAGATTGTGTATCCCTCTCGGTGGCTAAGAGATAAAATTCTAGAAAACAATTTTTCGTTAGAAAAAATACGCGATACCAATATATCTTTAGTCTCCGACTCTCAACAAACGTTAGCAACAAACGTTAACGGAAAAATATTTATTAAAAAAGAGAAAGAAAGGAAGAAAGAAAGAAAAACACCTTCCAAATTAAAGGTGATTAAAAATTATTCGCCGTTATATATTTGGGCCAAGGTAACCAAAGCATTCGCACCGGATCAACAGACCTTCGAAACAAACTCATGCCCGTTCAAGGACAGAAAAACTGCCCGTGCTATTCTCGTGGTCTCTCTCGAGCGTCGGTTCGCGCCACATGTACATACACCGTCGCCGAAATCAATTTGAATTGCGACCTTGAAACTTGGGGGCACTTGGTTACCCCAGACAGACAGACAGACAGACACAATGGAGTTCGAATTAAAAAAAAAAAAAAAAAAAAAAAAAAAAAAAGACGACGTCTGGCATAAGGCGATCGTATTGCATTAATTACCGGAGACTGACCGTTTAAGTACTTGTCTATCGGTTAGAAAGAACGTACCTCGTACGTCTGGTCCCCAGGCCAAGGCTGGTCTCACCCTGCAGCCCGGATGAAAGTGGAGCGGTCTACGAGCGGGAGGGGCGTTAATCCCTGCGAACGGTACCATAGAAACGGTACCGGTGGGGTCGTTACGTGTGCCTGCAGACCGACGTACCGTCGAGCCACCACTCTCTCCGAGCCTCCTCTCTCTGCTCTCCGGTACCGGATAGACGCCCCGATGTGCGTGCGAGCGAGAGACCGCGATATAATCCAGCCCAAGGCCCCCCTAAGAAAAGGGGAAGGTCTTCTTTGTCCCTCGGTCCCTCGGTCCCTCGGGCGAAGGACCGCGCGCGCGGCCAGATGTCGGCTGACGATCCTTGCCACACTGCGTCGACATGCACGCACTCGTTCGTTCATTCGCTCGCTTGCTCGCTCGCTTGTTCCGATCATCTACGATCTACATATGTACATACTCACGCACTTCCTTATCGGTGTACGTGTGCGTACGCGAGCGTGTGCGTGTTCCTCTCTCAACACTATACGCACGCGTACGCCTCTGTGATCCCGCGTCGCTGGTCGCTGCATACGCTCCTCACGGGTATTGCGTATCCTTCGTGGGTATTTTTGGTGACCGTGGGCCGCGACTGCCTCGCTCGTACCAACTTGGAACATGCGGTTTTCTGGAGGCAAGAACCCTCGCCCCTTTATACCACGGTTCTCTCTTTCTCTCTCTCTCTCTCTCTCTCTCTCTGTCTCTGCTCTTGCGCGCTCATTGTTTCTTCACGGATGCCTGCGACGTGTCCCGTTAGATTGCACGACGAAAGCGAATTTTCGGAGGATCGTTGTTGCCATTTTTCCATTTTGGCAAACGTCAGACATTTCCCCTCTCGAATTTTCTAGAAGATCAACCACTTTGACGCGTCAGGTTCTTTTTATACCTATAATGATCATTTTTGCAAAATCTGTAAAACCTTCTCGATATCGTATATATAACTTTATAAAATAGCCAATCCGTGGATGTACATGTAGATATAAAAAGACTAACGCAACTACTCTTGCGCTACTAGTAACTGGTTCACGGACCATAACGAGTGACCAAACCGTATATACAATAATTCGTCTTCTTTCTGAATTCATCGGTATATCACTGGATAAAAATTACTACGGGGTAATATATTTATTATTTGTTTTACCTTAAAACGGAGAAAATATTGCAATTTTCGGCCAAATATTCCCGACGTGCGTTCCTTGGCCAATGTGAACGTATAAAATACAACATATGCGTATAAGAAGACAAACGCCATTAGTTTTCGTTAAAACTAATTGTAGCAGATGGGAAATCATTTTTTTTTTTCTTCTTCTTTACATTTTCTCGTAGGCGTACAGCTACGTATGGTTCACGGTTGTCAGCCCTTCGAGATTCCTCGGGCGTGCGTACTGGTACCGGGCCTCGATGGCGGAAAGCAATCTACGTTTACTAGAGTCTCTTTGTCTCCCCCGTACGTTTCCTCGCTGTATCCTTTGTGTGCCTCTTTGTATCCCCTCCTTTGTTTACACGCATAGCTTTCTTTCTTCTTCGCGACAGAATTTTCAGAAATATAAAAATTCGAAAATTCTCTGCAATTTCCGCGTGGTCATGAAAATTTCGTTACCTGAGCGTCATAAAAGCGCTTTGTCTCGAAGGAATAAGACTTCCTCTCTCCTTGGAGAAACTCTCGAAAGCTTACCTTCAAATATACCTTCGAATGGTATTTCGAATGTAACAAAATACGGAGTGCAATTTGTCTTCGTGCTGCTTTTCTTGTAAAGCTTGTTATTGAAACTTGGAGAACTTTGAAGCTAGGAAAGTGAAAGATCCTAATTATTGGAAGAATTTTTCCTTCATAGCGCGTAGAAGAAACCTTGGGGAAAACCTCGAACGGTACTTACCTCGACCAGGTCGTCGAGTCCGATTCTGACCTGTGTACGTGTTGAAAGGCAGAAAAACGAGCCGCGTATGCTGCAAAATTTTGTCTGTTCTGCTGCCGGTTCTGCTGTTCGACCGATTTGAATTTCGTGGTAGAAAGGATCACGGAAGGAACGGTTTCCGAGCCGACTGACGAGCAAGAGTATGTAAAGGGATTATTTGGTAGAGAGATTAGAACTTTGGGGATGTTGTTTGCTTACGAACGAAGGGAATCATTTAGGACCTGTTAACTACGGCCCGTTTTCCTTTTGTCCACGCGGGACCATCTACGTAGTTAGAATGTTTTAATGATACCGGTTTGAAAGGAAAGTAGGTACATGTCGATAGATTTGAAATAAATTAGATTCGTTCCAACGAATTTAAACGAATACAAAAGAAGTAACTTTCGTACCTACGAAAATTAATAAAGAGTAGAATATTGGCGTCGTCCTCTGGTTCCCAAAGGTATAAATCACTTTTCATGAGCGAACCATAGCTGTCACAAGAGAGAAAGAAACGTTCCAGCTGTTACAAGGTCGAAAATTAACTTTCTCCGGGGATGAATTTTTAATTTTTAATTTTTAAGTTGTGACAAAGAAGTTTAATTTTACTTTTGGTAAATAAAGAATTTCAAAAAGGACGCGCGAGGAAGTTAAAATCGCCCGAGAAATGAGGCGAGACGCACAACGCACGGTTGAAATATAATTATCATGGATTATTCGTTGGAGAACAACGCGTCCCCGAAAGAAACCCTTCGCCTCTGCCGGTATCTGGGGCACAACAGGTATAAATAAAATATCAGCGGCCGTGGTGTGCCACGTAATCTACGACGATACCCTGGCGATTGTTTTCTCGCAGTATGTTCGGTCGTCGTCGTCGTCGTCGTCGTCGTCGTCGTACGAAGATAGCCATCGGAAAGGAAGACAGAGGCGTCATTATCATAAGCACAACAGTCAGCGTCGAGGAGAAATGAGGAGAGAGAGAAAGAAAAAAAAAATCTATTATTAAGTCGACTTTGACCACTCAGAGATACGCAGTTCCTAGAGTTAGATAAAGGTGACGTTTTCATTGGTCTTTGATCTTTGGTATCCTGGTAACGCAGCAATGACGTCATCCGGTGATCCAAGCCCGGTCGGTTACCATCCGTTACCATCGTGCAATACCACCCTCCGGGCGTGCCTTCCAACAACCCCTCTCACTCTCTGTACGTGTGTGTTCGTGTGTGTTTCACCACCACGGTCATCTCCCTCCTGGAAATCCCCCTCGCAATTCCGCCCTCCAAACGGGTTCTGACCCCTCTTGCGCTATCACGTTTGTAGCAATAACGAGAGGAAGAAAGAGCAGGTTCCTAACGCGCGGCGAGACGCGATATGGGTTCCATCCTGCGGATCGATGGATCTTCTCTTCCAACCCTTTCGCCTCGAGACTGGCTGGAAAAAAGACGCGAGTTTCTTCACGACGAGTGGTACCGTGTTCTCGCGCGGACGTATCGATCAAAGTCCGTGATACCATTCGATCTGTACTGTTGATTAATTTTTACCGTTTTACCATTTTACCGTTACCGATTTTTAGCGATATTTACTCTTAGCGAGACGTTTAGAACGAGCGATTTCGATGCAACGTCGGAACGATGTCCGACCGACCGCGGTAACAACTGGAACCGGTACTCTCGTTCTTCAAATTTTCTCAATTAATCGAGTCAATCGTGTTTCTCTGCCTTTTCTGAATTCGACTGAATTGGAGATTGAAATTACAGTTTAGAATAAAATCAGTACCAGAAAATGCACTTCGTTGTATCAGTATAAAGTTATTCAATTTTACTACGTAAAGGTTCTAATTGTTTAATCATTTAAATTTATATACGATATAAAATTCGACGATTTTCAGCTGGTCGGTTTGACTCGGTCGAAGCAACAGCCACGTTTTTGGTACAGCGTATTCCGCTGTACCAGTCAAACTCGAATGTATAAAACTAGATCTGGTCTGATCCCAGGTTTGGTACCCTCCTTTAAATAGTCGGACGCAAAGATTTAAAAGGCTCTAAAATGCGATGCGCCACATTTTGGCGTATTTTCAATGATCCCTACGACCCTCCTTTAAATAGTCGGACGCAAAGATTTAAAAGGTTCTAAAATGCGATGCGCCACATTTTGGCGTTCGCACTGATTAAACCGTGAGAACTTTCCATAAAGCGCTCGAAATTTTTCACAAAATTTTCAGTAATTGTTCAACTACCGAGATTCCTCGGACAAGCGGCGACGCAAAACAAGCGAAGAAAAATTTCGCGAAATTTTGCGAGCTATCGGGTAGTATAACGCGATACGTACAATTTGGTACACGGTTCTCCAATTTCGCAAGCGATTCTCCATCAACTGTGCATGCCCGGTGTAACGGGGACAAAAGGAGAGATGAATTAAACATAACTTCGATACAACCGATCGTACTTTATGCATCACCAGCCACACGGCTACACGACAATGCATCTGCTCGGGTTTTTATTTTAGTACAAGGTGTTTTCTTCGAATCGAAACGATGCGATCGCGTAAGAAGAAGGGGGGAGGGCAAGAAAATTTTCAATGAACTTTTTCAAATTCTACACGCGGTACGTATCATCGAGATCCGACCAATTGTACGGTAACAGCTGGGAGTGAGAGAGGGCGGAGGGGGACTTAATCGAGGATTATGTTGATTTAACCGATTCGATAAAGTCGAAAAGAAGATTAACAGGTGTAACAAAAGGTGTATTAAAGTTTACAGTCGGCAAAATTGTACGATAGTTAATCAAACGTTGGTTCGAACGTAGTGAAAACGGCAGTCCTCGTTCCTCGTACCATGGTAAATTCGGAAGATTTCAACGATTCGTCACGCGGTGTCCAAAGCGACTGCGTCGACGTCCACGATTCTCGCAGACATCTGTAGAAAATTTTCCCACTCTCTCTCTCTCTCTCTCTCTCTCTCTCTCGGTTTAATCGTAGTACGCGCGTCATCAGAGAGCGCGATGATCGATCACATATTGATTCATGGAATGATGTCCATGCACCACTGGTGGTGGTACTTTGGCGAACAATCGCAACCGAATCGCGCGTGTGGTGGCAGAAGGAGGAGGAGGAGGAGGAGGAGGTCGTGCAGTGATTCAAAAGCAGTGTCTTCTCGACGCGGCGATGGGTTCTCCGCTGAGAAGCCACTCGAATTCTCCGGAGACTTGGACAGACGAGGAGAAGTTGGCAGGTTTTGGCAGGCAAGAAGCACAGAGACAGAGGCACAGGCACAGCCAGAGCAGGCAAAGAGAGAGAGAGAGGGAGAGGGAGAGGGAGAGAGAGGGTGGCTTCGGTGGACTTGGGTTCGGATGGCGGGTATTGATCCTAGCGAACCTAGCAGCGGGGTGGCCGGGACCCCGCCTCAAGGATGAAGGGTGTCTCCCTTCTCTTCTCTTGTCCCCTTTCGTTCGAGTCTCGCAGCCAGCCAAGCCAGCGAGTTAAAGCGAGACGAAGATAGGAAGAACCTCAACGCGAGTGAGCGAGGGGTGGTTGCCCCTCAAGAGAGAGAGGTGAACCACCTAGAACGGCGCTGTGTACCAAAGATACCACGCCGCGTCCATTCCTTAAGGCCCGGTATAATAAGCGGCCGGAGTGGTTGGAACACGAGAGGCAGCCCGGAAAACGATGGATGGGAAATCTCGAGGAGGCCAGGTGAGCCCATCGAAGCCTCCTTCCCGTCGTTTTTCGCTAAATAATAGCTTTCTTCTTCCTCCCCCGCTGCTTCCTCTCCGCTCATCCTACGCTCGTTGGAGAACCGACGATTCTTTACCTCACCTTTTCACCATTTGTCTCGTATACCATCGACACCTCGTAGGTACGTACGTAGTTACATACGCGACGACCGTAAAACGTAAGTAAGTTTTCGTTCAGCTCCGTTCAAAAGACACGAATTCTTCCTCTCCGAGCGGTCCGAGCCTCTTTAGCGACGATAAGCACCAGGCACGACGCCCCTGCCATGATCGTGACGTCACGCGTTTTTCTATGGCAACGCAGATACATTTTCTTGCGTCCAATGAGTCACCATCATCGACGACTTTGCCGGCGCGTGTGTTTCCTCGCCCGCATGCTTCGCCGATCGATCGATCGATCGATCGGCGATCGGGTTGTTCCTTCGCCTACCAAACTATCCATCACTCGTCGAAACTAACTTCACGGAGATTGATATTCAAATGGATGGAATTTATATTTTTGCAATTGGCTGACGAAGTACAGCGTATACTCGTGCAAATAAAAGATACACGTTGTCAGGAGGGGAAGAGATAGTAAGAAGCAAGCTGCTGCTGGTCACCGGGTACCATCTCTTCTCGCAGCCGCCCTCGGCCGTAGGAAATTTTTTTTCGATCCTCTGCGTACTCGACCAATGCGTCAGAGTACGCATGCTCCGGCCTTCGTGCTAACAGAGACTCACGCTCGAAGATACGTTGGCACCAGGCACATCGAGTCCCCGGTTACGGTTTCTGGCGACACGGTGTACAACCGTGCAATTATCGTCGCCTTTACGACGACCCTTTACGGCGCCCAAGAAAATTTTCTTGCTCTCGATCGTTTTTCAGGGAAAGGGAATTTTAGTGGAAACGTTCGCCAAAATTCGACGACTCCATTTTTTCTTTACTATATATTCTATATATATATATTCTATCTTTTTTCTTTTTTCTTCTTTTGTTATTCAAAATCGAAATGTTCAAAATTTCGCAATTTCCACTGACGTTTTCCATCGAAATATTTTAACCCCTTGAGTCAAATGAAACTCAGTGAAAAAATGACGTATGACATGATTCATTTCCGTGTAAACTTCACAAAAATAATGTTTGTACTCTTACAAATACGATACTCGTAAACAAAATGAACAAAACATGGATGAGTAATGTAATAATTCAACGGTCCTTAGGGACTAAATAGGAAACACGTGATATGATTGAACGTCAAGGAGAAAAGCCTCGACCATGAGTAAGTAAAATTTGGAAGTACCTCTGACACACGCTAGATACATGTATTTGTTGACACGCAAATGTCGACGGGACGAGTCATGAACGCATTCGCGTTCTGGCGAGGGAAAAGCCAAGAGTGAACAACAACGTCGTCGAAGGTTACAGTCGCGTGCGTGCCGATTGTGTCGAGCGGCCCGCGGCGCGTAACCTATCGCGGGATATATTTCCGTTTCTAGGAGATAACGGTGTGGACAGATTAAAAGAAAAAGCGGTTGAAATCGCGTGGAGAGGTGGACGAGCCGTGACGAAGCGGCGGCTCGTCCAGGCCTCCAAGGAGGGAAGATTTTTTGACCTGTTGGGCGGCCAAGTTGCCCGTGTTAAAACGGACAGAAAGGGAGTAAAGGGAGTCTCAATCGCAGCTGCGCATCCTTCTTGGTCGTTCTCCAGGCGGTCGTGTCTGGTGGCCCCAAGTTGGAGACGCACCTCCTCGCCTCGGCTTATTTCCCTCCTGTGCCAGCTGTGCGAATCGCCCGCACACAGCCTGCCCTCCTAACACCGGCGACACCGTCCACGTCCACGTTCACGCAGACGAAGACGAAGACGGATTCTAATATTGGACGAAGAAGGAAGGAACGACTCCGTTCTAGCCGACTAACGGAGAAAGAAGCGAAAACGTGCTCTAGTAGCTGCGACGTTGAGAGAGAGAGAGAGAGAGAACGACGAGCGACTGCGTATCTTCGCGAAAAGGAAAGAGCGCGACGTTCTTTCTCTCTCTCTCTCTCTCTCTTTTGTACTGTTCCTCTTCTTCGCGTTGAAAGAGAGTAGTCGGTGGGACAACGAGGGAGAAAGAGAAAGGCTACCCTCGATCGTTTGATGGTGGGGTCAGGTTGCCACGGAGGCATCGGAGGGGAGAGCGAGCCCACCGGAAATCGGTCTGTCCTTATTTGAGAGGCCACGTGAACCACGCCGTGGTCTGGGCTTTCCGTGCCTAGTGCCTGTGTGTTTGCTTGCTTCTCCTCGTTTCGATGGCTTCGCTTCTCTTCTCTTCTCTTCTCTTCTCTTCTCTTCTCTTCTCTCTTTGGTTCCACGCGGTCGAAAGAGCGAACGTCGCCACTGGCCGCGCATCCACCGAGAGACAAAAAACTCTCCAGAGGAGAGTTTCTCGTCTCGCGAAGAGACGTTTCTGTCTAGAGAGCTCTGGTACCACAGAGGAGGACACGGTAGCGTAGCCGATGGTTTCCCTGCGACGTAGAAGCGTTCCGAGAAAATCATTGAGCCGGGTACCCACGACCGACCCTGGCTCTGCCGGAGAGAAAGAGCGTGGCTGAGAAACGTGGGGGAGATATATACCTCGAGCGCGTTCGTCGCTCGCTGGTTATACGATATCGCAAAAGGGGGAAAGATCCTCGTTGAGAACCGATGCTGGGAAGCTGTTGCGTTGCAGGAGAACGTTTGTCTCTTGGAACTGGAGCGTTCTACTCCCGTACTCTCCGTCGTTTACCTCGTCGAAGACCTCCTCTTGTTGATGACAATACGGGAGATTATTTTTACTACGCGCTAAAGATAACAACCGATTCGTCAGATAATTCTGACTCTATCAGAGCGACTGCCTGGTCATCCATCGGTCGGTGGATTCGAAAATTCGAAATTATTACAAATTAAATCCTGCTGGGATGTTTGAAGTTGACGCGACAGGAAAAAGCAAGTCGATGCAAACTCGCATCAGCGAACTAGGAAGAAGTGGTGGTACCTACGCGGAACAAGCTATTATAGGAATATTCCCATAAATGATGTTATTTTTTGATACAGTGCAAAATTTTATTTTATTTAAGAATTGATACAGTTTTAATCTATGACATATAATTTAACAGTAAGCACGCTAAATGTCAATATATTTAACTAGAATATAGGTTGGAATAAGTTAAATTATTGTCACTAGATGGCAATGTTTATTAAATTTGAAGAGAGAACGAAAATATAGGTCATGTTATAATAAGCTAAATTATTGTCACTAGATAGCAATGGTTATTAGCAATTGAATTTGAAGAAAACGACATTACTTATGGGTACTCCTAACAGTAATATAACTGGAAATCACTAATACGCGGGAGAGCATTCATTATCTGGTACGCGTGCCTTCATTATCAAACCAAAATGGCCGACGCGGCGGACCGAGCGTGTGTGCCGCTGAAATAGATTGTTAATTTGTTTCTCTCGTCTTTGAGTATCCTCTTCAAACCAGTTCCTTGTCACCGATAATATAATACGTAAAATCTAAATTTCGAGTACGCTAGCGTGCAACTTCTCTCAGCTGTTTCATTAATCGATTACCGATCAAATTAGCCTTTATCTCGATCAACTGCGAAAATTATTGCAACATCGTGCAACTTCGATTACTTGACATTTTTTTTAATTTCATCGTCAAAGTTTAACAATTTCGTCTGTGATCGAGCTTCGCGGTTTTGTTTACACGAATTAGCGCATAAATTTTTAAACATCGATCTTTTCGATTTCTAAGCCGATACTGATCGCGAGATGTATCGCAACAATATCTAAATAATATCGACAGGAACGAAACGTTGGAAATATTTAAGGTGTCGCAGAGGCGAGGGATGTCGTGTGCCAACATCCCCGGTGATACCTCGCTCAATGCCAGATCTCCTCTCCTTTTTGCTCGCTTTTCTCTCGAAGCAAGAGGCTGACCCTCCCGCGTCACGATCTTCTTGAACAAATACACCTTCCGAAACTGCCCCAGAATCGTTATTGCAACGCGCTCCGCTCGTAACTTTGTTCCTCGGCCGCATTTCTTTTTTTCTTCTTCTTCTTCTTCTTCTTCTTCTTCTTCTTCTTCTTCTTCTTCGATCGTTCGAAACAATTACGATCGATCCGGATGATTTGACACCGATCTCGGGTTAGTTGACGGAATTTTCTTTCTGTCCAGACAATTAACCGAACTTATTGATCGTGCAGTGCAATACAGTTTCGGTTCGGTTGCGATCGAACGGGGTCAAGTTCTCCTTCTCCTTTGTGCCACATAAGATGCCATGAGTGCCTGATTAGCGGCAACAGGAGAGAAAATAGCACTCTTTCTGTACAGATGAATTTTCGAAATGTCGAAATAACAGGCGCGTGAAACGTGAAAACAAGCACAGTCGTCTAGATCGTTAAATCGAGTTTTAAAGAGCTAAATCGGCTGTTTGAATGCGTGGTAACACACGCAAGTTTCACACTCGCAAACAAATTATTCGCTCGGTCTCTCGAAATGTTTCGAAAGATCGCGTTTGATCACGAGAAACGAACCTCGCTCTCGATGGTGGTCATCTTGTTCGCCGACCTCTTGCTGCGGCACCTCTTCGTCATTCAAACCCGAAATATCCTCAGAGGAGATATTTACCAAAGAAACCAGTTCGTTGACCGAACGTCAGTTGAATCGTTTCATTAAAGAAGACTCAGTTTCGTCGGTGATTCACGTTTTCGATTCACGAAAAACGGCTCGAACCGTCCAGCAACCGAGAAGCGAATGCACGGTCACGCGCTGACGTGTTCGACGGAACGATTTCACGATCGAAGAGGGTTTCCATCGCGAGTGAGCGGCTCCTTAGCTCCGAGTTTCAGCTATTTTTAGAAACTCGCTCTCCTAGAGGACGTTACCTCCCCTTACGTCGGGGAATCCTTTCGTAACGGAGCGAAAACGTTACGCAATTTTCCATGGTGGTTCTCTCGTCGGTAACGTTCAACAATTGGAACGGAATAGGGGATGACGAGGAGACCAGATTCGAACGGCGACTACAAAGGGAAATTTGTGACGTAATAATTCTCTCAAAACTCGCTCAACGGCGCGACGTTGCGCTCGCTCGATATCGAACGATAGTCGTCATCGTCGATGATCGTCATCCTCCAACTACCTTTCTACAATTCTCAGCGTGTTCTCGCGGACAAAGGCGAACGAAAGCGAAGCATTCGAGGAGAAAAAGAAGCGCGCGCGTAACCCAACGCCCCTGCGAGGACCAGGTTACGAGGAAGCGCTGAACGTGGCTGAAGGAGAAGGGTCGGCGTCGTACACGTGAGAAGGGTGGCGAGCAGAGAAAGAAAGAAAGAAAGAAAGAGAGAGAGAGAGAGGAGATATCGGTAGCGGTTGGTTATACCGGATAACAGAGGCAAGGAGGACCGCATGGTTCGAGGGGTGGCGAACCCCTGAAGGACCCTCGGTCGGTAGCGGTGACCTCCTCCCTCTTTTTCCCTGTCTCCCTGGTCTCTCTTCCTTTCCAACCCTGCCCCCTCCATGGTGCACGTCATCCCTGCCGCGACGGCACCGGGGAGCACGATCATTGGTTCACCGGTTTCACGCAGACACGAGGAGGCACACGCAGCTGCCACTGGCTGTCTCTTGTTCCACGGCCGGACCCGATCGGCCAGTCGACAGGAGAAGCAGCGCGCGTGCAGTAGCTAGCACGCTGTCTGTCACGCGTCGTGGACGGTTCTTCGATTTACGATCTGTGTGTGTGTTTGTGTGCGCGTGTCTGCTGTGTGTATTAGTTGTATTTTTATTTCTCATAGTGCGTCGCCGGTAGTCGAAAGACTACCAACAGTGGATGCGAACGTTTTCGTTTCCCGTTCATCGCCGGTGGTTCGTCATTGTCGTCGGTTAGAGGAGCGGTTGCTGCCCTTGGTGCTCTCTCGTGACTACCACGAGTCCCCGTAGGTACCCGCGTAGTTCGGCGATTTTCGTGCACGTCCGTCGACGATCGGTCGCGCACCGTTCAGCCACCGTCGTCGTCCGTCGTCGTCATCCGTCGCCATTTTGACGGTCCGCCCACCAATCAACGTCACGGATCGCGCAGCGCTTGATATCTCCCGGTGTCACGAAACGGGTGAAAGGTACGAGAGGCGACACCTTTCGCCGACAGCGCGGACCTGGTCCCTCGCCGCACGTGTCCTCGCGGAAAAAGACGTGCGCGACACACGCACACGCGTCGCCTTGCCCGTCGTCGTTGATTGCTCTTTCTCTCCGATTTACGATCCCCTCGGGCTCTTCCGGCACGGCCGGTAGACGGTCGATTTATTACGAGACGGGTGACGTTTTGAATTTTGACTGACGGACCGCGGGTGTAGAAACAGTGTGGTGACTCTCGCGCGCTTATCGTTTTTCGTTTCGGTGATACATACTCCGTTTGGTACATACTCTTCTTCTACTCAATCTCCCCTCTGTTTGTTCCTCTCTCTCTCGCTCGCGCGCGCTCTTTGACTTCCAATCCCCTTCTTTCTATACACCAACAGTTCGCAGGGCGTCGCACGCAGGGCGGTACCGATGCCCTTTCGACCTCCCGCGGTCATCCAGAGTACGCAACAGTGCTTCCGTCGCGTGACCGTCTCGCTCTCGGTTCTCGTCACGTTCCACGTCGAGATCGCGGCGTCGTTGGTGACGGCAGCGATACGTTCGCGATCCAAAATCTCCCGTTCCCCAGGCTGCTCGCTTTCCAACCAGACGTGCACACGTACCATCTTCACATCCAACGGAGGATCCAGCGAAAGCTGATCGAAACGATTTCAATCGGGCTGCCGATTATCCAACTTTTGCCGCGCCCTCTCTCTCCCTCCGCTGTACGCTGGAGAGAAAAAGAGAGAGAATCCGTGTGTCGTTCGCACGTCCACGTGCGTCTGTTTTGAACCTGTCCAAGTTGTCACCGATATTACTCACGCTCGACAAAAACAGAGTCTAGTCACGCGTTTGCTAACCAAAGTGAACGAAGACTTCTTCAAACTCAATCACGACGCTATTTCGTTCGGAAGTGAAGAAGAAAGAAGAAAGAAGCCAAAGAATACGAACACTGTCTTCGCGTTATGAGAAACCGCTGTTCGATTGAGAATCACAACAACGCGAGAATAAATATCGACGATAGAACGTCATCGAAGATGTCGTAGGGCTGTGACGTTATCGCTGTCGCGTGTCATTCGACCGGTTACGTGAGAGAGAGAGAGAGAGAGAGAGAGAAAGATCGCATCTCGCGTGTGCGTGTATACAAAATTGTGACATACACAGAAGGAAGGATTGCAAGAGGTTAAGGATGCCGCAGTGCGCCGTGGCTACGTGCCGCAACAGTCATCGTCAAACGCGCGGCCGTTGTATCCGCTACCATCGATTCCCCCAGATACCGGAAGTGCGCTCGCGATGGGTGCGCGCGTGCGGCCGCGTGCCCCTCTCGAACGGCGAGATACCGTTCAACATACAAACTGCGCGTATATGCTCCCTCCACTTTACCAACGACTCTTACGAGAAGGATATGGAACACCTTGTGCTCGGTCTTCCCGTGCGCAGCAGATTGCGCCGCGGCGCGGTGCCGACGATCGGCGTACCGGTGAACGTGCAACCGGTCACCAAGATGCTTGTCGAGGACGCGAAGCGTTCTTTGCTCAAGGTCACCCACGCCAAGATGCTAACCAACCAGAAAGTGATGGGCAAGAATGGTCTGTCAAACGATAGTAAGCAGCAGCCGGCTACGGAAAGGCGGCAGCAACAGGACCACCATCATCATAACAACCACAACTATCAACACCAACACCAACAACGTGCCAAGAGTGGCAATCAAGTGAACCAGGAGCAAAAGATGGCGGGCATCGACGTACTGCTTGCCCTCGGCCTCAAACCCGCGCCACGGTGAGTCGTTTTCACTCGGTTCCAACGATTACCCCTCTTGATAAGGGGGACTCGAGGTGGGGAAGGAGGGGTGGGGGGATCTCTGGTGTCGGAAGTGACGAGGCACTACACTCCAGTTTTTCTTATCTCGGTCCTATGTTTTACAGATTACACTCTCTCGTTGCAATTACGATACTCTGTACCGTTCTCCATTTTGTATTTTTGAAATTGTAAATGTACGAGTCTTCTCGTATTACGAGGCACCGTGCCTCTGGATTTTTTTTTTTTTTTTTTTGTCAACGAGCGTGAGGAACGATTTTTATTCAAACGAAAAAAAAGAAAGAATAATCGATCGAGGTTAGGATAATAGATTAACTCGACTCGAAAGTCGAGAGTTGGAGAAACGTCAACGATTACGTACGACGTGTTTAGTAAGCGCACGTCAACCACGAAGACCTTCCGAGGCGCGACCTCTGACAGGAACGACGACGCATTGATCCATAATTACGGATCGCTCGAAACTATCGCCGTTTTCCTTCCGTCTACGAAAGTAACAGAGACTATACGTGCAATGTACATTACAGTATCGCGTAGCAAACTCAAAGTTTCTGCTTTCCGTCCGTTTTTTCTCGGGCCTTTAATTTTCAAGGTCACGCGTCAAGATCATGTGTCACTTTAGTTTTTCGACAGACTAACGACTATACTTGTGTGTTGGACTTAAATCGGTACGTTGAGTCTAACACATTCGACACGGTGTCAGTCTCCACGGAGCGAACTTCGTTATCTTCGGCTTCGTGGGACCGACACTTGCAATATTCGATTGGCCAGTGTCGAACGCGTATCGAGCCTGATAAATACACTTCATTTTGATTATATAAATATAAAAAATACACGTTTGAATCTATCTCGAACACTGTGTTAACACTGTATTAACCTCTTGCGCTAGTAACTGGTTCACGGACCATAACGAGTGACCAAACCGTATACAATAATTCGTCTTCTTTTCGAATTCATCGGTATATCACTGAATAGAAATTAAAATCTAAGAAGTAATAAATTTATTATTTGTTTTACCTGGGTTATATTTTAGTATACTTAAAACTGAGAAAATATTGCAATTTTGGGCCAAATATTCTTGACGTGCGTGGCACGTCATTCCAGCGCAAAAGGTTAATAACTTTCTACAATGGTGCGTACAGATCGTTTTCTACAACGATACAAAATTTTCCAACCTGGGCCACCAAAATCCAAGTTAACGGCGGTATAATAAGCAAAAGGATAGTTACGTAATTTTTTACGCGAACGAAATAGCTGTTACACGATTATAGTTAGGAAGGTCTCGTTAATTTTTCTGCGGGTAAAGCAGATTCAGTCGAGAGTTCTGTTTACTGCTGGGTCGCTAAGAGTACGAGACGAGGTTGAACTTCATTGTACAAATTTAGTCACGATCTTAAAGCTGAGATTAGTACGAAGTTATTTCGAATAACGACCAACGTCAGTGTCGGAGCGGTACAGGATTTTTAATCTTTGTTCAAAATGTGAAACAAACAAATATCGATACCGTCGAGGGAATCTCGCAATCACGAGCGCGATTTATCTGCTGCTGGTAGCACGAACGTAGAAATACATTGTAAATGTACATAGAGCTAACCAAATTTGCGTAGGTAAACGAGAGCGGTACGAGTCAGAAACGGATGAACGTCTTCTTCCTCGAGCACATAGTCAACTGAGACCAATGAAATTTTACGTTTTTATCTCCTCTCTTTGACACACGTGCAGATGGTGCAGATAATTCTGCAACATCTGTTTTCGTTTTCAATTCTTTCTTCTTTCTTTCTCTCAGACATCATACCTTTCTCAATTCGATCGCACTTTTTTTACATTTCTCTTCTCTTCGTCTTTTCGTCTTTTCGTCTTTTGCGCGCATCTGCTCGAATTTCGTCATCTAACTAAATCGTTCTTTCTTCGGTTCGGATCGGATTCTTATTAACTCTTCTAAGCAAGAAGCCGTGTATATACATGCATAGTGACTGATCTAAAAGTCGAAGAACGTTCCGATCTGAGGAACAGGGCAACGATCGGTGCGCGTTATCGATGCTGGGAATCGTTATCGTTTGGGTCACGATCCAAAATAACGATACGGTAGAAATGGCCTTGCGTTCTCTACCATATTTTACCTCAAACGTCGTATATTATAACTCGTATATCTATTCGCAAATCTAATATCATCAAGGACGTGCACGTTGAACTCACAATTAGTTCTTTCATTCCAGCGCCATCTAATTGGATAATTTTCAACTCGTTTATTGCGATTTGACGCAAAAATCAAGATAAATATATACATTTGGGAGGAAATATTTTACAAAATTTTACATACAAAACTTTGCTAATCTCATCGAGCAACGAACAATCTAATATCGTCAAGGACGTACGTGGATGTTCAACTTACAATTAGCTCTGTCGTTCCATCGTGACATCTAATTGGATAATTTCTAACTCGTTAATTGCCTCGCAATTTCACAGAAAATCAGTTGGGAGAAAATATTTTACAAAACTTTGCTAATCCGTCAGGAAAATTTCAACACACGATTCGGTAAAGTTTCGTGCCATCGAACGACATCGAGGATCGTTTCGGTTGGAAGGAACGAGAGAACGATCGGCGACGACCCAACCAACACCCATCTTTGGTGCACAAACAGCCGACCAGGGTCGTCTCCGCGACGGCGGTTTGACCTACGAGCGACCTCGGGCCGAGAATCGACCGTCCTCCTTTCGTCATTCCACTTCGTGATATATCGTCGTTTCTCGTAGAACGCCGCGTGATCTTACGTTGGGGAAAAAAAGGCGCAGAAACCGGGCACGGGGACTGTTCCTTCACGGCTGTCTCGCTTCTGTCAGTCTGCCGCATCCTTGAGCCTTAGAGTTCCAAGGTTGGGCCCCGAAAAGAAATCATTTGCATCGTGGTCCTCTGGCCGCGATGGAGAGGAGACACGTGACTGGTTTTGAAAATTCCAACGAACGGACCGAGCGATTTTTATTACCGCGCATCCTATTAAATTCAAAGCGCTATCTCTCTGCTGCCCGTGTCGGAATCGCAGTGCTGCGTTTTGCAATTTCACCGGGCCGAAGCTTTTAATGGCCCTCGGATATTTTCGAAGACGTTCACACCTTATTACTATTACGTTCGAAACGACGCTTTAATTTCATTATTGGATAACGCGACTTTTTGTTGTTATTTCTCGCTAATCTGTACAACGAGATTACCATTTTCTTTCTTTTTCTTTTTTATTTTTCACGATGGAGTTTGAAGAATCGATCGTTCTTACCTAATTAACGCAACGTTTGTGCAATCTCATTCTTTTTTTTTTTTTTTTGCTTCGTTCATTCGTATAAAAATGAGGAGATTGAACAAAATCATACGCCAGCCATTGGCGAAGCGATGACAGAACTTTGGACTAATCTAGCCCTGACTTCATAATCTAATTCAACCTCTGACCGATGCAGCAACGTTCGAGAAAGGCCTTCGCGGTCAGGGACGAGACGACCGGCTGGTTTTCTGGCAAATGCACCTAATTTTGCCAGTTGAATATGTCCTGAAAATCCACTCTACGAAGCAGCCATCTCTCGTAGTCGCGCTCCTTATATATTTTCAACATAAGCGCGGAAAAAATTAACAAATTCGCTCGATGACAAATCGTGCGTGTTGGTTTCTTTCCTGGCACCTCTTAGTCTTTCGTTGCCGTCTTTTGGTCTAAGCCTGTCCAAAAATAGTGACTCATTAGCCGCGAGAAGAAAAACTCTCGGGCCAGCGTTCGTTTAAGAGCAACGACGAGATCCTTCTAAGGGAAGGGAAGAGTTTCAAACTCGACTCGCGCTTGATTCCGTGAAATATTTCGAGGAAGCGCGAGCGCGCGCGCGCACGATGGTTCACCAACGCGCTCGAGAACGTCCTTGGCGCCCAGGGACACCTCGAGCAGGCGAGAACGCGCTCCTCCGATCGTCAGCGTCCGCGAATTAGGTCGAGAGGAACGCGAGCGGAGCGGGAGAGCACGTTCTCTCTCGTAACCGTTCGATGTCAATAATAATAATAGCGCAAGTTTCACTAGCATAAACGTTTCCTTCTTCGGTTTTCTCACACTTGTTGTGCCGACAAATTCCTTCGATACACGTTTCGCGATCGATCGAGTTACACCACAGATACGTACTGACCGACAAAGTCATCAGTTACGATCATTGTTTTGGTTACATTTACCGTGTAATTCCCTTATTAGTGAAATTTATGATGGACCATATATCACTGATAAAATTCACGATGGATAAAAAGCTATCACGCTGCTGGTTTAACTTTGTTTTTCGTCAGTCTTTGAACAGTTTAAACTACCGTGCTTAAAATTTAGAGATCTCTGTTTATACGTGCCTCTTGAACGTGTAGAAATGTATTTACTTGCAAAGAATCTGTTTTTACCACTTTCTAATAAAATTCTTAGAAAGGGAGAGAAGAGAAGCAAAATAGGCCGCAGGCATAGAAATTGTTTTTCTTCTACCTTGTAGAAGCCTTTGTATGGCTTCTCTCTAACCTCTCAAGGCACCGACTGAAATGTACCAGCCGATGAACGATAATTTCGCGAAGGTCGACGCAGAAGGTCCTTTTTCTTTCTTTATTTTTTCTATTCCCCTAGAGTAGAAAGTCTTTCCAGTATGTTCGAGAATGAGAAAAAAGCTGAGCTGTCTCTCTCTTTTTCTCGTAACCATTCGATGTCAATAATAATGGTGACTTTGAGCGGTGCAGAGAGGTTTCCTTCTTCGTATTCTTCCCCCACTTGTCCGCCGACGAAGTCGACCTTTCCGGCGTGTCTTTCCGTGGATCGTGTGTGTTGCTTACGTCGACCTGTGTCGATTACTGTTCCAATTTACAATTTTAAACAGCGACGTTTGTTGCTTTGCTCTCGAAGAAAAAAGGAAAGTTTTCGCCGAAGTTTTCTCGACGAACGACAAAAAAGAAAGAAGCGACTCGTTTCTCAGACAATTTACATTTGTATTTATATTACGCGCAACCTTGCAGGTTACGCGTAGTCTCCATTTCCTGTGCATGCAATCAGAGGAAATTAGTATTATCGTTACTATTATAACAAACGTAACAGTTAAGCAGTTAGTTTCTACGTCCTCGTAACGACGTCCTTGACATTAACCTTCGTAGACATTCGACACTGCAATCTGTCCAAAAAGTTAAAAAATAGTAAAGTAAAATAAAGTAAGAAAAATATCCGACTTAACGATTTAATTTCACTATTCCGCGCTTCTTCTTCTTCTTTCTACGGCACAAAACGCGAGCGCAGAAAGTAGGAAAAATTCTCTTATTTTCTCCCCTGGCGGAGGTATCGCGTTTTAATCGTGCACGCGAGCGACAATGTTTAAATAGGATTATATACCCGGCAATAACAATGTCGAATAAAACACAGTGGAGGAGGTGTACATAGTGTGTAGAGGACAGTAGGAGGAGACGGAGGACGAAAGCGCGCGCTCGCTTGCGAAGAAGTAGGACGCCGCTGCAAGGTTCCCTGGCAAGCGTTTAACCCAACCTAACCTAGCCCAATCTAGGCGCGGACGCACACGCGCGCGCTTCTATCTGCTCGCCCCCCTCGAGCCACCGCATTAAACCGCGCCGCAAACCCCACCTAAGCCGGTCGACCTGCTGCTTGCTGCACTCCGCTCGCTCTCTCCTTCCCTGCCCCCCCCCCTCTCTCTCCTCGCTGTATCTTCTACATTTCCACGATCATCCGTCCTTATCGTTTCGACTTCTGTACGTGTTTGTGTGTGTTTGCACGTCGTGTCGTGCTCGCGTGCGCGCGCGAGTCACACTCGGTTAGACGTCCTTCGTTCCTTAACCGTAAATGCGCGAAAACAACTTCGACGTTCGACGAGAAGCGTGTAGCGCGCTAGCGGTTCCCCGCACGGTCATAGAACTCTCTCTCGTCCGTGAAACTCGTGCCAGTGCCTGGTAGAAGAAGCACGGCTTCGTCTCGCGGAGAAAGCGATGAAAAAGGTTACGCTGTGCTGTAACCCCGTGGTGCTCGATTTTTTTTTGCTCGTTTCGTGTCCGACCCATCGAACGTGACCCCCCTACGTTCGATTTTCTGTCGTGTCGAAAGTTTGTTTCTTATTTGACGACCTTTGTTCGGTTCTATCACTCCGTTTCGTTGCAAACGGAATCGTCGGTGTGTCTGAGTGACAGTGAGTGGCAAAGTGGCGAGCTCCGTGTTCCGCGGAGTGCAAAGACGCGAAGCTGCGGACGATTGGCCGCGATCGGCTCCGATCGACTACGTCCGGCCGTCTCCGGGGTGTAGAGGGGCTGAAGAAAGAAAGGATCGCGTGAGACCGGCGCGAGAGAGCGGCAACGCGAGCGGTGAAAAGTGCAAGTGGAGTGTGGAACGGTGCACACGACGTCTGTTTATACCACTTGATAATACCTCTGTGTGTCAACAGTTTCTCGCGAGCGAGAATTCATATCTTTTCTTCTTTACTCTTCTGTCGCGGACACGGGCCCCATGTGCCCTCAGCTCTTCTCGATCTCGCGGGGGTTGCTCTCGAAAACATGTGAAACAATCTGCCGAACCAACTTTTCCGCCATACGCGTCCAACGTACGTAGATCAACGTTTGTTTTGCAAAACGTAGCTTCAATCTCAAATGTGGTCGTGGTCGATTTCACCTATGGTTGTTTTGTAAAATTCGACGCGGCAATCCAACTGAGAATTTGCGCGAACGAAACGATCGTCTACGAAACAATTACCGACACGACTATTCTCCTCTTCTCAGGATCGTAATTTTTGTGAAAGTTACTATTCTCGTGACCGATATAGGAACCAGTTACAGCTCGTGTTTCATCTTGATTCACGATGAGTGATTATCATACAACGCTGGTACGAGGGATATACCGTGTTAGTTGCGTAGAGCTATTTATAAAGAAAACGTTGATCTTTCACTCCTGCGTCACGATTCAAACCCTGTGCGAAGCACAGTGGAACAACATCGTACATGTAGTTTTCTGCAAAATCACGTGTTTTTTTTCGACAATATCGTACATGTAGTTTTCTGCAGAATCACGTGTTTTTCTGAACAGTATTGTACATACAGTTTTCTGCAAAATCACGTGTTTTCTTAAGCATCGATATTCTATCACGCGATCGATATCAATCCTGTCGTTAACACTCCTTCTCATTTACCATCTGAGAAAAAAGAGCGACTTTTAAACGTAGCGTGCACGTATATTTTATTTGAGTTCGTTAACGAACTAAAATTTACATTCCCTGTTTGATAATCTTTGATTATCTTCGATTATTCTTCGTTCATCCAAGAGATCTAAATTACCGTTTTACCGGCCGGTTTCGCTTTCTCCTTCGCTTTCGCTATCGCTACAACTAAACAGACGGTTTGCGGCTCTATTGCAAAGCCGAGGAAAGCGCGAAAGCCACGACAACCAAATGAATTGCGAGTCTTTTGTCAGTGCGGTAACTTGTTTTCCTACCGCGTTGTTATTATTATTTCCTAACTTTCGCCGATTGTTCAGGAGTATTCGGAACAATGCGTTTAACGTCGGTAACCATGACAATGATTGTGTTCCACTATTTCTTGGTGTAACGACAAAGTACCTCGTAACAAAGTAAAGCGTTGGTGGGTACATTTGGAACTATACTTCCAGATGTAATTGAAAGTGAAAGCTGTTGCTTCGTAGTTTATTATTTTCTACAAAATTGTACAGTGTTAGTCATCGGTCAATGAAGATATCTGTTGCTCTCCAAAATTGAACGACTCGTGAAAGCGTCGAAGTAATGATTCATTCGTCACCTATCGTTTAAAAACCGGGTTTAGTATCGACGTTTCGTGAATCGACGTTTGACTCAATAATATTGTTATCGAATAGAGGCAGTGTTTCTCTTCGACTGTTTCAAACGAGAAATTCACGGTATCATTTGTAAAAGTTCACGATCGTTTTGTATCGTTTAAGAGAACGCTGTTCGATTATTGGCGGGCACACTACAAATACCGAAAACGAAAGTCAATACAACCAGTAACCACCTGTTACATTCTGCCTGAAAAAAAAGAATGCACGAGAAAATAACAGTCTAACGAGCGTCATAGCCTAAATTGTACTTTCAAGTTTTGTAGTGTGTGTGTATATATATATATATTTGAAATTATGTATACTTGAGGAATTTTTGCACACTCGAAAACTAGATTTTATTAAAGTCGGTCGAGTTCTTAAAAAAAAAATTTCAATTTTTGCTACGTAAACTACGTAATATCTACTATTTCGATTGATTGAATTTTATTATAAACGCGTATCGCGTTCGAAGAGAGAAACAAAAAAGATCATTCGTACTCTCTTGACAAACTGAACCACTCTCTTGCTCAACTAAATTAGCGCGTGGCGTGTCGATCGAACGAGTGAGGATCGACGGTGTAATACTTTTTATTTCGATCGATGGTTCTGACGACTCGAGGAAGCGCTCGCTTTTCAGAATTGGTACCGCGAAACCTATATCCGCGTCTATAAAGTGCAGTGAACGCGAGCGGGTGCAACGAACTTCGTTTTCCCTCTCTTTTCTCCTCTCTCTCTCTCTCCACCGTTCTGTCTCCCTCTCTCACGTGCAACCTCCCCCCGTCTGAACCTCTTCCCCTCTCTCGCGAACGATCACACAAGCACACCGCGTCTCCCGTACCAGACACAGGCGTAGCCTCGAATTTTGGACGGTGTTCTATCACCTCTTCTATCATCTCTTCGTGACAATTAATTCGTTCATTCATCTTTTAACATCAAGTATGGGTACTATTTACTCGACTGTCGTGTTACGCCAAAAGACATTCATCAGCGAGTCATATATTGGTAAAAGCTGTCGAACATTTACTATTTAAAAATGTGCCTTACGTTCTCCGATCTAAAGAGAAAGCAAGAACGTACGAGTAATTTTAATTTCGCTTTAAAGTCGAATTCGAACAAAGTTTCTTGGGGTGATCTCAGAGGGTAATCTTTTCTTTGGCGAGTGAAAGCACAGAGAATAAATATGTTCCTGCGAAGGAGGAGCGGTGTTTCTCTCTTCAAAAGCAAGCAGCGAAGTGCATAGGAGGCGCGAAAGCGTTAACCCCACCGTGTGGTCACCTTCTATTCTAGTAGTGCGCGTGTAAGCGTGTGCCTGCCTCTTGCCGAGGGTAAAACGCAGAACGAACGGCCATGCACGCGCGTCACACGAAGACCACCGGTGTGGGTCATCTTCGTCGTGGGAGCGGACCCCACTTTTCACGCGCTCGTCCGAATATCGATCGAAGGCGCGCAGTTGCGAACATTGCAAATATTTCGCGGATGGACAATGTTTTCAAGCTCAATTGTAATTTTATGTTTATTTATTTCGAACACTCGTGATTAATTCGTAATTATTGTCGAGTAAATCTCTGATCCCCTCCCGCATAGTGTAAGAGAAGACATAACGTATTCGTTGCAGTTATGAGAGTCTTTTATGCAACTCGACTAATTGCAGCGTTGGCCGATTTGTATAATACAGATGCGTATCAGACGTTTTTTTTTTTTTTTTTTTTTTCATTAGACGTCCTTGGACTCAACGACAATTATTTTCTATGCAAGGTTGACGCAAACTTTGCAAAGTGGATCTTGTCAGTTTATCAAGTGTCATCATCGTTGCGACGCGAATGTTTTCGACTCGATTGATCTTCGAAGTCGAAGCAACGATAATTCTGTTCTGCGATCAATTTCAAATAAATACCATGGAGAAAAGCAGTAAGACCTCTGCGAATTCGAGTATTATTTAATTATTAATGCCGGGTGTAATTTGACATTGCAAGCTCTCTTATTAATTATAACGTTATAACAGAAAAGGTTAACCTCTTGCGCTAGTAACTGGTTAACACGGACCATAACGAGTGACCAAACCGTATACGATAATTCGTCTTCTTTTTTAAATTCATCGATATATTACTGGATAAAAATTACTAAAAAGTAATAAATTTATCTGGGTTATATTTCAATATACTTAAAACTGAGAAAATATTGCGATTTTGGGCCAAATATTCTCAACGTGCATCATTCCAGCGCAAGAGGTGGATTAAAAAATTACGTGTAATAAAAATAACGCACAGTTTTGGCGAAAATTAAACTGTTACGATTCTAATGATCCCACATACATATTCTGCAATTAATTATAACAGAAAAGGTTAAAGAATTACCGTATGAAAATAACAACACGCACAGTTAGGTGTGTGATACAGTTTTAGCACAAGGCCAGCTTCTCCAGGCGAGGAGCCGCAATGAAGACACTGTTTGTTTACGGGAGAAAATACGTTTGTTTGCAGCTTGAACAAGATGCACGCAATGGAGGGCGCGGCTGGAAACGGGAAGAAGGTGGACGACTCGACGGAGAAGTCGAGGGACGATGAGTCGTCGAGGGCCTCGCCAAAAGTCCCACAAAATCAGCAGAACGGGGCGGCTCTCCCGGAGGAGACCGCCGCCGCGCCGGCCACCATCGAGTGTCTCCGATCAGCGCCGATAAAGAAGGAGTCCCTCTGCGACTCGGAGCCGGATGTGACCGGCAAGAGCCTCTCCGCGGCGGAGACGATGCAGCAAAAGCCTATGGCATCGCGTGGCGCGAAATCGGAGACGGAGGGCGGCGGCAGGAAGCGAAAGTTAACGGACGGACAGTTGTCATCGAACGGGAACTCCACGCCGAAGAAGTTCTGCATAGAACAGAGGGAACAGTATATCTCGTCTTTGGTCGGCTGTGAAAAAGTTACCGCGGAGGAACTCGCTGCCAGGGCTGATCAACTTCGAGCTGAAGTTCAGGTAAAGTATAGAGTAGCCACCGAAATACAGGGTGGTCGCTGAAAGACTGAATGATGTAAAACAAAAATAATTTTTACAAACACATGTTTCTTTATATATATTATGTGTATGTACATGTGTATGTAAAAATTATTTTTGTTTTACATCGTTCAGTCTTTCAGCGACGATATACAAGACTATAAAATACATATATAGTCTGTTTTATAGTATATATATAAAGTGTAGACTATATATATATATATATATATATATATATATATATATATATGGTCTGTTTTTAGTTGTTTTCTTGATTAGACTTAACGTTTTTAAATTTTAAAATCACTTGCGTATTGTTTCAATTCTATTTAGAGGATATTGAATAAATGTTTATTATGTACAGAGAGACTAGCAAGTACCTGACATTAGCATATCCATAATATCCATTTTTTTGTTCTTTGCAAACAGGCCTTAGACGAGTTAGCACGTGCCAAAGAAATGGAATGGAACGAGATTCTGAGTATGAGAAAGTTAAAAGAAGAAGCGTACCTGAGGATTGAGAGACGGAGACAAGTTATGGGATTCATGGAAGGCAATGGACAGTTGGCAGACACATTGCCACCAGCTAGTTTAACCCTGGGTCCTGAATGGGAAAGCAGTGGCAACACTACCCCCGTGTCCAAAGAGAAGTTGAGCTTCAGCTCCAAGGAGGATCTGCCTGAAGAGAGTTCTCAGGATTCGCCAGCTTTCAAGAGGGAGAAGAGCGCGAAACAGACGTCGCAGCGTCAATCGACGCCGCCTAAGCAAGAGAGAGGAGAGAATGGTCGGAAGCAGACAGAAGCACTCAGTCCAGAGAACAGGCAAATCGGTGAAGGTCGACAAGGTGCGATCGTCGACGTTAGATCTATTATCGCTGATTACAGACTGAGGCATCCCGAAACGGTACCGCGCAGGTAAGCAAACCAGGATGCGTTAGTATGAGTCAGAGCAAAGTACAATTAACTACTTTATGCTTGAACAGAATTTCCGCGAGGATTTCAAATTTTCTGGAATAGACAATTCTTTCTTCGTTATTGTAAAACTGAATGATAAAAATCGCTTGATCGCTAATCATTACAGGGGTCGAAGAATGAGAAATTCGGTGAACGTTGGCCTCGGAGCTGGTGGAGCCATGGTCGAGACGGGTCACAACGTCGATTCAAGGCCGTCTAGTACGGACTCCTGTAAAAGCAACTCAAACACGGTTGATCCAAACAATTCTATGAGCTTTAAAGATGTACTCGTGCAGTTTGCCAAATTGAGCCAACAGCAAGGTACGTGAACTTGCATGTAAGACGTCGAATAAATAACTCTCTTTAATAAATTGCCAGTATCAAGTGAATAATTCGGCCATCCTCGTGCAAAACTGTTACAGGTGAACCCGTAAAAACGCCTCAAAATTATCCAGATGTGACGCTTCACCCTGTCGCGCCATCCCCAGCACCGCAGAATACTCCACCTCAGCAAAGCGGTTCATTGCTTCACGGGATTCTCACGAAATCACAATCTCCAAGACCTACTACATTTTCACCTACTTTAGCTAGATTACTCACCGCACCTGAAAGAGAAAGGAATGCACCCACAGCCGCGTCTATGCCGCAGCAAAGCGCGGCAACCCAGCACCTTTTGCAGACATATCAAGGCTCCAATCCAGTTTCTATCAGTGACCTCCTATCTTCTTCCAAGGTATTTCATTTTTTTCATAAATCGAAATCCTATTTGTATCACACAGATCGACCTGATATGTTATAACAACAATGCTAATATTGTTGATGACTTTTAGGCTCGAACTGAAATAACGATAACACCGGTGATCAATACTCCGGTTCAATCTCACGTTGTAAGTGTTTGAATATTTTCGATATATTATTTTTAGAAATACATATCTACAGATATATTTTTCAATATTTTCGCTTATAGGAGGATGTTGAAGAGGAGTCGGCAGTAATCGAAGACAGAGAGACTCGTATTTCTTCAGGCGGTAGGGATGCCAGAGAGGATAGAGATAGTCCTCCACGATGCCAAGGGTGTCACGAACGTGTAGCACAGTTCGTATGCGCTGGTTGCGGTCATCAGTGGTATTGTAGTCGCGAATGCCAAGTAAGAGATCGTCTTTTATTTAAAAAAAAAATCTAAGTCTAATAACGAGATTCGATTGTATTACTGACAAAATTAATAATTTTAGGTTGCTGCTTGGGACGAGCATTCGGAAGTGTGTTCTGGTTAAGGCGGAGGGCGAGCATATATTAATCTAATCGTATTATCAGGTTAAATACCCTTTTAACTATGAATGAATCTAGTCAAAAAAAAAAACAGCCGCCAAGAATATGATGCGTTTTGGGTACGATGAAAGGAATGGAAAAAAAAACATTAAGAGAGCAGCGTATATTTTTAAGGACTTTCTAAATATGTTTAATCTGTAAAGAATAAGTTTTATTTCACGAAGAAAGGAGAATTGCCAAATTGATGGCGCTTCTCACGAAAAAAATGAGTATTTACGACGAGAATAAAAAAACTTGAGACTTTAGGCACTTCGACGAGGGAAGATTTAGAATTCGTGTTAAAAACGATCGTTGCTTCACTGTAATCACCGCGTTGCTTTTATTCGCTATCAGTACCGAACGATCGTGAGTCTTAACCGAGACAAAATAGAGAATATTAACCCTGCTGAGAAATTAAGCATTTAATATATATCTTCCAAAGGACAAACCTCGTGGAATTTCCTAATGTAATAGGAATTGACCATGTTGGTTAATGAACATTTGTAACATCTTCGTATGTCAGGTATCTTTTCTGTTTTTTTTTTTTTTCCTCTCGTTAGATCGTAACCAATCGCATGACATACACTCGAAACGTGTACGCCGGTTGAAAATTTTTCAATTTTTTTGTTTTCCAAACAAGAGGAAAAAAAGTCGGAAATATCTGATACGTACGCTTGTAACGAGGAACAAAGCACAAAACTTGTATCTCGCGATGCTGTACATAATTTTATACACGTGTTAGCAGGGTTACTCAGCGTCAAATTTTGAAGAAGTTGGTTAACCGTGTGCCATGCGTAAGATTCGTTTTGTGGTGAGCTTTGTGTTGAACAAAATCGAGCGTTCTTACAACCTCGTTCTTTTTGTTTCACTTTTACTTTATCTCGTTCCCTTTCATTTAAGGGCTAAGAAGCTAACTACGCCTTGTTCGTTACATCGGAATAATCGTCGCATTTGGTATTTAGAGTGTGAGGCATATTCACGAATATTTCAGCTCTTCTCATATGTCTTATCGCGTTCATTTTTCGAGAAGCACCTAAAAATGTGTATCAATCATCATATTTTGTACTACGTTTGTTACCAACGTATAAATTTAGATTTAACAGTGTTAAATCGACTATATTTAATGAAGTTAGTCTTAGCGTAGGTTTAAGCTATTTCTTTTCTCTCGCGACGTGTTCGTTGGTAACATATTTAACACGTTTTGGGTTTATTTTTTCTTTGTTCTCTCTCTCTCTTTTTTTTTTAAATTAGCATGTTACCTAAACGACAATTGTCCCAGATATAATCTGTAGTCCAAAGTTCCTACAGGTACACACAACATTATATATATTTTTCCCAATTATGAAGCAAACCAAAATAAAGTTTTTAATCGTATTTCCATGTATTTTCATTATTTCTGTAAAATCTCATGCATGCTATGAGAATCCATCACTCTGCGGTCCCTTTTAAATAAAAGTAGCAAGATTGATTTCGATTTTAAGCTCTAACAGAACTTTCTCTTCGATACTTATTTTGAATATCTTCTTCGTTCTTTGTTCTTCAAAATTTTCATATGATATTCGTCCGTTTTGTAATCATAAATGATTTGAAAAATACAAGTAGCTGCCTTTTTTTTCCAACATTTATAAGTCAACTTTTGTTTCGCAATTTTCTAAATAAAAATACTTTCAAAGATTAAAAAGAATATTTTATTACTTGAAATTAATCTTATTACAATACGCTCTCATACAGTTTTATGGACAACATGCTAATCTTATAAGTCAATTTCGTAGTTTTTTAATAGATATTCCGTAAAAATGAATTACAATGTGACAATAATTTCAAGATCAAATCCAGCAGAAAAAAACTGCGCAACTTGTATCCCAGTATGTCTCACTGAAAGGCCCAGAAGCAACTGTGTTCTGACTAGAAAATGAAGACGACTTTTTTTACCATAAAATTTTATTGATATGCAAACATTTGAATACAAAACAAATTACAGGCGCGATCGCTCAGTACCAGACAACGCCAGACTCGAGGTCTACCCCACGCCTCCTCACGAATCGCGTGATCCAAATCAACCAATCGCTAATTTTCGTTGCATTAGCGTTGCATCTGAAGAGGCCCGATTTTCTGGGTTAGCCCCGCTAAAATCACTTTCAGTGATAATACTATATTGTTTTAATCGTTCTAAAATCTGACGTAGATGATCATAGTGTTCAGACTCGTTGGTAGAGGCAATAAATAGATCATCAATATAACAGAATGTAAAGTTGAGACCCCTTATTACGACATCCATAAGACGCTGGAAAGTCTGTACCGCATTTTTTATACCGAAGGGTATCACATTAAATTCAAAAAGACTAAATGGCTTAATTCACGATCTTCTGGCGCCATCAGAATTTGAGACAAGAATAGGCATATGTCGCGTGCTGCCCTCTGAACACTTCTTAGTTTCAAGTGGACTACAATTGAGATATATGTATGTCTTGTCTGTGTTATATTTGTACCTTGCTCATGTGTTTTTATATTAATATTACAAAATTATTCTAGTTTGTATTTGAATGACTGACACTAACTAGTATAGAAAATTTTGCTGTAATAATTGAGTGTTGAATATTTATTATTTTTAATATACATAAATCTTTGGTTGTTAGAATGACATTTCCACAAGCTCATCAAGCTGAATTGGTAGCACTAGCAGAATTGGCAGGGATTTCGGCAGTTCCAGGAGTTTATCGGTAAATTTATACGAGTTAGCCTTATAAATGTTTGTATCAAATGCATTATGTGTTTACTTAATGTAAATGTAATAAGTATAACATTCATTAACGGTGAAAAATAAACAAATTTAAGTGATGTCTTAATTCTATTGGCGAAATCATTATATTCTATTGAAATTATTCTTTTAGTATTATATTGGAACTATTGGGACTCCAAATATCACCAGAGGATATATACATCCTTCTGAAGCAAATATGCCCTCGATCAACAGAGAATCAAAGTGCTGATAACGCAGAAGAAATATCTGACATAGCTGCAAATTAATGTTACAAACGCCTCTCAGTGATTTTATATTATTTTCCATCAAATCTACAAGTATTTCTCTTGAAATTTAAGTCATTTAATAATAATAAGTAGAATAATAATAAAGATACAATGCATCATTGAATTTGAAAAATATTATAAATAATAAGGCCTTTTTATTGAATAACATTTTTAAAAAAATGTTTACAGTATTTAATATTTTAAACATCCTGCCCGTGCTAATTTATCAGCCATTTCATTACCATGAATTCCGACATGACCATTAACATGATTCTGAAATATTGAAGTACTATATAGCATACAATATGGTCTATAAAACATAAACAAAATTAAGATATTAAGAAGTAATTATGCATTATTTACCCATGTCACATTCAGAGATTTCAAAGCCTCCTCCATTTCTAACAGTTCAACCTTATTTATAACAGGTGTTTTCTTTGAAGTGACCCATCCATTAGCTTTCCATGTCGGCATCCAATTATTTATACAGGAAATGAGAAACTGGGAGTCTGTATTAATCCTCAAATTCTTAATACCTGCTTTTTTCGCTTGTTCGACAGCTGCAGTTACAGCTTGAATTTCTGCCACGTTGTTAGTTGCCCGGCCAACAACTGCTCTTGACACGTTTCTGCAACGAATATTTTTGAACGATTGAACCCTTAGATTGAACGGTGCAGTGAAAGATGATTTGCATTAATTGAAAGATGTATTGCAACGTACAGAGGATGATTATCGCCAAACCAAACACCTATACCAGCCTTTGCTTTTTTCTTTCCATTTGAGCTACACGCACCATCTGTATATACATTCACATAACCATCGCTATCAATATCATAACTTCCACTTGTTTTCTAAAAAATTGATAATATAACGATTTAAATATATGAAAATTCTTTTGAGTGTCATACA
The DNA here is from genome assembly GCA_032399605.1 of Melipona beecheii. Classification (NCBI taxonomy): domain Eukaryota; kingdom Metazoa; phylum Arthropoda; class Insecta; order Hymenoptera; family Apidae; genus Melipona; species Melipona beecheii. The sequence continues at coordinate 810,297 of JAUCMO010000243.1, read as the reverse complement.
AATCATGCACGAAACTACACAAGATGTACTTACTTTATCCTTTGAACAATCTATTACTTTTTCTAAACATAATCGTTTGTTATCATTATTATCAATACTTTTGTCGCTTTCTACTCGTGGCCTGAAATTAATTTCCAGTTAAAATACATGTCTCCACATGATAGACTCAAAATTGTTATACCTTTTAGAAGTTCTAACATCAAATGGAGGATTCGTATTGCAGTTTGTACTTGTTCCTGCATTTTGCTGTATAAAATTGTGTGCTTCTGTTTCTGTTTTAAATTTTTTGTATACTGGTTTAGGGAAGTGATGTACTTGTCTTTTACATTCGTCCCTTATTTAACGAAAATAGCAAAATACTTGTGAAACATATTTAAAACGATATATGAAACTATTGTAAATGTGAAAATGCATTACCAGCTATTATAAATCCCAGGATTACGGCCATTCGCTACTGCATAATAGTACACGGTCCCCCTTCCCATATTTCTGAACGTACTTAAAAGAAACCCAAATCTATTAATTATCATTTATTATAATTAATTTCTTTTAAATGTTATTTACAAATTGATCAACAAAATAATACAATTCCACTAATTAAATAAACCCGGAAAATATTTGAGATCTAAAATTGCGTAATATTAGAAGATATATATGTATTTTCATATTGTGTATATGTACAAGATTACGAAACGTAAAAGTCAAAAACCGAGTGAAACAGTCAATGAATTGACACTTATTTCAATAATTCACTTGTAAATATTATTTTCTAAGCGTTTCTAAGTTCACTCGTAAATATCATTTATTTTCCCACTTAAATTTGGAAATTTCTTACACTTTTACTTTCTATTTTAATTATTATTTTATTCCAATTGTTGTTAATATTTCCCAATGTTTTTTCTGTTCGTCTTCTTTTCTTAATATTTACTCGTGTATCGATACAATTTCAAATAACTTTCTTTCCAGAATTATAACCTATACGTAAGTGCGTCATGATACACATGTAATTATATATATGCATTTGATACTGTTACTATGTTATGGAATATTTGAATAGGGTAATATTTTTTTTAGAGGAAATGTATGTACACACGCGTCGTACTTACATCTATTTTGACAGATAACTTCTTTTAAATTACTTCGAAATATCCCAATACAAAAATACACGTATTAATTTTTAAAATATAACATTATCTATTCTTTTTCGACTATTAAGCGATTTTTAATACAAGAATATATTTTAAAAAATTATAAAATTTTTAATTTTTGAATTTTGAAATAAAACTGATCTGAAAAGAAAGAATGCCCTCTACACCATCTGTTTTGCAAATAGATATACTATTACTTAAATGGTGGAATTAATTACATACTCCAAAACCTAAAATCATATAATTCACCACACATAAGATAATAAACATTTGTCACAATTACTCGAATTGTAATTATTTTTAGAATCACTGTAAAAAGTTGACACACTATTTCTATATTCACAATATTATAAGAATATATTCGTTACAATATGACAAGTTCAAAGGTATGTATGTTTTCACAAAATTCATTATCTAATCCTTAATACTTAAACGCTTCCTTAATGTTAAATACATTTGTGTATTTATTATTAGCAAGACAGTAGCTGGTTCATGTCATCATTCGAGTGTGAATCTATTAAAAAAACACCAAACGTTAAATGCAGCATTTCACAAGTGTCTGAAACTAGTGTTCCAAACGGATCAAGTGCATGTGATATAATTCCAGAAAAGAAGAATGTCAATAGTTTGTCTGCATTACTGGAAGCTTGCAGACCACAAACTAGTTCTGAATTAGTAGTCAGCAGACAGAAGCAAAGAGAAATCTTAGATTGGTTACAATACAAAGTAAGAAAAGGAAAACCTGCTATATTAATTTTATCTGGTCCATCCGGTTGTGGAAAAACAGCAGCTATAAGGGTTCTTGCAAAAGAAAATGGTTTTAATATTACAGAGTGGATCACTCCAATTGATCAAATTATAGCTGAAAATAGTAATTTTTTTCTCTCTTGAATTAGTAAAGTATTAATAATATCTGAAAACAATGAGAATGACAAAATAATTCTAAACTTTTATTCAGACAGAATAACTAAACAAGGAGAAAAATTTGAAGAATTTCTAATTAGAGTTACTCGATATGGTTCAATTTTAAGTAATTATTCTAGTCGTTTACTTCTTGTAAAAGATTTTCCAAATGTTTTTTATGAAGATAAAGAGGGTTTTTATTCTCTGTTGGGGTAATTGCAATTATTTATTTAATTTTTTGGCGTTCTTCGTTGAAATATAGTTATCGTACAAAATTTTTAGGAGGTACTTTGAAATTGGAAGAGAACCTATAGTCTTTGTATGCACGGAAGGAGGAAGTTTAAAATTGCTTCAGACATTATTTTCTTCTAGTATAAGAGAAAAATTTGGCATTGATTTGATCAAGTAAGTTACTAAACGCAATCATGTCTGCATTATTTTTTTCTTTTTTTAATGGATATGCAATCATTGTATTGTAGTGTAAATTCTGTCACACAAACTGCAATGAAAAATGCATTGAAGAGAATAGTTAATATTTTAAATTCAACTGCTGGGCATATGTTACACGTCTCGCAACACAAAGTCAATGAGATATTATCAAATAATATAGGAGATATTAGAAATGCTTTGTTAAATCTTATTTTCATCTCATTAAAAGGTAAATGCAGTCAATTATAACAATGAATTTAATTTTTAAATCATATTTTATTAATATCATTCAGTACCTGAGGAACAAGAAAATAAATGTAATATTCGAGAAGAGACTTTAGGACTTCTTCATGGTATCGGTCGAGTAATTAATCCAAAGAGTAAGTAGATATTTCATATTTATTAAAATTTGAATATAAAACTTGCTGGTTTTTAATTAAATAAATTTGCAGGAATCCAAATTGAAAATAATTGGAAGTTTGTACATGATCCTGATGAATTGGCAGCCTTTTTTCAATCACAGGCAACAATATTTTTGAATTTTCTTCAAGAAAATTATTTGAATACCATGAGAGACATAGAGAAAGTGGATGTCTGTACAAATATTTTAAGTTTAGCGGATGTTTTGAATTCTGAATGGCGAGTACGTATATTATTTATCGTTTAATTGCAAAAATTGCATGTTTTGTCTGATACAAAATTACTACTGAAATTTGCAGGATTCTAATTTAAACAAAGTCACTTTATCGTTTGGCATCCGAGGTTTAATGGTAACGAATGAAACACCAGTTTCTGGATGGAATCCTGTAAGAAAACCACCAAGTGATCAAATCTCCGATGTGTTAGTATGGAAACGTATGATAGTAGTGATACATGATGAACTGTGCATAACTACGTAAATATAACATAAATTATTTCTGTAGGCAGAGGTGTCTAGCAGCTGTCGAAATTCGGTGGTACGAATCCATTATCAATTCGAAATCAAAAAATATATTGAAAGAACCCGTTGTCGACATTGAGGAGATTATTGAATAAAATACGTAGAAATTAGGATAGAAATACAAAAAAAAAAAAAAAAAAAATACATCGTATATATTTATTTATGCTTTATTTTCTACTAAAATCGTATAGATGTAAAACATAATATCAGTAGAAATTGAATTGTACAAATTTGATTAAGATCTTTTATCTTTCGAAATATTTGTATATATCGTTGAATATTGTTTTATATTTATCTTAATATCACCTAATATGTAACAATCAGTATTAATCAGCAGAAAAACGAATGTTAGCAGGAATTACATTGATACATACAGTAAAAATATATTTTGTGTAATTTATACATTTTAGACGAATGCTTTATTATAAATGTTCCTTGGCAGTTAGACGACAAAACAATTCAATATACGTTTTTACTCAAAATTGTTCGTCATAGCGAGTATTTTATTCAAAACATAAATCTTACTACTCTAAGTTTTCTTTTATAAATAATTATTAAACTAATAATAATTATTAAACTATTAAAAAAATTACACTTAGTTAACGCTATATTTGTACATCAATGTAAATTTTGTACGCTCACTAAATATGTTGTAAAATGTTGCTTATAAAATTTCTCCTCTCAACTAAAAGTATTTCATAGAAAAAATGCAATAACAAGCAGTCTTCCGCTTCAAACATCTTACGTCTTGTATCAGCGTTTGTTTCAAAATATTCAAACAATTTGTATTTTACAGGCAGTCTCGTCTGTCTTAGTTCTTGACAAGACCCAATGATAATTAACTATATACAAAAGTATCGATATTGAAATTTTCGAGTATGTAAATCGTATTAAAAAGAATATCTGCAACGTGATAAAATTTCCCTAATGATAAAATCGAACATTCTTTGTGTAGTTTATTGATTCATACAAATATTGTAGGATGAGACCAATACGGGATATTTGTGTAAGTTGATTTCATAAATGAAATGATTGTTATACGGAGTATAACTACGAATTTGATAGATTTACTTCTTCTATCATAGAAATAAGATTATCGAGGCCAAACAGAAAACCTTCCTCGTGATTGCCTTGCTCCCATGGTTTCCTGTGTGTTACTCGGTGCCCGTTTGGCAACCCTCGTGTTTTGGCGAAGTCGATTAACCAAACGCCAACTTTATCATTGTCGTAGATCATGAAAATACTACTGCCAATTATCTGAAAAAGTTTGAGTTTAATTAAAAAAACGTTAAAAAAGAGACGAAAAAGGAAGCAAAATATTCTGATAATTTTACAACCTACTACGGTATCACGTACTACATCTAATACGTACTTCGTGAGTTTGAAAGTACTCGGACATCTCGATCTTCGAGCGAAGATTTTTCAGACGTGCAAGCAGCTTCTCGCGAGTGGTCTCGCGCGTTCCCAAGAACAGTTTCATAGTGTCGAGCACTTCCTGATGCGACTTCACTTTCTTCAGATCGGTGATCGGCGGGCCGCCCGGTAACTTCATAGCCTCGATTCGAAATCCGTGACTACAGGTCGAGCTCTGTTGCTCGCGGAACTGCATGTAACGCAATTTAGTCACGGCACGTTGCTCGTGCTCCTGCTCGGTCGGAGCGTTCGGGTCAACGGCGATCATCTTTTGATACAGATCTGATCGAGCGGTTGTCTTCGATACCTCCGACTCGAGGAACGTTCTCGTGCCCATTTTGATGTCCATGACGTGCGGATCGTTAAAACCGAACAGTAAATCCTGCAGTTCGATGAACGTGTCACCTTTGTACTCCACTTCGCGATAATATCTAAAATGTATGAATAAAACGTTATTAATACTTAAAAGTTGATGAATATCTTCTTTGAGAGCTCATTATATACTGTGTATATTTAAAGACTACATTAATTATAATTAACTTGTATTATTTTTAAACTATCTGAGAGACAACTGATATCTTGCAGATAATAAACTACATGATCATTTAGATTTAAGCGGCGTTTCTCTTTGATCTCGTTTATACTTTTAAGTAATCGTCAATTGAAGACAACTGCTTCATTTACCTCGGAATGCAATCCCGTAGTTCGTTGTCTTTGCTCAGGGCTTCGTAAACGATTCTTTCCGTATTCTCCGCGCCTCCAGTTTTTCTCTTCCAAACTGTTCCAGGCCCAGCAGGAGCAAAACCATCCGGATGCCCGGACAATTGGAACCAAGATTTTAATCTATTCTTCAATAAAACGTCGCTGGCCGGGGCTGTCAAATCCAAAGCGTTCTACAAAAAAGAAAAAAGAACAAAAAACGTAATACAAATTTTCACTGATAACAAATTGTTACTAACAATAAACCTATATTTACAATTTATCTGTTTACGACTACTTAACAGCAGATAAAGTACACGTGTAGAAGTGAAAGAAAATTGGACTTTAGCTAGTGTATCTTTTCAATAGATAATGCAGTATGTAACAAGACAATTTTTACGAATTACTAATTGTTCAAGTGGAATGCAGAATTATAATTCTCTTGTTCATAAACGACACGAAGTTTCCAATAATTAAATAAAATTACAATAATTAGAAAAAATTCTTACAAGAAGAAATTATTGTACAGTTTCGCAAAATGTTCTGCTTTCAATCGTAACATTAGTAAAATAATTATCGAACAATTACGGAAAAACAAATAACGTCAAACAAACGAATAATTAAAAATTTTTATTACTCAAATATAAAGCAAATATAACAGCAAATATATTACTTATTATTCTGTGTTAAAACTTTATTTTAATTTGAAATCGAAACTAACTAACTGAGACAGATTTCATTTTTTTTATCAATTAAAAATTTATCAATTAAAAATCCAGTTTTCGTGCATCGGTCGAGACGTTTAAAAGACGAGAAGACGATCTACCAGTGCTAGATATTTCAGCGAAAGATCCTCTTCGGGCATAGTGGTGTCGGAAAGAACCAGTGGAAATTGTTCCAACTTTTGCATGGTCGCTGAATCATTAGGCAATTTGGTGAGGGCCCCGGTCGAGCTCGATCCGACATTGTTCGACCGATTCGAGCCCATAGACGTGCCCCTACGCCATTGCCGGAAGGCACTATAGGTACTGCTCGACGAAGCATCCTTTTGCCTTCGATGTTCTTTGTGGCTCGAATTATGATTCAACCGCGTTTGTTCCTTGTTCGAAGGCTGTAACCAAAAACATCTACTAAGAATTTAATCTAACCGACATTGATTCCATTGTAGTCAAAATCGTTTGCCAAATTTGATTAATTAGTCTTTCTAGCGTTGTTCACTAGTCTAGTCAAAAATGAATTCTACCACGAGAGACTCAGTGATGTCGATATTATATCAGTTACTATAGATTCACATTTAGTTTTACATTATTTATTTTATATTAATTTATTCAGTTTATTTATTAATTAATATATTTAGTTTCGTATAATTTATTTACATATGGAGTTAAGTATAAACATTTCTTTCGAAAAATATAGACAATTACTATATATATAGTGACTTTTTCTATTCTTAACTTCTTGCGCTGGACCGACATGCCAGACACGTCGAGAATTTTTTGTCTCAAAATTGCAATATTCTCTCAGTTTTAAATATATTTAAGTATAATTCAGGCAAAACAAATAATAAATTTATTACTTCTCAATAATTTCTATCTGTAGTGACATCGTATCGACGAGTTCAAAAAGAAAGTGACGAATTATTGCATACGGTTTGGTCACTCGTTACGGTCCGCAGTCAGTTACCAGCGCAAGCGGTTAAAAAAATCATAGATTTATATTTTATATTACAATTTTAATATTAATATATAATTAAGTTTAATCACAGTTTAATTTTAATATTTAAAATTATATAATTTTTGTACAATTATTTATTTAGCGTGCGTACATATGGAATTAACATAAACATTTCGTTCGAAAAATACGGATAATCGCCATGCAATGACTTTTTTCTATTACTGTATTACAAGGAGAAAGGTAATTAAATACAGGACGATTGTTTGGTAAGAATATCCGGCATTCACTCGCAAACCGAGCCGAGAGACCTAGCTCAACATATCGCGTCTCAGAAGTCGGAAATAACAGCGGTGGCAAATGTATGTCACGATCAATGAAACTTAAAAATAAATTTAAACTCTCCAAAACTTTCTTTGTAGAACGAAAAATACGCGCGATTGCGGCGCCCTGAACTAGTGCGTTTCGTAATCAAACACACCGAGTTCATCGCATGGTAAATCGAGGACATTCTTCGAACGGAAGAAGCGGAAGGGGAGCGGCGAGCAGCGAGTATCCGCATGGTCTGGCGTCTGAAACGAAATCCGACGTTGATCGAGTTTATGCTCGAGTGAATCGCGAGCGGCCCCGTGCAGCTAATTGGTGCATCGCGATTCGCGATTCAATCCGATTAAAGTGTGTCACGTGTGTCGCTCGCTCGGAGTATCAAGCGAGAAACGGCCACGATTGCAACAATTGAACAGTTGACGCGCGTAATGTTAAGATAATTGCGCGGTAAATTGGCAACCGGAACCAGGCGTACGGAACATACGTGTGTACATAGAGCATGAAACACAGAAAGGAACAAGTATAGTTAATCCCCTTCTATGACAGATTGTTTTTTCGTGAAATTTTCGAGTAATTTTTAGAAAGATAATTCGTAGAAATTTGCGAATAAGATAAGTTTTATCGTCATAAAAGATGAATCAACTAGCAAAAATTTGCCTAAAAAATTACTAATACAACAGTACATACTATGTATTACTTACAGTTAGATCTGTTAGATTATTACATGTCGAACTGAATATATATTCAGTTACGTTTCTAATCGTTATTTTCACAAATATTTACCGAGCACTATTTACGTCGAATATATAGAATGTAAAATACCGACCGTCACCGTTCGAAACAGCTCATTATTATCGCAACTAGAAGCATGATTCGATCGGACAGGTGGTTCGTCGTGGAATTCGATTTCGCGATACGCCATTCATTTTAATTTAGCTGACGAGGCTCGAACGTGAGGACGTGACGAAATCATGCGTCGCAGTTTGCCAACACGTGATCACCGTATCACAAATCGATCGACATTTCTGTCTTTAAATTCAATACATTCGACATTCTCCGACGAAACTGTATATGTAATTGTATCACACGTACAAAACCTACAATGATGCAATACATTATGAAATACAAATTATATAGAATACAGTGATACACATTATAAGAATTCCATGGAAAATTTCAATCTTCAAGACTACACTGTATTTAGTTAAGGAAAAAATTTTTCAATTCTTTTTAAATTTTTACACATGTTTGAAAGTGGACAATTTTCGAGAACAAAAGTATTCTCACTTCGAAAATCGTCCTCTCTTTATACCATGAAAAATGGTCCAGCCATTTTTCGACTTCCATGTTTTATTTCTTACAACAGTTTAAGAGGAACTCTGAACCGTCCCCTTATTTTAACAGCAATAACTTTACGAGGACATCGAATGTCATTCATTTTCATAATTCTTGTAAAATTCTCTCCGGAATTTGGGGATTTTCTAGAGTTTATTTCGAAGACGTTTTATAGGTTCATAGCTCCTCATAAAATTTATTGCTGCTACGGTCACACGGCTGAGTCACGCTGAGCTTCACTCGAGGTCATCCCTTGTACCTGGAGTTACCGCTAGTTTTGAATAGTATTATACGAAATACTAAATTATTATATTGAATTTACCATTTCCAACTAATCCAATCAGTGTGACTCATCCCATCAACAGAGAAAATAAAATTCACAATTTCTCTCAGCAAGAACGAACAGACAATTTTCTTAGAACGAACAGATAATTCTTACAATATGCTCAGTTCTGCATTTACAATAAATAAAAAAAAAAAAAGAAAGAAACGAGAAAAATACCATGGTTCGCCAATTGTATTAAAATTAGGAATTTTACTATTTTACTAATTATATACATTTTGTGAAATTTTATTAATTACGTGCATATTTATTCAATAATAATCAATCTATTTGGAATTTTATTTTTGAGAATAATACGTACGTGTCGATTAGATATAGATATAAAATTAATCGTAGTTATTTCTTCAACTGTTCGGATGAATATGCGTGCGTATGTAGTACATGCATCGTGCGTAACCGGCCAACGTGTTTGATCACAGCGAACAACCACATGGCAATCGAGGAGAATTATATCGCGTTGCCGCAACGACTATCGCTCACAGTGAGGACGACAAGCTACGGCGACTCGCTATAAATGAGATAAAAAAGGAAAATATTTTGAAATTTTTAATAGAAAAATACGCCATCTTTTCAGCTGTACATTCGTTTAAACAGAAAGGGTTATATTATTAAGAGTACTTATAAAGTAATGTCGTTTTTTGATACTGTGTGCAAAATTTTATTTTATTTAAGTGTTAACACAGTTTTAATCAATACTATAATTTAACAATAGACACGCTAGCTAAATGTTAATATATTTAACTAGAATATAGGTTATGTTATAATAAATTAAATTATTGTCACTATTAAATTTGAAGAAAACGACATTATTTGTGAGTACCCCTAATATATGTTGATTTTTTATTTCTTATTTGTTCTTTCGAGATCGATTTGGAAGGTTTTATTTGTATCATTTTAAGAGCCGTGAGTCAGTACGACTGATTATAGCAAACGCGATGATAGTTTCGAACAATAAAACTGTCGTTGTTCAATCCTATTATTAGTACGGAATTTCAGAATAGCGCCAATATTCTCTGCCTCCGAGGCTATGTGAAAAACTAAATGTTTTAAAAATTCTTACGTACTGCTGTACTTTGTAAAGAAAAAGAGATGGAAGAACATTTCATCCTGTTTGGAAAATTTTTCTACTCGATCGGAAACGCCATTGAAACAGACTACGAGTTACCACAGGATAAAAATCATAACTGATCGGTTGTATTTTCGGAGAAAGTCGGTAAAGGAGTACACGATATACATTTATCGATCGAATACGAATAATCACAGCTCAAGATAAAATACGCGAGGAACGTGTAACAGGCTGTCGCTTTGTAAACAGCGAGACGAGATAGGCTTTTGAGGAACAGATTATCAAAAGTTTATTCGAAAGTTACGCTCGAAATTCGATTTCATGGCCCACTTTGTCGTCTCGAATCGCAGTCGCGATTCATTCATGCCAACCTTTCATATCTTCTGGGCTTCACTAGTCAACAAAAATTTGTCGAGGACAGCCATATAATTTTTTTATTACTTCGACCTAACCTATATTATTCATATTGGATATCGAAAACAACTTTTATAGCAATACATTGATTTTCAAATATATTTATATTAATGAAAAAAATATATGTTGCGTCGTAAAAAAAATTTTTTAACGAGAACACTGAGCTTGTTTTTTCTAGATATCTGGTTTGATACAGGTAGTGGTAGTCTAAAACTTTTGTTCTTATTTTATTTTTCATGTGTTACATTCATCATGGTTAAAATTGTTCAAATAAAATTCGATTGTTTCAATTTTGGTTTGCGCGGGCCGTATGAACAGAGGACATGCCTGATTTATGCGATCGCGTGGAAAGAGAAGAAAATAGATAATTATCATGGATTTTAATCGCCGTGGATTCGAAGAGGCACGGACTGGATATTTGGATTTTAATCAATCTGCCGGTCTTCGATTTCGATTAAATCGACTTTGTTATTTTCGATCGACGATGACTTTATTTCCATTCTCTGTTCTCCTTTCACTCGAAAACGTGAAGAAAGAGAATGATCGAATTTCTTTGTTACCGACGAACGTGATGAACAACAATTTACGCACCTACATCTCTCTCTCTCCTCGTAGCCTTCGGCCACCAAGAACGAGGAAAAGAGGCTTGCAACTCGTTTCGTAAGCCGGAGTGTCGCGTTTTACGGAGCATTGACGTCACTGGTGTATTCAGATTGCATTGTCGCAGATAAGTTTCAATCGAGCACCGTTCCAGTTTCGACGCTCTAGCACAACGAGAGAGCCAGCCAAATAAGCTCGGAAGCGTGATTCGGCTGAAACTTCATACACTGGTAGCGTTGTGTGTCTTGTTTATGAGGGACAGATACTGTAGGGAGATTTTAACACCTTACCGACCGGTAACGATTGGTAGGTAGTTAGTCGATTAATAGGCTATCGGTCGGTAAAGTGTTAATTTGTGATTAAAATTACAACATGTCTGTAGGTACAGTTGCAGTTGCGGTTGAAAAAATTAACATTTTTTTTTTTAATTTCTTAGAATTGATAGGGATAGACGCTTAAGCGGGCACTACTGTATCTTAAAATCTCTCGAGTATCTGCGCCTATAGTAATACATCATCATAAACAGGACACCCAGTTCCATGTACAATTTCAGCCAAATTATAAATGCCAAAGCCTTGCACTCTCGTTGCAAGCTAAAATTTAAGTGGCAAAAAACGTTAAGAACGCGAACAACTACGTTCCTTTCTGGGTATTTCGTCGTTTTCGTTGGAAAACTGAATCCCCGACGACCGAGACAATGCGACAATGACCTCTGCGTGGCTTCTCCCCTTTGCAAAAGTCAGGTGAATACGATCTCTCGCGCGTGTTTGATCGTATTCGTCGTTTGCTAATTTTATTATTCGCGAGTTGACGAATTTTGTCACACGAAATACTCAATGTGCATGTTCCCTCGTTTGTTCTCGGGGCTCGTTTCGCTCATCGATATCGATCGAGCAAGATCTCACGCTGACGAGCGACGAACATTTGCGATTATTTGAGTTACTTATATGCACACATGCGAGAATTTTATTTGTCACGAAAACACAAGCAAAAATCGAAACGAAGTGTAAATTAACGACTAATGAAATTGTCGGCGGAAATAAAAACGATAAATAAAAATTTAAATCGATAATTTAACGCTAGAACTACCGACGGCTGAAATGTCGTACAAATATCTGCAGCAAAGGATTAGAGTGCGAGGTACAAGAAAAAGTTGTACAACAAAGAACACAAGCTCCTATTAATATTAATTTATCTATTGATCAATGTGTTAATCTAATAATCTGTTAACATTAATTTGTTAAAAAAAACCATTCGAGTATCTGATAATACACTGTTACAAATACATAAAATTTCTCTAAAATTCAGAGAATTATAAATTGGTCATTTCGACTACTTTGATAGTTCTAGCATCGAAAGACCTTGATCTCATTTTAAAGCATAGCAATATCCACTCTCCTCAGTCTCCTCAGTTTGTCTTCTTCAAAAATGATTTTACATCACTTTAATGACGTGCAAGGATGGAGATTTAAAAATGCGAAGATCGAAGTCTCCCCCTTAGAACTTGCTATAAGATCTTTTCTTTTTCGACCATTTTATCGAATTTCGAATAATATGAAAATTATTAAAGGAAATTCTAATGCTGCAGAAAAGAAAATCGTAGAGAGGACATTTCAATTTTTAAAAGATAATAATGAATCTGGTCACCAAAAAACTTTTATTTTTTTTTTACAATTTTCAAAAAAAAAAAAAAAAAAAAAATTATTATATCTTCCCACTCGCTGGACGATGTAAAATCATCTTTGAAATAATTATTGGATTATTACGTGATCTTCTTTTTTTTATAAAATTATTAAGATTATACGCTCACGTTCAATAAAAATAGAAACATAGCGTATAGCACTTTCGACTTTAATTCTACAAATTCTGAGATTGCCGGGGAAAAAATTAATTTCACCTTCAACGCCTGCATAAATAGAACGTTGCTACGATCTTTGAGAATTTTTCAGAAATAACACTCCGTTCTTCAGAGACAAGATTGATTGACCTCGGTTAATCGCGATCGCTTGTTGCGTAATTTTTTTCCCTAGCCGTGTTCAAATCTCGCTTCGCAGCAACAGGATCGTATAGAGAATAGCGTAAACTTGCGTGTAATTCATACACGTTCGAATTCTATTCTCCGTGACGCGTTAACGCATTTCATTGCGTATATTCTGCCTCTCTTAATTTCCACATTCGCGACTTTTTTTCGTGTTTTATTTCGCCAAAGAAAAAAAAAAAAAAAAAAAAAAATAAAGCGACAAGGTTATACGTTGCAGTTCACTATTCGAAAAGAAAGAAAAGAAAAAGAACAACCGCCTCGAACCGAACAACCGAAGCAACAGCCTCGTGTCTCCTTTCTGTTCAACACTTCCAAAAGATCATCGTCGAAAGTTATCGCGCGAGAGAATCTCGAAGAAAGAAACAAAGATATTTCCATAACGTGTCCGAACAGAAATAGCAATGTGATTAAACGGGGACGAGGGCGAGATAAAAGCGAGGTAGAGAAAGAGAATGAAAAGGAAGTAAAGTTTCAAAGGATATACGTTTAAAAATATCCGCGAGGATAAGACTCGTTCCGAACGGACAACGAAAAGTCAATTTTTGGTTAAAAATTCTCAATTAAAACGACGCGGAAATTAAATGCCAGGATCGACGTCAATGACACGAACGCGCGCGTAAGTATGCAACGTAAGTACGCTGCTCGCCCGCTTTAAGCAAACGAGGGCTCTAAAATGTCGATCAATGATCCCCTGCAAACGTGGCCCCACAGGAAAAAAACAATTTATAAATCAAGCCTGGCTTTATGTCTGCTACCATCGTATAATAGAAAGTGACTAGATCGCGTGTTTTCGAGCACATTTTTCAACGATAACATCAAATGACGACTCGTCGTTAAACGGAAAACCGAGTATTTTGTACGTTGACGATCGAGATTATTACGATAATTACGACACATAAGCTCGACGAAACGTGTCGCGATGAATTGAATCGCGCTTCACGCTGACGCCTGATAGACGTTTCTTTCTCGAATTTTTACTTGCTGCCACGTCTAATTATAATTGCGTTGATTAAATATTATCGTGTTGCGTAATCGAGTGGAAACAATAAGCTATCAATGATATTACGTCAATTTCGCTGCCTATTCAATTACTCATCACTTTTTCTTCATCACTGGGAATTATTGTTACATAAAATGTGTAACTTGCTATTGCCATTCTGCAACACAAATATGCACGTCTCGATTAAAGATAAACAAGAGCCTTTCTATAACTCTAACTATAGACTCTAACTATATCAAATGAATATAAATTTACAGTACGTGCATTGACTTCTCCTTTGAGTTCTTTCGTCAAACCATCAGATTGTGATTGTGACTTGTGCAAAACGTAATCAGACAAAATAAATAAACGGAAGAAGTTAATAGCTGAGAATAGAGAATTAAGAGAATTAATTAACTTTACTCAAGTGCATAACTTTCGTCAGTATCGATATGAGCTGAAAGATTGAAAAAAGAAAATGAGCAAACTCGATGTTAAAATACCGATGTTTATACTTAATTATGACGTGAGGATTAACGAAGAGTTGAGGGCAATTAATTTTTCTTCGTGATCTTTAAAATAAAAATTCAAATTTCGCGCCGCCAAAACTATCCCCGTCCAGAATATTGTAACATATAACATATTGTAAAATATAAAATATTTTATTAAATACTAAATATTATAAAAAACATTAGAAACTTTAGAATTGTTGTTGTCTACGTCTAACCAGTGATTTGATTAATGTGAATCAACAATCATCTTCGACTTATAATATCATTGATATTTCCACAAGGATACTTTTCATTTCGTTGCTATTCTTTCCTCCTCGCTAGACGAGTGCAAGACCAGTTTTTATCGCTGAAAGTGATTTTAGAAAAACCTCTTCAGGTGCAACGCTAATGCAACGAAAATTAGCGATTGGTTCATTTGGGTCACGTGACTCGTGAGGGGGCGTGGGGTAGACCTCGAGTAGGAGTGGCGTTGTCCAGTACTGAGCGATCGCGCCTGTAATTTGTTTTGTATCGATTCGTAAATGTTTTGCATATCAATAAAATTTTATGGCAAAAAAGTCGTCTTCATTTCCGCAGTTTTTTAATAGTTGCTTTTAGTAGCTTCAGAGGAATCATTGGTCTACGATGTGCTTGCAGTTCTCGTAAAGAACGAATTATCAGACGATTAAAAAACGATATCGTGTTTATATGATCGATACAATAAGCCATTAATGCGTTCAACGTGTACAAAAATGCGACCAAATCGATGTTTCTTTATCGCTGAAAGCGAAGAAACGTCGTGATTTCGGTCGATTAATAACCAAAGACGAAAGATAAACTTGGAATTTGGAAGTTTTCAGTTCGTTGTATGTACAAGGTGGGCCAAAATCGTTTGAAAGGAAATAATCTTCAAAACGTAACGACAAGAATCATACTCGAACTCGACTTTGATTATATTAAAATTGATAAAATTAGTTTTTGACGTTTTATTAAAAAAAAAAAAAAAAAAAATGGAAAGAAACTTTTGTTCACCCTGTGCATGTATTCGTTGTAATAACACGCGAGGAACGTTTAAGCGGACATGGTTCTGTGTGTGGTTATTAAAATTACTACATTCTCCTTGATTGACGTCGTCTGTTACGTAGCAAGAGCATGCACCTTGATTTCCACGCGACTCGTTTCGTGTTCCATTCCGCGAAAGTTGTCGCGATTTAACACGAAAACGGGGAGAAAGAGGGACAAACAAGTCGGAAATAACTGGAGGAACTCGTCGTGGACTGATGTTAAAATTTTCACTGAACGTCGATCGTGAAAACAGCATCTTGATAAACATTATCATAATCTTCTAGAATTTTTTTTTTTTTTTTACTGCGAATTAAGTATCGCGAATTCAATGAGAAATTACACTGATTAAAAGCGAATTAACGATCGTTACGCTGGTTTTGGTAAAAACCAAACTAAAAAACGCTTCGACAATTAGACAAATGCTGCACTTAAAGGAAATCTTCGAGTTCTATTTATTTTCGAAGCTGTTAGAGAGAGAAGAAGTGATAATTTTGTAGTTGTTCGTTCTCTTCTCCGATTTAAAAAAACAGACACTATGATTAATGATTGAATTGCAAGAAGTAATAACAGCCGACTTTTATACGCACCGAGAAAAAAAAAGTCGTACGAAATTAATAGGTATGCATGCAAATCAAAAGTATACGTATATGCAATTTAACTTTGTCGCGTACACATTGCGCTGAGTCTGTTTTTCATTTAATTTAAATAACCCTGTTTTTAATTTAAATCATTCTATATGTACAGATAGATACTATATTCTGTAAAAATATGCGGTTCAATGTCGACCAGCAAGAGCAAATAATTTCAGAGCAAAATCAGAAAATATATGCATAAAGCCTTTTGAAAGGAGTCACGCTTATCGAACAACATTTATATTCCTCGATATACAAAGTATTTCTTCATATTCACAATGTGCAATATCGTTGCATTCTTTGCTGCGTTTTTTCTTACTTTATAAACACTACATTATATACAATATACATTTTGATACAATTATCAAAACGAAGAATCTCGCAAGTGTAACAGATCTTTCGAAATTAGACCATAGACAAGTAATTAGATACTTGTGTAGATTCAAAAATGTGATTAAACGTTACTCTCACGTCACAATAGCAATTTTAAATCGATTTTCAGTATATATCCAGTTCTAGCGCTATAAAAAAGCGCTAGAATAAAAATGCTGAATGTAATTTCTTTTTTAATTTAATTTTTCTCTCTCTCTCTCTCTCTCTCTCTCTCTTTTTGATTTATCGACATATTCAATTTAACGCAAAATATTGCAGCGAGTCTTGCGTTGGAACTTGGAACTTTATTTTAACATGAATTTACGAGCCCACCGCCCCCTTTTTTATTTCTCAACCGCGCTAGTCAAATAAATCGCGCAAAGTTAATTTAACACGGTTCAACACGGTTCTCCGTTCCAGATATATAAAGCGATCCTTGAATTTGTCATCGAGCACCGCCTTGAATTTATTCATCATTTTCGCCTTTGGCGAAGGTCGGCGCTCCGCGTTCGAAATTTCGAAAGTTCGCGCGCCTTCGAAAATTCGTCTCGCGCCGAGTTAATCGATATCGAACAGACACAATAGGCGGTAACGGGTCCGCAACGTGCACGAAAAAGCAAAACGTACTAAAAATACAAGACCGGTTTGCAAGAGCCTAATTTTACTCTCGGCAGAGAGGCGCAGCTTATTTGCGTAGACGTGCGATTAACAGGTGCACCTCATTTCACGATCAAAACCCGCGTCGAAAACACCTGATCAAAATTCAATTTGTATTTTTCTTCTTCCAAAAAGGATTTGAGCTCGACTGATATCTTTCGATGGGTTTCATTTTAATTTCAATATTCGTTCAAAGCAAAGTAAAAATGTTTGCAATTAACAAAGATATGATACGTGCTTTGCAACAATAACAAAAGTATCAATAAATCACTTGTAAATTTGTCGACCTATGAACACAGAGTATATCGAGATAGACGACAATAATCTGATAACAAAGCACGTACAAATTATAACGCGTTCTAAATTCGA
This sequence comes from Melipona beecheii, assembly GCA_032399605.1. Classification (NCBI taxonomy): domain Eukaryota; kingdom Metazoa; phylum Arthropoda; class Insecta; order Hymenoptera; family Apidae; genus Melipona; species Melipona beecheii. The sequence goes on along the minus strand of JAUCMO010000243.1, from coordinate 792,403 downwards.
AAAAAAAGAGAATCGTCGAAGATTCAAATTGTTTTTAGAAAATCGTTTTTCTCATCTTTGAAGCAAAAAAAAAAAAAAAAAATTTAACTATTTTATCATCGACTGATATCAATCAGTGAAATTATTATAAACTGGAGAAAAATTTGAAATGAATTTCGAATACAGCGTGCCAACACCGTGAGAATAAATGCCGTGAAAGGAGATATAACGGCGAATTGAGAAACAGAACAATGTTACCGTTAACGGATCAACGTTTCATCAAGGAGAACAATCTTTACCAACGATTACTTCGTTCAAATCGCATCGTACTCGCGCAACGAGTCAACGATCTCTACTCGAAACAAGTAGGAAAAGCAAACAGGTTTTTCGTTTGTTTCAAACATTGAAACAACTTTCAAAATGCACGTATTATCGCGTTTCCGGTTTTGATCAACTTACTCTGTTAATTATTTACTAAAAAAAAAAAAAAAAAAAACTCGAATAATATTTGAGAATAATTCAGATTCCTAAGAACATGAAAAACTGAAAAATAATATTCAAATAATTCAGATTTCCAAGAACGTAAAAAACTGAAAAAACGCTTATTTCGAATATTCAAATAATTCACATCTCCAAGAACAGAAAAACTTGTTTATCTGCGCATAGATAAATTCAAGTACTGTGACTAAAAAAAAAGGAATGCGCAATGAGATCATTGATTGGATTTTTATGCACTCTTTAACGGTCAAAGGCATTCGAAAAAGCATTATACATACCACAAAGTGCTTACTACGAGACACTTCACGCTACAGTCTATTACCTCGTCGAAGTTTCTCGCACCGATCGAAGTAGGTACTCGTAGATGAGTGTAACAAGTCGAAAATGCATGCAATTTACGAGTAAAGTTTTGACAGAGAGACGTACCTTGTTGAAGTGAGCTTGCAGTAGCCGCTCATATTGGTCAGCAGCACGTAGACAGAGCCTCGTGGTGAATGCTTCCATTCGTGCTGGCAGAGGCGCGTGGCAAACACTGCTTGACATTATTCCTTTTCTTCGTGCTGGCACTCCTCCTGAACACGCACGCACCGTGTATACAAATAAAATCGTCACTCGCTACGCACGGACGGGACACGACGCACTTTAGATCGCGCGATGATCATTTAGAGGCGAACTAACCTCAACCGACGCTTGCCAGAGTTCGCCAGCTATTTCTACCATTAACTTCAGGTGTGGTTCGGTATCAGGTTTACAAATTAATTTTCTATAAAGTCGAGGAGTTTCTTCTCTCTTTCTATCGTCTTCTTCTTGAAACTCTTGAAGCTCTTGAAGCGACCGTTTGTATATCTAGATGCCTTTGCCGCGTACGAACGCTTCTTTCACACGACATATAGTACTAGCTAGGGCAAGCTACTTCACGTGGTATGTACAACAGTATTTAACCCCGAAAATTTTGAATTTTAGTTCTTCACTTTCTTACGAGGTACCGAATGCTGGTTAAAACTCGACTCGTATCCTCAGGGAATGTGAGCGACTTCTTGGCGACGAATTTCGTAACTTTGGAAACGAAAAATTCGAGTGAAATTGTCGTCGATGGTGCGCGTGCGCCGTGTAGACTAAACTACCCTGCAAAAGACGTTAAAACGCCGATCTTGATTGGCGAATCGGAATTCTCGTCGACGATTTAATAGACGCTCTCCCGTTTTCCGTGCGAAAATAAACGTAAGAAATAAATGCAACGACTATACAATACTTCTGGCTTTCTCAATGCATACTGAGCAGCGGAGAGAGTTACATGTAGTTTTATCGTCTCGACGCTCTCCCCTCCACCTCGTGTCGACGTCCGATTCTCGTTGGCGCAGTCGTTATGTATATCTACATGTATATTCTACACATATATAGATTATATATATAAATAAGCATATAAATACGTTTGAACTAAAGCCGTAAATTTGGGTCGAAATTTTCACAGATTAGAATTATATTTCAAAATCATCGTACGTATTGAGCAAATGCATTTTTCTGATTATAACTTATATCGAAGCATCCATAAAGAATGATAACGTGATCAAGGAGATTGAACTTTTTATTTATTGATGTTTCTTACAAGTGACAAGTGATTGCAAACAGATGAAAAGAAAGATAATTATCGTTGAATTTCTTCCTTTGGTTATTTATCGTTAAATTTATAATTTCGCAAACTCATGATTTTTTTAAGTTTGGACTACTTTGAATTTTTCTTTTTGTATTTTCTACTATTTTCCTAATTTAAGTCGCAAATAAATGATGACTTTTACTGTTCCATAGTAAAATGAACAATGATCGCCTTCATAGCGTTTAGTAATACGATCAAAAATAAACGTTCACGAGGAAAGTAAGAAATGGTATTCCAACGATTTTCGCTGAAGTTCCACGCGATCTTTGAGATCGTATAATATCACAGTTATGCAATTTTCTCTCATTCATTCAAGGATTTAGGATTGGCTAGTAACATTTGTGAATCATCCAATAGCGCGTAACGAATGCCTTCGATGAATCAAATTGTCATTAGTAAAATCTACTCAATAAATAGACTTGTCTCTTTTTAATAGATATTAGGTTCGATTGTCTTTATTTGATTTCTTTACATTTGGATAGACGGTATTGAAACCATCGAATTGATAGATCAAATTCCTTGCGGTTAATAGTAGTCAAGAGTGTCTTTGATCGATCTCTTTGACTGAATGTTTGACATAATCGAAAGAGAAGTTTATTAAAAAATAGATGGAGATTCAACTATCTCTTCGCAGTTGTGAACTTGTCTTTCTCAAATGATCTTATTTCAATTACAATAATTATTTCGGTTATAGTATAATTAAAATAATATTTCCTTTACAGGAACGTTATTTAAGTTCACTCCGAATTAAGCTTCACTTGAATAAAGTTCCGTTTACGTGCAAGTTTTATTTCACCAACTATTTACTATTTACGTCATTTTTCAAATCGCTTCTCGATAATTTAGTTTTCCGTGCTTTTTTCCGGAATGTTAAGCGCAGCCTGAGGAAACGATCCTCAAAAATTTAAATTTACGTTGGGTGAAAGTCGATGACGCGCGACAGTTATTCCGATTCACCATGAAATTTCGAAAAATTAGGAACGAGGCACAACGGGTGAAACTCGTGGCACGTTTCGTCGTCAAGCGTATAACATGACCCATTTAAACCTTTCTTTCAGTAATATCGGAAACGTAATCGACCTGGATTAGATACTGATACTTTCTAGGGGGTCAATTCGAGAATTGACAGTGAATTCCTTTGCATTTCTTTAAATGAAAATTTAACTTTCTAATTTTTTTCCTTCACGAATGTCATGCTCTTTGGCTTTTTAGACTTCCTCCACGTCAAAAATTCACTTTTTGAATAATAAAAATCAGGATTTTAGAGATCAAGGCATGGCCAAAAAAGGATTTTTTTTACGCTAACCGTAAGTTACTTTACACGATCGTGTTTCGAATCTGTCGCTGTTTATTATTCGAAGGCACGAACGATAATTTCTTCTGTTGTAAAATAACATGGTTAAAAAAAAAAAAAAAAAAAAACATCTCCGGACCATTTCCCAATCGTGTGAAAATCACGTGAAAGCGGTACAATGTGTTGTTCGACGTGTCAATTCAGCGGTTAAAAATAGTTGCAATAACAGTGTATATGATAAAAAAAATTGACGTCACGTTCAGTTGCGCGTCACTCACGATACCCTTCCGATATGAATCGGTTATCTGACCGAAACGATGGGAAAAGTCAAACTTGTTCGTAAGAAAATGGCGTGATTTCAGAACGAGCACGTAGATTCGTTTATGTTCGCTGCAAAAATTTTCCTTCCGTCTGCGAGTTGCGTACATCTGATTTCTGGAAAAGCAAAGAAAACGAAGGAACTTTTGCGTGAAAGAAAATTATTCGTCTCTTTTTTTTCACACGGTCTCACGAATATAAAATTATTCGATATAGCAAAAAATGAAAAATCATTGCCGCAGACAGACAGACAGACAGACAGACACGCGAATGAAATTAACTTTCAGGACGTACAGACGAATATTTGGTTATTACTACGCACTCGTATTGTTTGCTAATATTTCAATTAACATACAAGCCAGCTTTCAGCTAGAAAAGATCGCTTCAGGAAGGTTCTACGAAACGACGAGCTCGTCGGTTTGGCATTCGTGCGTGCGTCGAGCAACTCGGCTGCACAGGTGATTTTTGACATTGTCTATTAGACATTTTACAAGCGCGAACGTTTACTTCTACCGCCATTCCACGCGCGAATGTAAACAGTTTTCTAGAACGAGTATTTCCGGATGTCGGCAGATGACGTGGATATTCCACTTAAGGAACTGAATGAGAAGAAAACAAACTTTCCCGGATATAAATATATACATATATATATGATGAAATTTCACATTTCTCTTAAGTTGACGTTAAATTAATTCTGCTTAAGAACACTGTTCTTAACAATGCAAGCAGAATGTTTTGAATGCATATTTAAAGCGCGTTATTAATAAAGTACAAAGTAAAATCTACATTAAAACAAGATATGTAGATAAGCAGCTCCAAAGTCGATAAAAACACTCCATTGATATTCATTGTTTTTTTTTTTTATCGAGAGATTTTACTCGCAAGAGGATATCGCGATATGTTTGAAAACAACGCGATATCGCGACGATTAGTCAGGAAAAAGATTTTTGCAACGTGCACCGATGAATGCGATCGGTCACGCCATACTGTAATTTACGTACAATTCGCAGGGAGGAAACAATGGCACCCGTGATCTTTGATCTTTGACGATTTTTCGAGACAGTTATTTCGAGACAAGATTGCATCAGCTTACTTCAGCATCTAACGTTCGAACAATTTTTTAAGTCAAATTGCACCTCCGTACTAAGAATGAAATCTTTTTTTTTTCTTTTTTGGGTTGTTTAACGTTACGTCAATCGCTGGAATCATTTTTCAGGAATGTGGTTCCGACTTAGGCGTAGAAACGGATTCTTATGGGACACGTCTTTGATATTATCTACACTTTCTTCACTCGGTTGATGTCTATGGAAAATTACCTGTGGACGATCAATAATCGTTTGCGTTTCGATGAACGTTATCGTGGCTTGTAAAGTGTAGAGAATGGAGAATCAAAGTACAATTAATTAATTTGGAAGTTTTTCGTCGGTCCCAGATGAGGCTCTGTAAGATAACAAGTTGAATATATTACGTTTTATAAAACACGAAACCAGTTTTAGGCAATATTAAAATTGTAAAATTATAGAGAGACACAATAGAGAAAAATTGTTCGAGTATTTGAGCGTGTATTTCGATACTTTTTATTCGATGAAAATTTCACCGACAATTCTTTTGTTTGTATATTTCACGACTCACGATGACCGGTGATCAGGTCACCGGTTTATTATTTCCGCTCTGCTTCTGTCTGACGTAGGTGTTTTAATTATATTTGTTAAAAATAGATGTCTGCGAAACTGCTATTAATTTTCACACATTGTTGTCTGACAATAATGACTCATTTGCTTGAAAACTGGACGACACATTATCTTCGACCGCTGTCTCTAATCGATTTTGATTGTGTTTCAGGAGTATCCTTGCTCGAGAATAAACAGAAAAATCATCTCAAATTGTAGCTCGATGCCTTCTCTCATCGACAAACGAATTTTCTACTCTGTCTGCTTTCTATTCGTTAATTAATTTAATTTGACACGCGTTAAATCCTAAAAACGATGGATCATAAATCTTGTATCAATCTCTTAAAAGCGTCCAAGTATTGTATCAAGTTCATTGCCGTCAGATTCAGCTTAAATCTCAATGTATGTATGTAGCGGCGCTATTTTTTTAATTATACAAATCTCGCAACATGCTGAACTCGATACAGATTGCGTAGTTTTGACAGAGATATGTCGCTATCGTTTCTAGCGTAAATTCGTTTTTCCTGCCTTTCTTTCCTCCTCCCTTATCTGAAAATATTCTCAAACATGTAACGTCATAAAAATCGCGTGATGCGCAGTATATTACGTTCGTACGATGTTAGAATTTTTCTTAATTCGACGTATCATCAATTACCAATATTAAATAACCTCTTACGACAGGCAAATATCATCTTTTCTTTTTTCTGTCGCTCGCGATTGCGATTGCGATGTTTTTTACCTTCTGTGTAAATCCATACTTGTACAACAATTACATTAATTACGAACGATCTGTGTCAGTTAAACGTTACAATTACAACGTTTCTTACGTATACGTTTAATTATAAATACTAATATCTTCTATCTGTAATGAAAGCGTAATGAAACGTCCACAAGTGACTGAAATTCCTAAATGATTGTAATTTCTACATTTAATCGAAACGTAAATTTTGGCCAATTTAATTTTCTCCAATTTTCTCCAATTTTCTCGACGCGACATTATAAATAGCGAAAGGAAAACCATAGTCAACAGCACGCCTTCGATGAGCCCTCAATGAAAGATGCTTTCTTATTCGTGCGTTCTATTAATAACGCAGAGAGGAAGAGCTATTTGAAATTCAATTTGATCAATCAATCGAGCTTAATAAGAACGAATCAGACACGGAGACAGAGGCGCAACCAGTTCGGCGTGCATTTCACGTGGAACCTCGTGCAGAGTACAACCCAACAAGTAGATACAGTTCTGTGGAAAAGTCTTCCAGTCTCTCCGCTAAATGGAGGTGTTCTGCTTTCAGAAATTTCATTCATCAATTCGTTTAATTGTTTCGATCCTCGTCGTTGTTCGTTTCGCTCGTGTGTGATGCATCTATTTTATAACTCTTTGAGCAGGAGTTGTTCTCCGGTTGTGAGTTAACGTAGCTGGTCAAAGACTTTTGCACGATACTGTCAGCTCAATTGTGTGATCCATTATGTAAAGTCATGTTCGCGTTATTTGTGCAAAGATTTCAGAGAAACCTTGAGATACTTCCACTCTTATTAACCCTGTCCACGAGCTCGACAAACAAATCCACTTATCAAATAATTTCGCGAGTCACGCGCCATGCGAATCTTTAAATCTTCCAGCTAGTTAGAGCTTTGCTATGTGACTCCTTGTCATTTCGGTTGGTCGTTGATTCATTCGAGACTTCGAGCCGGGCACGGTTTTGTTGACCACGCGATGCAGAACTTCGCAGGTTTCTTCTTTTCACATAACGCGCTTGGATTTAATCGTTTTAGGAGAAATTCGCGACATTTGACGCAACAAAAGAATATTATATTATTCCGATATTACTGGTAATACAGTCGGCGTAGAATACTTATTACTGCAAGTAATAAATGCCGTTAATCGGAACAAAGTCTCATTAATATGTATTAAAACGTCGTTAGACTGTCGCCAGACTGCCATCGTCAGACCGCGCATTTTTATGCGCAATTTAAAATTTCCTCGTGAAAATACGAAGCGAAATGCCTGAAAAACCGTACATCAAGTACATTCTCCTCCAAGTGACTCGTCACTCGATTTCGAGTTTCAACGTGATTTTCTCCTCGAGGCTAGGCGCAGAAACCGGACTCGCTTCAGGTTGACACGCGCGCATTTCCACGCATTTGTACGCGTCAGAACAAAAAAGAGAGAGAGAGAGAGAGAGAGAACTTCGTCGTTCAAAGATGTTTGCTTTTTCAAAGAACGTAAAAATTGTTTGCCTGAAGAATTTGAGCATTCGGCGATCAAAATTGTTAGCCAAACAAAGGAAAGATACTATAAACGAGCATGCCCTCTTCGAGAGTTTCTCTTTTCTCATCGATGATCGTGAAACACGGGGATCGGCGTGAAATCCGCGACCTTGGATTTCGATGCGATGAAAGGGGGAAGGTGACACGAGCGGAAAGAACCCGATAAATTCAACAAAATCGCCGGGAACGCGAGTATCCCCGGATTTTGTTTCTCGTTGGCGAACGAACTCTCGTGCGTCATTACCGCGCACGTGCGTACCGTTAGGATATTCGTTCTTTGCACGTGGCCGAATTAAAAGGAAAGTAAGGACGTGCTAATAAGATCACAGAGAGCACGATCGTGGGCTCCGCGTAATATTGTTTTACCATTCCGACTATCGTAGAGAACAAACGAGTCTTCTTCAATTGGTTTTCAAAGCTTCTCCCTAGCTTTTTCAACTCCTCTCGACGCTTTTTTGGTTTCTATTTCTGATATCGATCCTTTTGTTTTTTCCCCTGCAATCTTCTTCTATTTTTCCCTCTGCCACGTACTTTTAAATTTTTCTATACTCGTGCAATCCTTCCGTTTTATCGTGGCACGTTCTTCTCGCGATATCCAATCCTGACAAAAGATCTCCTTGTTCCTCGTTCCAGGGGTCCCTCGAGCCAGCTCTTCTCTCCAGTTTCAGCGTTTAACATGAGAGGCTTTCTTACCTCATCTCTGGCGGCCGCGCGCGCTGGTCCCACGGGTCTCTCTCGGCGAGGTCCGCGGAGCATGGGGAACAGGCGGGGCGCGGAGTAGCAGATACGCGAACGCGGAGGTCACCATTGACGCAAATCCATTTGACGGTCACGTGACCGGCCGTGCTAGAACACAATGCCGAACGCGGCGCGCACCGACGCCACGACAGTACACCACCACCTTTCATTAAATCCGTTGCTTCGTGCGTGGGTGGGTGGGTGCGTGCGTGCGTGCGACGAACGCACGGAGGAGCAGCTCTTCGTCTTAGAATACAGCCCACCCACGCTATCAAATAACAGCCAATTAACCATAATCCATCGTTAGTAGAATGTCAATCGGACCTTTGCAGGAAGTTCTGTCCATCGACAGAACTCTGTTTATCTGAACTATTTTTCGCTTCTCATTTAAATAACAGTCGTGTTAAAATTAAAATTAAATTTTAATTTACTCTTTAGATCGTAGGATCTTGCGTGTTACCTCACGTTACCTCCATGTCCCATCCAGCATTTAAGATTTTGCATACTAGATTTATGGTAGTCTGACGCAAGGACGCTGAACGTTTGCAACATGATATAATTTCCTAATAATTTTATTTAAGTCTCAGGTGAAAATTCTTTCGATTTTCAAATATTTGAGTGGCATTTCCTACGCAAGTCTTACGTATACGTGACATAAATTATTTCTTGGAATGTTAGACACACAGGAGACTCGTTCGCACTTGTTTTGAGAGGAGAAAGTCAGTAACTGGATCAAACTTTTCTGATTATTAATGATGAGTATTTCGTAATTATCCGTATATCTTGTGAAAGATATACACAACTTATCCAGTAGTTTTCAGATAAATTCTTCTCTGGTCAATTTTTCAATGTAGAACTTGTTGGTACTTCACGTTACACTTCGATATATAGGTGAGGATCGTTATTCCACGATGCTGTTAAGCTGTTACAATATTTGCAAAAAATTCTTTAAATTTATCTTCTCTAAAATATCCTAAATATTATTCCTGTTTCGATGATAAACTGTTTTAAATGTAACGTTACATAAAGAATTTCCTGTATTTTTAACAATTCACACGTTTAACGTGTCTGTAATAATTTTGCACTGAAATTACGTAGTATTCTTGCGCCATCCTCTCTTTTCATTTGTCTTCCCATAGAAAAACTATTTCCCAATTATTCTTTTTCAAAAAAGAAAAAAAAAAAAATTTCAAGTTATCACATTTTTATATAGCGCTAGCAATGATCGCTAAATGATTGCAAAACATTTGTCCTTCAATATTCAGCAAATATTGTCATCATCGATTTATCTGCTATTTAACTTCTGAATATCACACTTTATTTCATTAACGTGTAATACGAGACGCGGACATTATAAGAATTAAGCCGCATTATCTTCAATCATATTGGATGTGTGCAAATGAAACTCGAGAAACAGATGTCGTTAGCAGAATGAAGCAACTTAATTTGTACAAAGTCATATCAATTAATTTACAGTTTAATACTCATATTGCATACCGCTATATTTTAGCAATTGAATTTAATGATATTTCTTTAAATCATTCAATATGTTACAAAATATCGTATTTAACAGTTGTAAAAATATACCTGCAATAGTGATACATATATGCATGTACTTACATTATAAAATTTCTATGTACAATTACTCGATTTTAATCAGTCTTAGTATGTGCTGGACTAAGGATTCTTAATATATATTGTAGCATTTTAATTAGGTCTTCTTCGTCTTTCTCTTCATCCACGTTTAATAGTGTAATTCTACCTAAAGTTTCTTGTATACTCTGTGAAAATCCAGCACTTCGTACGATCAGTTTCCCTTTTTGATTGTTGGACACCAGAGACCACATCATAGATCCTGCTATTCTAATTTCGTCTAGAGTACCATTTTTAAATATGTCGTGCAGAACGTTAATAAAGTCCACTGAAATGTTCGTGTCGTTATTAAAAGAATCATTTAAATAAATAACGTGATACTTGAGATGTTAACTTACCTGAACTGAGTAATCGTGGCCGATTAGTCGTGTTAAACGCGAGATTACGTAATATGGAAATTGCAAGAATTCTATTAGAGGACGAAGAATATTTTGACAACTGGAACAAGACATCCAAGCCGTCGACAGCCTGAAGAAATAATAAGTATACGCGTATGAAAAATATTTCAAATATCGAAAATTAAAATATATGAGAAATTATAAATTAAAGGCTTCGTCCTACCTTTGGCACACATAATTGACCCTCTTCGTAATAAGTGAAGTCAATTAAGAATTCCAAGCAGTATAATTCAACCAGTGGCCATGGTTTTGTCCGTTTCGTGGTAATTGGATGTATTTTCGTAAAAAATTGTAGGAGATTGCTCTAATTGCGGCAAATGTACGAATCAATGTATGAATGTTACTTTGGAGATCCATACAGCGTAATTATAATTACCTTTGAAATTGATACTCTACATTCATGAACGTGTATTGCATTACGCAGTACGTGGAACGCAAAGTGTAGTTTATGATTGTCAAAAAATTGTCCAGCCTTGTCGATTTCTTTACAAACTAACTGTATGATCACGTGTATAAGCGCGAGAGTATTGGGAGTTTTTCGAAGTCCTGTTCCTGGCAAGATAGTCGTTAACGTCAACGATTGTGCTGCTAAAAAATTAAATTGTTAAAATTAAACAGGACATCTAACAAGTATTTCATTTACTTAACAATAAGTGTATATATTTTCACGTTGACAATACCTGTAGTACACTTTGTAGTGTAGCTTGCCAGTAATTTCAAAGCGGTGGTTGAAACTGTTTTACTTAATGCAATCCAAGCCCATAATTTATGTAATACATCTGCTAATCCCGCTTTTGTTAGAGCTTCTTTAACAACTGTACTGCCATACGTGAAATTTATTAATAATACTAAAATAGCATTAATATCGCGTAGCAATGGATGAATCTGTATAAAAACACGAGGAAAACGTTCATTCAGCGTAATGCGCAAGAGTAGTGTTGGGAAATTCCAACATTAGCAAATTTCTCAGTCGATCACTACGTCAATAACATTAATTACCTTTTTTTCACGATCGATTTGATTTTTGAACAGTTCGAACGGTTGTAAATTCAACCTGACGTATGACTCTTTCAATATCATTAAAATGGTTTCGGGTAAATTCTCTTCCAATGCGACCTGTTTTGCCGTATTCGACACGCATAATAAATTAGTAAGCGCACTTATGATCAACTCCTTGTCCTCGTTTAATTTCTTATTCCTCTTCGATTTGTTGTAATTGTAAGCTATAAATAAATGCAACAAAACGTCGCAGAGCTCTTCGCTTATAGCGATTTCGTTCCTTTCAATATCGCAAATTGCTGCCTTTTCCGAAATTAGAGGAGGATCCTCGTTCCCATTTGACTTTGTCGAACGTGCATTGAAGCTTCGTAGAGAAAGCTTATTAACATCAGATATAATTCCTCTTAAATTATTTTCATTTTCGTTCGACAATCGAGCTAACGGAGTATCTATTACTAATTGTACTGAAATGCTGCTCTTTCCTAAAGAATCTTTTTGAATTTCTTGGGAGAGCAGAAACGTGAGGCAACCTATAGCACTGATACGAAGCTCTGGATTAGAATCCTTCATTGCAATACAAATTGACGAGAATACAGTTTCTGCACCACGCAATTCTAAAGCGGCCTGTATCGTTTCGAAATGTTGATTTTCCGTTAACGAAAGTATGGCTATAAAATTGAAAACTTCGGTCCAGAGTTTATTTCGTAAAGATATCAACTGTGACGTATCATTACCTGCATAAACATTTGTTTTACATAGGGTCTATTATGAAAGTTAATTTCTGTTCATTTTTCACTTACAGTATAAATCAATGTTTAGAAAGCAAAATAACGTGTAAAGTGAGTCAAGGGAAAAGCTAGCTATAAGAGCGTATTCATTACTGTTTGTAATACAGTTTGTTAAAACTGTGCAAATGCTGCTATACATTTCCAGTATGTCGCAATAATGTGTTAAATTTTTGTTACTTTCAACATCTTTTGGAATTTCGTTAACACATCTACAAAATTATAAGCATACATTAGAGAAAAGTGTTAATTTTAGCAAAAAAAAAAAAAAAAAAAAAAAATTAAAATCTTTTCAAACATAGATGTATAAATACATAGATAGTTTAATTACCCAATTAAATATTTATCAATAGAGTGCTCATAAATTTGATGAACAACCTCTTGTTTTCCTAGAAGTATTAAGTTGTTCAGTAATCTACATACAGCAATAATCGATGATGGTGTCGCTATCAATTCTAAATAATGATCCATCTCAGTAGTTGCTGATTCTCTGATGGAAACTAAATATAATTAATTAATATTTATATTTATGTTTACAAGTCGTTTCTAACGTTTTAAATAGCAGATGTTAAAAGATACACATACAATGCTGCAACTCATCTTGACAATTATACAAATGTGAAATGGTACGCGGTACCAATGACGTACAACTCGACTGTACGCTGTGAATGGACGGGATTTTCCCAATTTTTTTTTCTTGATTATTATAGTCCAAAGAAGTAAACATATAGACGTTAGAACATAGTACACTTATTTCATAATAAATGTTGTTTTGTTCTACATATATTAAAATAGAATTTGCTTTCAGAGAATCCATCTATATAAGTAGCACCATATTTAACTTAAGATTTACTTTTGCCATAATGAAACGAAAAGAAAAGAAAACATGTAACATTTACTTACATACTGAAAAACGATAGAATTGCAATTTTTTATTAAACTGCTAAGTACATAACACGCTTGCTCTCTAACAATACATGATTCTTCTCTGCTGGCAATATATTGAAGTAATGTCTGACATAATTCACTGGGTGCTAATGCTATAGAATTTAATAGTTGCGAAGCTGTATGCAAATTATTCATTAAACCTGCTAACAATTGTAAAGCAGATGCACGGACTAAAGGATCACGATTTTGCCACAACATAGGTAACCAGTTTAACATACGACCTTCTTCATACCAAAATTGTACAAAAGTCTAATAAAATTTACAACATACATCATTAACGACATCGCTATGAATAGAAATACTTGATGACATATACTTACATTTTTTTTAAAATTTATTTGCATTTGGAATAACAAATGATTGAGACATATAATAGAATTTCTAGTTATAGATAGGCCCATAAAGCTAACTGTTCCAGCCCCATAGAAGGATATAATCAGTTCGATTAACGTATTACCTAATGATATCAATAAATTTTTAAAATTTGTCCAATGACACTTTCCAATCAAATATGTTAAACATGTTAATAACCAATCAAGATAAGCTGTAAACAATTAATTTATTTTTATTTAAATGAAAATATGTAATATCACATACATGAAAAAAAAAAAAAAAAATTCACCCAAATTATAAAAATGTTGTTGGTCTCCTAAACATAAAGTAGAGATAATTAATTCGATGAAGTGTAGCCAAACATTTTGATTTTCTAGAGTAGATTTTTCCGCTTTTCCTATAACTGAACATGTGCGAGCTAACTTCAATATGGATTGATGTACATTTTGATTGTCTAATTCCGAGCTTTTTAATAATTCGGCCAGCGATTTGGTTATATTTGTCATTATTTTATTAATCCATTCATATTTTCCTAGTTTATGCGAGACGAATCATTTTTACCATGTTTTAAATAGTACATAAATAATGATATAAATTTTAAATTTTACCATTTTTTGTAATATTAATATAGAGTTGTAGAAAACTTAAAACTTCAACGAATAAATCACAATCTTCTTTACTTGCGGGATGTGAAAATAAAAATCGCTCAAACGTTTGTTCCCAAGGTAATAAACTTATGTCCTTTATTTCTTTGCACTTTTCCATCTTATATAATTTTATATACCTAAAGAAAAAGAGAGAAAAAAAAAAATTATTAACGAACTGTTTACGAGCAATTAAATTATAAACGATCTTTAGAAGTGTGATTACAAATAGTGATTACATTGTAAGAAAGTCAAGTGCGCATGAGACTGAGTCATGGGTAGTTGAATTTTGTATATTGTACAGTTGTTGTTGACAACAATAGTGAGGAAAACTAAAACGTAGGACTAAAAATTCGTTTTCTAAAATTTTCAGTTTATTCGACACATCAGAATCGTGAAGATCATTAAAATTTTTCCAAAGTACATTTATACCATCGTTCCATTCCCATATCCAATATTGTCTTATAAATGTTAACACCAGTGAGTTATTGCCATGAAGAACTGAAGAATAAGAATTACCAGTTATAATAATGTGATTTTTAAAATACATAGCATTATCATATGTGAAATGTTTAATCAAAACTATGATTTACCAGAGATATCTGATCGTCTATGCCTACTTATTTTCCAATGTGATTTACAAAAGAGTGGTAATTTCATCTTAGATACAATAATATAAGGCAAAGAAATATTTAGTTGATTATAATTCTCCACATATTTTTCATTCTGTCTTATGATGCATTCGTTATAAAGTAATAAGCATAATAACTGTGAACCATCAATTTTAATACATTCATTGTCCGGAAATAGAAAAAGACCTAAAAAATATTTCTTAGTAATATGCACAAATAAAATTCGTTTGCTTGAATATATTTCTTTACTGCACTTACTTCTGATTATATTTGAAAGAACGTTAATGTGAGTGGATAGATCATGACGTAAAGAATATTCAGTAGAGGCTAATAGTTTTAAAATAGTAATTATAGGAATGACAGACTCTGGATAATTAACATATTCTTTTTCAATCTAAAAATTTTTAACTATCAGAGAATTAGAAAAATTTTGATAAATTATATAGTATATTATGTAATCTTACCAGAGCACTGTTAAATATGTTTAAGATTAACGATAATCCATTTTCAGTAATGAATAATTTGTGTAAAGAACAATCTGTAAGCATAACGCTAATTTGTACTAATGCTGATTTACGTATTTTAGGATCGACATTCGGCTCATTTAGCATTTCAAGTACTGATAATAAATTACTTCTCTGTAAAAATTTTTATATCATATGTGAACTTTCCAGTACACTGAATGATCTTTAAATATGTAAAATATATATTTGAATACAAAAATTTGTAACCTGATAGTTGCCCTCAGATTTTTTAAAAATTATCTGACGATCAAATATACAAAGCGAACTAAGGGGTAAATCATGTAATGGTGACAATCGTGGTAATTTTTTAACGGAATCCTTTTCTTTCCCAAGAAGCCAAATCAATCTACAAACGGCTTCATCTCTAATATCCTCATCCGGCGAAAATAAGAATCTTAAATTACCTTTGAAAACCTTTTAAATAAACATATATTTTTTTTTATACTGTTTGAAGATTTACAAATATAATAAATATAGTCGTTTAACAGCAAATCATATACTACCTCGATATATGGTAACTGTATATTACTAGAAACATCAGGATCAAAGATTTTTGTTACACATTGACTTAAAGTTGTACAAGGATGAGCATGACACTGTAAAAAAGGCAACACTGGCACTATGGCTTCTAGTAACTTTAACCATCCATTTTCTCCCATTTGTAATCTTCCTTTCAGTATGTACACTAATATTTCTTCGGAAATTTCCTTGATCTAACAATAGAAAAATATAAATGATTGTTGTGCATCATTTAAGTCAAATTTACTTTAAATATTTTATTTTACCTTTTTATCATCGTGCGTTGCACCGTGAGATATTATTTCAATTAACACAGATGATTCAAATAAAAATACCAAATTTTCCCATGATAATTTTTCTCTATTATATTCTACTCCTAGAACATTTTTAACTAAAGTATAACATTCAAAGTATGTGGCATATTGTATATCAGTATCTGCATTTGCTAATAAATTTAATATTAATTTTGTAGCTAACGTATGGTCGTCTTTACTTAAAGAATACCTTAAAAGTTAAATAAATTATATTTTAATAATTAAGTCAGTTTAATAATATACATATATATATATATATATATATATATATATATATATATTTTTAAAAGAATCCATACCTATTCATATTTTGTAAAAATTCGACAATTTTTTTAATAATATTAAAATTTTTATGATAAGGTAAACTCAATTTTGAAGCATACAACATTTTTAAAATTTCCGAATCTGATAAATTATGCGTGTTTTTTATTAAGAATATAGCTGCTTGCATTGATTTTAGGATCACCTTTGTTTCATCAAATATTTTAACGTACGTAATTTCGTCATTACCTTGAAATTGCTATCCAGAAAACAATAAATTATTAGACCAATATCCCTTTCGTTCAATTTGTACCAACATTATTATTGGTCAAAAAATTAAAAGTTACTTACACGGCTATATTCTTGTAACGTAGAGTGTAACTTTGGGTATAAAAAATAAATAGCAGCATCCATTGTAGCTACACATATTGATGTTTTAAGCGATTTAGGGAAGACAACATCTGCTATTTCTAAAGGAACTATGTGACTTAAAAGATTCATTGTAATAGTCATAAGATGCAAATACGTTATCCTAAAATCATCCATCGTGCTGTAACTTTCAAAATATTCCAAGACATCTCCTAACATGCCGAATAATGTTTTCATGTCCTCGATTACTTTTAAAGCAACGTCATCGTTACAAAGCCAAACATTTGGCATGACACTAACAATAAGCAATTGTACCAGTTCGTATACCACGTCTGTTATGTACTTAATGTTTCTTAATAGAAATGCTGAATTGTCAGACATACTTAATTGAGCTATGACACGTTTTAAAGTGTCAATGCAAAAGGTTGGTATCAACATTTGCTGTAGTTGTAAAACAAAATCATCAATGTTATCTGACACACTTTGACTCCTTTCACTTGTTCCCTAGACAACATATGAAAAATCAATAGATACATAAATATGTTTTGTAAGCGTTAAATACTTACAGTAGATTGATATGCTTGATAATTAACTTCTGGAAATCCTCCATCTGGACTATCTCTTGTTTCAGAAGGAGAATAATTACTTAACTTTTCCACTAATAACTGAAAGATATATTTTTTATTATTTAATACATAATGCTATATATACTTGAACAACATAATCAAATATATAATTTGAACTGCATTAATTTACTTTTTGCTTTTTATTTGCAATACATGGCTCACAGTAATAGTAAATTCGCAGTCGTAAGGATCGTGTTAATTTGTAAAGTGTTTTCAATATCATCGATACTACATTTTTAAGATTGGCATTCGTTGTATTTGCACTAGATTCTAAGAGATCATGCAGTATCTGAAATTTAACATTCTTATTAGATATCAATAAAAGTCAATAAACACATATTGTTTTGGTAAAAAAAAAAAAAAAGATTAAACACTTACAAAAACAATTGTTGGTCTTTGAAGAAAAACTTCTGCTGGAAAATCCTGCATCATCACGTTTGTTATAAATTGACACGTATGCAATATGAGATTTGTGTCTAAAGTGTTAT
The DNA here is from genome assembly GCA_032399605.1 of Melipona beecheii. Taxonomy (NCBI): domain Eukaryota; kingdom Metazoa; phylum Arthropoda; class Insecta; order Hymenoptera; family Apidae; genus Melipona; species Melipona beecheii. Next base: position 774,491 of record JAUCMO010000243.1, on the reverse strand, counting down.
TCAGAGCTTCTTCAACTGCTGCTAAGACACCTCTGTCTGACGTGACTAAAGGTTGCCATGGCATTATTAACCATTTAATACCACCTTCTGTAGCTTTGGATATTGGAGTTCCATCTCCATGTTCTAATGTTAAATCAAATGGTACTGTACTACAAATTATACGCATTAGGAAAAAGACTATAAAAAATTTGATACAAAATAAAATAAAAAGATTACGTGTTGATACTATTATTACAGCGTGAAGAAAATATTTAAAATATTTACTTGTTTAAGGCTGAGGTAGTAGTGAGCATGTCCTTAGATAAGTTAAAATCCTCTTTTCTATATGTTTTATTATTTCCATCGTATTCATCCTTTATCCGTGTTCTGTGCCTATCATAATCGATAACTTCTATTCCCAGAGAGCTAAGATTCTTAAAAAGAAATTTTACACATTGTTTTACTGCATTCTTATAAATATTACAAAGGTAAATACACAAACTGTTATAATTTTTGAGTTTGACGGTATCACCTCAGATTTATCTGAATTAAGAACAGCCTCTTCGATTTCATTTAATTTTTCATGCCACTCTGAGCCTAATTTTCTCCTTAGTTCGTGAAGTTCATTTTGAAATCTTAGTTTACCAAATGCGTTTAAATAACCTCTGTCATCTGTCTTACAAAGCATACATACATTATGAGCTTTAAAATAAAATTTAATAAAATTTAATTCCGGATTAGAGATACAACTGTTGTTTTTAAAATATATTTCAATTATTGATTCACGGAAATATGTGTAATATATCTGTAAGTACCTTCAACAAACGAAGTAATAAATTTAGAACCTTCTGTATTTCTGGAAAGGTTTCAAACGAAAACCAATTAAATAATTTTATTATTAATTCCTTTCTCACGGCATCGCAGTCACAACCGAAACCAAGATCATATTTCGAAATGATATTATCCAATGCTCTTAATCGTATTTCCTCGATATTGTGACCTGGAAAGATCGATGTATTTTCCACTTTTTTTCTCTTCGATATGTCATACAACAAAAAATTTATACTTACTTAATTTTTTCACGTGTACTGCTAATATTCCACTCATATTTGACGTTTGTTCAATACTGTCACATTTTAGGTTATCCGTTCCAAACGTTTTGAATATTTCACCGCCAAATATATTATGAGCATGTGACTTTAGCCTCCGGTTACGTTCTTATGAAAAAAAACAAACTTTCTCTAACTTTATATATAGATTTACATTTTTACATCGTACAAAGAACAAAGAATATTTTTGTCAAATAGAAAATTATCAAAATATTCGTTTAAAATTCTCATTCGTTTCGTACGACGATTTTCAACGCGTCAATGAAGATGCGACTTTAGTTCGTTCGTGACCACGTGCCATCTGTCGGCGAAAGCGTGAAAGTAAATTGAAGCGTAACCCGTCAACGTACGCTCGTCTATATGTCTCGTTATTTAAATTTCCCGCGCACGCGCAAATCGACGAAATATTTGTTCAATCGAATTTGATGCAGTATCAACGCGATATAATACGACTTCACCGGAGGAGAAGCAGCTCCATGTTCCATGATTTTCTTCAGCGACTCACTTCACTCAAGTAAAAAAAAAATATCTTGATACTCTTTGATATTCTGAAATGAAAACCATGTCGTTTTATTGGGTTGGTAGTAAGTAACAAGTAACGAACTCTAGGAATTGGGCCAGTAATGAAAAAAAAGGAAAACCGTTCCCTGATGTCATCGATTTGAGATTAAACGCATTAGACGTAGTTTCTTCGTCTTAGAAACAGATTCTTCGAGATGCGTGAGAACATGGTGAACCTGGTTTTACCACAAATCGACGACACGATAGGAGACAACGAGATGTTTCGAAAGGACCATTTTAATCACCTCACGAAATTTCAAGGATAATAATTCGAAGCACATGCCTTCCGCTAATTGGGGGTCGGTGTGTAGGTATTGCATTAATCTCACAACACTGATTTAGATAATTATGTACACGTCATTTAACTGCATATAAACGTACAAAAGGGATTAAAAACTAATCATCGAATCGTTGGTAATCGTCTCGGGAGCTCTCTCTTCTCCACTTCTTCGGATCTTCTTTGTATTTTTCCCGTTTTTCTGCTCGTGTTCACCACCCAGCAGGTACGAGTCGCTCGGTTCACAGCACGAACTAATTATACAAAATATAATATTTTCCTTTCATCGAAACAAACGCTGTACACACTTTAGTTAACAGAGTCCGCGGAAGTGTCCAAGACGGCGAAGACGTTAAAGCAAGATCGCAAAAATTACCTTCTCTCTTTGAACATTCTCAAAAAGTTTGTTCGAAATTAATTTCTACAAAAAGTAAAGTAAAGTAATAAAGTGAAGTCTGAGTTTCTGCAATTTAATTTCTTTGATCAAGTTGTAAATCTTCTTCTTTTTTTTTTAGATTTTGGTAAATGATATCTCGAGTATGCAGAATGAAAGAGAGAGAGGACGATAACGCACTGTGTATATACATCGCTCCATCAAGGGCCAACAAAAAAAGTATCCCTTTGAAATTGTCGATTTAGTTAATTTCACTTGCACATCGTTTACAATAAATAACCACCGATCTCTTTGGTTCTTACGCTGCGATACATATAATACAGTTACAAAAAGGTACGTGTATGTACGTATGTTAGTACGATTAAGAACACCTGCAGGTGTGAAATCTACCGGCTTCTGCTCGCTATCTGGTAAATTAACAAGATGTTGAAACGTTCAAGCGATCGATAAAACGAGTACGAACGTTATTGCTTTCGGAGTTTTTCCGTTGTTCTAAGTAATTATTCAGTATCGTCTCACGTGTGCATCAAGCAACGGAAGAGATATACGTAACAATTGCCAATTGCCACCTTTGTCCTTTCAAGCTTTATCGCGTTACTGTTTGGTCAAATTAAACGAATCCCAAGTCCATTAAATATTTCTTTGGAATTACCTCTTTCAACGAGCACAAGGGAAGAAAAGTTAAAATTCAGTCTTGCACGAAATTTCTAGATTTAGTGCTTGATGGGATTTAACGTGCAACAAAGGTCACGATGTCACGATAAAGCTCGTAAATGTCGGAACACGTGATCGAAACGAGATTATAGTACTTTTTTAGCGACGCACGTCTGTATCAAAATCGTGAAGTGAATCGATCGCATCGTTTCACGATGCGACGTATACACGTCGTTTTCTCGTAACAGTCTCGTTTTCTTGAAATTTCCTCCCACGGTACGCGTTCGATTAAGTGCAGGTCTCTCCTCCAACCGCGTCTCCATTGTCTTTTTCTCGAGGAAACGCAACCATAGTTAGTAATTGAACTTTGTCGCTTTTACCGTGTCAAAGGCAAACCGTTCGAGTTGATAAATTCGGTCTTGGTATAGGAGTTCGTTGCACCGCTCGTACAATACGAGAACGTACGTAGGTAGACTCACGATACTCACGTAGTTCGATGTATTTCGTAAAGATTAATGAGCGTTTACTTTTTTTTTTTTTTTTTTAGTAGTTTTCGTGCCACGGATATACTCGACTGACGAAGATTTATGGTACATAATCCTCTTCGGATTTGGCATTAATGTTTCGACAGAAGGCATTCCGCGTTTCGCTCAATTGGTTCCGATTGATGGCAAAGCAAGCGTGATCAACGATAAATTGAACATATTCCTCGGATAATTGTGATTAATTAACTCTTAGCCAACGTGTGTGAAACGCTGGACGATCGACAGAGCATTTCAGCTAATGAAAATGTAAGACGCCATCGAATGTTTATATGTCGAATATAATTTCGCGCTAAATTATTGCGACGTCTCTCTCTCTCTCTCTCTCTCTCTCTCTCGTGAAATCGTGAACAAATCTATCTCTAGATTCTATTGAATGACAGATGCATCGTAAATTTCGCGGAATTGTAAACGAATGGTAATAACAAATTTTGTTGTAACGCGATAAATTGCACTCGCAAGACAGAAAGCTTCGCGATTAATCAAAACGTATCATTTGGCCAGCAAAGAATTTCCTCGATTCAAATTCGGACAAAGGTCAAAGATTACGTTTCTTAGATTACTTAAAGATGAAAATCACACTTTGAGGCGCGTTCACAAGGTGCTCGTACGATAATAAACGATACTTGCTTCATTTCGTTCTTAAATTATCGATCGCGAATGATATATGTATATATACCTACGCGTTTTTATCGGACACGTTTTGCAAACAACGCAATGGAGATGCGGTAGGTGCGCTAATTGTTCGTTCGTTATTTAAACTACATACTATCAGTCAACTATGTACGTGTGTCTTCAGGCTTGTTCTACGCAAGACAACTTATTGCTTTCTGTTGCACGACGTCACATTAGTTTCACACGTAACTAATGCTGAGGATCACGCGTGACAAACGCGTCGAATAATTACGCTTGTTGCGGTCGAAACGAAGGGAAAGAAGCTCCTTAAAATTATTTTTTATAATTTGTAATAATTACTGTAGAAATTGCACGAATGTTCTACCAACGTAAATAACTTTATTACGTTAATAGATGTACGACGAAGAGATAACTTATCGTGGTCTGGCAGAGACCAATTATTTCGAACCTGCTTTCGTTTTCGGGATGATTATGTCGCAAAGAGTAACTTTCGCTGAGAGATCAAACATCGATCAAAGAAAATTTAACAAAGAGAAAATATCGCAACGACGAATTTCGGGACGATCATCAAGGTTCAGTCGGATCAAATGCAAGTTGTTGGCTAATAATTTGAGAAAAATAAACAAAGTCAACGATTTCAACGTAATTAATTTCGACGATCCGTCACAGGTGAGCGAGGTATAATTTGCAATAAAGCACGCGACACATGCAATGAGCGTAGACGATTTAAACAACGACACGTTCGTTCGTTCAACTCGAATACTTGGAGACGATGAACCCGTAGATCGTTCGTCGCGTCATATTTAACACTTCGTACTGCCAATTGACGATTTTCTTTTTTTTTTTCCTTTTTCATCGGTTATTTGGAATTTCGTTCGCGTATTTCGCCTTGGTATTTTCGTTTGTCGACAAGGTGCTACAAGGTGCTTGCACTGTGTGTGGACACAGGTAATTCGATTATCTTCTTAACCCTTCGCGGGCTGGCTGGTTTAAACCGCTGAATCGATCGCACACTTAAAAAGAGATCGCTTAAGCCTACAGTTTAGTGAACATCGAAAGTTTCTACTTTTGTTAAAAACGACGATAAGTTCCGGAGGGCGCGACTTTGAGAGTCTCTAAGAAATTATTATTTTTTTTTTTTTGCTCGTTTTCATCATTTTTTGGTGTTCCAACGACCGTGCAGCAGAGTCGGTCGTTTTCGTCTTTTTCTTTTTTCTTTTTTTTGTTCTTTTGTTTCTTTTTGAAGCTTTTCTCGTTTTTTTGCCCGACGCAAGCTTGCTCTCTCTGGGAAGGGTTAAGAAGCGTTTCGAAGGGGTTACATCAGACAACGACCAGGGTCGACGATCATATATGCAGTTAAACAATCGGGCCCGCGTCGCCGCGAGCTAATGACTCTCGAGTAACAACACAATAATTAGGGAATTGATAAGACTCCTGGAGGGAGGGGCAGGCGAAGGAGCAACGACTCGAAGGACGAAAGTTCGAAGAAACCTAACTCGAACGCTGGTCTGTAGTACAGAGGATCGAGTCTCTCTCTTCCGAGCTTTCTCCTCTCCTTTTCTTTTTCGTCGTTTGCTGCCTTCTCCCGCGCGCGCGCGCGCGCGCGTGTATCATTAAACATCTATCGAGGTAAGGAGAAACGTGGGTAAATCACGACAGGAAACACATACATGGTATACGCTATTATAAAAAATAATAAATATCATTGAAACGTGGATTACACGATCGGGAAACGCGACACGCGTCGGGACGTGTGCTCGGGCCGCGCTTCCACGTTTTAACAATCTTAGGACATCGACAACGATATTATAATATTTCCTTACGTGTACGTGTACGTGGCGTGTACGTATGTATGTCGGTGTCTGCGCGCGAGCACGCCAACCAACCTCTCTCGTTTCGCTTTCGTTCCCTGAATTCTGGATAATCATTAGGTTGACAATGAAATCGCTCGATTTGTAACATACATCTCTGCGCGTGCTCGCCGAGTACGTGTAACAGTGTGTGATGATGTGGTGTATAGGAGAGTGGATATTACAATACGCAGAGAACTAAGTAATCTACGACATTTTTTTTTTTTTTTTTTTAAATACTGTCTGGATCTTTGTCGATAGAGCATCGTCATCTTTCATTCGGTTCAACGTCGCTGTTACAGTTTCGACGACGATCGCGTGGATCACCGTAACTCTGTTTTCTTCTCTTTCATCTACGCGTGGTCTTTTTCTTCTAGATGTTCTCCGCTGTGTGTATGTGTGTATGTGTGTGTGTGTGTGTGATCCACGCGATCGTACGTACGCGGTTTATCGTCTTAGCAAAACCTTAATCTCCTACTTACCGATTTGTATGCGCACGTGTGTATATATCATGTATATGTATATAATATATTTATATATAATACATATATCTCATATATACAATATATATATATATATCAATTTTTGTATGTATATCATGTATATAAGATGCGGTAAATGTGTAATAAATTAGTTGTTAATGTTGTCGTTTCTCTCTTTTTTTTTCTTTTTTTGTTCTTTGTTCTCGGTCTCTTTGTTACATTTTACAATACACGTGTACTTGGATCGCGCCTCCAATTAGTTAAGAACTAATGATATGTATTCGTTTTTTTGAACTATAGCGTTTTAGTTTGATATGGCCCTACGGTAGTCGGACCGCGCGCGTTATCTCGGGAATCGATCCCAGTGATTCGAGATTCGATACCTCTCGCTGTGTACGTACGGGGGGGGGGAGGGGGGGCAGTCTTGCTTCGTCGAGTCGACGATCGCGAAATCGGCTCGAAATCGGATTTCACTGAATCTGCTCTTTCGGCAGGCTTCGCGCTCGACGCGCAAATGGAACATCAAGTTCATTATGCATGTCGTTATCAACATTGTACAACTCGTTAAGCGTTTTCAATCGTCTACGACGGCCGAGTGTTCGGATATGATTCGAGTCAGGAAAATATTTCTCTTTGATCTATATAATTTGCTCTACGAATTTTCCTAGCCTTTCACGTACGTGTGTGTCTTCCGAGTCCGGTCGCTTTGATTACATGCTCTTTCTTTCTCTCTTTCGTGCCAACCAACTTCCAACTGCAATGATTATTTAACCAGCGTCTGCTCTTTTGGACGAGTTACGTGGTCTTTACTTGACCGCAAAATGGCGCAATTTCGTCAAAATATTGACCGATCTACCAAGGATCTACGCCGATAGCAGTCTCCATTTACCTTGGAAAATAAACGAAAAACCTACGCTAGTTTGATTCGAAAACTCCCCGAGTCGTCGATTTTTTGAAATTCTCGTCTCTTCGATGACGAAGTCTACGTCATACGTAGAACGTAGGTCACAGCGGGCCAAATATCTACATAGCCAGACGAAGGGACAAAGGAACGAAGAAGGGAATGAAAATAATAATCGCGGGACATCGTTCCGCGATTGATGAAATTAATCGAGCCGATATAGAAAGGGCAGAGGAAAAAGTGGAGGAGAAGTAGGAAAAAAGCAAAATCGGAGACCGTCGTACTCTCGATGAGGGATTTCATCCGGGGGGAGGGGTGGGTTCTATGGATTTACTGCACCGCAGGCTGCGTGCACGGAGGATGCAAATTTCGCCGTGGCTTGCCCTTTAGCGTTTTATCGAATCAACCTTCGGCCGATTAGGCGGACAGCGATTTTTAACGGGTCATCGGACAATGGCCTTTTGTGCACTGTCAAAGGCCAATCTCCCTCTCTTTCTCTCTCGAGGGGAGGCCGGAGGGGAGGGACCTCGCGAAAACGCCAGCTGGACAAAAGTGGCGTTGCACTCACGGCTCGCCTCTTTCTCTCTGGCTCTTTTTCCATAAAATGGCCCATTGTTGTGTTTCCCTTCCTCCTCTCTCGGTCTTTTTACTCCTTTCCGTTTTCAGACCGGCGCCCCTTTCGACGCGATCGTTCTTCCCTCGCGAGCTTAGCCTCATTTAGCGCGTGTCCGCCGCAGAAATGAAATAATCCACGCCTCGCCTTTTATCCATTCGACGTTCATTAATCTGTGATTAATCGCGCGATAATTTGCAAAAGGTTTGAATTTTATTTTCGCGACGAATGATCACAGCGAGAAATCACGTCTAGTCTCTCTAGTCAAGAAGTTGGTTGGCTCGTTCTCGATATCGCTTCTCGTTTTTCGACGCTTCTTTCGAAAACTTTTGATTCCGTTGTGATAATAAAATACGCTCGTTTGATTCTCCAACTGTACGTCCTAAAATGTCTAAAGTTTTTCGCGCGACGTTCCACGCGACGCGTTCCTCTTTGTTAATTCTAACCTATTTTACTTTACACCGATTTTTCGAAGTTTGCCTCTCCACCGAATCTTCATCTTTCTTTCTATAGACGGACATTTCGTCGAATTTGCAATTTGAAACAGACTGATGAAAATTGACAGATTTGGTCTGTTGTTTTTGACATTATATTGAGGTTAGGTCAAGTAGCCATTTAGGTTAGGTCCAATCTCTTACAAAAATATATCGTTCGCTGCGCGAGTTCCATTCGCAACAACCATTTGGAACAAAACTTGAAGAACGAAATTTTCCATCGCATCTCCGTTCGCTACCATCGAATCGTTTGCAACGATCCGTTCGAAACCCACTCCGTAACAACTCGTTACACGTCGTGTATCCGAATATAGTTATGAAAATCCATTTGCACAGCGAGCGACGCGTCGAGACAGTTCAGTGAAATCCTTTTTCGCGAGCGGCGAATCACCGCGTTCCTCCGCGTTTCGTGTTCGTTACGTTCTCTAGGTAAGTGAGAAAGGTATCGAGCCTCGAAGTTTGACCTTCTTCACGCTTCGATCCTCGCTGTTCGCTCGCTTCGGCGCGCGTGATGCCGAGAATGTTCCCCGACACCGGGAACACCGGACAGGCAATTCTTGATATGTATCGTTTCCAGCGTGGCTTATTGCTTAACGTACCGCTAGTCACTTTAAGATCTAGGTTCTCTTAATTCTATGATATGCACGTTCAACGCACGGTCAACCCTTGCGAGTCGATATCAAATACTTTACAATGTGCAGGGGACAGGTCTCGATGGTCCGTAGGATCCTCTTGGAAGAGGGGAAGAAACGAAAGTTTCGGCTCTCCTCACACCGAAAATGAAAATGATTATCGACGAGTTAGTTTCAACGAAAGCAGTTTTGAGGGAAAACTTTGCAGTGTTTAGAACTTCTTAGATCAGTGGTGCCGCTTTTAACGCTAGAACACTACCAAAGTGAGCTATTTATAATTTTTGTTAGACGCGAAACAGTATTTTTAAACATTTAAATAATTTTTTCGTAAAATGTACGAATAGAAGTTTGTACGATCCAACCTTTGTGTTATAAAGTTTCTTCAATTTTTTGTCTTTAATGTCTCTGATGGAAATTTTATGCTTTATCGTCGATTCTAGTGTTAAAAGTGTAGAACGACGCGATAATGATTATGTTCGTCGAACGTAGAGTATACGCAGCTGCTAATTGTAAAATGTGAATTAAATTACAAGGAAATAGCACTAGTTTCTTTTTTTGAAAAATCAATAATTTTGTCGTCTTCAACTTGATTAATATTATTTACAAAACTTTAAAACCAATTCATAATTTTCTTCTGGTTTCCTACGACAAAACGAACAGTTTCGTTAAACCGTGACGAACGAAGAACGTTGGACTCTCGTCGTTCTATCATCTCGGATTGTCGGCAAATTGTCTGCGATGTCGTTTCGGCTCGGAGTAACTAGCTACGATAAATAAAAATCGATTGTTCGGTGAAACTTCCGCGTTCCGTCGCGGTTCAACGAGACTTATCTCGTAACGACGTATTTTCGCCGTGTGCGAAGTGAAGAAAAAAAAAAAGAAAAAAAAAAGAAATCCGCGCAAACGAACGAGCTAACTTGATTCGCTTGAAACGCTCGATTCATCCGCCTTAAAAACGGATAGTCCGGCGTGTTTGCGAGTCTCCCTGCGTTTCAGTAAAATATTTGATATCTCGTCATTACTCTGTCAACGACACTCGGTCTCGTCACGCCGTTTTGTAGACAAAACGGAGGAGTTGTGTGTACACGGTAAACAAGGTGTATGTACATACGTCATTCATACCTTTTGATCACAGAAACATTGTTCGAAGAGTCGATCGCACCCACGCCCATCCAGATACACTTCCGTGCGATTATCTCCCCCCCCCCTCGTCCCTCGAAACAACTTTCCGAAAAATAACACCCGACCCGTGAGTGACATGCTTCTTTCTTTAGGTTTTCGTTTTTTTTCTTTTTCTTTTCATTTCCGGTAATTGCGCGTTTCAGATCAATTCCGCCGAGAGCTTTTTGTTGCTTAATTCTCCAATTCCGACGGCAGGAAGGAGATTAATTTACCGCCAAGAGAACTTATTCAATTTCCTTGTAATCCATTTAGAGGCGAGGTAAATTAAAGTCATCTGGAAAGAGAGAGACTCAACTCGTAATAAGTCGAACGTATTTTCTCGCTCTCCTTGTTCCTCCTCCTCTGTCTCGCGAAAAAGCGTGATCGGTTTTTCTTTTTTTTTAAAAGAAAACTACTTTCGCTACGTTCGAACGCAAATGCACACGTTTCTTTCTCCTCGTCTCTTCGAACTGCAAAGAGTGTAATTATAAACCCGACGTTAAATGAAAAGCCTCCGAGCGTCATTTACAGTCCTCAGGTTGCAATCTTCTAAGGGTCACGAAGTTTCTAGAAAGTCCAAGGATCCTTTGTGTCTGTTTTCTTTAACATTAGAACTACCAAAGTGGTCAGGTCAAAATGACCAATTTATAATTTTTGTTATATTTGTTTTATGTTTATAACTTTTGTATTCTACAGATACTGTGTTATTAGAGATTTAATAATGTATTTTTAGAGATTTAAATAGTCTTTTGTAAAATCTGTAAATAAAAGCTTGTATTGTACACTCTGTTGTATCGCAAATTGTATTTTTCTATTTTGCGTGCTTTGAGGTTTCTGGTGGAGGTCTTTGATGATTCAATCGTTGATAGTCCCAATGTTAATGTGGATTCTATGTATTATTACCAATATTTCTTCAAAATGACGTGCGTGCATCCGACCTTTAAACTCGAGAAACCAACAGCTTTAGAAAATAGACAAAAAAATCCTAAGACTAATAAGACAGTGTAACCTATATAATATAAATTGTAAAATCTAACCCAAGACTAGTCTAACCTACATAACAAACCGCAAGATTTAGTTTCAAATCGCTGATAACCTGCACAAGCGGTTGATGCGACTATAAATAATAAAAATAGACAAAAAGAAATCCTAAAACTAATAAAACAGTGTAACCTAACTAAAACAATGTAACCTATATAATATAAATTGTACAACCTAACCTAACCAAGACAGTCTAACCTATATAACAAACCGCAAGATTTAGTTTCAAGTCGCTGATAACCTGCACAAGCGGTTGCTGCGACTATAAGTAATGAAAATAGAAAAGAAAATCCTGAAAGCAAACACTTAACTTAACTAAGATGGTCTAACCTATAAAACAAATTGTAAGATATAGTGCCAAGTCGCCGATAACTCAGACGAGTGATTATAAATAATGAAAAAAAAAGTTTTTAGAAAGTTCTCTGCAAGAATACAAGAAAAAAAATATTCTGTCGCTTCGACAGATTCTTTCGGTATCTCTGCCTAAAAAAATTAAAAAAAAAAAAAAAGAAAGGGGAAAAAAGCTCCTCATCATTTTTCTTATCTTCGAAAGCAGGTATCAAGAGGATAATTTGCTTGCTAAAGCACGCAGGGCTAACCCTAACAACGCCCCGTCCGGATTCATCACCATATCTCTCACCGAAGAAAGCTTCTTCTCTCTCTGTTTTCCGTTTTCGAGGGAATCTCGACCGGTCTAACGTGGTCTCTTAAATAAATCAGCGATGCTTTCACCGAACGTGAGTAAAGAGGAAAAGAGGGGAGAAAAGGGAAAGGAAAGGACGAGAGGACGAAGGAGGAGATTGCTGCGCAGTTGGAGAGAGGTCGCGAGGCGGATGGATGCACTTTCACCGGTTCTACATCGCGCCACCTGACAAAAAGCATCGAGTCGCCGACAGAGAAGACGAAGGAGGATTTACGGTCCCGATCGAGCCGGCTCGATTTAATTTTCTAAGTGGCTTTAACCGCGTTACCGCGGGAAAGAAACCTCCTCCGCTTGAATCCGCGACGAAAGAAGGGAACCGAGAGGAGGGTATTCGTCTCTAATTCGCTTTGCTATACCAACTACCAACGTTGACGCTTTCTCTCCCCCCATCCCTCCACCTGGGGGAGAGGGAAAGTTCCTGTTGACGTAGGCTAACCTTGGAGAAACGAGTTCCCGAGGTAATATCCTTCTGTAAGCTTGTAACTGGGATCGTATGAAATTGAAATGGCGGTAGCTTTCAGAAACTTATGGAAACGAGGAACTCCGGAGCACTGATTAATTTGACCAACGTTTGAAGAAAACGTTTGAGAAACTCGGAGCACGCGATAACGACGACGAGGGATCAAAAAGTCTTGGAATGGAATATCAGAGGCTGATGAACGAAAGTTCTACGCTACTTCCAGGGGACAAAGAGATTGTTCGGAAACGGTGTAACAATATCTCTGGTGAACTGTCAGGTTGGTTGAAAAGTAACAGATGGACATACACACGTACAATTTAAAGTAACTAACTACACTCTTGAGACTAATAGATAAAAACAAACCAACTTCATAGCTCAAACTATCCAAATAGCAGGGAGATCATGCTCGTTCGGTCAATCAATTAAGAAGATATTCCAAATAGGAACTTTTTTACAATACAACAGAGTATACACCATTTTGCTAGGTCCAGTGTTAAACTTTCAGCGTTAAATTTGTTCTGTGATCTGACGGCCGATTGTTCAAGCTTGCTTTACAAAACAAAAACAAAAAAAAAAACGATCTCAAAATGGAACAATCAGAAAGCACCATTTTCGTCATATTTTGCTCTACTATCTGAGAAAAAGAAAACGCTGTGTACAGCGAAGAAATCTCCGAACTACGGCGGTGTCGGAATTGGTTTGACAAATTTCACTGCTTCCAACGGACGAGGACTTTAAATCGTTCTTGGGATTTCAAAAAAAAGAAACTCTGTCGAACTTTGTCGAAAAAGACGGAGAAGAGAACTTTGAAGCTGACTGAAACGAATCCATGTACACCACCCAATAAATTTTGCGTGAGAATGCACCTACGTATTAGCTGGAAATCTGTCACGGGGAAGCATGCATGTCGTTCGTCGTTGAAATAATAATAGGCATTCTGTCAACGTTTCGCCCGCGATGGCGAAATACCTTCGAAGAAACCTGCGTTTATTAAGCGGTGATAAAGTCGGATGCACGCACACCAGAGAACACTATTGTACACGTGCGATACGTGGCATCAATTCTGTTCTGTTGTCGCGTTATCTACGCTCTCTCTCTCGAGAGAGAGAAATGAATTGGAAATCCTTTCAGACGCGACCGTGCGCTATGTGTGTGTGTGTGTGTGTGTTTCATGCAAATGTCACGGTCGATACGCGTAACGCCCGGTAAATCCTTTTCTTCGACAGAGCTCCGTTTTCGCGGAGCAACGTGGCGAACTTGGAGACAGGGGGTGGTTCCTTGCGATCGCTTCACGAGCCAGGGAATTTCGCTCACGTTTAAACCGCACTGTTCTCTTTCTCTCTCTCACACATACACGCACATACACTCTGCGGTTCCAGAGTAAAAGTGTTACGCTCCGAAGCGTTTCAACCACGTTCCCCGATTGTTTCCCGATTAAATGCGCGTGAAAAAGGGAAATTCCACGAGAAGAAAGCCACTTTGCCGCTTTGTGCGATTAATTTTAAACGGTCTTCACGGATGAAAGGACCGCGTCCCGACGAAAATGGGCTGGATTCGTTTTGTTTGCCTCTGCCTCTCTGAAAAAAAAAAAGAAAAAAGAAAAAAGCAAAAAAATACTCGTGCATTTGCATTCGAATCTCGTCGTTCGAAATTTCCCGGCCGCTCTTTCAGCCGAGCCTCGAATTTCGTCAGTTCACGACGCAACTGTTCGGCGTGCTCTCGCATTTCGCAACTTTTCGTTCGTTCCATGCTCGAACCGTTGTTAGAAATTTGCCAAGTAAGAATCGTCCTAAAATACTTTGGCCAAGGACAAGGGTACAAATCGGCAAGTATATACAAGCAAAAAGGATCCTCGGTCGGTAGCATTTTTCTACATCAATAAATTCCGGAGCGGAAATCTTGTCTTGTTCGAATAAAATTTGACCTATTTTGTACATTGTACGATGTAATTACACTCTTGCAACGCAACACTCGAGAAAGTCGAGGGAAGTGTATCTGGAAGTGCGTCAGACCGATTTCTGAGGAATCGACCAGCGCGCGACGAGCTGGAGGATAATACGCAACGACCAAGAGAATTTAAGGAATAAACGGTTCGAAACGTGACCGGATCGAGGATCGTTGAGCCGTTCGATCGACACGGTCGATCCACGCGCGAGAGTGTATGATATGTTAATTCGAACGAACGGGAGTCCACGAAAGAGTAAAAAACGGGACGAGGGTTCGCCCAACTCTCGAGACTGCCACACACCGAGGCTTTCCGGTTTCGCTGCCTCTCCGCTCGTTAACGTCTTTGGTTTCGTTCGCTCCGTCCGACGCCATTTAACGTGGTGCCTCGCCCACTCGGTTCCGCGAGAGTTTATCGAGGAAAAGGGATTCGACGGATTTGATTATTGCATTATCGAAACTTTTCCGGAACGCTTCGCGATTCTATCCGGTCCCCTTTTATTGCGAGCGCCGGATATATACGGCATATTGGAAACATAATGTAATACACTTTAGCCATCGAGACGAGCTGTTGTTTCTATTCGACAGTGAAATATATTTATGCGATGAGAAATTACTGTAATTAAAAATCTTTGTCAAAAATTTGTCAATGGCTGTAGATGTAACTGTTACTCTCTTTAAAAATTTAAGATTAGATTTGAAAAAAAATCGAACCTCCGAATCTTATTTAGATTCGAAAAATTAAAGCTTGTTTGAGACTCTTGTCGAAATGTCGCCAGGAAATTCGAAAAAGATTCGACAGTGGGATATTTACGCGACAAGAAATTATTGTGATAAAAGATCTTTCTTAACCCATCGTAATTCAGAAAAGACTGGTCATAGGGGTATTGATCTCTTAAAAATTTAGATTAGAAGTTAGGTTTTAAATTAGTTAAGTTAGGTTAGGTTAGTTACAGTTTTAATTAGATTGGGTTTTAGGTTAGATTTTTAGTTGAGTTAGGTTAGGATAGTTACAGTTTCAATTAGGAATTAGATTTTTGTTTGAAAAATTAAAGTTTGTTTAAAAAAAAGAAAACATTCCAGGGCCTTGTGAAAATGTCACTGGGAATTAAAAAAAGATACCATTTCAAAAAAGATACGAGTAAAGAATCGAACCAGTTGGCGAAGTTACGAGTCGTTAATCTCTAAAATACGATAGTTCGTTGTTGCGAATTTTACTTTCGTAAATCGTAAATCTCAACCGATGGAGAGTTCTTCGATTTTCACGTCGTCTTATTTTCCTCCTTTTACGATCGTCTTTCGAGAAACGCTCTTTGGGACGCATTGAAATCCGCGCGAGACGACCGAGCAGATTCGATTAGAATGTAACGAGGCTCTCACGGGGGCGAGGGGAGAGGGGTGAAGCGAGACGAGCTTCGAAAGCTCCGCTCGAAAGAAAAGTTTCAACGGCGAGTTCTCCCTTCTCGCCGATTAATATCAAAAGAGAATCGACGAGCTTCGATCGGGGAAAACGAGTCGAAGGTTCCGTGGGACGTCGAACCAACGTCACGTTGCTTATTAAAAGTTTCAAGAGGACACTCTCTCGGACCGTGTCTCGAGGACCGTGCTGACGCGCGTCGATACCGGGGTTCGATTCGATCGAAGCGTAACGCCGATCTTTCGCGGTGATTATTACTACACCTCTTTAGCGCTACGTCGCTAACTATCCGATATTTTCCTCTCGAATTAATAAAACCGTTAAACACCAATCCGCCGTTATTGCAACGTTTTGCTCTCGTTTTTTCGATCAACGAATTTCATCATCGTCCATTTCTAATATCTGTGTGCTCACGCACATTTTCAATGAATTTTTCGAACTAACGTGGTATATACAGGACAATCGATTCTACGATACGATACTTCGACACGTTTGGTCGATAAATCGTATTTTATTTAAATCTCCGTGCTCGTTTCGAGTGAAATCGAAACCAGGGCACGTTAGATCGGAATGTTGACACTAGAACCACCGACGACTAAAGCGCAGAATTTATTCATTAGAGACAGATAGAAGTCAAACAGATAGAAATACATTATGATACAATAGAATATAGCCTCAATTTATACATTTAAGTCAATAGAAATACTGTTTCATATCTATAAAATTTCTAATAGATTTGTACGTTTTACGGGAAATCATTTAAATTTCTGTACATTTTACATCTATGAAATTTCCAGTAAATGAAAAAAAAAAATAATAAGTAAATAAAAAAAATTTTCTAATAAATAGAAAAAAAAAAATTATAAATTAGTTTGGTCACGTTGGTACCACCAGTTCTAGTGTCAACACGCTGACTGCCACGTTGGTCACCTGTGTCGTTTCTTCTGGGGCCATAGTGGCCATCGTGCTGACCGTTGTGCTTCAAATGTTTTCGAAAAGCACAATAAAATGAATATTGTCCAAAATTAATATTATATAATAATAATAATATTAATATATATGACAGTAATATTGACTAAAGAATTTTGAACGTCACAGGCTAACTAGACGATACCACGAAACAGACAATTTTAAAAATATTAATCAAAATATTATACGAAAGTTAAGTAGGGTGTGTCGCATCGAAACATTTTAAATACGAGCGATGCTAAATCTCGTGCCCCCCCCCCCTGAGAGCCACAAGATTACGTAAATCTGGCGTGGCAGTCAACGTTACGGGTTAAAATTCCAAGTGCAATTTTCAGTCACGTCGTTCTTAAGAAAAATTTGCAAATAATTAAATAATCGCGATTCTCGCTATTGAAGCATCGAACGATTGAGGAGAGAGATCGAAATAGTCATTTCGCTGTCGCGAAACATTCGTTGCCATTTGGCACGCGATTGCCCGGCATCGGCAGAAAATTCATTTTCTCTCCATTTCCTCTTTCCGAGTCATCTTCTTTCCGAACCAGCGTTTCCAATTTCAAGAATTACTCAACGTTCTCGTTCCTTTGCAACGAAAGGACGAGAACGACGATTCTCCTTTCTCCCCAAAAATAACACGCTCGCGTTGTTCGAACATTCCCGAAATGGCAAAAATGATTTTCTCCGTGAACGAGTAAACAGGCGAAGAGAGAAAAAAAAAAAATTGACCAGCCAACACCGTGGCTAGTGTAAATATAAAACAGCCGATTAAAAGAATATCTTGCATTCGAGGGAGAAACCAACCTCAGAGATCGATTCGAGCCGACGATTGTCACGCGATTTAAACGCACAATTACCTGGTCGTGAAACGTTCTAGAAATATAGAAAATTTCGTTTATCGGCGTAATTAACGAGTAAATATCTGTAAATTTCCTCCGGCAATTTGACGATCGGTCGACCGTCAAATTTCCGCAAATGTCACAGTGTCACGAAACGACTTGGCTGAGATTTCAAAATGATGAACCGATTTCGTTAAAAATTATCAACCAGTGTCACAGTTTTATTCTGAGGTATGTCATCCTCTGTTACGGACAAACTGACACTACCAAAATTACAACCCATTAGGATTATTTAAATTTTTAAATTCCCTTGCTCGAGTCTGCAACGAATCTGAGGATAAATGCGAGAAAAGTAAGTTTGATCGATCGAAGTGCAGGAGATTATTACGAGAGTGCAGATCATCGTCAAGGAAAAATTCTATCCATCATCCCCATCGTTCAAAGTTCGAAGGGAAATTTATCGCGTTTCGGTTCGTCGGAAATAAGCTCGATGTGTAACATTCAGGGCTCGATATCCAGCGTCGAGGGAAACGGAAGGACGTTAGTTGGGACGACGGATGCATTTCACGTGGCCAAACAATCCTCCTCGGCTCCTCTTTTTCTCCTCGACTCTCATTTAAATTTTTGCAAAGGAGAAGAGTGCTTCGAGACTGTACTCGCGCCGCGGATGCTCCAGCGCGTAAAGTGCTGTCCTTGATTCGTTTTAAAAAAGGATCTCTCTCTCTCTCTTTTCTTTCTCTCTCTCTCTGTTGGCTTGGCGAAAGAACAACCGACGGATCGCGCCGCGAGTCGCGTCGCCGCGTTTTCCGCTCTTCCAAGGCCTCGAGAGAGTATAAGTGTTCTCCAAACAAAATGACGACTCGACATTGGCGTAAACTCCGCCCGAAAGAGAGAAAACTAGGAGCACACGGTGCCGATTCCGCGCTTCTTCGCGACAGAAACTTTCTTCTTTGGTCGCCAAGTCCGAGAGAATCAAGGAGCAGAAATTACGAGACTGGTTGCTACCTGAGAAACATGCTAAAGCAATGTGCTTACGCAAAAGAAAAAACTTACGATTCGTCTCACTGAAAGGCCCAGAAGCAACTGTTCTAACTAGGAAACGAAGATGACTTTTTTGCCATAAGATTTTATTGATATGCAAACATTTGAATCGATGCAAAACAAATTACAGGCGCGACCGCTCGGTACCAGACAACGCCACTCCTACTCGAAGTCTACCCCACGCCCCCTCACGAATCAACCAATCGCCAATTTTCGTTGCATTAGCGTTGCACCTGAAGAGGATGAAGGATAACCCGATTTTCTGCTAAAATCATCTTCAGTGATAAAAAAAAGGAAAGAAACAAAAAAAATCCTCACACGTTTAATTTTTCTATCGATACATGGCAATTTCGGGAATTTTTTAATCGCATATGATCTCAGATACGCGCAATTTACCGTTTGATAAGCAACTTGGGATTAGAAAGAGTCAGATTGCGCGACCGTGGAGGCCAGAAAATGAAATTACTTAAAAGGTAATTAGGAAAAGTTCCTTCTGTCCGCGAGACGTATACGTACCCTCATTTCACGCAAGAGCGTCAGATAAACATTTCCCCGTGCGAATAAACAGATTTTCCACTCCGTAATTTAAAATTAATTAAGGCTCCGTTCTAATTAAGTGCACGTTGCAGGAACAGGAGAATGCCTCGTTTACAATAGAAATTTACGCTGTTAAAACAATATGTCGAGTAACCGCTGTAAACGGGAAAGTTCGTAACATTGAAACATTCGACCGCGAATATTCTAAATCTTACGAAAGCGAACGAATTCGCAAGAAAATTCGCGAAATTAGGATACTTGGACGAAAGGATGAAACTGAATCCATATTTCGGATTCTTTTTAGGTTAGGTTTAGATTAACGACCAGAAAAGTGAAAGCGAAAACGAAGCGAGATGAAATGAGTAGTTGAGTGATGTATCATCGCGATATCGAGCGATTTGTGCTACTGAAAACGAGCGAGATGAATGAGAGGAAAGGAAAATGAAGAGGAGCAAATAAAGGGGTTGACACGAGTTGACGCAAGAGGACTAACGCAAGCAGCGAAGAAAGAAAGTGATGCGGATAAAAGAGCAACTGACAGTGAGACGAAAGCTGAAGAAATCAACGAAACGAAAGCACAAAAAGAGCTACGCGTTGAATTGAAGAATTGAAATTAAGCGCAAAAGACAGAAAGACGGAATTGAAGAAGAAAAATCAACACTTTGAACGTCCGTGAACAGAATATAATAATTTCTATAAGATACTGTATTACAATTAAAGTACGACGAAAGCACAAAGTATTTTTCGTTCTACGATATTATCCAGTTATTCGTGTTATTTAAATGTTTCATTGTTAATGATATTCCTCTCGTTTTAATTATTCCAAAACAGAGACGAGTATCGTTGCGGTTAAATGTGGTAAAAAATTATATTAGAAAGAAAAAGGAAAAAACGACGCGGCCAATTTTACAGTAAAACCGACCGTGGCAAGTGAAGAATGTTCATTCTTTTCGAGATATTGTATTACAATAAAGTACAACAAAAACGTTACTTCTGTTATTTAAAATTCATTCGTTAATGATACGAATCTCATTTTAATTATTCTCTTTATAGACCATTGTTGCAGTTAATGTGTTAAAAAATTATATATATATATTATATAATATATGTTATATTATATTTTTAACATATTAATTTACATATAGAAAAAAGATGGAAGGGTGACATTCGACTATGACAAACGAAGAATGTTCATTATTTTCAATTACTACGATCTCCTTTTCTTTCTTCACCTAATATCTAACATATCTCATCGTTAATAAATAAGATACAATATTCTCGAGCGATGTCTCTGTCCAAGTATCCCGTCACCGTTAATATCGTAACATCGGTTTAATACAAAGACTGAAAACAACTCGTGCATTCTCGTATTTATATTTCGGGATATTAATTTTCCGGCCGAGCCGAGGTAAATACGAGCGAGTAGCTAGCTTGCTGGGATGGGAGGAGATCGTTTAATTAATACCGGTGCTTTTCAGCAGTTTGCAATTAATCTCGAATAGAAAATTTAAGAAAAAAAAAGAAAAAAAAAAGGAAGAAGAGAAAGAGAGGCAAGCAACGAGCGCCACGGCGCCGGTGTAATTAACGCCTGACGACGTTAAAAAGAAATTCGTTTCGTTTGGCAAGAACGTCGAGCGAGTCAAAGGCTCGCGAGAGAAAAATCCCCCCACCGATTTCCACGATCTCGAGCAGCCTTCAGCGGAATGCTGAAGTTCCTCGTGCGGAGCAAGTCCCCGCGAGAAGAGGGGAGGGAGGGGAAGCCTTTTCATCCCGCGTATTTCACGTTTCGCATTTCCGTTTATCCTTCCAACATCGCGGACGCGATAATCTCTCGATCCTCCTGCCCCCTCCCTCAACTTTCTCCCTTTTCTCGCTCGTCGTTGCAATTGTTTTCTTTCTCTTTCTCCCTCCGTCGTAGTTGCATTTTAAACGCGCCCACTTGGTGGCGCGCGCGCTTTTTTTTGAAATTGAAATCAGTTGACTCGTGACACGTTTCAATTATTCATGGACAAAGTCGCGGGATGCAGCCTCGCGTCCGCAGGCAAATGTAAATTTCTGTCGTCGTGACGCTTTTGCATACCGTTCTTCGTAACTTATACGCGTAGCCTGTTTACTGTGCGCGTTGGTCGCAGGCCTCGGAGGCGTACGCGACGTGCGGCTGGCGGAAGCCAGAGCAAATTCGAATTGCGCGCCACTCTTTTTTAAATAATTTCACGAGCTAATTGAACCCGAAACGAAATTTACGAAATGCAAATATACTGGATCGGCCGAAAGGTGATTCTCTCTCTTTTTTTTTTTTTTTTAGATAGATAGAATGTATTTTTAATGAAACTCAGCAAAATTCTCAGGAACTTTGCAGTATTATTAATTGCAGTATTATTATTATTCATCGATATCAAGCTTTATGAAATTAAAAATTATGTTTTAGAATATTATCATAATTAATGACACGAAATTGTTAGCGGACGAAAAGGGATTTTCATGTACTTAACAAGAACTTTCTGTGTGTATTGTAATAGAAAATGCGTCGTTACTTGTATAGTTCACATGTACAATATTTGTTCGTATAACTCTGTAACAAACTGTTTGATGTCGAATTTTATATGACATTTTCTTTTTCTTTCTACGTGACAGATCAATCCCTCGCAGTTTGGACACCCTGTACGTTCAATGCATTTTGAACGTATACGAAACGATAAATTAAATGAGTCGAGCTAGGAAAACGTGAAGATCAGAGAAACCACGCGTAGAAGCTATAGTTGGCTAATCTATTCGGTTTCGGATCGTAGAAAACACGCGGAAACACGTTCCTGACTGTCACGCTCGTGACTGTCGAACGAGCGAGACAAAGAGTCAAAAGAATCGAAAATGAAAATTGCGTCATTTGCGACGACAATGACGTATATACGCCAAGGCAATTTGTCCCGCATAACTATTTAACACGTGGGCCGCGGAGCTAGTTGGCCCGGCGAGCCAACTAGCATTGGAAAATTGCCAAAAGCGTGAGAACTGTTATCGCTGACAATGAGGGGTGGCTCGGTGAACGTCAACACTCTCGCCAACAGGAGGCTCAGGCAATGTCGGATGTTTCAATTTTCCACTTTTCTGGCGCGCCATCACCATCAAGTGATTTCGGCCTCCAGAATTAAGACAGAAAATTGAAGGAAACTGAAACAACAAATGGAAATTCTAGCTAACGACAATTACGAATTATTTTTTTCCGAGAAGACAACTGCCCACTTATCATAATAAAATGATCCACCGCGAGAGTATTTTCTCGACAAAGAAGATCCTCATTTAAAGAATAAAGAGTCAATCCTAAAACTAATATTTCTGAAACAGTCTAACCTAATTATAAGATTTAGTTTCAAGTCACTATTAATCCACACAAGCGACTTTAAATAATGAAAATAAAAAATTTTGAAACTAATACACTTAACCTAACTAAGACAATCTAACCTATATATAATAAATTATAAAATTCCATAACAGTTAGCAGGGAGCTTAATAACCCATAACTGATTAACGCGACTACAAATAATGAAAATAGAAAAAAAATCTTAAACTAATAAGATAGAGTATGTAATATAAATTATAAAACCTAACCTAAAAAGACATTGTAAACTATATAATAAATCCTAACCTAACCTAACTAAAACAGTCTAACCTATAAAACAAGTCGCAAGATTTAGTTTCAAGTTGCTAATAACCCACACTAGCGATTGTGAAGTAATGAAAATTAAAAAGAAAAAAAAGTATTTTCCGCCGTGCATTATTCGTCTTTCTTTCTTTCTTTCTTTGCTGTTTCTCGCGTACACGAGTCAAAATCCTTTGAAAGTTGCGGCGCCTGTTTCAACGGAGTTTCATCGAAAAAATGTTTGTCTCCCCGCGAGACTGAATCTCAATTCTAACCGAGAGAAAGAAACGAAAGAAACGGGGCACTGGATGATCTGCACTGTGACACAGGATCTGACCGGACGTGACCGATACGACGAATTCAACGTAAACGAGAGCTCGCGTTAGAAAGCTCGCGCGTTCGTGGCTTAATCGCGAAAGTCAGGCACAGCGGGAAGGAGAGAGGAGGAAGGAAGCAATTGAAGAATTAGACAATGCCGACGAGGCAACGAGGCAACCACGTGATCGGACGTAACGAGGCAAATTCGTCGAATTACACGGTCCATTATTCGACAAATGAAGTTCTCGGTCAGTGGTTACAGCATTATCGAGGAACGTCCTCGCGGGACGATTGCTGCCTTATTATTATCTCGGGGGAGCCAAGTCGTTCCTCGTACGCGAGGAACAAACTAGCTGCTGCATACTAATATGCCGATTAATGGAAAATCGATCCAGAATTTTATTGCACCCGCAGCGACCCGATTAAATATAGACGGCAACGGTAATGGCCGCGAAAGTTTATTTTCCCCTACGCCCCTGTGGCGATCGTCCAGCCTTCTCCCCCGCGTACCTGTATATCGTCGCACAGCTGCCTGCTTTTTCTCACAGCTGCTTACCGCTCGTTTCAACACCTCCGCGCTACAGACAGACAGACGCGTAATTACCCTTCTCAAAATTACCCGTGTCTTTTCGTTCTTTCTAAATTGGACGACTGTTGCTCGTATCTTTATGATCTTAAAATAGGAACTAACGGTACTTGGTTGCGTGCTCGTATTTTTACAGCGAAAATGTGAGAGAAACTCATGGATGAAACAGGCGATAAACCGTCGATAAATTGGAATATCGATCGGCGAGTAAATTTACAGTGTGTTTAATAAGAACGTGAACGCCGTTTCTCTGTTTTTGCACAGAAAGTACATCTAAAACACTGTTACTGCGCTCGATTAACAGCGTGTCCAATTTCCACCACTAGCGATTATTGCTACGTGCTTTCCATCAACTTTTCAGCATAGTTCAGGACAGGTAAAGACACGTATCCCTCGCAGTCTGTGCTGCGAGGAACAGTGTCTTGACAAGGGAAAGCCCAAGTCGTCAAATTCGAGAAATATGACGGTCTTTACCTGTCTCGTATGCTGAAAAGTGGAAAACAGTGAAAAGCAATAATTGTTAAAAAAAAAAAAAAAGTGGTGAAGATTGGACACACTATTAATCGAGTAACAGTATTGTCCATATTAATATGTACTGTTGAGATAGTATTTTAAATGTACTGCCGATACGTGTAAAAAAAGGCGTTGATGCTGTTATCAAACACACTGTACTATCGCGTCGCCGGGGTATCTTTATACTTTTTGCTGGATGCAGGTAGCTTTCATCTAGAGATTCCACTCAAACAGAGTAAAACGTTCAAACGACCGTAGACACAATGTATCTTTCGTGAACGAGAAGCTGTTGGTTCCGAGATTCCCTTGGAAAGTCTTTGCTAAAATCTACGCGACGCTTGCCTCTGAAAATCTACGCCCCGCGCCATCCTAGCCAACGTGAAGAGATAGAATATGTCGAAGGGACGCAGGGAAGAGGGCGTTAACCAGCTTTCGTCGAGGATCACGAGTAAAAGGCAGAATCGGGACATCGCGATCACGGTCGTCGCAGAGGAAAAGGGAACACGAGCTGCTGAGACGTGAAGATCGAAGAAAGGGCGAGGGCGGAAGAGGAGGAGGAGGGAAAAGGAAGGAAACGAGGGTGGAAGAAAATGAGCTGAGAGAGGAAAGTGGAACGACCGAGAAACGGGGAGGAAGTGAAAGCTCGGCGAAAGGGGGCACGCAGAGACGCGAGGGTGGGGCAACCGAGATCAAAAGTGGGCTTTTATCGCGGGCTAGATTGAAGAAGGAAAGTGGCCGATTGCGCCTCCCAGTTGGAAAAAAAAAGAAGAAAAAAACAAAAGAGAAAAAGAGAAAAAGAAACTGCGGCAAATGAAAGATAAAATAAATGGCAGACGCGACGCGACGCGACGTTGTCACGAGTTACTTGCGACAACGAAGGAATTCCAAAGAGGAGATTTATACCTTATATCGAACAGCGACACAGGTATGTAAAGAGATGGTAGAAAGAAAAATAAGCGGTAAAAAAATATTCTCGAAAGAATGTTCAAGTGTCGTTAAAAACGGCCAAATTCATTAAAAAAAAAAAAAAAAAATCAATCAACGATGATAATACAACGTACAAGGTAAGACCACGCTAGTCACTTGCTCGACACCGAAGGGCGAAGTTACAAAGGAGTTGATTAATTCATCGACTAGGTGGTTGTTACCAGCGACTGGTAACGAATCCAGTTACGGGGATCCTTTGTCTCGCTTTGGAGGCTTTGCGAGCATCTCAGACAGCGGGATTAAGTGATAAATTAACATGAATCGCGTCAAAAACGTGATCGTCCAACGGCTAGCGTTAATTTGCATCACAAAAGCAAAACCTCTATCTCTCTCTCTCTCTCTCTCTCTCTCTGAGTACAGAGCGAAAGGAGAGCTCTTTCAATTTCACCTTTCAATTAACCGACGCGAAACGTCTTCGCAACTATCCCTCTCGAGTGGATTTAACTT
Source organism: Melipona beecheii (assembly GCA_032399605.1). Classification (NCBI taxonomy): domain Eukaryota; kingdom Metazoa; phylum Arthropoda; class Insecta; order Hymenoptera; family Apidae; genus Melipona; species Melipona beecheii. The sequence continues at coordinate 748,773 of JAUCMO010000243.1, read as the reverse complement.
TCCTCCGCGTTGTTGTTACATCTTCTGGTCTAGTAAGCAGGCAGTTGTAGCTGGAAGTTTTAAGTAGTTACGAGAATGGCTCCTCGTTACTTTGCACGAGTAAAAACGAGCGCAATGACGTTTCGCGGGCGTCTCGATGATATTTCGCATCCGATGCCACGGATCCGTGTAGAAATACGTTCCAACGATTGACAGATTGGAAACGCGCGACGAATAGAAGAGATTTCATTTTTCGCGAGAGGAGATCTCGAGAGATAGAGCACGAGTTTTCGTTTTCGACGAAAATTTCCCGACAGCCGCGCAAAGTTCGACTGCGGACAATGGAACAAACGATCCTTCACCTCGGGGACCGTGTGCCGGTTCCATTCGGCGCAAACTCCGACACAACTTTCAGCTTGGTCACACGCTAGTTTTAAGTTGATTAGCTCGGAGGATGGTAGGCAATTAAACCTGATTGGACACTGTTGTACCTCCGGCACCGCCCGGTTTACCGGGAATATCGTTCGATGTATTCAACCTTGTTCCTTCAGCTTTGTTCAGCGTTCATCAGCTTAGGGAAATCAACCATCAGAGGAGTGACGAACGTGACAATTCCCCCTCACTCGTGATTTGCGACAAAGAAATAGGAGAAATTAGTTTCCCCAAAATATTTTCATTTTCTTCTCTCTCTCTCTTTCTCTCTCGGTGAGTGAACGATGTATAGTGAACTAATATTTCTTCCCCTTTCGCCCCTATTAAAGTATCAAACAACGCTATAATTTACAAGTATCGTATTCCTGGGCGTTCCAGCTTCTAGATTAGCCTCTTTAAAAAGTTTAAGAAGAAACGATCCACGGCGCTGTTCAGATGTTTCGTTCATCGTTCAGTAGGAATATTATATTATGTTATACGAGGAATTTAACAAACGTTTTCGTTTTTTTTCTCCTCCGTCTGTCCGCGTCGACTGAATTATCGAATATTGCCAAAAGCCACGTGTTAATTATATACAACGTATTAATACGATATATTAAAATGGCCTGTATTATGCAGAACGATTTAATAGTAATGGATAGTAACGAAATGATTTAGCGCCAGCTCGAATTTACGGCACGATTAAATAGCGACGAAGATTTACGGGAATGTATATTTGGTACCAACATTTTGGAATAATGAATAATGAACGGACAAATAAATTATCAATCTTTCGTACAATATTTGATCGCTTTTTCAATTTCACGAGCAACCGCGGCGCAGCGTGATTTCAGCAAAAAGGGTAATTGCCTCTTTTGGTGATTGTTGGAGCTTGTTTTGGTAAAAGATTTTGTTAACAATTGTTCGCTTTCAAAATGGAAAGTGAACGGGGAACATTTTCGTCATATTTTGATGTACTATCTGTATGAAGAGAGAAAGAAACGCTGTTAAAACAAGATCGTACACAATTATCTACTGCGTGTGATAAAGGAACTTTGAAACTACGACAGCGTTAGAATTCATTGCTAACGAGGTTAGGTTAGGATATCGAATCGTTCTCGAAACTGTCCTTTCTCGAAATAGATAAGAACTTTGAAGGCGAATGAAACATGGCAAAAGATAATCGAACAAAATGATCAAATATATCAATAAAGTTTACGTTTCTCACGAAAAATTTACCTTTCACTTGCACACGGAAAGAAACTTTTACTTTTTGATCAATCTAGTAGTATTTATTTGTATTACGTGTCATGTTCGAACATGTCTTCCACTAAAGAGGTTGGGTCAAAGAAAAGTGGAAGGAATGCAGATTTCTCGCGACCAAGATGGTGAAGACATTTTCCATCGAACGTAGTTGAAGCAACGAAGAAAAGGCCAATACATTGATAAAGTTTTTGCTTCTCATGAAAACTTCGTCTTTCAAAAGAAAAAAAAACATAGTTACTTTTTGGCCAATTTAACAGTATTCGTTTGTAACATTATTGTGACGAAACAAATCACGTTTGAGCATGTTTGACCACTATCGAATCGACCCTGATTCTCTTTGAGGTTAGATCAGAAGGAAAAATGGAGGGAATTCAGATTTCTCGCGACCAAAATGGTGAAGACATTTTCCATCGAACGAAAGCTAAAGTCACGTCTTGCGAAAGGCGAGCTTTCGATCGTTCGACGAGTTGGACTGGTCGATTCTTCACGCAGGCATGTAAAGGTTGCCAATCACATTAAAACCCGATCTCACGGAAAAGCACGAGCTCTGAAATGCAACGAAACTCCATCGGTCGAATTTCTCAAAACGATTTTTTGATCCGCGTACCGGGTATCCTTTGAGAGTTATATCGTGACAAAACGTGACTGGCGTGGGTGAAAAAGCAGCTTATGAAAATCCTGATTAAACATCGATGTTCGAACGTTTCATGTTAAATTCAGCATTACGTATGAACGTAATTAGAAGAATTAATTCCTGTCTGAAGCGCCAATAAAGTCTTAAAAAGATCAGAGTTGGTTTTTTCGGGCAAATATTAGAAACGTTCCTGAACTTTTTGCCGAATATTCAGAATATTTTGGTAATTCTCATCTTACAGTTTTATAGTTAGGTTTAGGTTAGGTTTAGGTTAGGTTAGTTTTACTCGTGATTGGAATTGGTCTCTTCGAGCAAATATTATTGAAATTCCTGACCTTTTTTATTCAGAATATTTCGGTAATTTTTGTCCCGTAGTTTTACAGTAGTTGGTATAATTTGTACTTGGCCGTTTCTCAGAACGATCGCTCAACATCAACATCGTAGACGAGGATCGCGAAAGAAATATCTGCAACAGAAAGCTCGTCCCGCTATCGTGTCCCGAGCAAAGAGCAACGATGTAAAATCGTCAAGATAGCAACTGGTGTGTCGTGGGGCGATCGCAATCGCAGTTAATCCGTCGTCGTTCCACGCTGTGTTATTAACCGACGATAACGACGAATCTAATGAATCCAAGCGTGGACGTGTCCCATCGGCCGCAAGTTACTACTGCTGTCGCGCGAAATTACTTTATTCCTGTATTTAGATGAACCTCGTGAACCTTGCGTGGCGCGGGTCACGTGTCAAGTAGATACCTCGTGTCTCTTTCACTTGGCTGACTACGACTCTACCAGCTCTACTGAAACCACATCTCTGTTTTCTCTTTTTGCCACGTGCTCGTCTCGCGACGTATCACAAACGTTGTTCTTTAATTATTTGCTTTAGTTATCGAAGTGGTATTTCTTTTCCTTGCTTTATCGGTAAACGCTTTTCCGTTTTTACCGACGCGTCTCCTTCGATTTGCAACTAGTTATATACGCAAGTAGATCAAGCAGATATAGTAAGCAGATGCCTCGCTCGTTTAATTAATTCTGTCCGTGTAATTAGGAAATTCAATGGCTCTCCGGCCACTCTCAACTAGAATCCATTCAAACTTCCGTTCGGGAGCGCAGTCGACCAATTTTCGACGACTTTGTTCGAACAGAGCGTCGTGCTTCCAACGAAAAATCGTAGAATCGCGAACCTACGTGAATCAAGTGGCTGGAAATATCGAGAGAGAGAGAGAGAGGGACTGGAGTTAGTCGTGATAAAATTTACATAAAATTTCCAGATAACGAGGACAGGAAAAAAATTTTTTTTCGAGGCCAACGCGAGCGAGAAAGTTTTAGATCACCAGTCGATGGACGGCAGAGGACGAAGCGAAACCAAGGGAATAAATTGCGAGAGCAGAAACTGAAGTATCAGCGTGACGGGACGCGTGAATTATTTAATCGTCCTATTTACGAAGCTCGAGGCGTTGAATTACAATAAATTTACGTCCCAGTTGCGTGCAATAATGATTCGCGAGGAAGATTAATGGAACGGCGATGATAATTTTCGAGGGGCGCCCAATCGAATTTTAATCCGACTTTTCTCTGTATTTTTCTTCCGTTTTATTTTGCTTCGATATCTCGAGGGATTTACCCAGGTGTTAGATGAAAATCTCTTTTGTTCGAACGAACGTTCCATATTTTTAATAAACGATGTTACACGAGCCGTTTATTACGAAAGTGGCACAACAGTGGCCGTTTTACACAGTAAATGAAAAATGGCGATGCGTTTGTGTGAAATCATTCATTCATACTGAAAAAAAAAAAAAAAAAAAAGAAACATAAGTATCCAAAATAACAAGTGCAAACAAATAAATTTTCTCGAAACATCAATTTTTCTTCGGCGATGTTAAATATCTCGATTTGAAGACAAAGTGCTGACATGTTCAAAATAAAAAAACAGCGATTTTTTCGAAATAAACAAACTTGTTTTCTCTCCTTCTTTTTCTTCCAATGTTTAACCCTTTCACTACAAGCGTCAGATATATATGGCATTTATTGAAACGTATTTTGAAACAATCACAAATTAAAAATACACGATATGATTTTAGCCATCGAGACGAGCTTTTTTTTAGTTTTTCTACTCGATAGTGGAATATTTATGCGATAAGAAATGATTGTAATAAAAGATCTTTCTTAATCTATCGTAAATTCGGAAAAGACCGGCCATAGGCGTAACTGTTAATCTCTTGAAAATTTAGATTAGAGGTTAGCTTTTAGGTGTTTAGTTAAGTTAGATGTTTGTCTGAAAAATTAAAGTTTGTTTAAAAAAAAGAAACATTTCAGGCCCTCAACAAAATGTTACTAGGAAATTCTGTCTCAAAAAGATTCTATCTCAAAAAACTTTCGGATTAACGGACTCGGAAAATGATACAATGGCGTGAGGTCCCATTCAGTGGCGGAGCGGATTGTCGTGAGCGACAGGGTTAAAGTAACACAGTCGTGCCGACTACTGTCTATTCAATAATAACGCACGATCAAGAAGCAAATTTCACCAGAGGCAAAGAAATTTCTTCTTCGTCTTTTCAACAAGCAAATTCAACGCGATGACGTTATTGGTCGAGTTTGCAACCGGGACGAAGAACGTTAGAGGACGCCGCGAAGCAAGAAGGACACGAGCCCTTTAATGCACGGAATTAATTCATCAAGTTGTACAAAGTAGCAATCTTTCTTCTTGCTGGGCGCCAGAGCTCGTCTCGTTTCTAATCTTTCCGCTGGTCTGGTCTGCCTGGCGTCGCGCCGTGTCGCGTCGCGACTTGGCTGCGAAAGACACAATTTATTCGCGCGAGCGACCACGTCCGGCGCAGGGGTTGGCCCTTCCGGTTCGTAATAAGGCGTAATTCACTGGGACACTGCCACTAGCACGCGAGGACACGTCGTGCCAGGACCAACTCCGCCGCGTTTTTCACTCGAAAAAGGGAATTTCACTTTTGAAAGGACTATTTCTTTTGCCGGAGACCTACTCGCCCTCTGTTTTTGCGCCGTGTTTGGCCAACGTTCCCCAACGGGGAAACTCTCGGCGCTTCATTCGTCTTCCTTCCATTCCGATATAAGTCAACCTTTCTCTTTTTTTCTCGTAACTGTAAGCTGTAGATACGTCCAGTCGATACGAAAAAGGCTGCTTTCTGCCCTTTGATAACTGGACGCTATTCGTTGAAAAAGAAGAGTCAACGAGAGTGGTAGCTCGAAAGATCGAATCTCTTGCTAGTTGATGTTATGCTCAGAAAAAGAAATTTTATCAAAACTTGAAAGATCCCGCGAAAAACCATCACGAAGGAATTATTTTTCTTATTCGTATTAAAAGATCACCCAGTCGAGAGTTTTTAACGCTCTCACGGCTGCCATAATTACTCGACTGTGTTCCTCCGAGGTAGGTACTACACGTACTGTACGTACGTACACGCACACAGTGTACGTATGTGCATACGTAAGCACACAGACGGGAGACTCCGTCGAAACGATTTCTTGGGCAAACTCCGACTGATTTTTGCTCAAAGCTGCTGCTTGCTAACCGTCTAACAAGACTAATTAAGATCGAGGTTTGTATCTCTGAGCTTTGATTAGTTGAGCGACATATCAGTTAAGTGGAATTAACGTCTGCTACAAACTTCAGTTTGTACACACTGGGCGGTCATCTCTCCATCACCTCCAAGTCTAAATCACTGTAGACCAGGAGAGTTGATTAACGGGCGAGTAACAGCGTCTGAAATTCTTTCTTCTTCCGTGATAATGCGAATAACGTATTAAAAGCTAAAGCTATTTAATGGAGAGTTCGTTGAATAAATTATCACTATACTCTTTCCATTCCCCGACTTAACATTTTACTTTCAATACTTTTCAGTACTTTCAGTGTGATTATCAATAAATTTCAAGCGTTCTAATCACTGCCGACAAAGTCAAAGCTACGTGGTGGTAAAAGTAGTAAAAAATACGTGCGTGTGTATATATACGTAGTATCATACTTTTTGATACGTACGCGTTTTACAACGTGGCCATGTTCATTGTATTTTCAATGCGCGATCAGTACCCGCGCATGTTCAAACTAGGGATCGATCCCCGTTCTAAAAATACCAATTTATCGCCACGATCTCTCGTTCGATTGCAACTTTATACTCGTTAATGTTGAGAGGCATTTCAAAGTGGCTGTGCGAGTCAATATTTTTCGAAATAACCTTCCCCATGATGAAGAAAACCATGCAAAGTTTGACCTTTAAAGTAACCTGTAAAAACAGTACACTGCGGAATGAACATTGCTTAGACTGTACGCAGCTATATACTGGGTTGGCCAAAAATGTAATTGCATTTTTTTTTTTTTTTTTTTGGATGTATATATGTATATATCTTAAAATGTAAATTAATTTCATTTTAAACCGCGGATTCATTCTGTAATCTGATAGTTGATCGTTCAAGCTTGTTTCAGTTTCTTTTAAAAAAGAAAATACGCATTTCGTTGACAATTGTTTGCTTCCAAAATGGAAAGTAAACATTTTCGTCATATTTTGGTGAGAGAATAAAACGCTATTGCAACAAGATCTTACAAAATTATCTATTGCGTGTGATAAAGGAACTTTGAAACTACGACTGCGTTAAAATTCATTGCTAACGAGGTTAGGTTAGGATATCGAGTCCTTTCTCGAAAAAGATAAGAACTTTGAAGGTGAATGAAACATGGCAAAAGATAATCGAACAAAATGATCAAATATATCAATAAAGTTTTCGTTCCTCACGAAAAATTTACCTTTCACTTACATACAGAAAGAAATTTTTACTTTTTGGTCAATCTAGTAGTATTTGTTTGTATTACGTGTCACGATTGAACATGTATGACCGAACATGTCTTCCATTAAAGAGGTTGGCTCAAAGAAAAGTGGAAGGAATGCAGATTTCTCGCGACCAAGATGGTGAAGACATTTTCCATCGAACGTAGTTGAAGCAACGAAAAAAAGGCCAATACATTGATAAAGTTTTTGCTTCTCATGAAAACTTCGTATTTCAAAAGAAAAAAAAACATAGTTACTTTTTGGCCAATTTAACAGTATTCGTTTGTAACATTATTGTGACGAAACAAATCACGTTTGAGCATGTTTGACCACTATCGAATCGATCCTGGTTCTCTTTGAGGTTAAATCAGAAGGAAAAATAGAAGGAATAAGGACATTTTTCATCGAACGCAGTTGAAGCAACGAAAAAGTGGTCAATATGTTAACAAAGTTTTTGTCTATAATAAAAACTTTTTAAAAAAAAAAAAACACGTGGTTACTTTTTACTTTTACACGCACGGATCTCGGCGAATCTCGGGGGAATCGAAGGGAATCGTTTGCCAGATTCGTCGTAGTGACGAAGGACTTCGACGGCGTGTTGTCACGCAGAGAGCGAAGAGCGGATTTCGAGCGGATTTTCGGCGGATTCGCAGCGAATTCACCGGGCTTTTCCAGCTTTTCTCACCGGCCTATATGTACACCCGACACACGTCGACGCGCGGATACGCGCCGACATCGAGCGCTCTGTGATCGAAATTTAACTTTTGCCCACGGACACACGTAGAAAGAGAGAGAGAGAGGGAGAGAGAGAGAGAGAGGGAGAGAGAGATATTTATCGCGCGGAATAATAGGGCAAGCTGCACTTTCCACGCTCACCGCCGCCGCAAAATCCGATTATTTATGGCGCGTTTCTTTGCCCACGCCTTCCTCTGTTTCCCACATCCTCCTTTCTCTCTCCTCTCATTCTTTCATCGAAATTAACACGAACGGATCAAATGTCAGCGACAGACACTCCCCGACCACGAGTCGCTTCGAAAATTTCCAATTGCTAGACTTCCGCTTTCCGGCGAAGAATCATCTTGCCCGTTGAATTTTCAAAAAATTAGAGAGAGTCGATTTTAAACACGTGAAGGGCAAAAGTGTACATATAATCGGACAAGTGGGAAGATAACTAAGAATTTCAATTATCTTGCAAAGGTTGGACGATTGAAAATAAAGTTTCACAATTTATTTTCGTATATTTTCAGATTAGTTTCAGTAGTTTAACCCCATTGGATATTTTTGGATATCTTAAAAAATAATTCGCCGACAGTAGTTTAACTCTACCGGATCGAATGAAAAAGAAATGGACTTGCAACAAGGTGAGGATTCAAAACGCAGGGTGAAAATAGTACAAAACTGACTTTCTGGTAAAAAGCTTTCGGTGATGAAGGGACCGCTACAACCGACAGAGAATTTACAGTCAATAGTCAGGGGAAGGCTAGGAAAATGTGAAAATCCACATATGAGCTGAGTGGACACGAGCAGAACAAGAGAAGCCAGAAATTATACATTAATTTAATTGAGAATGTGCCTCGTAGCGATACGAAAAAACAAAGGACAGCGGACGATGTTTTTGAAAGTGTTTAATTCAAAGAGTCGTCTTCTGTATTGAATGCAAAATATTTAACTATTAATTTATTAATTAATTTATCAACATTAATTTATTTGCAACGCGTTAAACACTCATTCTTCAAACCACCGTGCACATTGTTAATATTTAGTATGAAAGGAAGTAAAATTTAATGTTTCGTTTTGACAGTACAATTATTTATAATTATTATTTAATAATAATAATAATAAGTAATTATAACTATTCCAACCTTTATAAAATAATTGACGCTCTCAGTTACTGTTACGAGTTGTTGTACTGTCACGAAATGGGCATCAAATATGTACACTTTTGCTCGTAACTACATGTATTTAAGTTTCTGTTTGCTGTCGATTGCGATTTCTTTGTAGTCTTATTTGCGTTTTATTTGTTAATTTCTCGGTTGCTGCATTAAAGTGGTCTAAAAATGACTAATTTGTAATTTTCTATACATCTGAAGTTTTACACATTTACAACAGTGTATTTTTTAGATACTCGAGTGATCTTTAATCGAATATTCAAATTAACAGAAGCTTTTTCTTGTACCTTGCACTTTAATTTCTTCGCCACGAATGTTATTATACTTTAGTCTACGTACATACGTACGTAGTTCCAGTGTCAATGAAATTCTCTCTTTCTTTCCGCGAACTAAAAGAACACGATGTATAAATTTCAGAGTCGTTCAATCTTACCCGTGATCGAAAATTACATCGATATCACCCAGGGAATTTGCACGAGCTGCGCGACGCACGTGTACATTTATAAAGCTCCGCAGGCCACCACTGTTAAACTCCGACAGTAATGTTTCATCATTGACCGTCAATATTTATAACCGTGTTGTTGCGAATAAACAAGCGGTGCTTCCGATGGTTATTCGCAGGTACGTATATTCGCAGGCGTGTAACGATTAAACGGCGATATCACTGAAAAACAAGCAATCGCTCGACGAGATATACACCTGTATTGTTCGTTTCGCCAGGACGAGCTTTGTAACCGCGCGCGCCTCCCCTCCCCCCCCTCGATCGTCCTTTTGCCTTCCGCGAAGCTTTCGAAGATCTTCCGCGAAAGAAATCCTACATACATAAATCGTGTATTCGTTGAAACCGACACCGGTTTTCCTGTTTCTTTTTCTTTTGCGCTTTCTTTTACGCTTGACAGAGACAACGTTCGTCCGAGTATAAATTACATCGTTATACACGCGATACATCGCGAGCGTGACGTTTCGCTTCGTAAAATTCAAAGAGTCGCTCGGTTATGCGAAACGCATTGAAAACGGGAATCTCGCCGTTGTTTCAGTACCGATCGATTTTACTTTGTCGAACAACAACGCAAAAGCGCGCACGCGGTTGTTTCGTCTTTGTAAACACGCGGATTTATCGAGATCGATTTATTATTTCGTCGTCTCTCGTAATTGACTCGTAATTCAACTGGGGAACTGTTTGAACGAAATTCAGTAAGCTCGTGGTTGAAAATGGCACGCAAACGGAAACGAGGCGACAAATTAACCACGAATCGGGGATCGAAATGAACAATTCTTCGTCGTTTTTAAGAAAATTGTAATAACGTTCGACAGCTTGTACGTTTCGTACGATGAAAAAGAAAGAAACTCTCCGTTTGTTCGACAAGAGTTTTACTCCGAGCAAGGATTATTCCAGAACAATTAATTAAAAATTTATTTACGTTCCATTTTTATATTCGTTGAATAGTTGGAATTCATTCAATTAGAATTTATTACTACGGAATTCTGACGGACAAATTGTCTGCTCCTCCGACAGAGGAGGAGATACTTTGTCTTTAAAATTGCACGAGTTCTATTCTGTCCGAAACTTTTCATTACCATTTAATTTATTTCTTCAAATTATGTTTCTTCGATTTATTTACCCATCCTCGCCGGAGGAGTTTAATTAAATTTAATTAAATTACGGAATTTATTCATCTATTCTCATCGGAGGATTTGCAATGCAAGGAAATGCTCCGTGTTTCGAACAGACCGAGAAAAGTGACCGAGATATCATATTTCTCTGTTTTGGAAAAGGTCAGAAGGTCAAGGACGAAGGATTTTCCGTCGATCACCGTGATATTTTTGGAGGTACTCGGACGATAATGCTCGCAAGACAAAAAATCTCGATCGAACTTCCAAGCTTGCCGCGACGAGTTCGAATCAGATCCCCGCGAATTATCGAGTTCTCTGCCGCTTCTGCCTCCCCGAAATCGAGCGTCACGCTCTGGACGCGCGAAATAATCGCCGCTTCCGACGCTCTCCGGTCTTCGTAACTACCCAATCCCTCTTGCAACGCGGACAGCCTCTCGCGATGCGATTTTTACGGGGTTCGTTGGCAAGGGAAATGAATGCGCTGAATTTTCCGAGGCGTCCGAGTTTAGTTTCCCCATCCCTGGTCTCGTTTCTCCGTGTAATTTCGCGATATCTCAGCCCGTCTCGAAGAAAAAAAGAAAGAGAAAAGGAAAAGAAAAAGAAACGTGGAATTTAATGAACCAAAAAAAAGCGTCGTAAAAAGCGTTCTCGTTTTAAATTGCAAATCTGTTGCCTTGGGTGTTTTGAGAAGGAAGGTGGAAAAAAAAAAAAATTTTTTCTGGTAAAAAATTTTGCACAGTTCAATTTTCACTACTAGCGATTATGGCTGTGTGCTCTCCATCAACTTTTCGGCATACGGGACAGGTAAAGACACGTGTCCCTCGCAGTCCGTGCTTCGTGACTGACCAAACGTTTTCAAACATTGTCAAACAGGAGCCTGGTCCGTCCACGGAGATCCAATTGTCCAGAGAACTGTCAAATATCCGATAAAAGCTCACGTTTGGGGTTGCTTTAACGTTCGCGGATTTGGGACGTCACCCGTCTTTGCAAACAATCGAGACGCTCCGATGACGATCAGATTGCACGAAAGAGGGCTTTTAAAGTCTGTGAAACGCTGGTTCAACGAAGGAAACCAGTCCTGGATTACTCGAAGAAGATAACGGTCCGAAGCATCGAAGCCGCGTTTGCACGCAGTGGAGAAGGGAAAACGGTGCCAGCGTGTTGGATTGGCCATCTCAGTCCTCCGATGCCGATTCAATTGGAAACGTTTGGTCAGTCGCGACGTGTCCCTTGAAAAGGGAAAGCCCAAGTTCGTCGAATTCGAGAAATATGACGGTCTTTACCTGTCTCGTATGCTGAAAAGTTGGAAATGGTGAAAATAATTGCTAAAAAAAAAAGTGTTGAAGATTGGACACTATTAATCGAGCGCGTAATAGTATTTTAAATGTACTGTTAGTCTATACAATACCGCGAAAGAATGTTTTTCTTTTTACTCCATTCTCTTATCAAACACAGAAGTAGTCCGGTACTTCTCCCTCTCGTCTGTAAAATTACAAACCTCGAATCTACGACGAACGTGCAACGTTACTCGGGAGAGAAACCGCGAGAGACCTCCGATATCGAAAGCACGAGCGGATCTTTATTTTTAACGGATCGAGCGAATTTGCTAGAAATGGCCACTGAATGGACACCGAGTGGAGAACATATTGGAAGATGCCCGAGCAATTCTCTCTGGCGTATTACACGCGTTTCAGGTCGGTTCGTCGAGGCGTCACGGGCCTCCTCTGCCGGGAGCCGATCGATCGAACCTTCCCGCGCCGCGCCGAAGAGGTGTTTTTTCCCTCTTCCTTCTTCTTCGAAAGGGACAAAACGGTCAATTTTATCGCCGACTTTTATCTTTTATCTCCGCGCCGTGTGTACATCGATCGGTTCCTATTTCTTTGCTTCCCTCCACGCTGTTAATACCCTTGTCTCTCAATCTCTCGCGTCTTGCACGCCGGAACAAGATCTATTATCGACGAATCGAATTGTGATAATCGCGTCACGCACCTAGGTGAGTTTAAAATTGTCCCACATTTTATCACTGAAAGTGATTTTAGCGGGGATAACCCAGAAAATCGGGTCTCTTCAGGTGCAACGCTGATGCAACGAAAATTAGCGATTGGTTGATTTGGGTCACGTGATTCGTGAGGGGGCGTGGGGTAGACCTCGAGTAGGAGTGGCATTGTCTGGTACTGAGCGATCGCGCCTGTAATTTGTTTTGCATGTCAATATATGTTATAATGTTTTGCAAATGTTTGCACATCAATAAAATTTTATGGCAAAAGAGTCGTCTTCATTTCAGAACAGTTGCTTCTGGGCTTTTCAGTGAGACGTGCAGTTTTTTTTTTTGACGGTTAATGCATGGTGGGATTATTTAACCCACCCAACAAAATTGATATTAATTAAATATTATTTGAATATTACCTTTTTTCCATTTTAAGAAATATTTTACGTTTAATAATTGAAATAAACGTTCTTTTCCTTTTTTTATATTAAAAAAATTCCGGGCAGGTAGAGATTCTTTTTTCTTTAAAATTGCTTAAAAATTAAGTTAACCGCGATTAACCGATTTTGTCGAGTCGGATTGTTTGCACTTTTGAAACAAGGGTTTCCAAGACGAGAGTTCAAGTTTCGATCAATCTCCCCCGTTTCTTACGTAAATTTTAGAATTTCAGAATCGTCTCCTTCGAATCTTCCAGTCTTAGTATCTCGTTTTCTCACGTGCAAGAAAAGTGTGGGAAAATGTATTGCGCGCCAAGTCCAAAGTTTCGACCAATGATGCAACGACAGAAATAATAAAAACGTAAAACGTAAGTGGTACTAAATTGATTAAATAGAAACTCGAAATAGAGTACCATCGTGTTCACGGGATAACGTCTTTCTGTTCGAATCACAGATCAAAACGATTCGACGGTTCGTTATTTAATTATTCGGTGACTGCTAAAACTATAACGCTAAAGTTAACATCTTCGGCTTCGACCTTAAATTTGTCGCGTTTTCCTTCGAAAAATATACGTCACAGTACGCGAGAGTTTACGAGTTTGTTATTTTTTTTTTTTCTTTCTTGTCGCGATCGGTAACATTTTTTCTTAACGCTGCTAGATATACCGTATAAAAATCGCAATGGTACGTTTCTTTATCACATTTCTCTGATATGTATTCGTTTCGTGCTTACGTCCTAGTTTTCGTGCAAACGAAACACGCTTTGCAACGAGAAGCAGAGTATTAACGAGTACTCGAAAAAGCAGCACTGCGAGTTGCCGACGAATTTTCATTCGTCATCGAGCGTTCGTTTCTTGCCTTTGAACGAAATTGACGAGTTGATTGGAAAATGGCTGCTGCGTTAAGAGTTAACACTGGAACTACCAACTGGAGACTAAATCGTAAAATTGGATGTTAAAAATTGAAAAGTCTTTGTGACACGAACTTTCAAATTTTTGCCAATATACACTGTTTCGTAGTTCCTGAAATTTCTAAAGCTAAAAATAATTATAAATTTATAAATTGGTCGTTTTGACCATTTTGGTAGGTAGTTGCAGTGTTAAAAAATTTTATCCCGTCCCAGTTTCAAACGAAAAGTTTCGCTCGAAACGATTCAAAATTTACTGCAGCGTTAAATTTTCTTCGCCTCGAGATTCGATTCGGCTAACCGATTTAAAAATAGCAATATCTGTTTCGACATCGTGAAACTTAATTTTCGATTAATTAACCAACTGTCGATTGTTTCGATTAATTACTTAACTAATTAATTCGCCAGTATTCTGGCTAAACGAGGACCGAACTACTCTCTTTTCATCTCCCCACGCGAGTGCACCACTGCGATACGTCCGCGTGTGTTTTTTCTCGCTGACGATCGATCGATCGGATCTCGATCCACGGTCCGGGGTCGGTCGGAGCGACGAAACCCAAGATCACACACACATCTCATTTCACACACACGCGCTGTTGCCTCGATCTCTCTAAAGTCCCTCGAATTACATTATACCTCGACGCAAACGCAGACGCAGAGGGTGGCTCTCCCCACCTCTCCTGTACATACACACTTATCAGCTTAACGATTCGTATCATATAACAACTTCCAATGTGGATTATAAAAATATTAAATCTTCTGTAATACCAACTAGTTAACCCTATACGTGATATGTAAACGGTCACGGACCAATGTGATCCATGCGACGGGGGCCGCGGTGAAACGAGTCGCTGGAACATCGGGGCGGGTGAAGACCAAGCGTGTGCCTTTCCGTCTTTCTCCGCTCTCCCAAAACCGAGGGAAATCGTTCCATCGGACTCTCGCCTCTATTCTTCTTTATTTTTCTCTTTTTTTTTCTTTTCTCGTTTTTTTTTCTTCTCTTTTTTTCTATTTTGGCCGGCGTTTACTTCCTCTGTGAACAATGTGTGTGTGTGTGTGTCCATTCGTTCGTCTGCTGTCTGTCTGTCTGTCTGTCTCTGTGTTCGCCTCCATTGTCTCTAGTCATCTATACACGTAGACACGTATATGTGTGTGTATGTGTGTACGTGTGCGTACGCGCGATAGAGAGTTTCCTTTATCGTCCGTGTACGTGTGTACGTGTGTGTGTATGTAGGTGAACGTACGATGGAACAAGACGCGCGCGGTGTTGCGCCCAGCCACGCGGAGAAGCGGGTAACAGCGTCGATGGATCATTTTGCACTCTTCCGCGGAGATCGATCGACCTAAATAACCCGGCGTGGCGCGCGGCGAATCGAGTCGGATCGAACCACGGCGCGCACAATGTGCTCGAACTCGTTCGTTCGCCGAACCGAGAATCGACAGACGGGCATCCGGGCCTCCTCTGAGTAACGAGCAACGAGTTACGACCCACCCTTCGACTAACCCTCGCCACGTTTCGGCTTCGATAGGCCGCTCCTCTGGGATACACGTGGCCGTGACTGATATCGAGGATCCTCTTCCCTGGAACCGACGCGTTCCACCCTGGATATATCCCCCCCCCCCTCTCCTCCCCTAATTCTGCTTTCACGCGCGGCCAGACCTTCCGGCCGCACGTCGGATCGATCCCGCGCGCGCTATCTCGCTAATTTCCTTCCTCCGCCTCCTCCGTTCGTCATCTCGTTACCCTTTCCACGTCAGGACGTTTAACTAATTCCGCGCCTGTCGCTCGTCCATCTAATCCCCAAATCCATGCTTCCTTCCCTCCCCCCCTCCCCCCCCGCTTCCCTTCCAATTTCTTTTCGATTTCTTTCGCTCGATCGAGCTTTTAAGCTTTTACTCCGTCGAAAATTAAGCAAATTAAGCAAATTAAGCAAATTGGCACCGTTCGGCGAGCGAGTTTCTTGAAACAAGTCGTTCGAAAGCTGCTGCGCTGTGCCGTTTTTATCACGATGGGTCGCATCGATCGAGCGAGGAGAGAATTGGTGCCGGAGCAATTAGCACGCGAGGACGAGCGACCGAAAATCGAGCGAGCACCGGATCCCCGATAACAACCGAGAGTCCTGACCGGCGCGTATATCCGTTAAATTGCATGCACTCTGCCTAATGGCTCGACTCGCGCCGGATTGCCGTGCTCGAGCGCCTTTCTCGAAGAAGTTGCCCTCTTTTCCCGTGAAGCGAAGCAACTCATCTGACGGATCAGTCGCTGATCCGACTTTCAAATAATAAGCTAATTTTGGAGTGACTAGAATTTTCCGTGTGAATTTCAATCGTCGAACGAGTTCGAGCACGTACCACGCTCCCCCCCATCGACGAGTTACCCGTTTGTTCTCGATCTTACGACTAATCGGTAGAATGTACAAAAGATACTTATCCCGATCAGCCTCCTCGACTCCTCCCACGACGAGAAGCACCAGGTGCCGATGAATCTTGTTCCCGAAGAATCTTGGAATATCGGATCGACAACGATGCACTCGCGAGTGGCACGGTTGCGGATACGTAATTCGTCGAATCAATAAAAAAAAAGAAAAGGACGAAGAAAATTGATTGATCTTCCTAGTGGATTTTTGCCGCTGGGAGTCACTCCTCCAGAAAACGAATTCCAATCACGAAGATGCTTCCTTCCTTCCTTCTCGTTTGCTTTCCTCGTTGTTGCTCTTTTTCGTCAGTATGCCGCTGTTTAGTTTCGCCCTTTGGTTCCCTGGACGACCAATTCCTCGGTAGTCAAGATTCTCGAGGTACTTTGTGGCAATTGCAACGCTTCCTCTCGCATCGGTGCTCGCTTCGTTAAGAGCGTTCTCTCGGGCCAGCCGAGTTGCCGCCGAGAACGTCCGATTGCTTTTCGACGTTCAGGACTCTCAGGACTGGCGACTCTCGTTCTCGAAGCTCGACCAGCGGACAAAAAGAAGTCAGCGCTAGCTGTTCTTGCGTGTAACTCGACAGCCTCTTCGTGGAACAGTGACGGAACCTGGCAGAATCTCGGAATCGTCGAACGCGTGACCGTGCGCATCCAGGCGATCGAACGACGCCCATCTACGACGGTTATTCCTCAGGCCAGCCGAGATCCTCGCCCACGAGCTCGTAGAATCGTTGATTGTGTTCGTTGAAGAACCTCCTCAGCTTGGTGACCACCAGCGGGCTGACGCGCGGATGCCGTCTGCCCTTGCTCTCCTTCAGGCATTTCTCCGAGGTCTCGTTGCGCAGGCAGTAGAAGCCCTTCGTGTGATTGAAGTAGAAGTTGTGCCTACCGATACGCGGCTCAAGCCCGAGGAACTTTTCGATCCTGCGCAGCTGCGGCACCGGGTCCTCGATCAGTTGGTCTCCGTTCACGATGAGGATCTGCTCCCTGGAGAACACCTCCAGCCACCTGTGCATGTACGTGTGGTACAGCGAGATGGCCACTGGCCTGTACGACTCGTTGATGCTGCCGTCCGCTCGTATCACCAGCTCCTCGAAGCTACGCGACATTTGCTGTTGCTGCTGTTGTTGCTGTTGTTGTTGCTGCTGCTGCTGCTGCTGCTGCTGTTGTTGTTGTTGTTGTTGTTGTTGTTGTACGCTTCGCGGTGTTGCGTTTGTCAAGGTGGAGGCAGTGGCCGCGTGCGTTCGCAGCTGAGTATAGTCGGATATCGCTCTGGTCACCGGCTCGCGCACTATCAGCAACAGCTTCACGCTCGCGTTCATCGCGCGAATTCTCTCGGGTACCTGCGATCACAAAATTTTTTTCGTCCCTTGTTTGGAGCCAAGCTTAACCTAGACTTAACTAGGTTTACATCTAGTCTAAAAACGGCGATAATGTCAGGGCCGATTAGGAAGACTAATTAGGAATCTAAACCTAACCTAAATTTAATCTAGAAAGGAAGATATCAGGATCGTTTAGGAAGACTAATCTAAATCTAATTTAAAAAGGACGATAATATCAGAGTCAATTAGGAAAACTAACCTAAACTTAACTTAAAAAGAACAATAATATCAGGGTCGATTAAAGAAACTTACCTAAATCTAATCTGACCTAACTTAAAAAGGACGATATCGGGATCGATTAGGAAAACTAACCTAAATTTAACTTAAAAAGGACGATAATATTAGGAAAAGTGCAACAAATATGCAAAACGTCGAGTCGTAAATTTCGCGTAATGATGTCTGTTGTCATGTCCAGAATTTCGCGGGGATATACGCGAACACGCGAGTTGCGGTAAAACTGAAAACAAAAATATGTCCGTGGAGCGCGACGACATTAACCGCGATTACGTATTTGATATTATATATATTCAACGTTTTGTTGGTTATTTTAGAAAATGGCCGTTTCAGCAAGAATTGCTTAATATAAAAAAAAGTGCGATTTACAATTTTTAACAACAAAATATCCAAGTAATTACTTTAAATTAGATGTTTTTGTATGAAAATACTGACAAGTATAATTTTTCAGTAGTAGAGTTTATTCGTCTTGAATTAACAATACTCTGGAAATTTCTCAATTTCCAAATACTCTTTCAGAAATGGCAAATGACGCTACTGATATACATAAATATTTTTCAGCAAGTTACGCCAATGTTTCGAATGTTTCTTTTCTCAGACTCTACATCATTCTAAATTACAATTTGTTGTTACTCGAAAGTTTGGCAGTATTCGACGAGTTGTAGTAATAATCCTAACCTCAACTGTCTCGCGAGATAGTTACTGGGTCTCCAAATATCTCGCATACCCGGATAGAGAGTGCCAACACTAATTGCGAGTAGCTTTTGTTACGAAAGTTACGCGATCGGACGACCCACCTCTGGCGTGACGAAGTAGCTGGGACTCTTCTCGATGGTGATCTGGCCCCTGAAGGAATAAGGCATCTTCCGTCGATACCACTCGAGGCCTTTTCCGTAATTGTCGTCCCGGTCGAAGAAGTGCACCTCGCCGGCAGCCTTCTGGATCTGCGGGTGGAGGAACAGCATCTCGAGGAGCGCTCTGGTCCCGCATTTACGCACCCCGATGATGATCGCCTGAGGTAGATGCCGGCTGGTACGCGGGAAGTGAACCTTGCTGGAGAAGAGCAACGGCGGCGTGGCGCGGACCTGCGAGACCAGCTGGACCGCGCGGCCCTCCACCGCGGAGGCCGCGTGAAGACTGTACACCGCGCTGTCGTACAGAATGTGGAAGGTGAGAAAGAGGGAGAGCAGGACCACCGTGAGGAAGGCGGCGGCCATCTTCGGTCTGGATATGCCAACCACCAGGATGCAGTCCGACGTATCGCCCTCGGCCGGCCTCATGGCAGAGCGGGACATCCACCTGGTGACACACGTCCCACCAATCGTTATGCGACCTGACACGAGCGACTTTAACGTATACCTTGGCATACGAATTTAATGAAATTCAAATTAGCTTCTCTGGCTAATTGTGGCAGACTTTGATTTACATACGATGGGAGTTCAATCGCGACCTACACTGGAAACGACGAGATGTTATCACTGAAAGTGATTTTAGCGGGGATAATTCAGAAAATCGGGCCTCTTCAGATGCAACGAAAATTAGCGATTGGTCGATTTGGGTTACGTGATTCGTGAGGGGGCGTGGGGTAGATCTTGAGTAGGAGTGGCGTTGTCTGGTACTGAGCGATCGCGCCTGTAATTTGTTTTGTATCGAAGTAATAACGAAAAGATAAAAATGTTTTTTGAAGTCAGACAGCTGGTGCTGGAATTAAACCTGTTTTCGGCAAAAATCGTAAAGGATTAGACTAGTTGTATTCTCCATTTCGATCGAGAGTTTATTCTCCCTTATTCGTACGTAAAATTTCCCAGGAGGGATACTTTTTGCGCAGTTACTTTGAATAGAAAATTTCTTAGCAAAAAATGTACGTCTGAATTTTCATGATTTAAAAACGAATTGTAGCGTACGATTTATTATTATATTTATTATTACTATTACAGTTAATATAATATATAATTAAATTAACTGTAACATATTATATAATTATATATTATAATTAATTTAAAAATAAATTACGGAATATCACAGCGTATCGAAATGTACCATTTAAACGACAGAAATCGACTTTTGGCCAGCTTCTCGAGTCAAGTGACCCGAGCTGCGCCGCTTGATCGTAACGACGAAGCGAAATGCTGAAAAGACGCATAATCGAGACACTGTGGAATAAGCGGAACCGAGGTTCTACCGTTCTCGATTCTCGACCAACTTGGAATTCATTACGCCATGTCGGCCACGGTTGAATAACGGCCCGTTATACGGCTAGTGCACTCGGCTTGTGCCTCGCTGTAACCGCTGATGGAGTTGGTCCCGGAACGGAACGGTTGAATTACCGACGCGCTCTCGACTTTACGCTGTGCGAACGGCGAAATGAAAAACAGGGCGAGCAGATCCGGCAGGACTTTTTTTTACTCGGAAATATTTAACCATTTCAGTGCCACGCAGCGCGATCGCGCTGTTCAGATTTCGTGTCAAGCGATTCGATTGCGATGCTCAATTTACAATACGATTGGTTTCGATTATACCACTTTTCTCTCCTAATTACTCTCTTTTCAATTAAACTCAAACCACGTGCATAAACAGACGTTTTTTTATCACTAAAAGTGATTTTAGCGGGGGCAACCCAGAAAATCGGGCCTCTTCAGGTGCAACGCTAATGCAACGAAAATTAGCGATTGGTTGATTTGGGTCACGTGATTTGTGAGGGCGCGTGAGGTAGATCTCGAGTAGGAGTGGCGTTGTCTGAAAGAGTGCCTGTAATTTGTTTTGTATCGATTCAAATGTTTGCATAAAATAAAATTTTATGGCAAAAAAGTCGGAACAGTTGCTTCTGGGCTTTTCAGTGAGACGAATCGTACTAGGGTACAAGTCGTGCAGTTTTTTAGAGATACTTCTACAGGGTGGAAAGAAAAGTTTGAATTTCAAGGTCAAAATTTTTTTCTTTTTTTGCATTGTATTCTACACTCGTATTCTACACGAAGATAAAATAAAATTTTTTTAAGGTACCATAGGTCGCAATCTGATAGTTCTTTTGAAAAATGGCAGAAAAGTTTCTTAATCATTGAACACTACGGATTACGCGTGCTAACAGCGATTTTATGATTCTGGAGGCGTGGATGTCTCCATGTTAGCACCGAGCTAATATTGTCAGGCCTAGTTGGTCATCGAACAGTGTGATAAATGTAACAGTACGATATGAATATCTCGATGGACATGGTGACTACGTACAAAAATAGCTGTATTATGAGATAAATAAACAATTAATTTAAGGAAATAAGAAATTCATTATATTTGATGGAAGTTAAGAAGAAACTTACTTTTTTCCACTGCTCCTCGTAATTAACGTGAAGATTGATAACTGGAAAGGAGGCGAGAGAGTGAGAGAAATCAGCGAAGCGGTACGTTTGCGCGAATTACATCTCGAACGCGAGCTTTATCGACACTGCTCGAGACTATAAATCAAGCAGGGAGGCCCGCATGCGGTTCCGCGGAACGGACGCATCTATTGGGAGAGACAAAGCGCGCGCCAGATAAAAACAATCTCATCGGAAACGCTGACATCCGTCGACCGCGAAGTAAGATTAATTAATCATCGAAAGTTTGACATGGAATCTTTTCTGGCACAGAAAGCTTCACACACCTTCGTGAGCTTCGAGAGTTTTTGGCGCCTTTTTCAAACCAGCTAACTAGTTCTTCAAACACCGGTTATCTTTTCCCAAAAAAATTCACAGCCAATCGAATTGCATCCTGTACGCTTTCGAGATTCGAGAAAGAACTTTCGTTTCGTTCCTTGGCTTCAGTTTTGAAGAGAATTAAAATCAAAATGTCTCGTCGACTAAATAACGACTCGAATGACTCTGTTATTTAATATCGGGAAGACGACGAATGAATTATCTATTCGGATGATAAAAGTAAGAAAAGAAGAACTGGAAGCTTCGACGACCAGCTGGCACGTGATGAAGAGATTTCTTGACGAAACGCGTTTACCAGGGAACATCTGCTGTGCTAAACTCGGTTAGTCTCGTTGTTTTCGTTGTTTTGAAATCGATAAATCAACCGGTAGTGGGTTGTTTCTGCTCGCGGCAATCGACGACTAGCCACGATGCTGCACCGCGTACATTGATATCCGATAAGGATAATCGCGTGAGAAACAATTCGCTCTTCGATCTTCTTTCTATCGGACGGATCTTTCTATTTTCCTGGCGCGATGTATCTCCAATTAAATTATTCACGCGATCTCTCGGCTTTCCTCGGCACGAAACTTTACTTTGAATAACAAACCGAATCTCGCGAACGGGGCAAATGAAGCTGAATGTTAGAAATGAGTTCAATAGTAACATTTATATACGGTCAAAAATCACTTCCTGCTAAAATAAATCCGTAATCTCTTTACTTTTCAATTTATCTTTTTATTCGACGTTTGAATGGAACATAAATGAAAAAATTGACTTGCGTTTGAGAACTTGAATTTAATTTAAAATCGATGAAATTAGTGTTATTTATGTTTTGATGTTTCATTAAAAAAAAAAAAAAAAATAGATGGGAAGAAAGTTACATCGAACAGACACGTTCAAAGCTGCACGATCGACACCAATGGTGACTAAAAAAAAAAAAAAAATCAGTCGGCGACGTTGGGTTGCGAAAGAGACCAGAGACCGGGCCGATTCGTGGCTCTTCGAGGGGGAAAGGGGAGGGTCACCGACCAGTGCGGAGGGAAACGAGCGGCATCGGAAAAACCGCAGGACCGTTCTACCCTCTGGTTTCGATCGGTTGATTCTGGGCGAGCGAAGTCGCGAAACAGCGAGAGAAGCGCTCCCTCCCATAGGGGTGAGAGAGACGGAGAGACGGGCTTTCGGCGCAACGCCAAATATTTATCTCGCATCGGCGGCATCTCTCTTTGGGAGCCCACGGACCGTATTATCGCGACAAACGGCAATTTCGCCGGTTAATTTCCACGCGAATGATCGACCGTCAAACGGCGGATACGCCTGGCTTTTGCCGCTTTATTACACGCTGCGCGTTTCGCGCGCGCGCGCACCACTTCCCTCGTTCTGCGTCAAATCGACTTGAATCATACATAATTGTTAAATTTCGCGCCCGAAAATTTGAAGAGATATACATATATCTCCATATTCCGCGGATAAATTGACTGCATGGCAGGAAATTTGAGGTTAGGAAGTCGGTCTTCGTTTGTGGATCCTTCGCCGCCATCTTTGCGAACTCGTATATTATACGTATGTTACGTATATTGCGTGTAGTACTAAAAGCTCTTTTTTTTTTCTTTTTGAAAATGGTACCATTTATTCGCACATTGAGAAATTTGACGTGTTTGAACCAACAGAAGACACAATATATACAGCGAACATTAATAAATTCGAATAGTAGTAACTATAACTAGTTATAATTATGTATATAATTATAGTGTATTATTATATATTATTATGTGTATAATTATTAAGTAATGATAATTAATAAAGAAATAGTGATCTCATTTAGCAGGTCCACCCTGTATAATTAATATGACAATTGACATAATTGGGAAGCTGTTTCAATTATTGATTATTACAATTGAATTTACACCCCACAATAATTAATACAATTGGAAAACTCTTTTAATTACTGATTATTATAAATCATTTTATCCATCATTAAAGAAAAAAGAAAACAATTCGTACAATAACAATTAAAAATTCTTTTGATGAATTTATGATGACATTGCATTTTTTTCTTTTCAAAATTGGACTTGTACCACTTTCAAAAAAAAAAAAAAGAAGAAAAGGCGGCTCATATCATATTATTCTTTTTTTATACAGTGTTTTTTATATAGTTAAAATATCTAAGTATCTCAGTATCTTTCGATTTTTCAGAATCGATCATACTGTTCCATGCAGCTCTTCGGTCACGCTCTTCGGCCGATTTTCGTTGTTATTCGCGGGAATAAAATGGCCGCGGCGAGCGTAATTTCAGGACACGGTGCCTCGTGCCACAACGTCTCCACCTTTTAATTGCATCCGGCCCTGTCGAGTCCCGGTTCGTGACTCCTCGCCATGTCCGTTCCGCTCAAATTGAAGACCTTATCTTACCAATTGGTCCAATTAGAATCCACCATCCAAGCAGCCATCTTCCTGTCACGGATATCCTCGCGCGAGTCTTTGTTATCCACGCCGCGCACGAACTTCCAAAAACTAGTCGTTAGAACTATCTTTCCCACCCTCCTACTTTTCAAACTATGTTTTCTCCCCACTTTCCTAGTTCTCCTCTCCTACATATGTGAAAACTCCTATTTGTCGATAAAATTTTCTCTTTTACCCTTTGTCTTTGCTCTTCGAAATTTCCGAAATTTTGCGAAACTGGAGAAATGTCGCGGTCAATTTGCCGGCCGAAATAATGATTTGCCAAGATAATGAGTGAAACTGAGTTTTAGTGTCTATTGTTTCGATCAATGAAAAGGAAAAAGAAAATCATTGAAAGGCCCAGAAGGAACTGTTCTGACTAGGAAATGTAGATGACTTTTTTGCTATAAATTTTATTGATATGCAAACATTTGAATCGATATAAACCAAATTACAGGCGCGATCACTCAGTACCAGACAACGCCACTCCTACTCGAGGTCTACCCCACGCTCCCTCACGAATCACGTGACCCAAATTAATCAATCGCTAATTTTCGTTGCATTAGCGTTGCATCTGAAGAGGCCCGATTTTCTGGATTATCCCCGCTAAATTCACTTTCAGTGATAAAAAGAAAAAGAAACAGTAGCTGCACGCTAGAAACCCGATCTCGGATTTATGCACGATTTATACACGTCGGATATACAGGGTGTTCCATTTTAATCTACAAATGCAACTATCTCTGAAATTATTCGTCTCAAATGAATTTCTTTTCGGTTTGAGAAAACAGTCATTTGGTGCACTTGGAATTAATTTGTCTCTATTATTTTATCAAGCACAATTATGTAATTTTTTTGCACCGATCTACAAAAATATATTAACTCATTACTTTACGAAATATTTTGATTTCAATCTTGTGAATAGTTGGATTTACAGATTAAAATGGGACACCCTATACATCTACATCTATCTTCGAATTTTGCGCAGTATTTTATATATTTATTTCTACACTTGAATTCAGCTCCATGCCGCGAGATTCAGAATGTTTGTTTTTTTCCTTCAGCCTCGAGTATCTCGAGTAACCGCGAAATTGATTTAATCGTCGAAACTTTAATCGCAAAGTTCGAGAAGAAATTCGGGGGAGTCGGAATTAAACGCCAGGATTGCGAACGCAATAGGTACAGCGAGAACTTTAGAAAAGAATCAACACGAGGGCTAGCTCAACCTCAGATTGAACTGAAACTTTCTCGATCGGGATTTCAAGTGGACGCAAGCAACGTCGAAACGAAACGAAACGAAACGAGTCGGAGATTCTGTTAATTTTTGTTACAAAGTACTTACAATACATCTATGGGGGACTGGGGAGACCACTCTCGACGAGGCCGTGCCTTGTTGGGCATTTGCGTTCCTTTGCTGGTTCACATCCTTGAGGATTCTGCAAAAAATATGAGAGAGAGACGTGTTATACGCACGCGTGAATTTATACGTGCGTGTTTGTGTCGCTTACGTTTTATATTATTACTGAAAATGATTTTAGCGGGGGTAACCCAGAAAATCGGGCCTCTTCAGGTGCAACGCTAATGCAACGAAAATTAGCGATTGGTTGATTTGGGTCACGTGATTCAGGAGGGGTCGACCTCGAGTAGGAGTGGCGTTGTCTGGTACTGAGCGATCGCGCCTGTAATTTGTTTTGTATCGATTCAAATGTTTGTATATCAATAAAATCCTTTTACTCGATCGAGTCATATCGAAAACGTACAATGGAAAATATATAATGAAAACAAAAATTGGCACTCCTTGTTTCCTTGCAATAAATAAATGATACATTACAATAAATAAATGATACATTTTTCATCTACTGTAGTACAGTCAATCCTCAAACACAGGTTTTGGATTATAAATTAACAGATTTAATTCACGTCATTGCCAATTAAATTTACCCTGTTGCAAATTAAATTCATCTCTTAGATGACTAAAAAGTGGTATTTCTACCACCGTACTCTCCATTTTTCCAACATCATATTTCTCGCGAGAAACAGTTTGACTGATCTTATAAATTATGAACATTTATACTGCACTCCCACAGATTGTTATGATTATTATATGAATATCTATATAACGATCTCGCGCAGCTGCAGCCGAATATAGATTAAATAGCATTAAACAAATATTTTATTAATTAATTTCTTGTTCGTTCTACGTTATTTTCTGTTACGTAGGAATAATAATTTTAAGACGGATTTTATTATTATAACGACGGCTTAAAAAAACAAATTATTTATTTTGATTTCTTTTAGTATACAAATCTTTAGAACCTCTTCGTAAAAATACAATAAAGTTGCTGCAATTTCTACCTTCGTTTTATAGGGTTGGCCGAAAGTTTCCTCCCACCTATTCTTTTTGATAAAACGTCAAAACATAAGGGAGAAATTAATTTTATTAATTTTAAATTAAATTTAACTTCAAACATGATTTTTTCATTATGTTTTTTAGTTGTCATTATATTTCTAATTCGTAAAAAAATTTTTTTAAATATATAATAAAAAAGCTACTATAAATATATAACAAATAAATTTATTTTAGATTTTATTATTTTAAATTTATTTGTCGTGTGATTTTTTGGCCCTGTACACTACTTTCACAAAAAAGTGCCAGGCATTCGCACTCGTGCGGAATATCGCTGACCTGTACAGTGTTAATATCGCTCGCTAATGTCTCTCTCTCTCTCCTTTCGTACGACGTGACTCGTACGCCACGTAACTCGTAAATCGGACGAAATATACTGCTCACAAAAATTAGGGGATATTTCAAAATGAATAATATGGAGCTATAAAAAAAAGAAGCATTTGATTCTTTTTTCATTAAACAAGAACATCAGAGAAACAAACGACAAGTCAAAGAAAGTTGTTCTTGTTTAATAAAAAAAAAAAAAATCGAATGCTTCTTTCTTTTATCGCTTCATATTCATTTTGAAATATCCCCTAATTTTTGTGAGCAGTGTCTTTAACGCACGACGAGAACTGGTGCTTTGGAATAGCAAATTATGAAGGATCTTTCATCGAACGAGCGAAAACCCCAGGCACAAACGTTGCTCCCGAGCTGTCCGTAGATATTTTGACCATCGCGGGAGGCGTGCAAATTGCCATCTCCTCGTTCGAAACAATGCCGAGCGAAAGAAGAAAAACTAGAGAACGAACAATGAAATTTGCTAATTCGATACGCGCGCGCGTCTTTGCAGCCCGGGCGAGAACGGCGCGCTGAAAATTCGATTAATCGTTCCCTTGACGCAAGAACGTTCGTTAGCTATTCATCGTGGCAATCTATTCATTGCGTATCGTGAAATCGTCGTTGTCGCGAGAGTGAAAAGAAAAGGGGAGCAACGAATAAAATTTCAGTCAAAACAGCGTTCGATTAACCGAAGCAAGAACGGATGGACGATAATGATTTCTATTTGGCTTCGTTTGAACTAGAGGGTTCGCACACTCTAGTGTGTACACTCTGCCGCTTAAAAGTCTTGAGACACTTTTTCGTTTCGATACTCAAATAAATATTTTTGTTTACCAAATCGATTAAAAAAGAAACAAAAAAGAAAGAAATTGATAATATAATATAGTTAAATTTATTATCTTAACTAAATTAAGATAACATAATACAGTTTTAACAGTTTAGTTAGATAAATTAATATAGTTATGAAACATTTTGTATATGATTAAATTATTATATTTTATAAAAATGTATGTATATAATTAAATTAATGTATTTTTATAGAAATTAAATACTTCGTCTCACAGAAGAAGAAAGTTTAAGTCAACTTCGCGAATCACCTCCGTAGGTAATTATCAGATCTCGAATTTTTCGAAAACGCAGTCCTTCAACGAAACAGCCGAATTCAGAGCGCGCACGCGAGATAAAAGGTCGGTAAGATCTCTTTTCCCCATCGGCGATGGTTTTATTATTCCCATCGTAGGAACCCATTGATAAAACGTTCGAAAATCCACGTAGGGGCGCGTAGTATTTACCAAAGAGAGTAAAAAGCAGATCTGAATATCGGTTCCATTGCTGCAAAAACGAATCTCCCCCCCCCCTCTCTTTCTCTCTCAGTTTCGCTTTTTTTTCAATGTAAAAGCAAAGGATCCCTATCCACTCGGGGATGTGCAAATTTCTAATTACTTTCCTCTCTTCCGGTTCCACTCTCTCGCGCTCCCTGCTCGTTCAGACTTTTTCCAAAAATCCATCCCGCGTACGCGAACGTATCAGTGAACGATCGAGATATTGTATCGATCAAAATTATTTGCCTTTTTCGCGAAAACTTCCGACATATCATCCTATGTAATATAAAAAGCCGA
The DNA here is from genome assembly GCA_032399605.1 of Melipona beecheii. Taxonomy (NCBI): domain Eukaryota; kingdom Metazoa; phylum Arthropoda; class Insecta; order Hymenoptera; family Apidae; genus Melipona; species Melipona beecheii. The sequence goes on along the minus strand of JAUCMO010000243.1, from coordinate 720,380 downwards.
AGAATCAATAAAGGCTCAAGTTGAGCTATGAAAAGTGCTCTCTCTTGTAGAATTCTTTCCCTGTACCTTGTCGAACCTCTCACAATCTCAGTATTTTAATATTCAGTCCGTGGATATCTATCGGCACATATACAGGGTGTCTTATTTCTGTCCATCTATAAATACAATTATCTCCGAAACTATGAAATTCGTCATTTAAAAAAACGTACTTTTTCCTTCTGTCTCGAGAGGTCAGTAATTTGGTACACTTAGTTTGTGTAGATAGACGCATGTAGGAAATACCAAGGTCACTACTATTTTTTACACGAGTATAATTATGTGATTATTTCTTTTGCATCAATCTGAATGCAGCAGATCGTTCTTTAGAAAAAAAAGTATTAATCTATCTACGTCTAAAGTATCAACCTAACCTAAAAAATTAGTTTAGGAGACGTCGTTTTCCATATGACAGATTTCATAAAATTAAAGTTAAAGAAAAGAATTACATAGTTATACTTGAAAAAATAGTAGTAAGCTTCACAGTATACATCATATACACTTTATAGCAGTGACCGATCTAGAGACAAGTTAATTGTTTCTAAACCAAATTACTGCCCACTCAAACGGAAAAAAGATGCATTCGAGATACTTTTTAACTGACGAGTAGTTTCGGAGATAATTGCATTTACAGATTAAAATGGGACACCCTATATGTATATATATATATATAGGAAAGGAATAGCAACGAGATTAATCGATCCCAGAATCGCGTGCCTTTTAGCCAAACACAATGGCTGACAAAGCGAAGATGGATGAGCTCGCGAGGAACGATTTTCGCGCGCGCCTCGCCCGGGCGTTAACACGCCCCGTTTTCTCACGAAAATCTTTTTCGCGAGATTGCAAAGTTGCGAAGTTGCGAAGTTTCGGGGTTCGTTCGGCACGTAAAAAATTTAATCGAAAGAAGGGAGAAGCTCGCTTGAATATTGCAAACGGGATTGAAGGTTTCCATTCTCTTGTCTGTTGTTCGAGAGTCGATCTCGAACGCGAGAACAGAATCGATCGAACAAAATGGCGGAGATGGACAGCTATCATCAAAACTGTTAGCTACTATATTATACTATATCTATCTGCTACACTATACTATACTATACTATAGCAACACTGGGGCAGAACAGTTGGAGAAAAACAGTGTGAACGCGGCATTACAAACTAAAAGCCCTCAATGCGTCCATGCACGCTTCGATTTCGCGAGAACAGACTCTTTGAAGTACTACAGATGCTTTGATGTTCGCTGTTGCAAACGAGCTCGTTGTAACTAGAGCTGTTACAAGATATCCGAGTAAACAGATATTACTTGACGAGATATTTTCGGGTACAGAAAATTGGGAATATGTATTAATTATTTTTCCTCGTATCACTACATCACACAATCATTTACAGTGTGATTTCTGTTTTAACGAAATAAGTAATAAAACAACGAGATAATTATTTTCAATTTTCATTCGACTAGATGGCAGATCTTTCAGAGATGGCAGATATTGCAGATAGTGCATGTAAATATTTTTCAGCAAGTTTTACCATCTGTTCTAGTGGACGTGAATTATAGTTTGTTTGAGTATTTGTTGTTTGTTGAGTCGAGTAGTGACAATTCTAACCTCAATTATCTCGTGAGATACCAGGGCATCATGGGTACTTGGATATCTCGCGAGAGTGCACGAGATGGTTGAAACTATTACATGTATATTATTTCTATTCATATTACTCGGCTGTCTATGATCTAATTTTGTCTTATTTTATCTTAGTAAATAACAAAACATTCGAATAATTATTTTCAATTAACCCTCCGTGTCGATACGAAATACCAATGAATCTATTGTCCAATAGTAGGACATTTCTACTTTGAATTAACAACATTTCCAATTGTGGAAGATACTCTTTTTCTCCACCACTCTACTAGACGTAAATCGTAATTTTGTTTTATTGGCATAAATTAGTCGAAACATCAGAGCATCCACGTGCCTGACGAGTCATAACTTGAGTAATAACTCTAACAATAAGTAGAATAATAAATCTAAGGAGAATAATAACTCTCTTAGTTACTCGGGTAATTTTACTCTATTCTGACACACTCGGATCAAGGTACCAGCTTTAGCTTCTGATCGCAGTTCACTAAACTGTCCATATTGCTATTGGCGAACAATTCGCGAGCAGTTCGTGAGCCGGCACGACGAAGTGGAAGCGATTCGCGTGTTGTGGCCGTAGAGTCGCCTCGGGCCTGTAACACACGACGTTCTTCCGCTTGCATAACGTCCGCGCGACCACTTTCCACGAGGGTGGAGGCCTATACCGGTTCTCTCACCACCACCAACTATCGCAGGGCCATCATCGTCCTCGACATGCAACGCACAACACGCGAGCCAACGTTCGCCCCTCGTCCCGACGTTTTTTCCTTCGGGATCAATCGAGCTCTCCGGGAGCAAACGATCGCGAGTTTCCTCCGTTTTTTTCTTTCCTTTCGATCCCCGTGTAATTTACGGTTCGAGAATTTTTTCCTTTTTTTTTTTGTTCAACCCTCGAGTCGCTACGCGCCGGTATATTGAAATCTCCTGCTTGCACAAAGTTTCATTCGCAAAAGAGATACTCCTCTTTTCGTTTTCGAAAATATTATTTATAAATATCCTCCAGTCGCTCTCGAATAAACGCGCAGAGAGTATATTAGTTTTTAATCGTCGCGAGTGCTTACGTTGAACGTAATCCTCCATCGCGGTGACTACAACTCCCAACGTTATAAACGTAGCTATCCATGTTTTACTCCTCGTTTGTTTCAAACTGCGTATTTTTCCTCGGTGCACAATTTTTAACGGAGGGTTAAAAATTCTCCGCTCTGCGAAACATGCGTTTTAATATTTTAATACGCGCGCACCGTATGTACAACGAAGAGCTGGGAAAAGATGTTGCTGTTGGTTTTGTAATAAAAACTCGCGGCAACGCGCGCGATACTAAAAATCGTTACGATACGTAAACGTTCGTAGCTGCTGGTCCTCATGTTCTAATATTTACTGCGACACAGCCAACGCTGGCGTGGTACATATGTATATCCCCTGAAAACTCGTCGTATCACTCGGCTGCGAATTTTTTAAAAATGCAACCGCACCGGTGGCACTTTACATTTTTATCAACGTTATTCGCTGCTCTAATAACGTTGCACCATGTGCATCAGAGCTAGCAATTTTTCGTATCAACGAGCAACACTTGTTAATGATTTAACTGCAACGAGTTTGTAATCTCGAGATTCACCCTTCATCTTTGCACGCGCCCTCTTTTGTACAATAATTCCGTCAGATTTCGACCGAAATATTATCCTAGGATTAATTTAATTTCATGCAAAAACTTAACCTAACATAACCCGAACTTGACCAAAACCCAACCTGAAATTAACATAACCTAAACTTAACCAAAACCTAACCTAAAATTAACATAACCTAAACTTAACTTAAACCTAACCGTATCAAGAAACAACTTTTTTAGGGGAGGGGACGTAATTTTAATCGGCCAGAGAGATCAGGAAGCGAGGGAAAATTGAAAAGGAAGCTCGCTCCTCGGGGCGAGGAGATTGGCGTGCCGTGACGCCCTCATCCGCGAGGGAAACGCTTTTTCCCCGGCTGTTCTTATTTCGCTTGATTTAAGAACGTCCTTCGAGGAGCGTTATTTAAACCGTGAACCACGAGGGAACGTTATCTAACGATCGCTAATGTATGCGGATTGTTTCACAGAGGCGCGGGGAAGGGGGTTGAACTTTGCTTCTCATCGTGGTGAACGCGAAATCGCCGCCGAGAACAACGTTCCTCCAACGTGCGATGCGCGATGCACCCCCGGCACGCGAAATTCCCCCGAGTTTCGACCGAGGTCGAAACTTTTTCCTCTGTCTGCTCCTACCAGTTGGTGTTCAACTCTTTCCTCCCTTCAATCGACGCTCCAACGTCGATGGCTCTATATTAGTGGACAAAATGATACAATAAAACACCTTGCAAAATTACGAAGGTTTTCATTAGATTCAGGTTGTAAACAGTACTACGTGTCAAGTTGTGTAATTTACTCAAAGTTACTATTATGTATAAGTTATCTGCTATCATAATATTATACTATTATGTATAAGTTATTATTCAGTATAATACTATTGTACTATTATGTATAAATTATTTACTGCTGTACTGTTATACTGTTATGCATAAGTTAATTATGTAATTTACTCAAAGTTATGTAATTTTAATTAACATTTTCATAAATCAGAGAAATTATTTCAACAAATTTAACAAAATTCAATTTAAACAAAACTAACACAATTTCACTTATAATGAAACACTTGTAAAACAAAGGAAACAAAAATATTCTCTTTATAATTGAACACAATTTTCGAGTCTTTTTTAATGTCAACAGTGGGTTGATTTATTTTGTATAACTTCGATCATTCAATTTGGTAGGCTTTTGAGTAATAATAATGTTTTTTATATGATATCGACCTAAATTCCTCCAGATACACAAAATTGATTCTTTTGATTCTTGACAGGTTATTGCATTGCTTTCCACCCACATATATCGTCATATATCGTTGAGTTTTTCCTCCATACATTTTAGTCCATAATATCAAGGTCCAATGCAAAAACAATTACGTAATTATATACTTGAAAATATAGTAGTGACCTACATATTTATCTAGAGACAAAACAGAAAAAGAAAAAAATGTATTTGAGACATTTTTTAAATGACGAGTAACCTCGGAGACGATTGCATTTAAACGTATAAACAATGTGGAACGAGTTCGAAACGCTGTAACGTTTAATCGATTCTAACCCGCGAGTTTCATCAACCACGGATATTTATTAATATCCGCGTCGACATTCGTATTAATTGTCGTCGTTTAATAACGGGTTAATTGAAAATGACGATTCGGTTTAATATTTATCGCGGTGCTATCAAAATAGGCAGTGGTCCCGTCTGAACGAAACATGCGTAATCAGTGGAATATGAATTAATCACCCGGCAATTATTACAGCGAAACGCGGCGACGGTTAATATTTCCACAGGCGTCTCCTGTATTTCGTTATTCGGGGGGATTCTTTTCGCATGTTCATATTTACGGTACGTACGGTATGTACAGGGTGTTGCTGAAATCACGATATATCACGGCCACGAATCAGTGAGTGATTCTAACAACCTAACCTAACATAACTTGAACCTAACCTAAAAAGTTTAGGTTGTAATTAGAGAAAATAAAACAGTAAAACATTTAAATAGACTTAAGTATTATACTTGAATTTAACTAATTCAAGATGCGACAGGACAAAATAATAAACAGAAGGTTAAGTTTAGGTTTAGGCATTTTAGGTACATGGTTTATGTATTTTACGTATTTTATGTATTACCTTCTAAGTAAGAAACATAGAATAAAATTTTTCTGCGAGATGCTTCGTTTTCGAGAAAATCGAATTTGAAGATTTATCGAGTATACTTGATGATGAATTCTAGATGCAGCAAAAAGAATGATGAACAGGAGATTATTTCACGTTTTCTTCTAACAAGAGAAAATACCGATTTTGATGAAATCTGGCATAAATGCAGTTTCCGAAAGAATATTTAACACATATTTTTTTTTAATCAGCAATCGTTAATATCGAAAGGGTGAAAACTAACATCAAAATACGTAGTTGGATGTCCGGAACATATTTCGTCAAATATCTCAGAAATTATTGAAAACAGGTGTAAATTAATGAAATTAGTGTCTTCTAACGACAAATTTAATTGTGTGTACCACATTGCGAAAAAACCATTTGTTTAAACGATGTGTTTAAAAACCCGTATTTTTCATCATTTTTTCGATGACTTTTCCATTGTTAAGTAAATCTTACCTACTAACATTTTCTTGAATATTTGTTTATGAAAAATATATATTCAAACACAAATTGTTGATACAGACAAATTCAAATCTTGATTTTTGCTTTTTGTTACGAAAAAAATGAACAAGTATATTCGACGAATATCCTTTGCAATCTGCTCACGATCACGGAGCTAGGCTGAAATTTATCTTCTTTTATCGAGGAAGTCGATTTATACGCGGGATCAATGGAGAAAGAGAGAGAGAGAGAGAGAGAGAGACCGGTATCGCAAAGATAAGCAAGCGTTTGTCTCGAAAGTAACGTTTCTCGCGGATAAATGTTATCACAACGTGAGAAAACATTCGGGGGGTCCGCGGACAAAATTTTCAATGACTCCCCCCCCCCCTTCCCCCATGAACATTGTTTCATCGAACGAAACGTTGTTAAAGAGGATAAATTTCGAGTTTTTACGCGCGAGTTTTTCCAGTTTCTATTTTAGTTGTCGAAAAGGAAACGCGGCAGATTTTTCTAAATAAGAGTCGTTTTTCACGTGCACCGAAAGGAAACAATTTAGAAAAACACCGGGATGGGCAGTGGGGAAAGAGAAAACAAAAGAACTGTTATTTGTTGGAATTTTCGACGAAGATTGTTCGTAAAACGTTCACGTAAAAACGAACAGCCGAAATTTATTTCCTCGAATTTCATTTTTCACGTCCAACCGATAAAGAAGAATGGCGATTCCTACAATGTGATTTTTGAAAGAGAAGAAAAAACGAAAAAACTGCACGACTTGTACGATTCGTCTCACTGAAAGGCCCAGAGCAACTGTTCTGACTAGAAAATGAGGACTTTTTTGCCATAAAATTTTATTCATATGCAAACATTTGAATTGATAGAAAACAAATTACAGGTGCAATCGCTCAGTACCAGACAACGCCACTCCTACTCGAGGTCTAGCCCATGCCCCCTCACGAATCACGTGACCCAAATCAACCAATCGCTAATTTTCGTTGCATTAGCGTTGCACCTGGCCCGATTTTCTGGGTTACACTCGCTAAAATCACTTTCAGTGATAAAATCGCTGAAACTTGTCACGTGGGAAACAGAAGTATACGTCGAGGTGGCTGTATTCGATACTGGACCACTCGAGAGATCGAAGGTTATTCTTACGTTTTAAAATTGTTCTTCCTCGCCCTTCCAACTGGCACGCGCCTTCGCCGCTCTTTCGAGACGGCGTTGATCGAGTATTCTTGACACAATTTTCAGGTCACACCGTTGTCATTATCGAGCAGCCTCGATTCATCGTTCGTTGTGGCCAAGTACCTAGGTCGAGCGAAGGTATAAAAAAAAAAGAAAGAAAAAACGATAACCGTGAGACAATACGTTCTCGAAGGCGACATTGAACTTCTCGAAATATCTCCTTTTGTCTACCAGCTGGATGTCCGTGAACGTTCCATTTAAAATTCTTTTACGAGCGACACCTCCTCGTCAGATTCGGATTCGAGTGTCGGTGAAAACGGGTATGTATTTACTACGCGGGATGACAGCTGATGGACGTCGAATAAAAAGCACGTATATAAGCAAAAATACTTCGCCTGGCTTTCGATAGACAGATTTTGCACCTAACCGAGATAACCCATCATATTTTGCCTTCTTTAAAATCATATAACTTTTGTATGAAACAACTTTTCATTAGACGCACAATTTAAAAAGTTATTTCAGATTAGATTTAGGGGTGCAAGTTATGTAAATCACCCTATACATATATATAATTATATTTTAATACTTAATTTTTTTCTAAATAATGTTAATCAAATCTAATAATAATAAGTATATATATATATAATTTGTATAAATAAACAAATAAATATAAAATTCAAAGTTTTACACACAGATTTAATTCAGTATATATATATATATATACTGAACGTTCGCGACATGTTCGAGAAACGTTTCCACGTGCCCCGGGCACACGTAAAACGATGGATACTATGTACTCGCATTGAACTACTCGCGTTCAACTTCTCTCTTTCTCTCTCTCGTTGCTCCGTGGCTCATCGTCAAAACAAACCCCCGGGTCAAGCACGCCGCCCTAATTTCTCTTCGACGAGACTTCAACAGGCGATCGTTAAAATTTCGCCTTGGCAAGCCTTTCCTCCCGGTATCGTTCCTTCTCGACGTTTACCTTTCGCCCGGTAATTTCATCGGCCGATTATCCGACGAACGAGAGGTTCGTTCAAACGGTAGATCTCTCTCTCTCTCTCTCTCTCTCTCTCTCTTTCTTTCTCTCTTTTCCTCTCTGTTTGCTCCGACGTCGATACACCGATATGGTTTATATAACCATCCGACACGTCGCAAATATCGTGCACGGCATTTGTTTCTATTTTTAATCGAAACTCCCAGTTCGTCGTTCCTCGGCTCTTGGCAACTGTTAGCGTTATTTTATTTTCTCGTCGGGCTTTTAGTTTCACGTTCCTAGTGACACGTTGCCCTCGTTCACGGGGAGACGCACGCGTGCAACTGCGCCATTTCTCCGCCGAAAAACATATTCTTCTCTCTTTGCAAGGAATATATTGTACAATTGTACAATTCGACGTTTGTTCGAAGGTTCGCCCGACTCGTTCGATAGCTCGCGAATTAGAAAAATAGAACTGCCCTCCGCCTTTAATTTCGAGTGTCATTTATAGTCTTAGCACTCTTAGATCCTTCTAGGGATCTTGTAGTTCGTAGAAAGTCCGAGGATCCTTTGCTATTTTACGTGTTTCAATGTGAATTTTATGTACAGTCGACCTTCTTTACATATTTTGTAATACAGATCGACGCTACGCCTAGAGTACCGTTTCACATTCGATTAATAGTGCGTGATTTATTAATCTCGAAATAGGAAATAACGGTACTTGGTCGCGTACTTGTATTTTTACAACGGAAATATAGGAAAATGTGAGAGAAACCTATGGATGAAACAGGAGATAAATCGTCGGATAATAAATCGGAACATCGATCGGCGAGTAAATTTACAGTGTGTTTAATAAGAACGTGAACCCCGTTTCTCTGTTTTTGCACAGAAAGTACACCTAAAACACTGTTACTGCGCTCGATTAACAGCGTGTGTCCAATTTCCACCACTAGCGATTATTGCTACGTGCTCTCCATCAACTTTTCAGCATACGGGACAGGTAAAGACACGTGTCCCTCGCAGTCCGTGCTTCGTGATTGACACTCCTGTCAAACAGGAGCCTGGTCCGTCCACGGAGATTCAATTGTCCAGAGAACTGTCAAGCGCACGGCTGCTTTGAGGCTGCTTTAACGTTCGCGGATTTGGGACGATACACGTCTTTGCAAACAATCGAGACGCTCGGATGACGATCAGATTGCACGAAAGAAGGCTTTTAAAGTCTGTGAAACACTGGTTCAACGAAGGAAACCAGTCCTGGCTACTTGGAGAAGATAACGATCCGAAGCATCGAAGCTGCGTTTGCACGCAGTGGAGAAGGGAAAACGGTAGCAGCGTATTGGATTGGCCATTTCAGTCCCCCGATGCCGATCCAATTGAGAACGGTTGATCAATCACGAAGCACAGACTGTGGGGGACACGTGTCTTGAAAAGGGAAAGTCTAAGTCGTCGAATTCGAGAAATATGACGGTCTTTATCCGTCCAAGCAATAATCGCTAAAAAAAAAAGTGGTGAATTATCACTGAAAGTGATTTTAGCGGGGGTAACCCAGAAAATCGGGCCTCTTCAGGTGCAACGCTACTGCAACGAAAATTAGCGATTGGTTGATTTGGATCATGTGATTCGTGAGGGGTGTGGGGCAGACCTCGAGTAGAAGTGGCGTTGTCTAGTACTAAGCGATCGCGCCTGTAATTTGTTTTGTGTCGATTCAAATGTTTGCATATCGATAAAATTTTATGGCAAAAAAGTCGTCTTCCTTTCTTAGTTTTAGATATACTTTCTATCTGTGCAGAATTCTTTACAAAGTAAATTTTTTTTTAAAAAGGCGTCCATGCTTTTGTTAACACTAGAAGAACTACCAACGATTAAATCGTAAAATTTCCATCAGAGATATTAAAGTAGAAGAAACAGAAATTCTTTATAACACTTATAAATAGGGTACACAAGCTTTTATTTATGTATTTGACGAACAATCGTTCAAGTCTCCAAAAATGTACTTTCCTTTTGTATCTATAAAGTATCTAACAAAAATATTGAAACGATCATTTTCACCATTTTGGCAGTTCATCTAGTCTTAAACACACTGTGCACTTGGACGAAACGAGGGAAGACGTGTCTCGAAGTTGTTAGTTAAGATTCGAGATTGGTCGACTGTCGCAAGGACAGACGCGTCCTTTGCTACTCGAATTCTCCTTCGGTTTCCTTCTTTTTCGTCGAGCACACTTTTCGTGGGGAGAGGTAGCTCGAGTAGGGGAAGATTGCGCGCAGCCTCTCCCTCTCTCCCTCTCTCTCTTTCTGTCTTCTCTAGCTGCCATGGCTTTCGGCTTCGAGGATCGTCGAGCAACGCAAAGGCCAAGTGTCGCGGCCACGCTCTACCCTCGTGCATCGATTACATCATTCTTCACCTACGCCCTTGCCAACCTTCCTTTTCTCATCCAGTCAGCTGGCCCACGCGAGGTCAAATGCAATCACGACCAAAGCCCGAACGTGTTTCGAAACGATCGAGAAGAGCGATGGGACAGAAAGAAACGAAACAACCGGCTATTCTAATGAGCCAAACAAAGTTTCTAACGCTTGCTGGCATACATACGTATGTACATACGTAAATGTGTACGTATGCACAGTATATATGCACGAAAGTCTTGGGACAATTTTATTTTTAATGTTTATCGTGGACTATCGTATATTGTGTGACGAGTTACATGTTAACTCGTTATTAACGCGTTGGACGCGTTACGTAACGCACACGGGGGAGAAACGTACCCTGGGATCGAAAACTCGAAAGATTCAGCCAAGCTCGGGGCTCGGCAGCCCCGATTTTCATCATTCGGCTCACGTGACGACTACGTGGATACTACGCGAAAAACTAGGTTATGCACACCGAACGCGGATGAAACGCTAGAATCCGGTCCATCGACGCGCAAACGCGGGATTATGGCCCCCGTATCGGGCGTTCGTCACCGTTAACGTCGACAGCCTTCGTCTCAGAAACTGGTGGCGCTAGCTACACCTCTTCCTTCTCCCTCGTCCACCCATGAATAAAGATTTATTAATCGACCTTGAACGCGACACAACCTAAACTATCCGATAACTCTGGCGAGAATCCGGAAAGAAATGGTACTCGAGGAGAATCTCGACCGACTTTGGAATATTGTCGTCCTCTGATTTTTCTTCCTTGACGATCTCCTGGCATCTCACTCCGAGGAGTTGTTTTACAAACACTGGGCAAATCTTGGCAAATCGGTCTCTTCGAGCCTTAAAGCGCGACGTATCTGGGTAACTGCGCCATTTCTGTTCTCTCTGGTCGCGACTCGACCAGGAAATACGAGGAAATTTCTCGTGTTTTCTGAAATCTTTTATCAACACAACCCGGGGAGCCACCGAAGGTAAACGAAGACGCACGAGTTAGACGTATTTTGAATCGCGTTTGGCGTTTTTTCTCCACCGTGAAAATTGGGATATACACGCAGGGAGTGGAGGAGGAAGACCGAACATGTAACGACGAAAAATTGCCAACGCTTTAAAGTGATTTAACTTCGTCGAGGAAACTTGTGTAACGATCGACTTGGTCTCATTTAAAAGCGTGAAGCGTCTACTTTGACTGTCCCAAGTACGTTTTTTCTTTTTTTTCTAAAAGGTGTTTCTACACATCGTGGGAAAAGGTGAGAAAGCAAGAATGCTTTTATTCTCGAAAATTATAAAAATTCAAATACTTCTGGAAACGGTGAAAAATTTTTCTCGCGACTTGATCGATCCATCGTGGTTTTGAAAATTGAAGTTCTTTTTCTTCGCAACGACTCCTCAAACCTTGCTGTACGATTTCTTTTCTTTTTTTGCAATTTTATAGAATTTTGAACATTATTATTGGGATTTCTTGAATTTTTGCCCCTGAATGGGTCAAAGATGTTTTTAATAAAACATCAAGATATGAGAAAAAAATAATTTTATTAGTTTTTAATTGAATTCAAGTTCAAACATGGTTTTTTCAATACGTTTTAAGAATCATTTCTTTCAAATAGAAACAAAAAAATTACGAATTTATTTTAGTCGCAAGTGATGTTTGGCCCACCCTATACACATAACTTTAAAGTGCCTTGGAAAAAAATTCAAAACAGTCAAAATAAAAGTTTCCCGAATAGAGTTTTACATCTTTTTTTTTTTTTTTGTACGAAATTATGACAATTTAGAATATCGATTATTTTCCATTTCAATTAATCGCAGTGCGATTAAACTGACTCCGGAATAGCGATGACAAAATTTTTTATCTTCTGGAAAGGCCAAAACTACATAAACTACAATACGTGTCTTGTTTTTTCGTATTCTACGTGCAAACGCTCGATAAAATATGATTCATGTTAAAACTCTCCGTGTTGCGCGTTCAGTTTTGCACATCGCTGTGAGGTAAATACATATTTATCGTAACTTCGTGACTCCGCGGTACCGATGTCGTTTACGAAATGCCGAGCGGGGGAAGGTGGAAAGTCACGAGCCGCATAAAAACATTCCGCGCGAAATTTCCACCGTACGTAGGGTAAACTTCCGGCACCGGCAAGCAACGAGATTTCAGACGTACATCGTTCGTGAATATACCTGAATGTATCTGAATGCCTGAATTCTCTCGGGGAACTTCTTACGAATTGTAACTGCGAGCAGCATTTCCGGCGGCACGGTTCAACGGAAACTCGAACTCTCTCGCAGGCGGGCGGGCAACGAACTTCCGTGTCGCGTCGAATCGAAATACTTCGAAGCGGCGAACGTACTCTTACAAATTGGTAGATCGATCAAATTAGTCAAAAAATAAGCGTTTCTTTCAAATAGATTATAAAGACTAAAGTAGAATAATTGTAGCAAAAGAATTAAAGTGCAAGTTAATTATATTAAGGGTATCGATAAGTAATGTCGTTCCTTTTTTTTAAATTTAATAAACATTGCCATCTAGTGATAAAAAAAAAAAATAATTTAAATAAAATATAATTTTGTGCAGTAACAAGAAACGACTGCCATTACAGGTGTATTAAAGAACACAAGCTTCTATTAGATATGATATATTAATTTTATCAAAAGTATATAAAATATAAAATAAATTTAACAACGTTACGAAAGAAACAGTCAACGAAACCATTCGAACGATTATTTCCAATGCTATTTCCATTTTATTTGAAGTGACGTTGCCGACAGATGATACAAAGAAGATAAAAAGAAATTTGTCAAAGACTATTTAAGTATCCTTGGACTCGAGACGAAAAGATAATCTCAACTTCGCAACGCGACACGGTGTTTCCATCATTTCGTCTGACACCCCGTACGTATTGTACGTACGTACACAATAGGCCGGATTCCGCGAGACAAGACGACCCAGAGACAGAGAGACGCGCGCTCACCACAATCAGTGCCTTGCACCCGTGCCGTGTGACGTGTTCATTAACCGGCTGCGTGGCAGAATCGAGCCCGTACGCGTGAAGAGGGGCAGTGGAGACGCGGTCACGGCGGGAGGGGCGGGGGAAGCGGAAGAGGAAGTGGGGAGCGTAGTATGTAGTAACGGTAGTAGCGTATCAGTGGGCGGAAGGGTGGGGAGGAGAGGGGTTGCTCGGCCCGGTTGGCGCCAGCCAAGGAGTAGGAAACGGGTAGGAAACCCGGCCGTGCCGTGGTGGCACACATGCGCTCTGCTCGTCATTTATCGCCACTGAGTCAAGGTCTCCGGAGCTGACGATCGACCTAACCTCGCTTCTTTTCTCCAGAAGAAACCGACGACGACTGAACAAGAAACGGCGAACCGGATGACATCCGCGCATTTCGAGCGTCCTGCCTCTACTTTGCACTTGTCTTTGTCTTTGTCTTTGCTTCGGGCTTGCTCTGACGAGTACCGACCAGTCTAGACAACTGCGTATGTAGTTCCCAAAAAGCCCAAAAACGAAAATTCTTTACAATTGGTTTACCCTCTTGCACGAGCATTTTTTTACAAAATCACTAATCAGTGAATTGCGAATTTTCGTGCAATTGTATATATATTTTCGCAAAGGTGATCGAAAGAGTAAGACCTAACTAGAGATTTGATTAAATGTTGTAACAGTTACTATATTTTGTATATTTTCTTGTATTCTATGTATCTTCGTACTTTTAAGTTTTTCACAAATGCAGAAAAATTCGCAGTCTATTAATTGGTCGCTGCTACTTTAAAATGCGACGAGTTTAGTGGATTTAAAATGCGACGTGAGGTTGTAAAATATTGCTTCTTACAATCCTCCAAACGTGTGATTTCGTATATTGTGCCCATATCATTACTGTTATATATTTTTTATTGAAACATGTATATGTATATATAATGGAATCGATGTAAAAGTTTCTTCTTTTTACAATTGCTAAAATGTTGATATTTTTGTCAAAATTGATATTGATTTCCCGACACAGACATTATTGTGCAATTCTATATATTTTAATTGTTACTATATATGAATAATATATATGTAGCATGTACATTTTTACACTAAAAATCTAGGTAGCTTTAGCTCATTGAAGTTGATTAGAATTGATGAATTTTTAATAGCAACATTTGAAAAGAAGCAAGTAGACATCCCTCAAATCACACCGAAAAGGAAGTGGTCGCATCGATATCGCGTCATACGCCAACTTGTGTTTTTCCCGCAAGTAGTAACGCCGCGTACATGGCAGACGCGTCTGATGCTTGGCCGACAAATGCCACGTTTCAACCACTGAAACTCGAGTAACTTGAACATTTCAGAAGTAATAGGGTGGCTCAAAAGTTTCTTCCCACCTATTTTTTTAAATAAAACATCAAAAAAATTTTTTTAATGGAAATATAATAAAAAAGTTACGGATCTATTCTAGCAGGAAGTTGTAGGCCCACCCCGTACATACAGTACAGAGCAACGAAAAATTGTGAATAATTTAAACTGGTACAACTTCGTGAAAGAAGATCGTACAGCAATCCACTTGGTCTCATTTTAAAGCATGAAGCTTGTGCTTCGACGCTTGTGAATTTGATCTTTTTTTTACAAAGTTTTATATCAATTGAAATTATCGACAATTGTTCATCGTCATCGGTGCAGCTATGCTCTCCGCGCATAATGTCGCGCGACGAATCTTACGGATTTGCAAAAGTCATCATTTAAAAGTAAACGGGATGTTAATCGATGCGATTACGCGCAAAGGCGCGAGGATGAGACGAAACTGAGAATAACGCAGCGAGACGAACCCCACCGAGAAAGCTAGGGACCTTCATAGACTCGGGGACTAGACCGATAATCACCCCAGATTCCACTTGTTCGAGCTAGTCGATATTCGATTAACTATTAACGGGCACGACTCGCCCGCGGGAATTCCCGCGGTATTGTTCGGTTCCTGTATCGGGACGATCAGATCGGGCCCTTCGACTGATCAGCAATTCCTACGGTTCGAATCCCCGTTACATCATCCGCAGTCTGTGGCCAACTGTTTACAAAGAGGCCAGCTGCTTCGTTCGTTCTTTCGATAAAACGATCGATGACTGGCTGACAAAACGAGTCGTGTCGGTGAAATTAGGCCATGAGAAAGGCGTTTTTTACAGGAAACGATCTTGGAATCAATCTTTTGCTGAAGACACATTAACGTATTATAGAGGCCAGCGATATTTCCCATAATCTTGCGCCAGCACTTTTTTTTATCACTGAAAGTGATTTTAGCGGGGGTAACCCAGAAAATTGGGCCTCTTCAGGTGCAACGCTAATTAGCGATTGGTTGATTTGGGTCACGTGATTCGCGAGGGGGCGTGGGGTAAACCTCGAGTAGGAGTGGCGTAAAATTAACCTTTTTCTTGTCATCTTGCACTTTAATTTCATTGCTACATGAACATTGTACTTTAGTCTGTTCTAAATGGTTCTAGTGTTAACGTTTCTGATGGAAATTTTGTCCTTCAGTGTTAATTACGATCGTCGGAATACTGTAGAACTGCTAACACGATCAGATCGAGCAGATCGAAATCGTTAACCGCAACCAACTAACGACAAACGTTGTTTGCCATTTTTTCATGCCGTTGATGAATATTTCAGCGGGGACGCACACGGTTGGGCTACTGGCAGTGTATCCTCCATTTGCATCTTTATCGCATTTTAATTACTTTTGCCAAGTCGCCAAAACAAAAAAGCGAAAACGAGAAGTGGGTGCTTTATGAAAGAAAGGCAGACAGAGAGAAAGAGAGAGGATTTCTGACGGAGAAACAAGTAAATATTCATTGTTGGTAAAGAGAACAAAATCCTGGACATCGTCGAGGTCCAGGTTTTCAGTAAATTCATTGGCTCCGCGACCAGGCTAACCCGAAACGCCACATTCATGAATTTATGAATATCGTTAGAGCCCCGGTATCCTGTTAAATTGTCCTTTTACATCAAGGGTCAGGTCAAGAGTTCACGTGTCTTTCTTTGCTGCACGCGTCGTGGCAACATTGTCGTAATTACCCTCGAAATTATACTCGAAAAGCTCGGTAATACGGGGTTAACACGGTCGACGTTACATCTTTGTTACTCGTCTCGATATTTCATCGCATCAACAACGTTTACAACCCTGTAGCTTTGTAAAACCAGGATATCTTTAACCTGTCTAGTCTATCGTGTACGAGCAAGTTTTAGAAGAAAAAAAAAAAACAAAATGACGAGGCTACAAATTTAAGGACACGTTCACCTTCCTGCAAATGAAATTCATCTCGTGGGTGGTTGAAAAGTGCAGCAATACGCTTCTGTCACGGTTTTTCAAAAATTATATTTCGGCTGGTTCTTCAAATTCCATAAACATTTGGTGAATTTTAATCATTAATCATTCTGTTCCAAGTAATCATCGTTCCTTGTTATGTTCCATGATTATATTGACTGTTATAATTTATATAAATATGTATATAGTGCGTACATATAAACCACCTAGAGATGGTGGTTAATAAACCACCATTTTCGAACAGTGTGTGACGATGCAGAAAATATTTCTCGTCTAATATGAATGTCGACAGGCTAATAACTTTCTACTGAGAATATTTTTCCTTCCTAGATCATTTTCTGGGCGGAATTTTTAAGATCATTGGTATATATATATATTTTTTCTTTTTTTTCATACAATTACGTATTTTCAGATACGTGAACAACATGACTTTGAAACAATCCTAATCGAAATCTGTCATATATAATTATATATAAATACAAGGTGGCCACTGAAAGACTGAACGATATAAAACAAAAATAACTTTTACAAACACGCGTTTTTTAAATTTTTTATTATTTTATTTGGAAATATAATTAATGGATTATTTTCCAGTATTATGTATGAACTTACAAAAAAGGAAAATGTACAAGTTACGACTTTCTCGAACTCTTCAGTTTGTCAGTGACCCTGCAAAATTTACAATAATGACTGATCTTCTCGTCGAAGAACGGGGAAAAAAATTCGTAACGTGTCGGTACAAGAAGAACGAAAGAACGAAGAGTCGAAGAGGTGGTTCAGAGGGGAGGAAAGCGCCAACGTGCACGACGAAGTCGAGTCTCGCGCCAGCAATTAAGGATCGAGAATCCTTGCGAGTTGTCGGGGGCTCAGGCCCATCGAACGCTGCTAAACTTTGGCAAGTTTGTCACTGGGAGGATGGTGAAACAACTTCTACCTCGCGGCAGGGGCGGCGTGCACGCCCAACTTTACGACGCTTTCTAGCGCATGAATAATATAACGACGCGCGCGATCTACGTGCCGGCGCGTAATTACGCTGATATCGCGCTGATATTACGCTTGATACCGTGCGATAAGCAACCGCGTCTGTAATATTCATCCGTCCGGCAAAAGGCGGAATCAATGGCGAAACGCGCGTGTCAGTTTACCGCGTAATTTCGAAAATTATTACGGGGGGGGAGTTCCGAGATAATCGCGAAACCATCGTTGAGATGACTGGGCAAACAGTTGTTCGATCTTCGGTAAATATTTGGAACGTTCAATTCATCTATTTCGTAAGTATTTTGGAAAAAAATATTCTCCGTATTTATTGTAGGAGAATAGGAGAGCGAGGCAAACGATCAGCCTCAAACAGGTTTAAACAAGTGGTAAAAAACACCGTTGAATTTACGTCGTCAAAAAACACTAATTTTATTAATTTACACAAAAACTGTGCCTTGAGTAATTTCCGCGATATTTGACAAAATATGTTCCTTTGGGGGGTTTTCACCCCTTCGTTATCAACGATTGCCGATAAAATATTTCTTCGAAGACCACTACTTTATGCCCAATTTCATCAAAATCGGTGATTGATAGCTCGGTATGTTGTCAGTCTGCCGGTTCCCCCACCATGAAAATTGGTTTTCACTCTTTCCCTATCTTCCTTTAACTTTAGCAGCTGCAGCAGAGAAAACAATTTAAATGCATACATATATAGCTAACGCGAATGTGTAGCCGCGACACTCTCGACTGGCAGTGAAGAGACCGGTGCAGTGGAGGGGATAGCGCTAGCGATGAGGAGAGTGGGGGCAAGGGCCGCCAGTCAGCCACCTCTGGCTTAACACTAGAACTACCAAAGTGTTCGAAATGACCAATTTACAATTCTTCAGAGTAATTTCGCGGATCTATAATTTTGCATTTTGTAAAATATACGAATGAAAGTTCACGTTGCACATGTAGACTTGGAACATTTCACGAAGAGAAGGGCTAAATACGACACCGTCCGCGGAATGGATACAATACAGGTAGGAAACAGACGCAGGCTGATTCTGACTGGTTTCTAGCGTTCTAACCTTCGATATACTCCGCTACGCGCGCGGTTAACCACGCGTCGAACTTTGCCAGGGCTTTTACATCCGGCTGAATAATAGAACGGGCAATTCCCAGCGTGGATCAAACACGCGTTGCGAGCATCAGGTGCATCCTAATCACGCTACTTCCCCTTTCCGTCTCTTTATCGCGTCGTACAAAAATGCTAATTTTACCTTTAATTTTAGCAAAAGTTTAACTCTGGTATAAGAATTTACAAAGGCTTTCTCGGGTGTACACCTCCGCTCAGACATCTTGGGACAAGTGTAATGAAAATAGTACAATAAGTATGAATCATAAATAGAACATTTACGATACGAATTACACAATATGAAAGTATGAATTATGCAATATTATACAATATGCAATATGTAATATGAATTGTATTCAGAATAAACACAATATACCTGTGCTATGTAATTAAATATAATAAATGTAAAATGTACTTTATACAGTGAAGACTGTTAATACATTAGTATGCATTGCATTATATATATGTATATTATTATATCATTATATTACAATATATATAAATACAAAATACATTTAAATTAAAATTATATTAATGTATTATATATTATCACAAAAATATTAAAAATAAAAACAACTACGTATAATATTACATTGTGACATAAAATCCGTACACAGGATAGTGCTGTCACAGTAAGTACTGAATATTGAAAATAAAAGTGTCCCAAGACTTTTGAGTATATGCAAAACGTCGACAGAAAGTTCCGCGAAAGCCGATATTCTGGTTTTCCTGGCCCTTAAAAAGGCGAGATCTGAAGAAATTACGGTCTGGCGCGCGGCTAGCTGTAGCGAAAAGAACATTTTCATTTTCAAATAATGAAACGGGTCATTTACGGGGCGGGTACATCGCCGCAGCCTATCTGCGGGATTTACAGGCGCCTCTCACGGTTTTCGGTTACAGGGTTCCGCCGTCTGCGGAAGTGGGAAAGCTCTCTATAGAACGGCGCAGTCGTCGTGCAACAGATCCGGCTAAACGCGACAAAAAACCACGGCTCGTTCGCAAATTTCTGCATCGTGCGAACATTTAGGAATATTTGCAACGACGAGAGAGAAAAATACGTTTTATCTTGGCTGAGTCGAAGGTTCGTTCCTTTCTATACTACAATACTCGTCTGTGGTAAAATTTAAAATATAATAATGCAACTACTGTGAAAATACGTAATCTCCTTCCCACCCTTTGAGCAAAGACATTTTCACATAATCAGCCGTCGCTGTGAAGTTTCTTCTTTGGTTTCCCCGGAAAGAAAATTTTTCACAACAAAATTTCTTTCTCGAAAATACGAAAACACTACACCGGCGTCTTCGTTCGAATTTCGGAAAATTTGAACGATCAAGAAAGAACATTCGCGGGAATGAAATATTTTTTTCACGTCGAAAATCAACGGAGGTTAATTTTCCCTTTCAGATATCGAATCGACAAGTAAACGTAAAACAATGGCGCGTTGAGCGCGTCTCGAGTCTCTTTCAACAGACTTATAGCATCAATATAATTAAAACTCCTCCGCCTTTAATCGCGCGTTGCCTTTCGCCTCGGCTCGTCGCTCGATGAAACACTCTGTTGCTCGTTCGAGCCAGTCCAATTAATGACGAATTAACAAGGAGATCCTCACGGTTCTTTTCTACCGTCTCCCAAAATTCGCGAAAAATCCCCTTGCTCCCATCCCTCTAGACGACAGGATCGTCGAAATTAACGTCAAAGGGAAACCGTGTTTGCCGTTCCTGCACGCAGAACCGCCGTTTCTCTCCCCACCGTGCTTTTAATCCCCGTCGACGTGAAATCTGGATGAGGCGTAATGCAGAACCGCGTCTCTTTTTAAAGGGGAATGGAAGATGCGCGTGGAAACGATGGACGTGAAGAGCGGGGCGAAACGCGTGCTCTTTTCCTCTCCAGGAAAAGGGGGACACCGTGGACGCTTGCCTCTCTCGGCCAAAGGAAATCTGTAAACTGCTACCACGAACCGAATAATCGTCCCAGCGTGAAGTGGAGAAGTCTCTGTTGTTCCGAGTTTCTTTCTGCGTGGTAACTAACAATAATTATAAAACTTGGGGGATATTTGCACTTGATACTGCAAGAAGCGTTTAATTTCTTCTCTTTTTTTATCGCTTCATATTCATTTTGAAATATCCCTCAACTTTTGTAAAATACTTTTACAAGAAAGAAAATTTGTAAAAGTATTCTTTTTATAAAAAAATTATTTCACAGAGAATTGTATATAATTACAATCGATAATTTTTTTTTTTTTTTTTTTTTTGATAAAATGTATCAAAGTATTTTCGTAAAATATATGTACATTTTATTAAAAAAACATTATCAACTGTAATTATTTGCAATTCTTTATGAAATAATACAACTTATAGTAAAATATGATTTAAAGGAAGAACAAGACAACGCCACTCCTACTCGAAGTCTACCCCACGCCCCTTACGAATCACGTGACTCAAATCAACCAATCGCTAATTTTCGTTGCATTAGCGTTGCACCTGAGGAGGCCCGATTTTCTGGATTATCCCCGCTAAAATCACTTTCAGTGATATTTGAAATTTATAATTAATATTTGATATTTGATTGAATTTGTAAAAATTCTAGACAATTCACGACGACGTTCGCACCTTTTGTCGAACTTTTAGCAATATCCAACTTTTTACCGAGTTTCAACGAGACAAAATTCTTTCTTCTCGTTTTATCTTTTCTTTTTTTTTGTGGTTATTAATTCGTTCGTCACTTTACTATTCTTTATTCCTCCATCGTTTCCATTTTCACCACGTACCTTGGCGCTAGGTACTATTCATACCTATTCCTCGCGCAAATTGGACATTACCCGACATATTAAACGAAATGAAATGAAATTAAACTAATTCAAACACGCCGTGGCTGAGGTCTATTTGCAAAGCTAATAGACACGTAGAGTTCCTCGAGTGTCGATCCATTTTAATTCCTCCCCACCCTATACATTTTCACATAATGGCCTAAAGGGAACCCAGATCCACCAGAATTTCACGCCCCGCTCTTTTGCGAATATATTCGACACGTAACCTACTTGAAAAGAAAAGGAAAAGAAAAGCATGGAGTATCAGCAAGACCAACAGGAAGCGAGAGCAACACCTCGCTTTTCAGAGTGTGCGCGGTTATTATACGAAACTGAAATTGTAACTTCAAGCCTCGCGGTCTTCTCGGTTCAA
Organism: Melipona beecheii; assembly: GCA_032399605.1. NCBI lineage: Eukaryota > Metazoa > Arthropoda > Insecta > Hymenoptera > Apidae > Melipona > Melipona beecheii. Next base: position 698,381 of record JAUCMO010000243.1, on the reverse strand, counting down.
ATCCGAAACCAGCGAGAAAAACTTTGATTGCGTCGTCGTCTTTCTTCCTGTGGATCGAAGCGGATTTCTTTCTCGCGTTGACTTTCAAACTTGGAGATTATTCGAACGCAGTTGGATGAATAAGGTAAGATCACAGCGAAGTACGTAATCCTCCACCTGGGGAATATCGAAATTAACAGGGGGGTGATCGTCACGCTCGCGAGGAAATTCGTTGGGGGGAGGGGGGGACTCTCTCTCTCTCTCTCTCTCTCTCTCTCTCTCTCTCGGTCAACTCTCAAAGCAAAATTGCATCCGCCCGTGTTTGCGGCGGCCGATGCAAACACCGTGCTGCTCGTTTATTCGCGGAGCACATGCTCGCGCTAGTTACGGCCATTTCCGGATTAAACGTAAACGATACCGAGTCACGTTAATGCAATTAACGGACGTACAGCGAGTGGCCCCCCTTCCCGCTGCCGCGCGCGCGGAGACACGCTTTAGCTTAATTCGTTATCCTTCGAAACTGTTTGCAATCGCGACGAGATCGTTCCACAGAGAGTGGACTCCAAGCTGGTTCCTGATTTCGAGTATCTCGTTCCTACTGTACTGCGAAGAGAGATCAATAAACTTGCACTTGCATGCATTGTCTGTGTGCCAGAAACTACCAATTCCTTTTTTTTCGAAATACTTCGAAATATTTCGAAACATTTTTCGAAAGATCGAATTATATCAAATGTCAATTTTTAACTTTTTATAATGGTATACTGTATAATATCTCGATCACAAGCCACCTTAACCTTGAATTCCTCGTGTTCGTTTTCATTTGAAGAATAAAGTGAGGTTATGTACGACGTGTATAATTGAATAGTCTCGAAAATCTTCTCCTCGTCCTTTAAACTGTAATTCGCTAACATTTTACCAACGAGTAATGACTTTTTCGGAATATCGCGTGTTAATATGATGTTTAGAGGTTATGTTTACACAATGTGCGAATTATCGAGTTCGATAACCCGGTCTTTTAGATTTTAAGAAAGCGAATGAAACATAATGATCATTCAAACGAAACTTTAGGATCACTTTCGTTGCTAAGTATGGAAAATATGAGGAAAAACTTAGATTTCACAAGACAAAGTACGGTTGCTAAAGTACGGTTTTCAATCAACGCGTGACTGCGTACGATTTATGGCATTTGGCTGAAACTTGGGGAGAAATCATAAATTTTATTCTTATTTTTTTTTAGATATATTTATGGACGCGTGAGATAATATTATTAACACCAGCGACTACTTGAAGATTTCTCGAACGAGAGGGAGATATCTCAGAGATTCCATCCCTATCGTATTTTGATCCAACGAGGTATCGATATCCACTCTGGTTAGTGAATTTAATTAACCCTCGACGCTCGCCTGCTGTGTCAACTTCGATAAAGAATCGGAGAGCCACGCGGTACACATCGATCAGGGAATAAAACTCCAAATTGCGTTGAACGCGCCCGGCTCGGTTTCAGCCAATTTCCCTTCCGTCTTCGTCTCGACTCGAAGGAACGATCGCCTCGAAGGCAGCTACGTCTCTCGTATCGATTAATTCCACCTCGTCAACCATTCTTTCCGGTTCCGATTAAAATGTAGATTTTCCCTCCAAGCTCGACAGAGTTCGAGTCTCCTCCACCTCCCTTTAACCTGATCGAAATTTTCCTCGATTATTGAAATTGATACGGGGAGCGGGTGGAATTTTCCACCCACCTGCGCCGATGGATGGATCTTTCGCGGTAGCCGGAGAGAAATCAGAGAGAATTTATCGCAAATAACTTCGCCCCGAACGAAGCGATACCGCTATTCCGCGGTAATTTTTAATTACCACGGTGCAATTACACACGTCGTAATTGGATAATTACAAACGTTCGAATTAATCATAATTACGATACCGTTGATCCCAATAAATAAGTGTTACACTTATTTATCCCCGACAGCCTTTGTGCCATTAATCCATTATCGCCGGCGCTGCGTGATTGCACGTCAATTAGACTTCAGGATACGAGCGTCGAATTTGTATCAAATGAATTTCGGGAATTTATATTGTTGTAATTTTATATTTTCTTTTTTTTGGTGAACATAAAACTTTCGATCGACATACCTCGAGCTCGAATAAGAAATTTCACCGACAACGAGAAAGAAAAGGACAACGCGGGAATACTGGCGAAGCGAAGAACACAGAGGCAACCGCCCCCCGAAGACACGGAGCTGTCTGTAATTAGACTGTCAAGCGCATTCCTTCAATTTGGCCGGTCTCCGTTCCACTTACTTCGCCCAAGACGAATCTATTTTCCATTCAGTTGACAATTACGACTCGTCGCCGACCAGTTCGATGGCTACAGGCGTTTGTTATTCCCGCTACTACTTGCCATTGACATTTCGACGATTTTTAGCTTCGCTAAAAAAAGAGTCCTCGGCCCGCTCCTCCTTTGTTAAACGAGAATAAATGTCACTCGCTCTATTAGGTTAGCTGAAAGTTCAGCTATGCACGTTGAATTTCGCCAGAATAGAAAGCGTCTATCGCGTCTATCGCGAACAGGTGTACCCTACAGTACAGTAAAGTGAATTTGGACTTCGCGTCCGACTTATGGCCGACCTGTTCCCCTTTCCGCGGTAATTCTCCCTCCGAGGGATCGTAAATCCACTGCGCAATAAAAATACAATTTTGCGAGGGGTATTTAGGAGCGGTTTAACAGCAATTACTGCGGGTAACGGTAAATCAAACAGATCGCGTGGTTGCGAGATATGCGTACACGTTCGAAAGCACGGTCAATTAACCCGTTGTTCGCCGGTGTGTCTGGTTTACGTGAGTCAACTTCCGTTAATCGTGCTCGTGAGCGCAATACGGATTCACGGATCGATGGACGATCGAGTCTGGTCGACGATACAACCTGTCCAAATTGAACAAAATTTCCCGGAAAGAAGTTTGCATTATATTTATATTAATTTATTAATAATTATACATTCGTACTCGTTCGGCGTAGCTTTCTTAGATTTCGAACATCTCGCGAATTTTTTTTTTTTAATTCTCAACCCTTTGATATACGAGTCAAATGAATATTTGGTATCGAAGATGATATTTATGTTTCATTTTAACATTTGATGATATTTATTTTTCATTTCAATATTTGTTGATATTTATTTTTCATTTCAACATTTGATAATATTTATTTTTCATTTTAGCCTTCACAAAGATAATTTTTATACTCTTGTATTTATACTGCAAAGTGTCATGAACACGATACTTACAGACAAAATTGAAAATGTGACGAAAATAATAGTCCTTTAGAAAACGCACGACGTCGTTATACATCAAAGGGTTAAATCAGAGAAATTTATAAATTTACAAAAAGAAAGAAAGTTGTCCAAATAAGATCTCACGATATGATTTATGAAGTGTAAATTTTCAACTTTTTTTTGGTAAAATATCATTAACTTAACTTTCTTCTCGTTCGTTTTCATTTGAAAAATGAGGTTATGTAAGGTTATGTACAATGCATGGAATTGTAAATAATCTCAAAAATTTTCTACTCATCGTTTAAACTAACATTTTACTGAAAAGTAATGATTTTTTTTCAGAGTACAGTGTATTGATATAGCATTTAGAGGTTATGGTTACATAATGTAATGAGATATCGTATGATTATGAAAAGAACAAGTGAGTCATCACTTGCAGATTATCGAGTTACATGGCCCGGTTTTTTAGGGGAGAATTGACCCATCATGAAATTGCGCAAATATTTTTCTATGGCATTTAATTTGGCTGAAAAAACTTGGAGATAAATCGTAAATTCAATAAGGAAAAAGGATTATTTAGCTAAATATGTTTTTAGAACGCATCTAGATCTCAATATTCGAAAATCAAAAGCTGTTTCTTTGATTTGACTTCAACAAATGGAGAAATATATTTAACATGGACGAGACAGACCTACGATTGAATAATAAACTAAAAATATTTTTTACTTGGACCATCTGGCAATCCGGATGAGACTGTTTTTTTCAAGATGTCATTTCTCTTGTTTTACAAATCTATAGTTATTATTCAATTTTCTCTATTTTTAACATTATAAATTTATATGTATATACTTTCAGAAGAATATATATACAGAGTGAGTCAAAAATCACTTTCTACTAAAATAAATTCGCAATTTTTTTATTATATATAAAAAATAATGTTTGGACTTGAATTTAATTCAATATTAATTAAATTACTTTTTTCTTATATTTTGGTGTTTTATTAAAAAAAAAAAAAAGGTAATAAATGGAAAGAGACTTTTGGCCCACCCTGTATATATGTATACTATATTTTTAAATATCGATTATATGTAATCAAGATGTAATAATTCTTTTAAAAAACAATGGACTGTTATACCGACTATTTCTGGTATAACGCGCATTCGCGCGCCAGCCAACGACAATTAAAAGTTTCATTTAGAATCAAAGTGAGCGGAAGTTCCGCCGTTATCCGCGTTTATCGTTCGCATTTAGTTCTTACGACTCGTCCGGAGTGCAAGTTTAAACACAAAGCTCGTAATACGAGGTTCCACGTCGAGCGCGAACATTATTCAAATCTCCAGCATTTTTTTCACGCGAAACTTCTTCCCCTTTCGAATCGAAAGCGACGAAAGAGCAGGATTTCCGCAAATTTTTACACGAAAAGAATCGTCTGTTTCCGCTACCGACCAATTTCCAACGAAAAAGAAAAAAAGAAAAAAATTCGAAGAAAGTTCCGTTCGATTCGTCCGTTCAAAAGTTAATTCGACCATTCGGTCGTAACAATCGCGTCGCGCATTAGCGTGATCCAAATTGAATAACTTCTTTCTTTTACAACAACGAGGGAGAAGAAGAAGAAAAAAGATTTTTTCTTCTTTATTCTGCGTTGCAGGGAGAATAGAATTCCAAATTTTTCCGGAGGGAAAAAAAAAAGAAAGAAACGAGCAGTCGCGTTAAAAATTTCAACGATACTTTTGCCCGAACACGGGGAAGGACAACTTTATGGACGAGAACGATCTGCGCGCCAGTTTCTTTCTTTCCGTCCAACTTTCACGCGATACAAACCGACTCGAGACGCGCCACCGTTCATAAAATTTCCAATGACACGCGAGCATTATCTACATCTCGCGAGAGGACGCGAAGGGAGGGCAAAAGAGGAACGCGAGCGCGCTTCCTAGACCATCGAGGGATCGCAGTCACGTGCCTGCTAAATTATGAACGGCCGCGTACGTTCCTCGCGTTCTCACCTGAAAACCTCTGCAGACTTCCACAAATCGCCGGATCGCGATGAAAAGATCGAGTCCTCGTACTCAAACGTACTCGTACATCCTCTTCGTGTTCTTTTCCCTTTTTTTTTTTTTTTTAGATTTTCACTTTCACGCGTGAAAATACACGCTTCTATCGGACTGATAAAAAAAGTTTCAACGATATTTTTCTCAACGGTATTGTTTACTTCATGTGACGCCATTGTATTCCGCTGCCGCACGGGTAGTATCGTTTTCTCGCGATTTTTTTCTCGAGGAGTAAACCTAACGTAAACCTAAACCTAAACCTAAACCTAACTTAAACTTAAACCTAAACCTAATCTAAACTTCCCCCGTCCGACGTCCTTAACCTCTTGCGCTGGCAACTGATTGCGGACCATAACGAGTGACCAAACCGTATATAATAATTGGTCGCTTTCGTTTTGAACTCCGTTGGTATATCACTGGAGAGAAATTATTGAGAAGTAATAAATTTATTATTTGTGTCGCATGAGTTATACTTATAATATAATTAAAACTGAGGAAATATTGCAATTTTGGGACAAAAAATTCTCGACGTGCGTGGCACGTCATTCCAGCGTAAGAGGTTAAACGTACCTCCGAGTCGCTATTTTCATGCCAACGAAAGCAGATGCTAGAAGCGCGTATAAAGCTTCTAGACTCGCCAATGAAAGATTTTAACACGTTCGAGACGGCGTCAGTCCCTACGGACCGACAGTTCATTGTTCGTTTGGCCGACGTCGGTCCCGCAGGATCGACACTTACAATATTCGTTTAACCAGTGTCGGATATTTTAGTGAGCGTATCGAGTCTGACAAATAAACTTGATAAAAAATACAAGTAAAAGAACTATAATTTACATAACATAAAAAATACACATAAGTTCGACTTCTTCTCGAATGTGTTTTTACGATCGCTTTCGCGTCGTCCGTGCGTCGTGAAAATCCACGAGTTCAGCCGCTTTCGCTTTTTTTTTTATTACTCTTCAGTATCTTTATCTTTATTCCTCCTGTCCCGAGCAGAGCCTCTTCATCGCGCTTTTCACCAAGCCAAGGGATCCTCGCGCTCGATCAAAGCCCTCGAACGAGTACCTCTTAATTGGCAAACGCTCGAACGAGACGAGGAATCGAATTTCGACGGATTTCTTTTCTACTCTCTTCCCGCTCTTTTCCTGTACATGAGCCTCGGTGAAAAGCTCTTGTCGAGCGACGTCGCGAGTCTTAATTTCCATTTATCGGCCTAAAACGTGCACGCGCACACGGACGAAGAGACGAGGTGTAGCTAACGGTAATATTTTATTTCGACGCGGAGACGAGCCGCCGGCGAACGAGTTGAAAATTCTGACGCGACACTGACAGACGTTGAGTTTACGGTGTAAATACTGGTTGTATCACGAACTCGCTGATAATTTCTTGTGTTTTTTTAAACTTGCAAAATTTCTTAATTTGTGTGTGATATTTGGTCCGTCTGTGACGTAAGATTTTAGTAAATTAGTATCTAGTAAATTCTAATGAATTAATAGACTCTAGTAAAGTAATAGCTAGTAAATTCCAGTCAATTCATAGGTTCCAGTAAATTAATATCTAGTAAATTCTAATGAAATAGTAGATTCTAGTAAATTAGTGCCTAGTGAATTAGTAGATTCTAGTAAATTGTTATCTAGTAAATTTTAGTAAATTAGTATCAAAGTCAAGAAGAAAACTAAATTTTTTCTTGCATATGCACGTACAAAAAGAAATTGACATCACGTTTAAATTTCTAAAGTAACTAAAAATGGTAATGAAATAATTTAACTACCTTTTCATTAAACAGATTGTGAACAATTTGTGAACAGATTGTGAACAAAACGGACAATTTGTACAAAAACAAACATGTAAGAATTTAGATTTGAATACGACTCACATTAAGGTAAGTTTCCAATTCAGCAGCTTTTTCCAATTTTGGTTATTTTTGCCTGTTGAGAGAAAATTTTTTTTCTTTTTTTTCTTGGTCGCTGGCGTGTACTTCCTTTTTGAACGAACGACACGTCAGACGAAGCGGGTCAGAATTTTTTACAATCTTACCCTCTTTGGCACGCGCGCGCGCGCACGCCACCGAGTAATATCGCGGCCATACCATGGCAGTGGTCGTACCACAGCAAAAATACACTCGACGCGTAAAAGGCGGCGCACTTGCTTCCTCCTGAAGCCCCGAAGAGGTCTCAACTTCGTTTAACCGGCTGTTCGAATCTATACAGAGCGAAGAACCGAAGGGAAAAGAACCGAGAGGGCGTGCGTGAAAAAGAAAGAACAAAACGCGTCGATTCGCTCGTCATCGCAAATGCGAGAGATTTTTTTTTTGTTCAAGCATTATTATTTAACACAAAGGCAACAGAATTTCCATTTCGGTAAAATAACTTTACATCGAATTTCATTTTTATTACAATGGTTATTAATAAAACAAGTATGACTTGCAAAACAAATTTGAATTTAAATAAATACTTTTAAAACTGTTACAAAAGCATTTTCTATGTTAACTTTATGTCGTTTCGTGTTATCTTTCGTTCAAAGTATGAACAAAATATTAATATACATACGTGCAATATAATTTTGATTTCGGAATTTCACAACTTCACGTCGGATTTTATATTTATTACAGTGGCTCGAGTAAAACAAGTTTCTAGGAAAACTTGATCTGCAAAAGGGTGAATTTAAATAAATACTATGAAAAATCTGCAGAAGGGTTAATTTACAGAGTAAAAATATGAATACGATCAGCAAAAAAGGTTAACTCGCAACGCGAAGAAAATCTAACCTAAATCTTGCAATAACTTGTGTTTTGTTTTCTCCAGACGAGACGCAAACGAAAAAAAAAACTGCACGACTTGTACCCCAGTACGATTCGTCTCACTGAAAGATCCAGAGGCAACTGTTCTGAATCAGGAAGATGACCTTTTTGCCATAAAGTTTTATTGATATGTAAACATTTGAATCGACACAAAACAAATTACGGGCGCGATCGCTTAGTACCAGACAACGCCACTTCTATCTCACGCTTCCTCAGGAATCACGTGACCCAAATCAACCAATCGCTAATTTTCGTTGCATCAGCGTTGCACCTGAAGAGGCCTGATTTTCTGAGTTACCTCCGCTAAAATCACTTTCAGTGTTAAAAAAAAAAAAATACGAAAAACAGACCGATGCTAAATTTTAAAGGCCAGCCTTAATATAGGTCCAGAAGACCCTATCGTTTCAGGTCGAAACGAGATTGAAACCCGATCCCTTTCACATTGTAATTTCGCAAGTAATTCGCAATATCCTCCGGGTTTTCCGCGGTAACCAAAGGCAAATACGCGCCACGCATACGCGGGACGAGCGAAGGACGAAGCGAAGGCGGAAAAATAGCATGGGGGAAGGCCCAAGGTTGCCATTTCCCGCTTATACGCTTTGCAGCCTCGGCCCAGTTCCCTGCCGAGCTTCCTATCCGCCCAGACATTCGACCGCGAAACCAAAGTTCCGCGGCTTTATGCAAATTCACGCGCAACTTTTAACATTTACACTGGCTGGCTGTCTTTTGCTGGGTGTTTCTCGTCGTCGTCGTCGTCGTAGGCGGGGATGGCGAGCCAGCAAATACTCGTCCCACCTTCTCTCCCCTCACCCGTTTCTCACCAGCCTTGAACGTTTGTTTCCAGAAGCGAATTCGACGGACGTGACAGGTCGACTAAACGTGCATATATATTTGCGATAACCGGAGATTTCTGAGAGAGGAATACGCGCCGGGGTAACACGGGAGTTTGCTAATTTAGTTTCTGTCTCTCTCTCTCTCTCTGTTATGCGCGCAAGTTCGTAGGCAAATTGATAAATATCGGCGGTGATTCGTGCCAAGTCAGTGGCACCGATATGCATTCCGTCGTCGCGTTGCTTCTTTTTTCTGTTGGGAAGAGTTTGAAAGTCCAAATTCGCAACATTTTATCAAAAAATAATGATTTTTTCATGATACAGTACATTAATGTAGTGTTATGGTCGTATTTTTATATAACGAGATATTGTTCTATTGATATGAAAAATTATCATCTCATTCAAACTCGCAACATTTTGCCAAAAAGTAATGATTTCTTCAGAATATTAATATAATGTTTAGAGGTTACGGTCACACTTTTGTAATGAGATATTGTCCTATTAATATAAAAAAAGGAAATGACTATCGAATTGTATGGCCTAATTTTTTAGGGGGAATTGATCCATCATGAAATTGTATATATAGCAAGTATGTATAATTAGCAAGTATTTTTCTGGAGAATCAACTGAATATAAAAAAAAAAATCTAGCACTAGAACATTATGGACAAATGAAGAATCGTTGAGGCAATTGAGAATGGCAAAATGAATCATGGATAATATATATATTTTTGAGATACTGATTATATTTATAACGTAATAATTCTTTAAAAAAAAAAAAAACAAAAGTAAAATACTATGTGAAAAGAGGATCGTGTAAAAGTACTTTTCCATAAATTGACAAAGTTAAAAAATGAAGCCAAATGCGTGTAATAAGCGGCTAGTTTGTACATGTTTGGTGGTCAGAATCGGTTAGGGGCTGAAAGAGAAGAAGAGTCGGCTCGCGAAGAGAAAGTAGCTACCAGGACGAAGACCTCGAGTTACGAAACGGTCTTACGTTCATGGGAGACAGTTTATCGTCGACAGGTTCGGCGACGTTGAACGCAACCTGCCTGCCTGAGAGTTTAATTTCATCCTGCTCTCGCAACTCGACAAAAAGTTGCTTCAGCCGACCGCTGAAACAGCTTAAAGTAAATTAATTTGCGTTAATAATTGCGGCCAAGTTGCAAGTTCTCTGCGCTTCGCGAAATTCCGAGCCTCAATTCCCGCCTCTGACCGCTCTGAACCGCCCGGGCTCTAATCCAGTTACGCGCTCGCCAACTTATTTAACCATTTTATAACTTCTCTGTCAATATCATTACGATCGCAACAAAAGAAGATTATTCAGCGCGAGCGTAATAAAAACCGGCTGACGGGAGAAACCTTCATTTTCAAAGAGAAAGAGAGAGACAAAATTGTTGAACGAAAGAAGCAATTACGATGATAATATAATCCTCCAGCGAGTATCGCGCGAGCAGATAGTATAATTTTCCTGCTTTTGTCGGTTGTCGGTGATCGATTCGATGAACTTGAGCGGAACGATGAATTCGAAAACTCGACAAAAAAAAAAAAAAAAAAGGAAAGAAGAGAGAAAGAGGATGAAATTTCGAGCCTGACACAGAAGTTTGTTATGGCGGCTGGAAGCAAGTATTAATTAAGCGCCAACAGGCTACGGCTGATTACACGGCGCTTTGAACGAATCGTGGATTTCGGTGGCGCATCGGAGAAAAATTGCTTCCGAAACGTTTCGCCCGAGAGAAAGCAACTGGAGAAAGGAACTGGGACGCGCGTGTGGCTTGTCGGCTGTCTCTGATTGGAATAAACAAAGGATGAACCCACGAAACTGGGGGAGCAAAGCGAGAAGTCTGCACACGACGAAACGAAACGATACACAGTAGGGGCTGGATCGAGAATTTTCGCGACGTTTAATGAAAAATGAAAAAAATTCACTTTCTTTATTTTTCTTTATTTTTTCTTTCAATTTATATCTCTAAACGTTCGTCAGTCTTCAGGCTCGTCGAACTGGCGGCTCGTCCCCCCTCTCCGAGAGCCATAGCTCCTCCCTCTTTCTCCCACCATAGTCACTGTTCGTCCCTTCTGGACGAAACGCGAGCCCCACCACGACACACTTCAATTTGATTGACGCGCGCTGCTCTTTCCCTGACAATCGCGTGTTTCGCATCTGTCAGTTTCACCGATTGTTCAATCCCGACGTTCGAAATTCAATAAAATGACGGAGGAAAAAAATCGTGCAGTAAATTGCAAGGGTCCAATCTTCAAAATCACTGGATGGATTTGGTCGCGAATCAAATTTTTCACTCTTTCTACATTTATTCAATTTCTCCGATTTTTCTTAAAGAAACCCTTTTTCATTTGCTGTTATAAAACTGTCGAAGGGAGGGGGAGGGGGGGCAGAATTCGAACTCATCGCAGGGCGATCAAAATCGAAGCTTTATTTTTTTGAAACGACACCAAAGAAGCATATTGTCGTATGATTCTTTTTCTTTTTTTTTTTACAAAGTTGTCACTGTTTAAAGTGTCGTTTGAATTAATTGCGGGGCGCGAAAACAATTTACACCAGCGATGGTAACACTCGTGGTGGTAAAATTGTTTTTGGAAAACTGAAATATCCTAGACAAAAGACATTACATATATTTTTTTGGTGTGTTTCTATTCTGCGAAAATGTGCGAAAATACTCGACTGAAATATGAAAGTATGAAATATAAATGCCAGGATCGGCGGCTCTCGTGCTACGATGACACGACGTACAATTTTTTAACAGAGAAAAGGGAACTTTCGCCTTCCGAGGAGGGAGAAGAAGGAAGAAAAAGTTTGCGGGTTTAACTTCGTTCGACTTTGATTTCTTGTTTGTCCCTGCTACCGTCTTTTTCTTCTTCTTTCTCTTTTTTTCTTTTAACACGTTGTCGCTGTATTTTCTTCCAGCTTCTTGGGGGATCGTTAGAATTTTACGCGTCGCATGTGGCATTCGTATATTCGACTAATGGCTCGGTTTTTCGAGGAGAATTCGAAACGAGCGAAACTGAATACACACGTGGAATTTTAATTATTTTAATAAATAATATTTTATCGATCATTTATACGTAGAATAGCGTTTCATAAGATGTCTTGGCTTTTCCAAGGAAGTTTCATCATCGCTATTCTGGCAGATATAAACTGTTTTCTTGGAGTCAGTTTCGCACTGCGATTAATTTGAATGAAAATTTGTCGACACTTTAAATTGTGGTAATTTCGTAAAAAAGGTCATATAATTTATTTTGTCGCATTTTAAACCGTGAAACTTCCATTTTGATTTAACTTTCCTTTTCCAAGACGTTTTAACGTCGTGCAGCAAACAGAAAAGTGTTTTTCCTTGTAAAAATAAATTGTAAAAATTCACACACATGTAGACACATTGAAAAATTTTACTTACGACTAAACTGAAATTCCTTAAACTTTGCCGTACGATTTCTTTTTATTTTCGTCAGTTTATCAAAGTACAAACATCAAAATTAAACGACAAAAATTTTAAAAATCCCAACACTTTGTCACCTGAACCCTACTACGTTCAAAGTTCAGTAAAATGCTCGAAAAACAAATTTTTCAAGGATCGACGAAACGAAACCGAATGTTCACCGAGTGTTCTTTTTTTTACTGATTTACGTCGATGAGGAAATCTGCTGAAACAACTTTCGCGAGAAAAAATCCGCTGAAATTCTCAAGACACTTCGTTCAATTCGGAGAATTAACGAACGTTCGTTCGAACGGAAACGAAACGAGAGAGAACTTGCGCCGTGAAATTGTTCAGAAATTGTCTAGAAATACCCGCTATTTGTTACGATAGAAAGCAGAGAGTCTCGAAGGACACCCCCCTCTCCTCTATCCCCCGGTCAATAAAATCGTACCGTCCAAGTCAATAACTATCGTTCGTAACGATTCCACCACGACGTGACAGTACGCGACTCGTAAAACTCGATAATTGCGCTTTGCAATTATCATTGCGATCGTTCCGCGAGCTGGTTCGCCACGATATTTCCGGTTCTCGTTCGCAAACACGCGTCTTGCAGTCGGTCAGAGAAACTAACAAAAGCTGAGTTAACACTACAATTGTTGACTGTGAATTGCACGACTAGATGGTTTCTACTTTTACAAATATACTGCTCACAAAAATTAGGGGGTATCGAGCGGATATTAAAATGAATATGGAGCGATAAAAAAAGAAGCATTTGATTTTTTTTCTTTTTTTAAATTAAACAAGAACATCAGAAAAGTAAACGACAAATTAAAGAAAGTTGTTCTTGTTTAATAAAAAAAAAAAAAAAAAAACGCATTTCATCTTGCAAAAGCGTCGAAGCTTATAATTTTACGCGAACTATAAACGATGAAGCGTCGCTGAGCGATTTTATTTGCTATCGCTTTCCAATGGACGAACAAATACGAAAATCAATCTATCCTCGTCTCTCGCAGCGCAGTTCCAACTGCGGACTGCGCAGTTCCAAGCGGAGTGCGTCTTCTCCCGTCTATTTTTGAAAGTTTATCGCGCAACGATAAACTTTCGGCACGTACCGCGTCCTTCGTTCCACGAAAATTACGACTGACGTAACAATTCGCCGATACCGCTCGTTTCGGGTACCGGGGCACCTATTTTTTCCTTTTTTTCTATTTTTTTTTTTTTTTTCAACGAAGAATCGAAAATGATAGAAATAACTGGCTAACATTACGAAACGAAAAATGCGATAACAGTTGATAATAAGAACTGAATAGTAATAATAATAATGATTTTGAAATATTTCGAAATAATTCTGAAACGTTACGAAATAACCGTTGTATATAAACGTCATATTGTCAATATGTCATTTATTTACAAATGTATTGTCAATATATTTTTAAATAAATGTCATTAACGAAAACTTGAAATTAGCTAACGTTACGAAATGCAATGCCTTCAGATATTCGGTTGAAATAATCTTTTTAACGAAACGTTAAAACCGCCATTTTGCTGCACGATACTCAAGGCAGGTTTCTATTAAATTTTTAATAGAAACGTCCATTTTATGGAAAATCTCGCGTAAAAAGGGCGAGGGAAAAAGAGGGAGAAAGAGAGCGAGATACGCGAGTCTTTTGTGGGAAATAGAGTTTTGCTCGGGCACGTGAGATAATCGCGGGAGAGCAACGTTACCCCCGTCGGTATCTCGTGAGACATTCGAGTACCCATGGTACCCGTGCCTCTCACGAGATAATTGAGGTTAGAATCGTTAGTACCCGACACGTCGGATACACTCGATAATTTCATTCGATGTTTCGAGTTGTGTCAATAAGAGTAATGTCAATCAAAGTTACGTCGATAAAACAAATTATAATTTACGTTCAATAGAATATGGGGGGGACTTGAGAACAAATGTATCCAAGATTGGTAAAAATAGTTGAAAAATACACTGCTCACAAAAATTAGGGGATATTTCGAAATGAATATGAAGCATTTGATTTTTTTTTTTTTATTATACTTCCTAATATACCTTAATAATATCCCCTAATTTTTGTAAGCGGTATATTTATGCGCATCAGCAATATCATCTCTGAAAGAGTATCTTCCATAACTAAAAATATCGTTAGTTGAAGGTTACTAGAAGCCTACTATTAATTAATAGTAAATATGACTACTAGTGATATTTTAATTATGAAATTACTATTAGTATCAAAGATATACCAATAGTAAATAGTATTAAAAGCGACTAATAATAAATTATTGGTGGCGCGAAAAAAAAAAAGAAAAAATAGTTTTGATTGTCAAATCCAAAATATAGATCACATTTTGTGGACATCCGAGTAATACGAGTAGAAGTAATAAATATATATTTAGTCTCAAGTACGTATCTCGTGAGATATTCAAATACCCAGGTATTTCATAAGCAACAGCTCTACCGAAAAAATGACGCGCCGAATCGAAAGTACGTATAACGCGCTGCATCTCGAGGACGACGTTCTACAAGGTGTTCCAAATTTAAATGTCAAAACCTCCCATGTCCAAAACCGATAACTAAGGAGACAAGTCTTTTGGAGATTTGCCCAATTTTGAAGAAAATCGCAATAAAAGAAAACGAAACCAAACACTTATTGATGTTCTCGTCTGTTCTATTACTTTATCATCTGTATGGTTAAACAACTATGATTATTCTATGATTAGAGCTAGACATGTTGAACTCGATAGAGGCTACGATTTGGTCTCACAATTTACTCTCTTTGAAGTTGACTGGCATCGAACTGACTAAACTTACTGAACGAGCGAAAAAATGAAAACTTCTTTTTGTTCTTTCTTTTTCGTTTTTCTTTTCGATTTTCTCTAAAAACGAGCAAACCTCTAAAGAATGAGTTTCTCGGTCTTTCAAAGTTTTGACCCATAAATTCAAGACACCCTGTACATAATCTCACCGGGAGATACATCGAGAAAAACAGTGACGTCGTACGAATCAACTTCCTGTTCCATTGAAGTTGAGTGCCACGGGCCGTAGATAAGAGGAAGCTGGCAAAACGAAAGGAAAAAGAGCGACGACGGTCATTATCAGCAGTCGAGTCACTCCAATTCCGTTCCTTGCCAACGAATATTTCGTGGGTGGCAAGTTCGATGGCGGAGAAGAAGTTCTGGCCACTCGTCTCTTCTCTTCATCTTTCGAGAATTCATCGGGAATCGCAGGGAACGAGAAAGTCAAAAAAAAAGCTTCACTACTTGTACCCCAGTACGATTCGTCTGACTGAAAGACCCAGAAGCAACTGTTCCGACTAGAAAATGAAGACGACTTTTTTGCCATAAAATTTTATTGATACGCAAACATTTGAATCGATGCGAAATAAATTACAGGCGCGATCGCTCAGTACCAGACAACGCCACTCCTACTCGAGGTCTACCCCACGCCCCTCACGAATCACGTGACCCAAATCAACCAATCGCTAATTTTCGTTGCATTAGCGTTGCATCTGAAAAGGCCCGATTTCTACCCCCGCTAAAATCGCTTTCAGTGATAAAAAAAAAAGAAGGAGAAGAAGAAGGAGCGTGGGAGCGTTCCCGAAAGCGGTTAATTCCTCTGCGAAGCGTGATTGGCCTGGATACGAGCCACGATCTAAATGTCACGTTTCCATCGGCGAGAATTTCGCGACGAGCATTGCCAAACACCGGCCACTGGCCGCGTCGTCGAAAATTATGACCCCAATTTCAATTGCTCGTTCCCTGACGGACCAAGTCGGCCAACGCATAAATTTTTTCACCAAATTCGCGGAGCACTACAGTAGATGCGGGCGAGAGCTTGTCAGACGACCGCGTAGTACACGTCGCGGTAAATACGCGGCTCTTTCACTTGCACGGAGGAGCGTAACTGAACACGCAACGAAAAATCACTCAATGGAAATTTGCGTCATTTTCGAGAGAAAATCATATGAAAATTTACTCGGTCTCGTTTCGAAACGTGAGTTTCTTGCTTTGATTGTTCTATATTCGTATTTTTGTTCTTTCAAGGATGTTTTTACAAAGTAAGTTGTTGAGATTCAAACATCTCCGAAAACACGGTGAAAATTTTTTTTTTTTTAACTTGATTCACTGCGGTTTGAAGATTTGAAATTTTCTTCTTGTAATCCCTTAATGTTTTGAATTTTCATCGTTCAATCCCGATGATTCAATATTCAAGAATTAGTCGCAAATAAATTTTTTTACTGTTGTAAAATTTTTACAATTTTTTTTGTTCTTTTTAAGAACATTTTTCCATTTGTTAGATGGTGTTGAAATATCTTGAGAGAAAAAGAACGAATTCGGGAAGAGATTGGACTCATCATCAAGCAAGGGCGTATTCAGCGATCCACATTACAATATTTCTTCCAAAGATTAAGTTGGGCGTCTTTTGGTTTGCAAATAAAAAGCGAATTTTTCACGAGTAACAAGAATTTCATTAACATTAACCAATTAATAGCAAGAAAATATTTAGAAATGATATTAGAAAGAACTAGTCGAAATATCTAGTTTCAGAAATATTCTAAAATGTCTAAAATTCACAAATATGTTTTACTTTCTCTCTGCAAGAAACTTGATTCAAGTAACAAATTACAATTCCTTTCCGCTTTTGTAATTACGAGTACACAGAAAACTCGTTGTTACACAGAAAATTGCCATTTTCTCATAACGAGTATACTCGTCATTGACTAAGCTAAGATGTCACGGCGCAATTCCACGAAGTCAAGATGTCCTCGATAGAGAAAAAAAAGCCGACGAACATTTCAAAAGTTGATTTCGCGACATTACTCGTTGAAACGAAATAATTACACTGAACATTACAAAGAGAAAACGAAAGGAAGAATGAAAGAAAGAAGGGAAATTTAAGCAAAAGCTGGAATAATGGTTGAAACGAGACACGGATACGAAGAACCTTCGAGGAGAACGCGAGAAAAACTCAACGAGAATTCCTTCACGTTGCAAGCAAATATTTACTTTGCCCTTTATTACTTTCACTCGTTCGCTGTATTTTCAAATGTAATCAGCTTAAAGCCTCGCAGCAGCGAGGTGTAATTAGCATCGCGATTCAACGTTGCAATTAGACTGTAATTTTGATTATAATTTTAACATCCACCAGAGCCGAGCTGAGTGTTGCGCCGATCTCGTTCACGCCAGTTTGGAAACGTTAATTGATCATTCTTTCTGACGCGTGAGCCGAGCAATATTTTTTTTTTTTCTTTGTGCCCCAATAATTTTTTATTATTCTTCGCGACGTATCCTAGCGAATTAAACTTCGACGATCAAATCGAATATTTAAATATCGATTATCGATGACTATCGGAATCAAACGGAGATCGTAAATCACTGATACTAAATAAAAGTTAATATAATAAATGTAAGTATAAAAATACATAATAAATATTATAATACAGGGAATTAGATTCGTACAGAAATAATTTACGCGGAAATCTCGAAACGAACAAACAAGATTATAAATGAATCGATTTTCTCGACTTCATTTACCAACTCGTACGTACACAAATATCGAAAATTAGTTAGAATTTTAAACACTTATTTTAAACAATTTCAATTTATTTTACAAAATAAATCGTATCGAGTCAAAGTTCAGCGAATAAAGTCGAAGAAACGTTGAATTGAGATTTCTCGATAAACGTTAATTAATTAGGATTGGTCTACGATTCCCGCGTAATTTCTCTCGCGATTTCGCAACGATCACGCTCGGAAACGGAAGCGCCAGGCCGCGCGAGTATCACGAAGAGCACTGCCGGCGTCGTCGCCGGGGAATTCGAATCGATTGTTTCGGGTTAGCAGGTACTTTCATCACGCTACTCACGCGCGTGATTCCTTTTCCCTATTTTTTTCTAGTATTTAATTCCCATTTCCATTTAGTATTCAACTGATAATAAAAAGAAGAATTTAATTAAATATTTAATAGCATTTAACTTCCTGTTCTTTACAATTAACATACTTCCTATTATTGACAGTAACGCTATCAAAAAGTTGGAAAATGATCCGATTATTTTATCACTGAAAGTGATTTTAGCGGGGATAACCCGGAATCGGGCCTCTTCAGATGCAACGCTAATGCAACGAAAATTAGCGATTGGTTGATTTGGGTCACGTGAGGGGGCGTGGGATGGACCTCGATTAGGAGTGGCGTTGTCTGGTACTGAGCGATCGCGCCTGTAATTTGTTTCGTATCGATTCAAATGTTTGCACATCATAAAATTTTATGGCAGAAAAGTCGTCTTCAGTTGCTTCTGGGCCTTTCAGTGAGACGAATCGTACTGAGGTACAAGTCGTGCAGTTTTTTTGAATCACGTGGCGTCGCAAATTTTTAATAAATATTTAATATTTAATAAATTTTTTTAATAAATATTTGCATTATGAGAGAATTAAAAAGAAACCACAACAACCATTACTTAGTTTAATTCCCACAACGAGATGTTTATACTACTTGCTTTCCTTTCAGTCTCAACAACTGAAGCTACAATATATTTTCATCTATTTTACATCTATTTTATTTCACTGTTCAGTGAGAATTCTCTGATCGATATTTTTTTGAAGTGATCTCTTCTTATCACCGCGTGTTTCAATGTGTGCGAAAGCTTTAACGTAGTTTCCCTCTCAACGTTTACTTTATACGACCGAGTTTTTCTTTTTTTTTTTTTACGATCTATCGGACACAGCCGTCATTTATTCCCCGTTTCGTTTGCCAAATTTAAGGAAGTCGTCAATGTCTTTAACCTCGTGCGGCTAACTGCCGGCTAAACTCCCCGCAATTACACTAGTGAAACAAGTACGAGAAAGTTCAGCAGCTTGTTAGGCATTCGCTTTCACAAGCCACTTCCGACTTGATCAACGATCTGTAACTATAACGTATTTATGTTACACGTAATATTTTCAGTGTACAGCGACTGGCATTAATTCGAACTGTTACAATTTTGTAAAGAGAAGTAATATAACATCGTACAACGATAAGTTCATTTTGACACATTATCAAAGAACTAGCAAAACTGATCAAAATGACCGGTTAAATGTAATTTTTGTTGGATAAATTATACGGATGTAAAACGATATATCTTTAGAAATTTAAATGATTCATTTTTTAAATGAAAATATGTAAATAAAAGCTTCGATACTTTGTTGTGTAATGTGAGGTTTTTTTATTTATTTTGACATCTGTGATGAAAATTTTATATTTCAATCGTAATTCTGGTGTTAAAACTTGAAATATTTAGCGTACAAATATTGAAATTATTAATATTTAGCGTTCTAATATTGATGGGAGTCGATTGATGTTGTTTCGCGATTGGTATCTCGCGTGAGAAGTTCAAGGTAATCGCGACCTCTTCAACTTGGAAAAGAACTCGAATTACGTTATCCTGTCGTTTCGATCGTAATTTCAACTACGGCAGAATCCTCATTATGCGAATTCTCGTGCGCGAACGTTCTATCTATCTATCTATCTATCCATCTATCTATCGACAACGTGTTTTCTACTAAAACGAGTCACGTACACAGTGTGTACAGTGTTATAATTATTGTGTTTTACTTGCTTCCGTAAAAAGACTCGTGTTCGCGGGAAAATGGCTCGGGAAAATTACAGGGAACGTCGAATGATACTGCGACGTGTAAAAATTACGATCATCAGGAGTAGATTCATCGGGCGATGTTATTTCGCAAAGCATTCTCTGCTAAATACGAGTGGACGGACTAGTTAGTCCGTCCCGCACTAAGTCTCGAGGAAAGTTTTCCAATAAGGTTGGCGACACGTCAAACAACTTCCGAGCAACGTTTCGTTCCAACTTCAGTTCATACGTTGCGCTTTCCCGTTTATTTTTAATCGCTGGTCCGGTTCAATTTCCAGCTGGCATCGATACACACCCCCGCTCAAAAGTCCTGAGACGAGCGCTACATTTGTCTCAAAATGTGGAAAAAATTATTGCGTCGACCGCCACAGGCGAATTTTATATATTTTCCTCCATGGAATGATTATAATTTCAAATATATTACACGGTAACGACACGAATCTGTTAAATATTTCACTACAATTTTTAGTTGGAAATTTAAACGCGAGATCGATTTCTTTTTCTGGATACATGCGTAAGAAAAAATTTACTTTTCTTCTTGACTTTGCTTGATACGAATTCACTGGAATTTATTAGATACTGATTCACTAGAATTTACTAGATACTAATTTACTGGACTCTACTAATTTGCCAGAAGTATACTATTTTTTTAAATCTATTATATTCCACATATCTGTATTGATGCTCATGATATCAAAGGATTTTATAACACTTTATAATAAATTTTTATAATAATCCATTTTAAAATAAAATTTTTTAATAAATTTTCGTTTTAATTTTTATCCCTCAATTTTTTCGATCTCTTCGTACTATTTAAAGAGTAACAATCGATCATCCTGACAGTCAACGTGTTGAACGATACCTTGTACGACGAAGAATCTGTCGAACGTTAGTACACAGTGGATGCAGAAAATACTCGTACACTCGATGAAAAATTGTCTTCGTGAGAAGAAATCGCACAATAAATATCAAGGGATTTCTATAAAGGGGAGATTTTCATCTTCGAGATCATGGTGGATTTAGTTGCCAAAAAGAAAAAAAAGAAAAAAATTTCTCAATGCGCAGAATTTTCGAGAGGAAAAGTATCTTTGCTTGCCCTCTTCGAAATGATGTGCAAACATCTTTGGAGGAAACAAACTCGGTACTGCGAAAGTAGAGATATCGCGCTTAAAAGTGAATCCAGATACTTTCTGTATCCACGAATTCCTCTTAGTTCAAATTTGCCGAGGAATTTTAAACAGAGCGTACTGGTTTATCAAATTTTACAAAGTATGTCACATTATCGAGTTTTATATCACATTATCAATTTTCTCTTCAACCTTTCATTTTGCGCGCAGTTAATCGATTCGAGGAACGAGCGATTAAAATATCTGACGAATGTCAAAAGCAAAAAGTGTTTTCTTGAAACTGTTAAGGGCAATGCGTATTTATACAAGAAGGAAGAGAAAAGAAAGAAATTGGATCGATCGATGAATAATAAAAACTCACCCTCTGTCGGTGCACTGGATGCCTGCAGTCCTCGCATTAAGGCCAGGTAGTCAAGGTCCATGCAAGCTGATTTTTATAGCTGAGAAATCTGTAATCACGCACAGAAGCAAACTGATTAGCCTTTCGTGACGAATATCCGACTTTTTCGTTACGACATTGCATTACAGTCACGGCAAATGATAGCAGAAAAAAATTGTTCTTTGCTCGCCAATTTAGGTTATACATAATACACCGAGTGTCCCGGCGAGTATTTCATACACTCACCGTCTCTGGGAAAAAGGAACTCAAGTTCTTTCTTAAAATGAAAATCGACTGGATCGATATACCATTTCTTATTTCACGGAATTTTGACAGTTTAAAATATCGATAATTTTTATCGATAGTAATACTCTGATTTTATTTATTTCGATTATTCTAATTGTAAAATTTATAGAAGTACAGGTCAGTGTGCGTTGATTAATTCGACGCCATGATGACGAGAAACGTGAAAGAACGAAGATGAGATCGATAGAACAAAGTGTGACTGCCAGTGAGTATTATACCGTATCGGTCGTTACACTAATCAAACAAATATATGTCGCCCTCCGTTTCGTTCATCTAGTTTTCTGATGTCATTCTGATCCTACATTAGAGTAGCAAAAAATTCGAACGAAACGCGGTGTGCGATCGTTTTCTGCTCGTGGCAGATTTGCAGGCCAGCGGACAGTCGAACAGTCGAAACAGGCGACTAACGAGTGGCTACATATTTTACGAGCAAACTGGACAAATGTCGATGCCATTTATCCACCATCAGGAATCCCCGGTTTCGTTTCGTTTCGTCTCTGATTCGTATCGACGGTCGGTAACGTTTCACGTACATACGTACGTTGAATCCCTCCATCTTTCCTGGCAAACGAAACGGGACGGACCTTAACGAGAGACTTGGATCACGCCAGGCTTCGTTCTCTGCGGAGCCACAGCGTAGCTTTCTATTAATTCACACGGCTTTATCTACTTTCCGTTATCGGATTAATTCGCAAGGCAATTACGCGGTGCTCCCCACATCGTTCTGTTCCAACACACTATCGACGTATCGGAGAAAACCTGATAAACTAAATTAATTGTACGTTGCTGCGCGATGGTAAAACGTGTTTGTCCAACGACCACGTCTCACGATTTCTTAGATCTCCCTCCCCGTATCACTGAATCCCATTAATGTTCTGACAATAAATATTCAGACACGAAACATTTCAACTGTTGTAATTTTGTTAAAAAAAAAAAAAAAAAAAAAGAAAGTAATCTGAGTTTGAAAAAAAAAATAAATCATTTAAGACGCGTGCGTTCTAACAGCGACTTTATTTATGGTTCTGGATGTATGGATATCTATATGACGTAAAATTTCACATTAGATTTCTTTAACATTTCGTTTATCATAATTGTAGCATCAAATGATAAAACTAACTGTTAATCGAAATATAAACGTCACGTAATATAGACATCCACGCGTCCAGAATCATAAAGTCGCTGTTAGAACCCATGCGTCCTAAATGATTAAAGAAACTTTTTCATTGAATACGTATCGTATTCGTCGATTGGAACCGAGTCTACACCGTACGATAACAACACGCAACGTTCGTTTCCACGTTCGAGCTACTCGTTGCCCCGGACGAAAGTAACCGGGTCCTTATCCCGGACAGTGGGGATTCGCGTGGACGTGGAGCGCGACGTAGCCTTCGAGATCGATTTCCGCGGAACTACGGAGGAAGCTTCGCTGGGAAAATCATAGCCTCGTAAAACGTGCGAGTCGTACGGCATACGCGAGCACTCTGTGCTCGCTGAAGCTGATGAATTCATTATTTATACGACGCTGGCATTATTTATACGGCATATACCGATACCTAGAATACATAGGTATACGTCTTGATAGGGCGTAATGTATGTAAATACAAGAGGATTCTCTTGCAGAGTCCGTGAATAACTTTCCCCCGATCCGCTGGTCAAGCGAACTTCCGGATCATCCGGTTTAGCGGTCGTTTCACGGGGACGCGACCTAACGACCTTACCACGACACGGAAAGCAGTGTCCGAGACGGCACGTTTGCGTCGTGGGAGAGAATTTCGATTGGATCGAAGGTTGAACGTGTAACTCGGGGCTTTCCCCGAGTTAAGTAAGTGGCTCGAGGGACGAGCCGACAGCTCCTCCAAAGATCCATTGTGCTTGCATGTATGCGCGCAGATGCGCAAGATTGGGAAAGTGTGGTGTTGTGCGCCACAGTTTCGCCGGGGAAACGGGTCAAGGGTGATTAAGGGACCCTCGTGTGTGTACGTGTTGCGGAATCGAGGTCGATGGAATTCATCCCTTCCGCGTCAACCCGCGTCGTTGTTGAGAAACAAGCCTCCACCGAGAAAAGATTAGAAGATGGCTCCTTAGTCGCTTCAAAAATTCAGCTGGTGATAACGCCTCGATCGCGAGTTACGCGCGGTATTTTTTCCAACGTAACCGACGTTCGGTTGCTTCGATACTTTTGTACCAGATTTACATAACGCTCCCACGGGGACGCGAGAGAATTTTCATTAATCGGAGCATATAACCGACGAAATAATAAGAAACGTGATTATGTAACATCATGTTCATAATGCGTTGTGCAATTTATTTTGCTACAACGGTCAGTTATTCTCGATCACTATTTTTGACTATTTTCCCACAAGTATAAACTACCAACAAAATAAATGAATAACTATTAATAAAATAAATATAATGTAATACAGTAAATAACTAACATAATAAAATAATACCAATATATTACAATAAAATAACTATCTACGATGTTCACAAGACGCACCTCGAAAAATATCAATAGCACTCGTAACAAGTATAATTTGCGAAAAGTTTGCAACGTTGCCAAAAAAATGTTGCAAATTATATAATACATTAGATTTTCCAAAAAGTGACTACGTTTCTTGGTGCAAAAGAAAGGTGAATTTTTCACGAGAAACTTTAGTAATTTTATTCGATTATCTTTCAGGCAACTTCACGACTCCGCGTTCGAGAAAAGTTTTTATACTTTTCAATTAAAAAAAGACAGTTCCCCGGCAGAAATTTGGCAAACTATTTTAATTATGACTCGGCCATAATTTCTCCGCCATACATATCACGTATAATTTCTTGCACAACGATTTTTTTTTCACAAAATACATCGAAACAAATAACTGTCGACGAAATCGTGCATTTTCTTCTTCTAAAAGCCTGATCAATCAGCTGTCAGATTACAGAATGAATTGGCAGTTTAAAATGAAGTTACATTTCAAGAGATACATACGTATCCATCTATTAGAAAAAAACTACACGATTTGTACCCCAGTACGATTCGTCTCACTGAAAGGCCCAGAAGCAACTGTTCCGACGACATTTTTGCCATAAAGTTTTATTGATATGCAAACATTTGAATCGATAGGAAACAATTACAGGCGCGATCGCTCAATACCAGACAACGCCACGCCTACTCGAAGTCTACCCCACGCCCCCTCACGAATCACGTGACCTAAATCAACCAATCGCTAATTTTCGTTGCATTAGCGTTGCACCTGAAGAGACCCGATTTTTTGGACCCCCGTTAAAATCACTTTCAGTGATAAAAAACGCGATTACGTTTGGGGCAAATAGTTGGAAAAATGTTACAAATACTCCAGTCTCATTTATGCTCAAAATGTTTCACTACGACACATCTATTTAATTTGTGTAATATATGTTTCACTCAAAAAACACAACCTACACTTCTTATTTCAAAACACTAATAGCTAAAACGATGTTCAAAATATTTTAATCGAAGATATCATGTCTGAGGCATTCTGGTCGCTGATGACCTCTCTCTCGCTCTGCCGAGAAAGCAAAATGGCGATCAACGTGGCTGTCAACGCGCAAATTAACGTCAACATTCTCGGCGCGTTATTTTTCCAAGATACGCGACGTCCGTTTCATTTAACGTATCGGTGGCCCTACTATCTGGAAAATCTCGATCAAAGAGAGAAAAAGAGACGAGGGAGGATGGTAATACCTTTGATTCTCACCCCCGGTGTGTGCATTCGGTGGATGGCGAGTGGCCATCGGTGGTGGTTTGATTTTATTGCCTCGAGCTGGTTGCGTGGTGTTAATATTCTCGGCTTCGAACGGTAATTCGACACGTAAACGCGTTCGCATTTTATACACCCTGAGAGTTTAATATCGGCGCCACTTGACCCGACTGGAGCCTGAACGAACGGAAACACGCGACGAAGACGTTTCGCGATGACAAACACTCGTTTCGTGCCGACGATGCAAAACTCGTGTTATTGAATTTATTAAAATCTCCTCCCTGCAGCTATCGCGAGCGTTTAAAAAAAAAAAAAAAATTCCTGCCCCGTCCGTTTTGACGTAAACGGTACATTTTTTTGCTTTTGCCCTGCGCGAGCTACAGTTCGAAAACGACCCATCAAACATCGCCGCACTTGCTCGTTATTTTTCCAAAAACACGGAGCAACAGAGCAAAAAATATTTCCCCTGGAAAATGGTGTGTACGGGTTGGGAAGAAAAGTTTGTCCGTGGCTATCACAGGTGAATTCTACACCTTCAATTTGATGGAAATACACGTAAAGAACCTGTGTCGCAAAATTGATCTTGACTTTGAATTTCAAGGTCAATTTTTTTTTCTTTTTTTTTTGTACTGTACTCTACTCATCACGAATGACAGATTTGTAGCCTGAATTATCTCGCGAGATATTCGGGTGTCCGAATAATTTCTGTTTACATCACTGGGGTATCTGACAGCAGCAGCCCCATTCTAACGACGCTAATCGTCGCCCAGTTCCGGTTTGCAGAGACGTGGAACGTTGAAAACGCTTTTCAATCGTTACATCACGACGCTTCGTAAACATTTCACACGGTGGAACAGCGTTCGATCGGCAAGCTTACATACTCGCAATCGAACCCACGCGGCAATCACCTCGACATCCAACGCAACCCCATTCCTCTCCATTGGCCCTCGATACTTTGAATGGGGTTAGGGAATAACGCTGTCGATGACCGGCTCCTCGTCGAGCAACACCCCCACCAACGCGGACCTGCGTCGCAGTTAATCGTTTATTACACAGCCAACAGCCAACACCGATGAAAAGCGTCCGTTCCAGGTGCAACAATAATGGTTCAAAACGTTCGCGAGACCGACCTGGCAAAATCATCCCACAAGTTCGTTCCGCCTTTTACAATACTTATTGTAATACGGTAAAGTCTGAAATGTATCTGCAAGTGCTGTGAAAAGACGTAATCACCCTCTCGTTCTACAACTTCTTTCCACCATTTCAGCAAAGACGTAATCAGCCGTCTGTAAAGTTTCTTTGGTTCTTCGTTAAAATATTTCTCGAGCTCCTTTTCTACAGTGTCGATATCGTTGTATTTTTTGCCAGCTAAAAACGCAACGTATCGCAACGATCGAAATAGGTGATAACCCGAGGAGGCAATATACGGAGAATTCCACCAACCAAATTCACGTTTCGTGCCACGCGTGACCTGGCATTATCGTGACGAGAAATCACGTTCTCTCGATTGCGAGTCCGGGGCGTTTTGTCGCCACTGCTTCTTTTAGCTTCTCCAGCTGGACGCGGTATTTCTTTGAGTTTATCGCCCGATCAGCCGGAAGCAACTCGAAAAACAAAATTCCTCGGCAATCCCACGAAACGGAGAGCAAAACTTCGCGAGGCTGTGGACTTGGTTTAACACACCGTTGAGCTTGTTCCTCTCCTCTGGTCCAAGTTCGTTTCCTTCGGGGATTGTTGAAGAAAATCCACTGTTCGTCGCCGGTTGTCGAACGTCTCAGCGGCGGTTCTTTTGCATCGCGAGCAAGCAAAGACGTGACTTTCTTCGGTGAGTTGCTGTGGCACCTGCACTTCCATTTTCTTTCAATGTCTGTGCACAGTTGACGACGGAATATTTAAAACTTCTTTCATCCCTTGAACCGATAGTCTCTTCCTTTCGTCCGCTAAATTTCGAATCGTGTCGTCGTCCAACTCAGATAGACCTTCGGAACGAACTTACTTACTAACTAATACTCTTAAAAAGAACCGAGCTTCTCTGTTATCAACAACGGCGGCCGCGTAACCCGATATAAATTATCGCGGAAACGTTATTATCCCGTGGACTCTTTTTGCAAACATCGCGTTACACCGGGTAAACCGGCTCCGCTCAATTAGCGGCGTTAATACATTTTCTGCGAGCAATTTCGCGAAAAGCCGGACGGCGACGAGGAAAGAAAATGACCCCGCCGACGAGGAAAAGTCAGGCGTACGCGTGCAACCTGTAACCTAATTAGAGCTCTCTCGTTGTGCCGGTTTCAATCGAACGTCCCGGCCATTTAGGCCGGTTTGTTTCGTTTCAAAGGAACTCCGGCCATTGTGCAGAAATCGAGTAGCCAGTAACCCTCGCTAGGGCCAGTGGTAGGAAATTATCGATAGTTCGAGGAAAATAAAGCACACGCGACGACGGTAGAAACGAGATGCAGGCTGAAGACCAAACTGAAGTCCAAACTGAAGCTTCTTCAACATCGGCGATCGCCGATAAAAAAAGATACGTGTTAAATGTTTGATCGAGGACTACATTTGTGCCGAATTTCATCAAAATCGGTGATTGGGATGATGCTTCGAGATATTGTCAGTCTACTGGTTCCCCCACCATGAAAATTGATTTTCACTCTGTTCACTCTGTCCCACACAAATGGGAGGCTGGCCATACAAATTACTTTCCTTATCTTCCTTTAACTTTAGCAGCTACAGCAAAGAAAACAGTTTATATGTATAACTAACACAAATGTTGTAGCCGTGACACTCTCGACTGGCAGTGGAGAGACCGGTGCAGTGAAGGGGATAGCGCTAGCGATCAGGAAGGTGGGGGTAAGGGCCGCCAGTTTGCCACCTCTGGCTTAACACTAGAACTACCAAAGTGGCCGAAATGACCAATTTATAATTCCTCGGAGTAATTTTGTGGAATGATTTTTGTAAAATATATGAATGAAAGTTCATTATCGTACTATATTCCTTGCATTCTTCATGAATTCGTCATGAATTTCGCTTAGATTTCATAGAGAAAATTTCTTTTTCGCGCAATTAGACGTCTTTCTAAATAAAGAGAGAGAGAGAGAGAGAGAGAGAGAGAGAGAGAGAGAGAAAGAGCATGTGACACGAGTATTCCAAATTTAATACCGACCGTAGAGATTCGGCCTCTTGGTTGGTTGCTGCTCAGATAAAAACACGGAGGAAGGTGTCGTCGAGGCTGGCGACCAATCGACTGTACACCTCTCAGGTGCGGTGGCAAAGCCACGCTGATCCCACAGCAGTACCTCCGTCTCTCTCCGACTCGTTTACCCGCGTGCTCGATGGAAATCCTCGTTCCACCCCTTATATCTCGCCCTGGGGACTCGCGCAGAGAATCAAGCCACCCCTCGTCATCTCCACCGAATGTTTCCTCCGCCGAGGAACAAACATCGACAATCTCCTCCAGCTTGAATTTGCTTAAAGATTTATCATCCGACCCTTTTGCATCTCATTCCCAACCGGTCTGATAAAGGCGACTGTAGGCCACTGTACGTCGCTCCCTCCAATTTCGTTTCACACACCACGGTGAAACACGTCCTCGAGAATAATGTTGCGGCTTCGGGCAAACTCGGAACCGTTTTACCCTGCCTGGCAACGCGAGGGACTAACGACAGAATCCCTCCTCCCTAACTTCGTACGCGTGTGTTTCCCGATTAATCGGATACCGTTATCCAACCTTGCACGATGATTGTCTGGAAAATCGTACGGGTCGAACGAGATGTTTCATTTTTTTTTCTCGATTTTGTAACTGACAAAGAATACGTTTCGCAGTTTGATATTTTTAATAAAACATCAAAATATAAGAAAAAACTAATTTTAGAAATTTGAAATTAAATTCAAGTTCTTTACTTTAATCTGTAAGAAATTTTTAAAAAAATATAATAAAAAAATTATAGATATATTTTAGTGGGGTTTTTAGTAGTTTAGGATTTTTGGTCCACTCTGTGATTCTTGGCCTAGATTTATAATAGATAAATTATAGATAATTAAAGATAATAGATTTGATGCAATTTAAATGAAATTTCTTTCCGAGTGATCAATAACATCCACCGAAAATGTTCACGGAAAATATTCGCGTGAAATTTAATTCTCGTAGAAACTCCTTCGACATTAGGGGAAGATTTGTCGTTAGGAATAAAAAAAAAAAAATGTGTGTCGCTTCACTTTTGAGTCACCCGTAGGGCGAGTTTGATTCGCAAAGGTATCGTGCACGCCGGTCAAATCAGGAAATACGTGCGTCGTAATGGTAACGTCATGCATTCGCGGATTAAGAGGACAAACGACCAACTGCTCGAAAGATCGTGACGCATTTCCCGTGGACGCACAGTCCTGGCGAATGAAAAATTCACGTCGGGTGGAAACACATCGAAGGGTGAAGCGACGTCTGTTCCCATCGATCAACATCCACTCCCGTAAAAAGATAACCCTGTAACTGTCAGGCGTACGTAGCAACCGAGGGCAACAAAAAAAAAAGAAAGAGGGAAAAAGAAATCCCTGAAATTTGACAAACGATAACCCGATAAAGCGAAAGCAAATTCGTCCTGGGGCAAACAGGAATGATTGATCGCTGCATTAAGCTCGATGACCTACATAGAATTCTTATAGGCGCCACGATGAATCGTGCAACTAAGGTTTCCGCTCTTGCGCGGAAGGACTCGCAACGCGGGCACGCACGTTGCGCTGATGTTTTTGAAACGGGAGCGCCTATCTCTCGCCGCCATCTTTCCCACAATTCCTTCGCGGTCGCAAGATCACGTGATCTTAAAATGACTAATTCATAATTTTTCACAGATATGGGTGATTTACGTAACTTGCACACCTGAAACAACTTTGAAAAATTGTTTGATAATTGTTTAAAAGTTGTGTGGTTTTAAGGGAGACAAAATATGATGTATCAATCTTGTGTGTGTGTGTGTGTTGAAGGGCTTCGAAATTTCCAACATCTTTATTTTTTTTTTAATTGAATTATATGCTTTTTCGAAACAAATTATCTTTATAATTTAACCTTAACTTTAGTAGGTTTAAGACCAACATGATTTGATACTTTTTTTTACTTGGAATTTAACATTCTTTCGAATATATGGTCCAATTAAAAAAAAATAAAGATGACCTTTAAAATTGATAGGCCAATTTTATTTCGCCTTCCTTTAAAACCATTCAACTTTTGCGTTAAACAATTTTTCGTTAGGCGCACAATTTAAAAGTTATTTTAGGTGTGCAAGTTACGCGAATCACTCTGTATAACGTATGTAAAACAGCGTATTTTTAGAGATCCAAATGATTTTTTTTTAATAAACGCGGGATATTAACTCACTCTACAGGATGATTCCACTCGTTTCTGCCACTTCCTCTAATTACGAAGCCGTGAAAAATGCTGTTTCTCTTTCTTTTTCTCTCTTTTTTTCAAATTTGCGCAACACGCGAAACCGTGTTCCCCCTCCCGGAGGAAGTATCTTAATTGAAGCTATTCAAGCTTGATTTAGCGACACAGAACAGCGAACGCTGTCAAGCGCGCCAAGAGTCTCTCTCTTTTCTCCCATCGAATTTGCATCTCTTTTTTTCGTCGCCCTCGCGTGCTACGGAGCTCTCTCGCTCTGGCGCATCTCCTTGAATCGCGCTATTACCGTACGGAGCGTCATCTCCGTGAAATAGAAAAGAGAATCTGTTCTACTAGACGCTTGCCAGCTACTGTTCAATTACCGAGACGCGACAGTCGACGCGACGCAAAAAAAAAAAAAAAAAAGAAAGACTACTTTTTAAAGAAAACAAAAAAGAAAAAAAAGGAATATAATAATAACGCTACGCCTCACGCGAGATTATCTTTTTGAAAAGTTCGTAATTTCTTCCGCGGAGTCGAGCTCCACGGGGGACAAGGTTCTGGAGGCGTGCGCGAAAATTCCTCAACGATACGATCCACGTCGCTTGAAAATTACACGAGAAAACGGGATCTCGCGATCTCGTGCAATTGCCACGACGCTCGCCAATTTCGCGTTCGAAAAAATGTGCACAAATGCGATTTATGACCCTCTCTCTCTCTCTCTCTCTTTCTCTGATTTTTCTTAAAGCAGCGGTTAGTTGATTGTATGACGAGTAAAATTAATTACGTAGAAGCGTGCTAAACCAGGGCACAAGGCGCTGTATCGGCGATTACCAGACCGCAGCACGCTGGCACACAAACGAGAACAATTATCAAGTTGTTGACCTGCGAATCGAACAATTCGGCACGCTAAAATTCTCCTTGGTTGCGAGAAAGAGAAAGAAAAAAAAGGTCAGTTTCAAAAGGAGAAGTCCCCATTTCAAAAGTTCGCTCTTTTCTTACATTTGGTAATTTCCACTTACTTTGACCCTTTAATGCGATTTCATGCTCGAGAATCACGGCCTACTTTTAGCAACGTACGCGGACTTGAAATTTCTGAACTTTTCCTTTAAACGACAGAATTGTATAGGTTAAGTCGAAAAATGATGGCCTGATTTAAAAAAAAAAAATTATCATCTATAATAGAGTATAGTCGATACCGAAAAAAGGACAATATGCATTTGTAAAAGCAGATACGTACAAACAGAAAATTAACAAATAATCGTAGATTATTGCAAAACGGAAGAAACGACATTTCATGCAAAAGGCCAATTCGTCCAGACTGTTTGAGTCGGATGGCCCAGATATATAAATGAAACGTGTATTTTCAATTTTTTATTTATTATTTAATCGTAAGCCACGCTTTTAGAGATTTTCTCGTAAGGTCTGATCTAACAGTTGAAAATATAAGCCAAGTTCTACTATCCTTAAGTTTCTACACTCTTAACAGGTTCGCTTTGCAACGATATAACGATATAACGAAATCTCATTATAAGAATGTAAACATAACCTCTAAACGCTACATTAACTAACACACTGTATTCCACCATACTAACGTATATGCATACATCGAGTGATTACTTTTCGGCAAAATGTTAGTAAAATAGTTTGAGAAAATCTTCGAGACTATTCACAATTGCACACATTATACATAACCTTACATAACCTTCAAATGAAAACGAACAAGAAGAATCAAAGATTGATACGGCTTGTGACCAAGATAATATACAATATACCACTATGAAAATCTAAAAATTGACATTTAATAACCCAATGATTTAATAACAATGATTCCAGTCGAACATAATAATTCAACCCATAACAATTCAATTTAGAGAAGGACTTGGCCGCGATCGAAAAACAAGTATGATTCGCAGAGCGTCGCAGAAACGTTGCAAGATCAATTATTCATTCGCTTGATACGATACGTAACGTAACTGACGATGTAAACTGATGGCATAATTAATGAAGATTGATCGAGCGCAAAACGCGAGGTGCAAAATGCTTGAACGTCCCCCCGTGTACATATCTGGAACGTTGATAAATTGCCCCGTTCTAATTAATCTTCAGTTTTCGTTAATGAAAATATTAATACGAGTGGGATGACATATAAATCGCGATCCGTTTGTACTTTGAGCTACGACACGATAGATGCTGAACTTTAACAACCAACTCGCAACAAGTTGTGGTTTATACAAGTTCGTAAGCGTGTATCGTACCGTACCGTCTGCTGAAACAAAATGACTGCTCCATTATGGGAAAATCAACGGAAGAGATGATTCTTCATTCTAGTTTTAGTTCTAGTTTTAGTTTCAAAATTTTTCAGTTTCATGAGACTATACCAGAACTTGTTAAAGTATTGATCGCGTAACCAAGTTTGAGGATCGCAGAAATTTTAGCAAAACTAAAAAATTGGTATGAACACTTGACTCTGTGTTGTCTTTAATACAGGGACAACTCGACGGTAAATTGTGACCTCGATTAATTTATGTGATTGGGGCTAAGAACTCTTAAATGGAAAGACGCTTCCGGCACAATTACAAAATTACAAAGTTCGCTAGTAAAAGAACGCGCGATTGAACTTGATAGAAAAGAAAAAACTGCACGACTTGTACCCCAGTACGATTCGTCTCGCTGAAAGGCCCAGAAGCAATTGTTCCGACTAGGAAATGAAGACGACTTTTTTGGCATAAAATATTTATATGGAAACATTTGAATCGATACAAAACAAATTACAGGAGCGATCGCTCAGTACCAAAGACAACGCCACTCCTACTCGAGGTCTACTCCACGCCCTTCACGAATCACGTGACCCAAATCAACCAATCGCTAATTTTCGTTGCATTAGCGTTGCACCTGAACAGGCCCGATTTTCTTTTCCCCGCTAAAATCACTTTCAGTGATTAAAAAAATGTCTGATTCGAAGTGTAGACAAAAGAAAGAAAGAAAGAAGGAAAGAAAATCATTGTTGAAAGTCAAAGTCATGAAACAAAGAGAGAAGAAAATTCAGAATCGAGGAGAAAAAAATAAATTTTGAAGTATTATACTTTTGAAATTTAGAACGTAGAATGTCCTGAAATCTACCTGCAAATTCGAACTTTATGAAGTAACATGATCACTCACTTGAAAAGAAAAAGAGAAACAGTCGTAATTACATTTCCAAAATTCGAGAAACCCCAAACAAGCGTTTGTTCCAAGTTTCGCATACGCGTTGAACAGATACTTTTAATCGCGTTCGCGGCAATATTTCCTTTTCTAAACTCATGCGATCCCGTAAAACAAAATTTATTTGCGCGTGCATCAACCTCCTTTGACGTAACGGGCATCGTTTAACGCGCGCTGAACGTTGAGAAATTTATGGCAATATTTTGCAACGCAATTTTAAAACGTAAAGTGGCTTGCTACAGAAAAATTCGGCGGATCTTTTGATTTCGAAATGTGAAAAGTCGATGTAAATATTAATTACGTTCTTATTAATTGCCGTAATCGGTAATTTTGCACGGAGCAAGTACCGTGAAATAACTTTCATTTGACGTACAAATGTATTAATAAATTTAACTTTCAACTTTGAACCGATTGCTAACAATTTGCACGTATTTGTTACATATTCTGCCACTTTCCAAGAAGTTTACACTATTATTGCCAGTACGTGCCAGGCCAAGAAATTATTACAGTTATTACAATTGATTACCTTGTTTTATTGTAAAATAAACGATTTGAAACTGTAATAGAAGGGTAATGTGCCCGAAGGTTCGTCTCTGTTATTAAATGGTACAAGATATTGATGACAGGTTAGACGTAATAATAGGTTAGACGAGGGTCTTTCGAAGATTTCCTCCACGAAAAGAAAAGATTAGGTTAGGTTTGGTTAGATTTAGATTAGGTTTCGATAATTGCAACTTATAGCAGAAACTTTACTAAAAGAAATAACCTCTCTTGAACAAATGCATCTCTTTCTTCTTCTAAAAATCTAATTTAAAAATGCATCTATCAATCTTCTGCTTTGTTTCTTCGAACTTTTATGAAAAACTAAATAACTACGAAGATTAAAGTAATCTTCGTTGCTACGCTTTCAAAATAATTGCGCCAATTTGTTTCAGTTCTCAGTAAACACTGGAAATAATTAGAGAGAGACGAAATTTGTGATACTACAGCCAGTTCAGGTCAGTATCTTTCCAAAATTTTAGTCAAAAGTTATCGGTACGCGTGTATCGCGCGTTCAAGAATATTGGCAGAGACGAGCAAGCCGCGTCCTCGGATCCGCGCCGTAAATCTCATCTATATCCCGGCGCATCTTAACAACCTACTAAAAATGTGATTTCACGGCGCGCGTGCGAGACATAAATTCGTTCGTCAACTCGATAACGGTCGACGGCGTGGAATCGACGCGTGTACCTACACCGACGGTGAGGAGCAGGACGGTGTACACTGCGGGCATGTAGGTCGCGGTCGATTCCCATCGCGTTCAAATAGAACGCGAAACACGAGCCAACGATTTATTCCTCTCGAGTTGCAGCAGCAGCAGCAGCAACGGCAGCAGCAGCGTCATATTCCGCGTGAGACGGGAAGCTGAACCGAAAGAGAAGCAACACGAGGGAAGCAACGTAGCCACGCGTAATTTTTCCCGGGGGATGGCAACGAGAAATCGCGATAAACAGGGGGCGAGGTGGAACGATTCGGAAGAGGGGATGTTCGGCGAGGGAACGAGGAAAAGAGAGTCTCGCGAACGGTGCCACGACTCTGCCGACTATCATGACGAGAGCTTCTTGAAAAGTACCGCCCACGGCAGTCCTCCGCGCGATGAGAGATATCGCCGTCGTATTTTATCCACAAATCCTACCCCACTCCCCGTTTCAGTCCCTCGCGTCTCACTGTTGCAATTTCTCTTCCCTTACGGACCGATGATCCTTCCCTCTTCGAAAACCGTCTGTATCCCCGCAGACACGTTCCCCCTTCCTTTCCGTCTACCTACATATCGTACTCGCATCGCATTCTCCAAGAGAATGTTTCCCATCTTTGCTCTCGATCGGTATTGCTTTTCCTAGGCTATGAACGACGAGTACACTCGTCACGGAGACAATGACAACTTTTCGTGCGAATCACGTACACTCATCGCGCGAGAAAACAAATTACGATTTGTTGAATGAAACTGAATTAAATTTTTTTCATGGGAAATAAAACATATTTGTCTAAATAAATTTTAGACATTTCGGAATATTTCGAAACTAGACTTGATTAGTTCTGTTATTACTATTCTGATATTAATTGGTATTAATTAATATCGGCAATAAAATCATTGACTTTTCGAAAGAAAAAAGAACTAGTGAAATGGACCACCCTGCATGTACATTCATTATATCTCGAGTATATCATATATTCGAAGTATATAATGCGATGGCCTCACTTAAATGAACCACCCTGTACATACACTCAAGCTCTTGCTATAGCTGGCCATTGATCAGGCAAGTGTAAGTGTGTACACAGCGCGTGATGTAATTTTCTAAATGTGTCGAATAAAAATCGCCCTGTCGCGTTGCAACGGCCTCCGCGATATCTCTCACCGCGTCAGAGCGAAACCGCGCCGCGGGATGATTGCCCGTAATGTGGAATGAGGAAGTCTCGTTATTCGGAATTTCTTCCTAAGTGACCTAGAAGAGCGAGGCAATTGTCTGCTGCTGCGTGCCCGATGCGATTGTTGCAGCGGGAAAAAATCAAACTTGGAACTGTTTGTCTAATCGCCCTAACCTCAAAATGTAAAATATAAGATAGGCCGAAAATCCTTCCTACTAAAATAAATCCGTAACTTTTTTATTGTATAAAATTGATGAAATTAGTTTTTTTTCTTTATGTTTTTTTATGTTTTATGAAGAAAAAGTAGGTTAGAAATAAGGTAGAAACTTTCGGAGGTAGAAACACTCTGTACAAGCGTCCAGTTGTGTGTATAAAACGCGTGTGAAGAGGTTTCGAGGGCAAGATATGGGAGAGAGAGAGTATCGAATTGTAACAGCGTGCAGATCTCGAGAGAGAATTTAATATTTCTTCTGTCATCGCCGTATTCGGATTTATTCGGGTTTCCTTAACTACTCATATAAATATCAATAAACAATTCATTTTAAATCACTTGGTTCAATAGCGTGACCTCCCCACAGTAACTTGTCAGCAATTTGCAAACAACGAGAGCCTCTGCAAACTAGTAAATTTCAAGCGTGCTTTGACAACGACGTGCGAGAGCAACGTTGCAAACAGCGTTCTTGACTAGGAACGACGCTCGAGCGTACGGAAGAGCGTCGCCGGGTCTGAAAAGCCCGCGTCCGCGCTACGACGATGGAAAACCACGATGGTGAAAGGAAGGAAAACGCGCTGGAAAACCCGGCTGAGATCCCTCGGAGGACTGCTGTCTTCACGGGGTGGAGAACTTCTCGAAGAAAATTAGAGGAAGCGAGCCGAACTGCTTTATGAAAGTTACACGCGGCCGATGTACGTGGTGGCTCTCTGGTTCGAGAAAGTCTTCCAGGTCAGGAAGACGTAAGAGGTTGCTCCGCAGCGACGGTGGAACTCCATTTGCCCCGACCTCACTCATTGGCAACGAAATTTTCGCTAATGCTTCGTTAGCGAACTCTCGCGCCGATTTAATCCACGTGTACGAACGTGAATTCCCATTATTCCGAGCCGGGATATCAGGGAAATTGGTAAACTTTGCATCGCGTAAACTGTTTTCCTTCTCCAGAAAACCAAAGTTCTTCGCCAATCCAGCTGGATAAGTTCCTTTCGATGGCAATTAAATTGAACCCCGTACCAATTAATACCAATCGACAAACAATTGTTTCCTCCGAGCGATTAAAATTCGTCGGGATCGAAAAGCGACCGCGTTGCGGCGCATCGCGATTTACCACAGCGCAGTATATCTTACAAAAGGATCTCCGAATGAGGAGCAGCGGATTCGATTTAACGCGGCTCGTGTACTCGAACGAGCGAATCGAATTTCTCGGATGGAATTTGCGAGCAACGCTGTGTTGCTGTTCGCACACGGTGCGAACGTATCCTCGTTCCCACCTGGTACGAACCTCCCTTGTGTGGCGAGAGTGTATAATCGTTAAGAGGCCGCGTGTACGCGCAGATCGAAACCGGATACCGAAGATTCGAATCGACACTCGCCTCGTTTCACCGCGGAGCGCGCCCTGCCGCGGAGTGACGTTTCTATCTAACCTCGCGTACATGTTCCTCCTAACTTGCCGCAACAGGCAACGACGCGAAATTACGCGTCGCGTCGCCTCGTATCTGTCGCGATTCGATTTCTTTTCAACTGACGATTCTGTCGAACCACGTTCCTCGTCGGTCGAAACGCGGGACGAGACGAAGCGAAGGAGTTTCTCGAAGAAAAGGAATAGAATGGAATCTCGCAAGGAGATCGCCCCGGAAATTGTTTGGGCCAATTTCCACAATTTTGTTGGGATTCTACGATTCTGAATTATTCTGTACCAGAATAATACTCTCGAAAAGTGTCAGATGTTCTTTCGAAAATTACATTTATGCCAAATTTTACCAAAATCGATGATCGACAGTTTGGTATATTCCCTTGTTAATCTCTTCTCGAACAGAAGTAGCTAACTGGCGGCCCGCGAACCTTTGCCCCTACTTTCCTCGGTGCTAGCGCTGCCTCCTCCACTGCATCGATCTCCCCACTCTTCGGGAGTACATGAGCCTCACTCTGGTGGAGGGGATAGCGCTAGCGATCGGAAAGGCAGAGGCACGGTCCCGCGGATCGCCAGTTAGCCAGCTCTGGCGTAGATAACCAATTACTGGAATTTGCTCTGTGAATAAGTGTTCGTGAATCACGTACCAATCCGCGCTGTATAACCAAAATTGGAATAACTGAATTAGAATTTCATTATCTCAATAATTTTAACTATGAATGTTCGTGACGTGAAGTACTGATATTTGCGAGCAGATTTTTTTCCCATATGAAGCACACAAAAAATAAAATAAGAACAAAAATTTTAGACGAGGTATCTAAAAAACAAGCTGAGTGTTCCCACTCATTTTATTAAAATTTTCATATATTTGTTCAATTAATATAACTATATTTTTCTAATCAACGTATCGTTCCACTGGTTGTTTCAAAAGTTGTTTTAATAGCGTAGATAATATAGGTTACACGGAACTGATAAAAAAAAATATGTAAACTACGTGCGGCTTTCGACAATTTGTTGGCCAATAAGACCCAGAAGATCTAAAAGGTTGATTCACACTTTAGAAGGATTACGACTCAGTGTTAGCACTGAAATTTGTCAGGTCTAGATCTCCGATTCTGTCGAAATCGTTTCGTTTCGTTCCGTTGCACTTCACCACACGGTCGCTTTAAAATTCAAACGTCTCGAAGCGGGGCCATAACACTTGGTCCGATGAACGACAAGAACGAAGATAACAAAATTTCGTTGGGGCGAGGAGACGTCTGCGAACGATCGACCCGGTTTCGCCGGTGTGATCGACCACGTGGAAATTTCGTTGGTCGTTGTATCCCTCGCGAACGTCGCGCCGCGCCGGGAGGGGGGAGGGTTAGTTCCACTGGCCTTGATCCGGTGTCATCTTCCCATTCTGGCCGTGTTGGCAAACGCTATTACATGATATCGCCGCGAGTTGAATGGAGGGTCGATTGAATTAACCGAAGAACCTGCATTACTGTTCAAGTTTCGAGCAAGGTCGCTTGCCAATTTGTTTCGTGCCTGGTCCGCTC
Source organism: Melipona beecheii (assembly GCA_032399605.1). Classification (NCBI taxonomy): domain Eukaryota; kingdom Metazoa; phylum Arthropoda; class Insecta; order Hymenoptera; family Apidae; genus Melipona; species Melipona beecheii. Next base: position 658,720 of record JAUCMO010000243.1, on the reverse strand, counting down.
TTCCTCGTCGAACAGAAGGAAATTTCCCTCCGCGTTGAATCACGAGTGAAACTGTCGATCGAGATTTTGAGACCTCATGGCTGGATTTTGAGATCTTACGTCTCTCCCGGAGCTCTTGAATTCTGTCGTGTTATTTCAGTTCTTACGAAAGGGGGTTGAGTCTTACTAAGAGTATCCACAAATAATCGATTATTTCTAATTTCATTTAATCTTATTTTTAATCTCAATTTCTAATCTCATACTTTGTCTAGATCTTTGCTTTGATGGAAATACGTGTAAAGAACCTGCCGCAAAATTGACTTTAACCTTGAATTTCAAGGCCAAATTTTTTTTTTTTTTTTTTATTTTATTGTATTCTATTCATCACGAAAAATAAAAAAACTTCCAAGGAACCAGAGTAACCTAATAGTTCTCTTGAAAAAAATGCAAGAAAGTTTCTTAATCATTTAACACTGCGGACGCGTGCGTGCTAACAGCAACTTTATGGTTCTGGACGCGTACGTCTATTTTACGTAATTTTCGTATTCACTAACATTTCATTTATCGTAGTTGTAGCATCAGTGTCTAACTAATGAAATGATAAAACTAACTGTTATATATAGATATAAGGATACAGACATCCGTTATGAGTCTAGAACCATAAAGTCGCTGTTAGAACGCACGCGTCCGCAGTGTTAAGTAATTAAGAAACTTTTTGCCAGAGAACTATTCATTTTTCAAGACAACTATTAGGTTGCGAACTACGGTTCCTTGGAAAAGTTTTACCTTCCTGATGAGTAGAATACAACGCAAATTGCCGTTCCACCGGCAAAGTTGACGAGATCTCCCCGAGCTGGTCGAACGAATGAGAATGAAACGAAAGAACAAATGCATTTAACAAACTGACGTTTAACAAAATAATATTTCGCTGCAACAAAATACAATATATATATATATATATAATACATATACAAAATATACAAAAGTTAGTCCAACTTGTAATATTGCCTACCTTGTAACATAATTGTCAAATTTGTCGCCGGCCTTGACAACAGGGCTAAGTAATGACCGTAATAATATTCTTTCAACTCGTGTCGTATCGTGCTCGCGTTTCACAGTCATTTATCAATTCATATCCACGATCAATGAACGTATAATAACACGACGAAAGTGCACGCGTATATCTACGCGAAGACAATTTGTCGAACGTTGTACATACGTCGTTTGTACTTTATTCCATCAATTCTTTCTCGCGTCTTTTTTTATTTAGGAGAGCGGACTAAATAATAATTAAAAGACAAGAAACAAGACTAAATATGAGCAGAAAATCGAAAATTCGTTCCATTTGGAACGCATTCATTACTCGTCGTACTTCACGCTAATCTACCTATTACGTATTACTCGTTGTGGTGGAACTAATCGGGAAATTTCGCTCATCTGGTGTCCCCTCATCTTCGTAAACATCCAACCATTCGTCGTTTATCCCGTATCGCAGGAAATTGGTGCCGGTGTCTATCAAGCTTCATCTCATTTCGAAAACTCGATGATCGACAAACGCATGGGAACGCATAATTTCGCGTAATTGGCTTCTCCCTCTGCAACTAATTGGACGTTCTCATCCGAGTGGATTACAGCGGCAAACGTCGCTGAAAGACGCTAATTCATCCCTAATCCAATCGTTCGCGTCATTTGTTACACTCGGCCGATTGATTCTTCAACGTAGAAGAGGTTACTCCGTAAATTATCTTGCCATCAGGCCATTCCACAAGGGGTGTTCAGTTCATCCCGCTTTCTACGATACTCACTCGCGGCAAAATTTGAAGTACACCTGCAAGTAACGCGGAAAAACGCAATCATCCTCTCGTTCTACCCTTTTAGCAAAGACATAATCAGCTGTAAAATTTCTTTGGTTTTTCGTTAAAATATCTCTCGACGTCCTTTTCTACAGTGTCGATATCGTCGTAGTTTTGGCCAGCTAAAAAAAAGTATCGCAATGATCGAAATAGGTGATAACCTGAAGAGGCAATATCCGGAAAATTTCACCAACCAAATCCATATTTGTTGCCACCGCTTCTCTTAGCTTCTCCAGTTGGGCGCGATATTTCTTTGAGTTTATCGCCCGACCAGCCGGAACCAACTCGAAAAACAAAATTCCTCGGCAATCCCACGAAACGGAGAGCAAAACTTCGCGAGGCTGTGGACTTGGTTTAACACACCGTTGAGCTTGTTTCTCTCCTCTGGTCCAAGTTCGTTTCCTTCGGGGATTGTTGAAGAAAATCCACTCTTCGTCGCCGGTTGTCGAACGTCTCAGCAGCGGTTCTTTTGCATCGCGAGCAAGCAAAGACGTGACTTTCTTCGATGAGTTGCTGTGGCACCTGCGCTTCCATTTTCTTTCAATGTCTGTGCACAGTTGACGGCGAAATATTTAAAACTTCCTTCATTCCTTGAACCGATAGTCTCTTCCTGTCGTCCACTAAATTTCAAAATCGCGTCGTCGTTCGTCTCAGGTGAACGTCGGGAACCAACTCGTGGTATTCGAGTTATTACATTAGCAAAGTTACGTTTCTATATGTGGCTACCATGTGTCCGTCGCAGAATGTCAACAATGAGATAGATATAAAAGCACACCGCTTCTCCGAACACTGCTCGAAAACTCCAAACTCGCGCCACGCATTTGTCATGCTTACTATGCTCTCTCAAAGTTCGCTCGGAATTCTCACTCGCCTCGATCTGTCCACCCTTAACGACGTTCATCTGTACACCCAAAGGCAACTATATACGTATTCTCAACCAACGCTCATCTACGCGCCGACCACCACGCGCGATTTCATTCTAGCTGATTTTCAAACATCGCCGTCACGCCACGTAATAACTTTTCTCCAGTGGAGTTTCCCCGCGACTGTTACACTGCTGTTACGTACATGAATTTTATCACTGAAAATGATTTTAACGGGAGCAACCCAGAAAATCAGGCCTCTTCAAGTGCAACGCTAATGCAACGAAAATTAGCGATTGGTTGATTTGGGTCACGTGATTCGTGAGGGGGCGTGGAGTAGACCTCGAGTAGGAGTGGCATTGTCTAATACTGAGCTTTGTTTTGTATCGATTCGAATGTTTGCATATCGGTAAAATTTTATGGCAAAAAAGTCGTCTTCATTTCCTAGTCGGAACAGTTGCTTCTGGGCCTTTCAGTGAGACGAATCGTACTGAGGTACAAGTCGTGCAGTTTTTTTGTAACACTGTAACTAATTCTCCAACTGGATAGTGTAACTCTGGTAGCTCTATCATCGATTCCAATTCTACGATTCGCGGTTCGTATGCAGTGACAGTTTTGGTTCGCCGCTAACAGCGACTTTATGATTCTGGATACGTGGTTATCTATATTATGTAATGTTTATATTTGGAATAATGTTAACAGTTAATTTTATTGATTATTGATTATTTAGACTCACACCTAATAAACTTACGAAAATTACATAAAATATACATCTACGCATCCAGAATCATAAGGTCGCTGTTAGCACGTTGAGAAACTTTTTTGCCACTCTTCAAAAGAACTATTACGTTAGGCGTGTGATTCCTTGGAAAAGTTTTATTTTCGTGATAAGTAGAATACAGTACGAATTTGCCCTTGAAATTCAAACTCAAATCAATCTCGCGGCAGATGCTTTACATATATTTCCAATAAATTAAGAATGTTGAATTCATCTATGACAGCCACGGACGAACTTTCCTTTTCACCCTGTATATATATATTGTGTTTATCATAAATACAACAACTATATATTGTATGTTGTATATGTTGTACACAATTTATATTCTAAATATTTATTGTATATAATTTATAATTTATACTTATTGCACTATTTTCATTATATATATATATATAGTACTTGTCTTAAAATTTCTGAGCACGCTCGATTAAATGTATAGGTATTAAAGGCGAGTAATTTGAATATGATAATATAGATTAATATAAATAATTTTTTGTTAATCATTTCCACGAACTTTCACGCATATCTTTACTTTGCGAGCTGTTTCGCTGAAGGAAAGAAAAAATTCAAACGTTGGAATCCGAGCGATTCGCATTCGTACGTCGAAGTCGATCGCGTCGAATCGAAACTCCGAGGCATTTCAGCTACCAATGTCCACGCTAATCGAACTTCCGTGTTCCGAACTATGTCAATTCGACCGATAGAACCAATTAAACCGCCAAATCGCTCGACCGCCGATCGTTCCCTCAAAGTTCTCAGCCCCATCACCGACTTGTTTATTTCGCTCTCGCAAGAAACTCGGCCATCTAGGATCTAGAAAATCGCTCTCGAAACAACTAGCGTTAAGGTGCACTCAGTGCCATTGTCCAAACAGGCCGTTTCCAAAGTACCGTTATTACCTCGCCATTCGTTTCCCATCCTAACGTTGTCCACCTGCGTTGTCGTGTAATTGACGAAATTTCGAAACTTTTCGCTACGCAGTTTGAAAAGATTTTTAACTTTCGAGTTGCGACAAAATTTTTAACTTTCGAATAACGACGGAATTTTTAACTTTCGAATTACGACGAAATTTTCAACTTTCGAACTACAACGTCGAGAAAATACCGTGCCATTTTCCTCGAGCGTTTTGCGAACAGACGTGAATGGCACGGAGACGAGAAAAAAGAATAAGAGAGAGAGAGAGAGAGAAAGAGAGAGAAAGCGGTTAATAAGGTCACGGTACAATACCGTGAAACTACGCGAATTCAATGAAATGAAAAAAGACACGTTCGCGCAAAGGAAATTGAACGATAAATCAAAAAGCTTGCCGGCCAGTGTGTGTCCTCGCGAAAGTTCGTCGGGAATTCGTTTCGTCGAAGCCCGGACGAATGTCCGCGATTTCGTCGCGGCTGAATCGAGACGCCGCCGAATCGATACGTCGAAATTGCTCTTCCTCTCGCTCGCTCTCTCTCTCTCTCTCTCTCTCTCTCTCTCTCTCTCTCGTGCTCGCTGCCAGGAAAAAAAAGACTCCGACAGCGGAAGTTGGCCCTTTTTCAAACTTGAATTTATAGCGTCCGAGGGTTCGTTAACGGTTCGTGAACGACTAGTGAACAATAATCGCTCCATTCGGTCGCGCTCGCTCGTTTTAGTGGCCGCGTGTCGTTAGGGTTACTTCTCGTTAGCGTTAATACTTTAGTGTCAAAGCTGCGTGCAAGAAATATGTAAACGCTCCCCATGCAAAAACAAACTACGTAAATTGTAGATAGAATAAAATAAAAATAAATTGTGTGTGTGTGTAAATTATAGACAGTAATAAAATGTAATATATATATAAATTATAGATAGTAATAAAAACTGCACGACTTGTACCCCAGTACGATTCGTCTCACTGAAAGGCCCAGAAGCAACTGTTCAGACTAGGAAATGAAGACGACTTTTTTGCCATAAAATTTTATTGATATGCAAACATTTGAATCGATACAAAATAAATTACAGGCGCGATAGCTTGGTACCAGACAACGCCACTCCTACTCGAGATTTATCCCACGCCCCCTCACGAATCACGTGACCCAAACCAACCAACCGCTAATTTTCGTTGCATTAGCGTTGCACCTGAAGAGACCCGATTTTCTAGGTTATCCCCGCTAAAATCACTTTTAGTGATAAAATAAATTGTAAACAACGATAAACAAATGAAACAACTAAACAAGCATATAGTACAATTATAATTTTAAGAATTCAATACTTGAGGATCACAGTAATATTGAACTATCAAATTGTATGATATGTGATATTTAAAACAGTCCTTAAGTTCGGTATATATGAAGATGTTTCAAATGACAATATTTGAGATAATACAAAGTTGCAGAAACGAATAAGTTTTAAACAAACTTGTCGAAAATTCAAATCCGGTTTACCTATTTACTATTTATATCTGGTTTATACTATTTACTATTCGCCAATAGTTCAATGATTGTATCGAACGATATTTACAGCGGGACACCCTGTATATACACACGTCTCTTTTTTAATTCTCAAACGCAGAACCAAGGATTCATAAAAAAAGAAAAAACAAGAAAAACGACGGACAAATTCATATTGCTCAACCTCACTTTCAGCAAACAGAGTATAAACACATGTACGCCTGACCATATTGCGACTCAGATCACTGTCAGATGCCGAGTAGAGTGTCTTTACATTCATAATACAATCCATACAAAGATCTACAAGGCGATCTAAAATAGATCGAACGATCCACGTTACTCGATGGAACGTGTCGTACGATGCAATCGATCCGGCATTGGCCTAAATTCAACGAGAGAAAACGAGCAAGGGACATAACCATTCTGGGAACGGCATTTGCAATGCAGATTACCTGCCATTGATATCAGCGTCGAAGACATTGAAATCAATGTCTCGATCCGCGGGGAAAGTGGCCGATCGAATCGCGCGCGAGTCAATTACCGTGATTCGTTCGTGATTCGATCGCCGAACGCGATAAAAATCACGAGTCGCGAACTGAAATCTGAAATCCGAATGCCGGAATCTGCGAATCGGCGGAAGGGCCTTCAACGTGGAAATTCTCGTTCGCAGGAGAACGAGCAGGCTCGACGGAGACCACTTTGTCGGGAGATCTCTTTATCGGGAATATCGAAACGGCACCAAGGGAAACACTCCGTGTCAACCGTATTCGTAGTACGTATAAATACGTACGGGCAGACGCGCGTGTAAAACTCGAGATACAGGGTGGGCCAAAAGTTCCTTTCCATCTATTTTTTTTTTTAATAAAACATTAATTTATTAATTTATTAATTTTGAATCGAGTTTAAGTTGAAACATGGACTTAAAGTAGTGTACTTTAATCTGTAAGAAAAAAAATTCAAAAAGATATATAATAAAAGAATTATGGATTTATTTCAATAGGAAGTGAATATTTTTCCTAATATTTCCAAATATTGGGAAAAACTAATTTTATTAATTTTAAATTACGTTTATGTTCAAATATGAATTTAAATTAGTGTACTTTAATTATGGATTTATATTTGAGTAGAATTTTTGATCCACCCTATACAATGTTCACGTCTCTAACCCCATTAAAAAAAAAAAGCTCTTCTTTGTAGAATTTCAAGACTTTTTCTCTTCGCAAAAAGGGAACCGGGTTTCGTTGGTAAAATCAAATTCTAAACGTCCATCATTGAGTAACCACGCGAAAGAAAAATTCTACAATTTTTGCTTTAATCCGTGCCACGGACACTACTGGCTGGCAACTGCTACTTGTAATTAACGTTTCATACGTTACGCGTAATTGTTTAATTTATAATTGTATAATTGATATCGCGCGCAAATGCGCATGATAAATGAGTCGTAATACGATGCAACCCCTTCCCTTCCGTTTAGCGAAACACATCAAAAATAAATTAATCATAACGCACAGGTGTACGGGAGATACACCTGCAATTATTCTGGGCGAAATACCAGTCGAATAAGTCACGGACCTACGATCAAAATTCGATGATAAAAACATGCTGCGTACCAAAAAGTTTTAAATTACCAATGGAGAACACGGAACAATCGTTTTCGATCATTTTCTCGAGATGTTACGTCGATGCTTGTTTCGTCAAATCATGCACATTTACCGATTTCTTGGGAATTAAATCGAATAAAGCAATGAAGTACAGTTACAGTTAATTTGACAAACTAGAAATTGAACAGCACCGTGCTTTATCACGTTCACGTCCGCGGTGGCAAAAATTACAAAACACCATCACGCGTATCAGGCTTTTGTTCAGAGGTGGCTAACTGGCGGCCCTTTTCTGATTGGTAGCGCTACCCCCTCCACTGCATCGATCTCCCCACTCCTCGGCAGTGCACGAGCGCCACTCTCTCAGTCTGTCAATTTCTCTATCGAGCAAGTGGAGAGAACGTGAACACAATTCGAAAAGATATTTAGACGATCTCACTTAAATGGACTACCCTGTATGAACCGAGTGTTCGCGTTATTTTTGTCCAGCGTTTTTCTCGGAAATGGCAAACAACAGGAAAAAATGATAGAGGACAAAGTTGCACAGTTTACTATGACCAACCAACACGGCAGTGCACAACAATTTTTTATGTTTGCACAAAATTTTTCTCACAAAAAATTGACTTTTAATTTTTTATATAGAATGCTATTTTTTGTTTATTTGTCATGTGAGAACGGTTGTCAAGATGAATCATATGATAAATGATGAATGATCACGTCATAACAATCGTGTAAAGTCCAAAATAATGCGAATATCCTGTATGTGTATTGCATTCGATTCCAGAGAAAAGTGTAGAAAAACATACGACGCAGGCGGTCCGCGGATGCGAAACGTGTTAAAGCTTGGTCTTTGTTAGCCCCGGCGACGAAACGAAATTGCCAGCGGCACGCATGCACGTCGGCGTGTTACGACGGCGTAAATTAGAATGGATCGATAGGGGCGTAACGATCTGACGAGTGTCACTTGATCAAGGGAATTTTAATACCGGCCGCTTAAACTTATTATAATGGAAATTTTCACAACACGAATGAATGTGTGTGTGAACTTTCTTTCTTCCCTCCCCCTGGTTTCCGTTGGTTTCTCGTGAAATTTCGTCGCCGCGAGCCCTTCCTTATCGATGAAGACGACGATTTCCCCAACCGAGAAATTTCGTTACCGACCAAAAGGGCCATCTTTCTGAAAAAACTTTTGATCCACCCTGTATGTTCGACTGCGATGGTTAATTGGATCCCTAATACCCGTACCACACCGGTTTTCGCTTTGCTACAATTTTTTTAAATCGTACAGCTTTCACTTGGAATTTCATAGAAATTCGATAAAAAAAAAGAACAAAAAATATTCGACAACTTGTAAATATTGGATTGCGTTTTTTTCTAACTACTGTAGACATACGTATACATGTAGCTAACTTCATTTTAAACCGCAACATTCGTTCCGTAGTTCGACATTTGATTGCTCAAGCTTGGTTTAGAAAAAGACAATGATTGTTCGTTGAGCAAAAAGGATTTTCGTTATATTCTGCTGTTACTACCTCAAAAAATGCTGTGCAAACTCGTGAAAAATTATCCGTACGGTGAAAAAATCTTGAAATTACAACAGTGCCAAAATTGGGTCGGCCAAGTTTCACCGCTTCACGGAAATGTCAAATCTTGGAACTGTCTTTCGTCAAAAAAAAAAGAAAGATGGCAGAGAACAGTCGAAGAAAACAGCCAAAGTAAAAATTCGCCGTTCATTTTCGCAGACGGAGAAGAGGAAACTTCCGAGATGACGGCAGCAGATTTAATTTTTCAACTTTGAACAGTCTCGGGGCGAGCGATCGGCCGACTACAAAATAATTGCCCGACATCCGGGCGACCGCAGCGCATCGCGTCGCAATTAATTCACGGTGACAACGGGGTTGGGCCCATTAATTTTCAATCGGTCGCCCGGACCATGCACCCGATTACACATTAATCGAAGGTTTATTAATTGGTCGCACGGTCCGAGGATAAAGGGCCGAAGCGAAGGATAAAGGACAAATTTCCACGCGAAACGAACGAACTTTCTCGACAGGTTGACAGACGAACTGCGAGAACTGTTCGCGCGAAATTGATTCTGCATAAAACACGAGCAGACACGCGCGCGCGTTCTCGAAAAATTGATTGGTAGAAATTTCGCGAAACAAGAGTTTCGAGGGTACGCAGACAAATATCGAAAGCTAAATACCTGCCTTCTCGTTTCGGGCGCGGGCTCTTTTTCATCCGTATGCCGCTCATTTCGCTTCTGCTCGGTTTTAACGGACGAATATTCTTCGTAACATTTTCACACAATTTTTCCTGCGGCGCGTCGCGAATCGCCCGACGCACGCAAGACTATTCTCCTCTTTTCTCTACAGATTTCTCGACTACAACTGCAAACACCAGCCACCGCCAGTTTCTGTTTTACAGAGCGACGAATAATTATGTAAATTAAAATACTAAACGGCTCGCAGATCCGCGAGCGCGCTGGCTCGTTTCAAACGGCTCGAACACGGTTGAAATTTGTTCGTTTTTAATTGAGGAAAACGATGCGACACTTTAACTCACAATGCTCTGCGGTTCCCATCCTGTGGGAACGCTTTTCGACTACAATATATCGTGGAAGAATAAGTTAAAGTGCTTACAAATCATAAACACTCATAAATACTCATCGCAGAAAATTAATCGAGACAAATAACTGTCAAGCTTTCAGTCGCAACGTCCAGGTGGAGACGAAATGAGTATGAACTCATACAGGAGACGAAAGGCTGTCTAGAGCCGGTTAACTGGCAGCCCGCAAGCCCCTCTCCCTTCTTTCCTGATCGCCAGCGCTACCCCCTCCACTGAAATTTCAATGTAGTGGAGAGATCGATGCAGTGGAGGGGGTAGCGCTAGCGAAGGGCCGCCAGTCAGCCAGCTCTGGTCTAGGCAACAAAACGTTCAGATTGCGAAACTTTGCGATCTTTCGTCTCCGTTGCTCGCGCATGCGAAACACGCGAAAATAATTCGATTTAAAATCTCGCGGTCGTTTCGATTCGCGAGAACCTCGAAACACAAAGACGAGACTCGAGTCGAGAATCTCGACGAGTTATCGCATTTCACGTATAGTAACGTACGATACTTGGTATATACCGGGTGTGTGTACGCGTACCTTATGTACATATATACGGCATAAAACACAAAGCGAGGAGTCAATTGAACGACGACCGCGGCGGAGCAGCCAAATAACACGTTTCTCTTACTTTGCGAGAATACTTAATACGTCTATGTACGTAGAGGAGAGCCGTACAGCACCGGGTAAAGATAGTTCTTTGTTCTCGTCGTTAGTTGCCAGCATTATTGATGGCAGGGCGAATGAATACTATTGTCCCCGGTGACATATTCCGGCGTCGTTTTCTTTCTCTTCCACGTTACCAGAGAAATGAGACGTTGCACGTTTACGCTGCCATTTTGCGTGACCAGAGTTACTCGTCACGGTGGATTTCTTCTTTCTCGGGTGAGCAAGCAATTTCGTTGCATTACGTGCGTTATTCCTGGGCCACCAGATGTACACAAATGTCGCAGTTTTTACGATTCACTTTGCACGTTATGTATCAAACCCGGCCTTCTTCTCTGCGTGCTTGTCATTCAGTATGAGACAGGTTGAAAAAAATCTTTTTTGCGATCAAAGTTCTTGGGTTTACTCTCCTTCGTTTTTACGTAGAAAAATGTCCAAAGTTGGAGACAGAGAGAGAAGGGAAATAAACGGAGGATAACGTGAAAACGGCTTTGAGAGTGCAGCTCGAAGAAAGAATGACTGCGAGGCAGACATCTGCACGTTCCAACAAAAGAGAAAACCTCGATCACTTTGCCTGTGATATCTGTAGACTTGAATAAAAGTTGCGTTCCGTCTGCGTCATGTCCTTTTATTGACATTATCAATTACGCACGCCATGAAATCCACTGTTTACGTAGCTGTTCAATAGTGGACGACAATTTTTGGTGCGTTACGAATCAGGACTTTGTTGTTTATGCGATAAAATTGAAAAAAAAAGGGTTTGTACCGTCTCGTTAAGCACCGCTAAAAATTTTTTCAGTTTCAAGGTTTTTATTTTCATCGGGAATCGAGCAAGTTACGATAGAAGAATTTGGTGCGATTCATAAATCCTTTAATTGCGTGCCAATATCACGCGTTCTCCAACGCACGATCGACACCCAACTGAAGAAGAACTCTTGAAGGATTCATTCGATAAAATTCGAGTGAGAATCGGGCTGCGGCAGCGTTCGCGGAGCAGGGCCCGCGAGAGGAACGCGAGAAATTCCCAGCTTCTCTTTCTCGGTTGCTCGTTGAAACAAAAACATCGCGAACAAAAGGGATGGATAAAAAATGCAGGGACGAAAAGAAAAAGCGCGGGAAGAGAAACCACATTTTAAAGGGTTCGGGAGCACGAGCAAGCTCGACGATTAACAAAGATCAAAGCCAAAGGTGGGAGAGGGTGCAACGGAAGATGGCGCGCGTACACGCGGCCTTTTCACCGCGCAACAGGGTCGTACACGGACCGGTCGGACAAAGTGTCGGTTAAATGCACGCTCGTACGCGCGGCAGATGGATAAAACGCGGAGAGGAACGTAAAAGTAGCGCGTACCAAGGCGTAGGGGACGGGAGGGGGGGGGGCAGGGGCTCGGGTGTCAAAGGGAAGAAGTTCTGCCTGGGGAGCCCGGAGAGCCCGGAGAGCCCGGAGCAGCGCGGAGCAGCGCGGAGCCTTTTCACCGCACGCCGCCGCTACCGCTGCTCCATCCACTACCGCCACCCTCGCCGTCCCGCCAATCTCCAGCCATCTCCGTTCCAATTTCCCCGGAAAATGTTCTCCCTCGTGCGCCAACGGACTCGAACCCGCGGACGAGGATGACATGAAAATTGCAAGCAACTCCGACGGTATGGAAACACACACCGCCGTGGAGAAAAATCGAGCCGCGGCGCCTATCCCATCTCTCGGCCCCCGGACTCAGGGGGTGCCGGCGACCCGATGGATTACCGATCGATACCGTGCAAACGCCCCCGTTCTTATTCCTCCTCCCCCTCCGGTTATCCCGGTGATCCCGGTTTTTTGTAGAAACTTGCAGCGCGCTCGACGATGCTGCGTCTTTGTTGTGCTCGGCTTTATCAGCGTTGACTTGCGTCGAGCGTGTGAAACGGGAATGATCGGCATGATCGGAACGATCGACTTCCACAGACTGGAATAAGGCAAACCGTGACAACCGCTGAACCATCTGATCGTTTCTCCGAGAATCGAAGCAGTTTAATTCTTCGAGCTTTGCGGACGCGCAAACAAGAAGACGGAAGAAACAGCAATCTCGCGGAGGCTACGCGGAAAGGAAAGCTACGTCGCTTTATTACTATCAGATCTATTGACGTATTTTGGAATAGTCACGTATTAAAAATGCATCGTGATTCGATGAAGACCGGTCATATGGCGTAACTGTTGATCTCTTAAAAATTTAAGGTTAGATTTTTGCTTGAAAAACCAAAGTTTGCTCAAAAAAAAAAAAACATTCCAGACCCTTGTCAAAATTTCACCAGGAAATTCAAAAGAGATTCTATCTCAAAATGAATCGACAAACTCGGGAAATGACACAGTTCGATTAATAATATGATACACTTTTGGCGGAATGGTCCATCGTAAGAGCGAAAGAGTTAAAAACGCAAGGAGAAACGGCGACAGTTTGAGTGGCCGCGTGAGGCCAGCCGGCGAGATATAACAGGTTAAAAACGTGTCATTTCCGTTCCATCGGCGGACGCCAAAGGAAATCGATTTCCTTTCCACTCGAGACACGCTTCAGACAATCTGCCGCAGAAGAGGCAATTAAGGTAACAAACAAAAAAAAAAAAAAAAAAATCACAGCGAGGTGTGGCGAGAAAGCGAAAGAGAGAGAGAGAGAGAGAGAGAGAGAGAGAGAGAGAGAGGATGCGGCGGCTATTATCGACGTGAGGAGACGAATTTAGGGAGCGAAGGAAAGCCTTCTCGGGGGCGAAGTATTCGAAACCCGAAAAAATTAGAAATAAAGAGGAGAAGGATCGGAGAAGAAATAAGAGAGAAAGGTCAAAAAACTGGCCAACGTCGCTAGTCCGTTTGAATCCGCGTTTTCTCTTTTTTTCTTTTTTTTTTTTTTTTTTTTTTTTAAGTCAACTGACCCGAATCGTTTTAATGAAATTTTACCTTCTATTCGCGCGATTCACGCGAACGCGCGATTCAACGATGCCGCCGACGTGGAAAGACACACGGTCGCACGCGGCACCGTAACTCGAAAACCGTGTAATCCGGAAAGATATGTTCGGCAGAACGGGAGAGAGAGAGACGAGATGGCCGACTCTATCCGGCTGAAATGGCTCCGAGCTCGAAACGAAGGAACTTGTCTCGTCCAAGAACTCGGCATGGATTTACGCGTCGTTCGAGAACCGTATCGTCTCTCCCTCTCTCTCTCTCTCTCTCTCTCTCTCTCTCTCTCTCTACCTCTGTATCTGTCTTCCATCTTCCTTCACGATCTCTCTATCTATCTGTTTGTAACTCCAGAGAAGGAGCTACTGCAGAGAACGTTTCAACGAAATCGATTTAACACGAAAGAGCTCCGTCTCCCAGACAGATCGAGGTATTCGTCTTCTTCGAGCTGCAATTTCCACGGCGCAGAGAGCCAAGAAGCAAGAAGTTCTGCCACGCTTCCATCCGATTCCAATTAAGACGCCTCGAAAGGACGTCCCACTGTGAGGCGCCGTGAAAACTCGCCACACACACCCCGACTTTTTCTAACGAACCTCTGGATCCTATCCTCCGTGGTGTCGAGTCGTCCCGCCGCGCCAAAACTACCCCCCTAACTGCGCATTACCGACAAATTCGATTCCCTTTGGCTTCCAGCCGCTGCCCCGTGATCGATTTACGCTCCAAGCGCGACTATCGCGACCAAAAAGGCAGCCAGGTGCTCCTTTTTCTACGTTAACGGCCAATTTTGTTGTACAGGGCGAACCACTTAGGAGACTGGAAGTTGAGATATCTTCGAAACGATCAGTTGTATCCAGAAAATGTTTCAGACGAAAGTCGAATGGTTCCGAGAAGAGTATTATTATTTTTTAACGTTGATGCATTGAATATGTAAAAGATACAACTGTTCGATTCAGCTTGCCGTTCTTTGCAACAGAGGTGGCGAACTGGCGGCCCTTGCCCCCCCCCACTTTCCTGATAGGTAGCGCCATCCCCTCCACTGCATCCATCTCTCTACTAGATTGAAATTTCCTCGCCGTGCATGAACCCCCTCTCTCCAATTTGTTAATTTCCCTACTAACTAAGTAAGTGAGGAGATCGACGCAGTGGAGGGGGTAGCGCTAGCGATCAGGAAAGTGGGGGCAAGGGTATTGAAAAGTATCAAACAATTTACGCTGAAAAAATTTTAGTTTGAAAGATATTTTCATTAAAATAATTAAGGAATACTGTAGCTCGTAGAGTATCGAATTTATCTACAATAATAGCATTTGTAATAGCAGGAGACTGTGTAACGTTTAGTAATTAATTATTGTGACTGGAATAAAGAAATATTCATTTCACTGTTACGTGAGAATTATTACGAAATGCTTAAAAAAAAACAAACTTTTACCTTCAAACGCCTTCGATGCACCAACTTTGAAAAACATCAATTACGTCAATCAACATCCCCTTTCGAAACCATTCAACTTTCGTTTAAAACATTTTCCGATACAATTCGATCGTTTCGAAAATATTTATTTATTACTTTTGATCTTAAGTGGCTCATCCGGTATATGCACGCAGAGTTTGACTCGCCTGCACCGTCTATAGGCAGTGTTCGATGCCGAAATTAAAATCGGACGAGCTTAATTGCCGTGAAAATTTGCGAAAGCGCCGTGATTTTCGTTCGGCTCAGTCAGTTGTTTCGATCGTCGAAATGAAAAAAAAAGGAAAAAAAACGAAACGATGTTATATTCAAAACGCGTTATCGCTGATATTTATTCGTCGATGGGAGCTAAAACACCGAGTCTCGATAAACAACCTGTTCGAGTAGCGGCGTAAATAGAGAAAATTAGTAATTTTCTTTGTCGAAAACGGATTGCTCCGAGACACACGCGAGCAGATGGGAGTTAATGCATTGGCTAATGCATTTCTAAAGCGAAAGCCCATTCCCCGTCTGAAGCTGCAACTGGGATACGTATAAATTTGTTTTCTTCCTCGCGGAGAACTTATATATCGCTGTACGTACATACAGCTAGAAAGAAAAATGTCAAAGAAAAGAAGGTAAAAAGGAAGCGAATTCGAGCGAATTCGCCAGTTATATCTAAATTTCAAGCACGGTCCCGATAGATCGTTCGTCGAGTGTAACAGCGTGAAATCCACGATAAACAAAAACGGGAAATCCCTCGCTTTTGAAATCCTATAGCGCAGGATTTCATCCACTGACGATCGTGCGTTTTTATGGAAAAACTTTCCACTCGGAGGAAAAAAACACGAATCTCTTGCTCGTTACAGTAGAATTCGCCAAAGTGTGCAACTACTGTTTTTTTCTTTTTTTTTTTTTTCGTACGACGCGATTCTCTCGTACAACGCGGGAAAATAATAGAATAGAAAACTTAAGAATTAAATCTGCTCTAGCTAAGCTTTAGTTTCTTTCGTCGTTATCGACCTCTTTTATCTCACAATTGTTTCGTTTTCTATCGATTTCTTCTTTGCCGACTTCTTCTCTTTCGTAATTGTCCCACTCTTGATACAGTCTAATGTTTTACTAAAAAAAAAGTAGGTGGGAACAGAACCCGCGAGTTGAATTTCTTCGAAACAAAAAGAACTTTATTACACACGTTAAAATAATAGGTCATTGAGAACGTGAAAAATAAAAATTTAAATTATTCGCGTCATGCAAGAAAAATTCCCGTACAGCGCTACACGATCTCCTGTAACGCGAACTCATACATCTTAAAATTACCAAACTGGTTAAAATAACTAACCTAAAATAAATAATAATTTTTGCTAGACATTTTATAGACGTAATAACAACAGTGTATTTCGAAAGATTTAAATAATTTTTCGTAAAATAAATAAAAGCTTGTGTAAGCTCCGTGCAATTGTGCAACTACAAAGTTTCTCTATTTTTTCGGCTTGAACGTCTCTGACGGAAATTTTACTTTGCTTCAATCATCGGTAATTACTTTTCCTCGACATCGAAACGCAAGGACCAAAGTATTTGACTTCACTTTAATAATAAGCAGAAGACGAAAGACAAGAGACGAAAGACGCTACGAGGGTCCAACGAAATTATAATTCCCGCGCGATACACAGGCACGATAATTAAACGTCACCGATAAATCCACCGATAGCGAGGGAGGGGATCGTCGCGTGGCGTTAGATGCAAGACAACGACACCGGGTTTTAATTCGATTTGCATTCGTGATCCCGCGTCGCGTGTAACGTAACGTCGCCAGCGATTAATCCGCCGGCGTGCTATTGGCAACTCGATTATTTACAGGCAAGTCTCTCCGCGCGTGTTCCACGGCTGTCGGATTATCTTGCGTTACGAACGCGGTCGCAGGGGAAGTAGAGGGGAGAACACGGCCGCAGACAGCACAGTCGGTAACCGCGGTTAACGTAGCCCCCGCAGCACTCTTGGATATTATATTACGTATTATGCAGCAAATGCGATGGCGAGTAATTAACTCGAAATGATAAAGTAGAGACTGAACTAACAGGAGTTAGTTCTGCATCTGCATGCAGAAACATTTTTGGAAAAAAAATTAAAGATTCGTACAGTAGACGTTTTCACTGAACTGTACGATTTTGTATCGCAAAGTTTCAACAGTTAATAAAAGTATCGATGATTTTCATTGAGCGTGCGAATACTTTTGTCTAGATCTCTGAACGTCGAATTATTACAACGCATTCTCACGGAAGCCATAAACATCGTCGAGATTACAAAACGATCATCCTCCTTCGATCAGTTTATCACAGATAAACGACTTAAAGAGCTTTCGCAAGCGAACGAACGCGCGGAATTCACTCCCCCGTTCGTTGCGTAACCCGTGTCTGAACGTTGTCTGACTCTGTCGCATCGATTTATATGGCATCTGGGTGCACGCGAGAGCCAAATCCTATTACACGAGCTACAACGTCCGCCAAAACGGAACGCTGCGTTATCCGAATTAGCATGGGGATAGAGAAGTCTGTCCAGGTAAGAAAACGTTCAGATTGCGAAACTTTGCGATCTTTCGTCTCCGTTGCTCGCGCATGCGAGACACATGAAAATAATTCGATTTAAAGTTTCGCGGTCGTTTCGATTCGCGAGAACTTCGAAACACAAAGACGAGACCCGAGTCGAGAATCTCAACGAATTATCGCGTTTCACGTATAATAACGTACGATACTTGGTATATACCGGGTGTGTGTACGTGTACCTTATGTACATATATACGGCATAAAACACAAAGCGAGGAGTCAATTGAACGACGACCGCGGCGGAGCAGCCAAATAACACGTTTCTCTTACTTTGCGAGAATACTTAATACGTCTATGTACGTAGAGGAGAGCCGTACAGCACCGGGTAAAGATAGTTCTTTGTTCTCGTCGTTAGTTGCCAGCATTATTGATGGCAGGGCGAATGAATACTATTGTCCCCGGTGACATATTCCGGCGTCGTTTTCTTTCTCTTCCACGTTACCAGAGAAATGAGACGTTGCACGTTTACGCTGCCATTTCGCGCGACCAGAGTTACTCGTCACGGTAGATTTCTTCTTTCTCGGGTGAGCAAGCAATTTCGTTGCATTACGTGCGTTATTCCTGGGCCACCAGATGTACACAAATGTCGCAGTTTTTACGATTCACTTTGCACGTTATGTATCAAACCCGGCCTTCTTCTCTGCGTGCTCGTCGTTCAGTACGGGACAGGTTGGAAAAAATCTTTTTTACCATCAAAGTTCTTGGGTTTACTCTTACCCTTCGTTTTTACGTAGAAAAATGTCCAAAGTTGGAGACAGAGAGAGAAGGGAAATGAACGGAGGACAACGTGAAAACGGCTTTGAGAGTGCAGCTCGAAGAGAGAATGACTGAAGCTCTCCACGTTCCAACAAAAAACAAAACCCCGATTGCTTTGCCCGTGATATCTGTAAACTCGCTTGAATAAAAATTGCGTTCCGTCTGCATGTCCCTTTATTGACATTATCAATTACGCACGCCATGAAATCCACTGTTTACGTAGCTGTTCAATACTGGACGACAATTTTCGATGCGTTACGAATCAGGACTTTGTTGTTTATGCGATAAAATTGAAAAAAAAAGGGTTTGTACGCTCTCGTTAAGCTAGAAATTTCTTCAGTTTCACGGTTTGATTTTCATCGGGAATCGGCCAAGTTGAAGAGCTCACCCCCGTATTCTGCACCGCGAAGTCGAGAACGAACGAAACTACGTTCGACGTTCCGGTTAAAGTTGAAAGGGGAAGTATGCACGAGCAGAAGGATGCAATTAGCGCAATCCAGCTTGATTTTGCGGTGCAAAGGACGGAGAAATTCGAATCGATGGTGAAAGCACGGGAGGCACGAGAAGCGCGAAGGAAATTGAAATAAGCCGCGGCCTTGAACGGCGAAGCTTGTAATTTCGACAGTAATTTGCTAGGTCGCGTGTCATTTTCGCATTAACTCGGATCATGGCAGCGTGTGCGCACACACACACACGCGCGCGCGCGCGCGCTCGCTTTTCTCCCGCGTTACGTGTCGCCCTATTTGTCTAGGAAAAATCTTTCCACGCGCTCGTGCAGGAAGAGAGAGCTCAACGATCCTTCGCACGTGACGCCTGTTCCACGCCATTCTTCATCAACGCCGAAATATTACGTTGTCCCAGAAGTTTCTTTCGTTTTATTAACGAACGACGGTATGCACGGTACTTTATGTTTTATGTACCACCGAGATCACACAGTAATCTTGGGACAAGTACAATGAAAATAGTACGATAAATATGAACCATAAATTATACAATAAATATTAAAAATTAAACAGAATATCAACAAGTTAGACAACATAAAGTATAAACTATATACGCAATATACAATAAACAATATAAATTATCACAATAAATACAGTACATGAATCAAATATGAAATTTAATTAAACAGAATGAACGTAAAGTAAACTTTAAAGAATATGGGTGTAATGATTTGCGATTTCCGTTGCTTATATTTTAAAGCAAAAGTCCCTAGGCACCGGCGTGGCAGTTATCGCGTTAAGGAGCTTCGCTCTTCATCATCCTTGGACGAACGCTCGAAGCGTGAATTCGCTGATACAAAAGAACACCGCTGGAAAATTTACCGCTTTGAGCGGGAAACAGGGAAACGAGCGAGTCGAGGGGTGAAAGCGAGGGACCGGGAGTGTTGCAGGATAGATAAGAAAGATAAGAACGCCCATTGCAAAGGGGAAAGTAGGAAAGTTGTTCGGATCGGTCGAACGGAGTGAAATAACATCGAGACGGAGGCTCCCAAAGACCGGGAAAGGCTCTCTCGATGAGCAAGAAAGTCGCGGTGCTACTCGGCAAATAATTTCAGAGGGCGCCTTTACAGTCCCCGTATTGCCAGGAACAAAGCAAAAGTCAGACTTTCGAGAAGCATCTTAACTTTCAAGAACGCGTTAATGCAGCCCTCTCAGGAATGCTCTGGAAATTCCCCTGGAAGCGTGCAACGATAACGTCGTTGCGAGTGACATCGTTCTCGCAGACGAAACGTGCTCGCCAGTTTGCAAAACGATCGAGAAACTTTGAATCGACCGCTCTCCTCTTTCTCCCGTCTCTCCTCCGAGTCGATCGGCATTCTACAATACGTCGATTACATCCACGTTAGAAACTGACTCGAACTGACTCGAAGAAACGGTCAAAAATTTCTTTTTTCTTTTTTTGAGTAAATTGCAAGACATTTCACGAGTAAACTACAAAATCTTTGAAGAACCTTCAAACTCGAATTTCTCGAGAACGAAATCTCTCGACAATTAAAAAAATTTATTCTCCCTTTTCCAATTATATTACATTATCATAATAATTATATAATAACATTAGTATAGTATATCAAAATGTATCAGGGCTAGCCATGAGTAATGCCGTTTTCTTCAAATTTAATACACGTCGCCATCTAGTGACAAAAGTTTAACTGAACATAATTCCTATATTCCAGTTAAATATATTGACATTTAGCGTACTTATTGTTAAATTATATTACAGATTAAATCTGTATTAACTTTTTGATTATCGACACGACATCTTAAACATTCCATTAGAAGAGGAAAGTTCTATTTTTTTTTCCGCGTCTCCAGCGAGTTCAACTGCTTCGTTCAATTCTGTCAATTAAAGTCAAACGTTGTTCGCAATTGTACGTACAACGTTAAAACGTTAATCATCCCATTCGATTCGTATTAAATTGCATGCGTACGTGCTGCTGTGCCAAGTTATACATGTACAGTATTATAATTAGACCAGTTTAGAATGTTCTGTTCCAGTGGATGATGGAACACAACACGTTGCACGAGGTAAAGCGTCCGGATAACGGAGCGTTCAGAGAACAGGATATTGCGGACACGGAACTTGAATAATAGAAGATTCCACTATAAACCCAATTAAACGCCAACTTCGACTGTTTGTTTGTTCCTCAATTCAATGATATCTAACAATCTCGAGCTTGCACGATCGATAACGCGTTTACGCCGCTTCGTAATATCAGATCATCCATCCCGTAAGTTCATACCACTTTTCGTGACACACGCTCGTGGCAAAATTCGAAATATAACAATGCGACTATTACGAAAATACGTAATCACCCTCTCGTTCTACAACTTCTTTCCATCATTTTAGCAAAGATCGTAATCAGCCGTCTGTAAAGTCGCTGTAAAGTTTTTTTGGTTTTTCGCTAAAATATCTCTCGACGTCCTTTTCTACAGTGTCGATATCGTCGTATTTTGGGCCAGCTAAAAAGTATCGCAGCGATCGAAATAGGTGATAACTTGAGGGGGCAACATCCGGAGAACATGGTGGGTGCGATAAAATTTCACCAACGAAATTCACGTAATTCTTTTTTTGCACATTTCGTGCCACGCGTGGCCTGGCATTATCGTGACGAGAAATCACGTTCTCTCGATTCGCGAGTCCGGGGCGTTTTGTTGCCACCGCTTCTCTTAGCTTCTCCAGCTGGGCGCGGTATTTCTTTGAGTTTATCGCCCGATCAGCTGGAAGCAACTCGAAAAGCAAAATTCCTCGACCACGAAACGGAGAGCAAAACTTCGCGAGACTGCGGACTTGGTTTAACACACCGTTGAGCTTGTTCCTCTCCTCTGGTCCAAGTTCGTTTCCTTCGGGGATTGTTGAAGAAAATCCACTCTTCGTCGCCGGTTGTCAATCGTCTCAGCGGCGGTTCTTTTGCATCGCGAGCAAGCAAAGACGTGACTTTCTTCGGTGAGTTGCTGTGGCACCTGCACTTCCATTTTCTTTCAATGTCCGTGCACAGTTGACGGCGGAATATTTAACATTCGTTCCTTCATTCCTTGAACCGATAGTCTCTTCCTTTCGTCCGCTAAATTTCGAATCGTTTCGTCGAATATTCTGCGTGTATCATGTCAGAACACTGTCCAAAAGAAAAAAGACGAAACAAAACGATTCGCGAAAGCGTAATCAATCGGCTTACTCTCGACAGAAACGCCTACGTCATATAGCATGAGGAATCGTTTCCTTAATAATGTATCCCAGTTGACTTTATCGACGATGTTCAAGCCCGTTGAGAAGCGTCGAGAGACCGAGGGGCCGACAATAAGGAATTTTACTTTCCACTCTCAGCTCTTCGAACGAAACGAACAATACCCAAGGAAGGAACTCTCCGTTCTCGTTTATTTGCGTTGCCCTTACGGGAGTTCACTTTGTTCCCTGCGCGTAAAAAAGATTCAAAAAAATCCCAACGTTTCGTCATCTAACCGTCAATAAAATGAGAAAAGGAAAAAGAAAAATCGCACGGCAAAGTTTAAGAGAAAGGAGGAAATTTCGCTGTGAAGAGAAAATTTCAATCTTCGTGCCAAGACCATGGTGGATCAAGTTACGAAAAGAAAATTGTTCAATTTTCCAGAAACGCTTGAATTTTCACAATCTTGGCGAATAGTAAAGGTATTGTTACTTTGTAAAAATATCCTTGCAGGCGAAAAAAAGCGAACTTGAGATAATCAGAGTAAAAGCTTTACGCTTTTGAAACAGAGATGGCTAATTGGCGGCCCTTGCCCCCTCCCCACTTTCCTGTTTCCCCACTTTTCGCCAGCGCTATCCCCTCCACTGCATCAATCTCCCCACTGCCAGTTGAGAGTATCGCGGCCACATACTCGCGTGAGGTATATACGTGCACGTATAAATTGTTTTCTTTATTGCAGCAGCTAAAATTAATTGGAGGAATTGGAGGAAAAGTAGTTTGCACGACCCGCTACAAAACAGAGTGAGAACTAATTTTCATGGTGGACGAACTGGCAAACTGATTGCGAGTCTCGTTTTAAGGCAGAAAAGCGGCAGGGAAGAAGTTGAAGTCTTGTATAATTTTCTTTACAACACCGACGATTTTCATTATCAGTTGCGCTCCTCCCTGTACATTCATCTTTGGCTCAATGTGACCAGAAACCAAGTATTCGTCAAACGAACATCGTGGAAAAGGAGGAACGCGACCCCCAGCGGGCATATCGTGACTCGTCAACGTGGCGCGAAATTAAAACAGCCCTCGACTCGATAATTAAGCGCTAATTGAGCCGACGTAGTTGGCGTGTTTTTTAGCAGATTGTCAAACGCGAAATCGCCACGAGAGGGAGAAATTGCACTCGGAGAGAGAGAGAGAGAGAGAGAGAGAGAGAGAGAGAGAGTGAGTCGCGCACAACAAAGAAGAAGATAAAATTTGCAAATTGCAAGGCTGCGTTGAATTATATCTGACAGAGATGGCGGACAAGCGGCAAACTCGCGGAAAATCACACGAATTTCCTTCCGTGTGGTATTTCCAGGCCGGTCGAAAGGCCGGTTAAAGGGTTAATAAGATGCTTGTTTGCGCTTCGAGTGGAGGTGCACTCGAAACCGCAGCCACCGGCGGCTCCCGTCCAGAGTTCGGAGCGCGGTCGGCCATTAGGTTGCTGCGGCGCGCGCTCGCGTGCCGTGGGAACTCGAAATGTCAGAGGCGGCGAAGGAGGAACGTGACGAAGGGATCGACTGAGGGGGGGGGGGGAGAGAGCAGAGGAGGAGGGAGAAAACGGGCAGTAAAACGGGTGGAAAACGTGACCCAGAACACGAGATCCGACTGCCTACGCTGCCTCAGCAATCTAAACTATTATTACGCGATACATCTCCATACCCGTGTACATTTTAATTCGACACTCTGCCGGTAAAAAATTTCGTTCGTTCCCGGCTGGTTGGCCGCATTTCGCCCCTGATAACCATCTGAGTAGCGTGCTAGCGACTCGCTCTAAAAAGAAACAAAAAGAGGGAGAAATTTCTTGCCCGAGTAAAACGCGAAATGACAAACCGTGCCACGTATCTGTCGACGCGAGATTAGGAATGTAAAGTCGAAAAAAATCGAGATTCTTTTTTTTTTTTTTTTTTGAAAGAAATCGAACGTACAATGTTTCAGAAACGAGCTCCTAGAGTAGAGAGTTGCAGTGGAAATAATAAATAAATTGAAGATCGTTTAGAAAGACACTGTAACGATAAAACTGTTTGTCCAACACGCGACTATGAAATTTATGAAGTATTTATCTGCGAAGACTGTAATCTGATTACATCACATGCAGGGATCGATCTCAGAATTCAGTGTTTCGAGAGAGTATTAACGAGAGAGTCTAGAAAACACAAAGTTACAAATTTATTTACAGAATGTTTATTTAGTGGACCGTAAATATCTCGAATTGCTTTTTCAAACTGGTGTGCAGGATAAACTCCGTAACTAATTGACTAGTCAACTTCGAACAGAGTTTATTTTATTTGCTACACGTTTCTCTACGGATTGCACTTTTGCTCTGTGTTTCATTTTTTCAATTATGTTATATTTTATTTGTATATTGTATTACGTTATATTCAGTTATATTATATTTATTTTTGTGATACTCTCAACGTATGTATCAAAAATAGTCGATTCTCAATTTTTTACAATTCACTTGTTGTAATTTTCTATAATTCCTGTCGAAAACACCACGAGTTGTGTTTAATTTTAACTTTAAGAAACTTTTTTGCTTCTCAAGTCCCGATAATTGCAACCAACAACAGTTACATAATCAGTTGCGTGCAATTCGGTACGACAATGAAAAAAATTAAACAACAAGATTTCTTTCTTTCATTTACGAATGTATCATCTTCATATTCGCCAAATATTATTTCTCTATCGTTGAAAATTTCCCAACTTTAAAAATCATTCCACCTTATCAGTCGTTACGCGCACATCCCTCCTTGAATTTTGACAGCCATCTCGTCGGCGAATTATACTTCTGCTATCTACGATTGCACGTAAATTGACATAAATCCGGTAAAGAACGATACGAGAGTGAACCCACTACGATAGGGTTTTATTTATAAAGCAAACCGCGTTTGACGCGATCTGATCTGACGACACGATCTGACGCGATTCAATGGCGTGCAAACGTAGCGTACGTACCGCAGGCTTGTCTCTAATAGTTAATTACACGTGACAACAAACCGCCGGTTAACCCGCTCGATAAAATTCCATTCTTCCGGCGCGAATTACACTGGTTATGCTAGATTCCGATTTCGTGCCACGATCGACGTTTCTTTACGGGCAAAGAACATTATCCAAATGGTTTGTTTGCACCCATCGAGCATCGAACGATCATCGTCAACGAACAAATAATCGTCACGCGCATTGTGCGACACAGTCGTTCGAAATTCTACGCTCATGTCAATTGTCCCAATCTAGATTTCTTTTGTTCTTTCTTTCTTCTAGGTTAGGTTAGTTGGTTTTCTTTTTAAGTGTAGGTAAGCTAAGTTTAGATTAGGTTAGGTTAGTTAAGTTTGTTAGATTAGTTAGATTAGGTTAGGTTAATTAAATTAGATTAGATTAGATTAGATTAATTAGATTGGTCAGGTTTTCTTTCTAAAGTTAGGTTGATTAAATTAGTTAGTTGTTTTCTTTTTTAGGGTTAGATTAGCTAAGTTTCCTTTTTATGGCTAGGTTGATCAAGTTAGTTAAATTGGTTAGGTCAAGTTAGGTTTAGGTTAGGTTTTTTTGGTAGCAGAACAGAGCGATCAAAAGCGAGAATAAAGCGTAGTGCAAAAAAAGAAAGAAAAGGGAGGGGAAAAAGAGAGAGGAACAAGGTTAAAAACAAATTTGGCTGATTCGCAACAAAGCCTGCTTTAATCAGAACGCCAAACACGGAAGACGAAAGCGAACAGCACGGCGCCGGTGCAATCTGCAACGCGCCGCGTCAGGGACACCAGGAACAAACGTCACCCTCGGGTCACGTTCCGCGCGGAATGACGACGACGTATAAACGATCGCGAGTCCGCTTCCGCGTGCAACTTTTTCTCCCTCCCCTACGTTCCGTTCCAACGAACGATGCACTTATCGCGCATAGCCAGCGAGCACAAAGAAATTACGACGCGGAAGGCGGCGTCCATGGGTGCATAACCGGAGGGCAAGTTCGTGTGAGCGCGCCGCCAACGTCGGCATCGGTTCATCCCCTTTCTTTCTCTCTCTCGGGCTCGAGGACGCGCGATATGAGCAGAAAAACGGCAGAGAAATGAGAAACTCACTCGCTGTTGCGAGAAACGAAGCTAGTCTCGTCCTCCCCCTCTTTCTCCACGTCTGATCATGAATTGCTTAATTTCGGACAGTTTACGTAGATTGGAACGAACCTATCTTTTGTCACGACATTCACAAGCATGAGCGAATTACTATCAGAGAGATTGCTGAAGACGTTGATTCGTGCGAAGCAATTTTCACACTTGCCACGAAACTGACCTTGACCTTGAATTTCAAATTCAAAATTTTTTTACATTCTGTTGATCACGGAGGTAAAACTTCCCCAAGGAAAGTTTTCTCTCGAAAAAGTATACTTGACCATTTAACACTTCGAACGCGTGCGTGCTAACAGCGACTTTATGGTTCTGGACACGTGGATTCGTAATTTTCGTATTAGATTTCACTAAAATTTGATTTATCACAGTTGTAGCGTAGCTGTAAGTCCAAATAATCAAATGCTGAAACTAACTGTTAACATTATTCGAAATGCAAACATTAATAATTAATATAGACATCCACGCGTCCAGAACCATAAAGTCGCTGTTAGAACGCACGCGTCCCAAATGATTAAGAAACTTTTCTGCTATTGCGATGTATGGTTTCTTGGAAAAGTTTTACCTTCGCGTTGAGCAGAGTGCAATACGAGAGAAAAAAAATTTTTCACTTTGAAATTCAAGGATAAACTTTTCTTTCCACCCTGTGTACAATTACGCTCGGTTTCAATTACAGCCATATCGTTCCTCTCCTAATTACTTTCTCTTTTAATTAAACCTAAACCACGTGCGTAAATAGGCATAACAGTTACATTATCTACTTTTATCTGCTTGGCATTATACTTTTTGCAGTTACACTCGATGAAGCGCCAATCGCGCAGCCTGGCATTGTAAAACACGATTTCTTTTAAGTAGCACCAAAGAAGTGTCACTAAAACGGTTAAGCGGCCATTTGTTTTTCGATTATCCGAAACAGGGAGATTTTGTAACCTAAATGGCAACGGGAGGGGTTCGTCTTCGCACTTGCCTCGCGGTATGGCAGGCGTGATGTCCAGTTTCATGGTTCACCGTCTACTAACTAAGCAGCCGACGTGCTATTCCCCGTGCCCCGGAGACACGTTTGTACACGGCTGTACACGACTCCGGAAAGCTATTCCGATTACTCGACATAGAGCATTCGGCCTGTACAAATTGAAAAGAAATGCCTAGCCTAGTCAGTCCGAGAAGACTTGGTAATAATCTCAACCTTTTGCCTTCGAAAACATTTTTCGTATCATCTATCAGCAATTTATTTACAAAACAGTGAATGAAGTATTATTACAAATAAAATGAAACAATCATCCTGTTTAATTTAAGATGAAAGTTTATTAATTATAATTTCTCTTAATATGTGAATCCGTTTAAAGCTTAAATTACCAAGTACAGTATGTAGAAGTTAATGATACGTAATTTTAATCACTTAAAAAATTTCTTTCGCCCCTTTATAAACTTTCACAAGAAGCAATAAGACATTTAGTAAATTATTCGAATAATAATTCAACGATAACGAGTGTCAGCTGGCTCACCAATTTCTTCTTTTAAAATTCCGTTACTCCTCTTACGCCGTTGTATTATATCATGTCATACAACAACATCGTACCTACGTTCATTGTAATTATCAACAATTATAAAAAATTTTATAATTTTGGCTGTTAGCTAAAATATGAGTAAGTGTGGCGACAAATATAAAAAGAGTTAACAAAATTGTCTCTGCGACGCTTTTGTAAAATTTGTTTCGTTAACGTTAGGTGAGAGTCGGCGATCCAAATGTCTCTCTTTGTTTATTAAACTTATACGAACGATATGAATTCCAAACGGAAGATACGTCTAACGTGTGAAAGAGAAACTGTTTATACCATTCGATGATTTTCCTGGTAGACTCGATAACCACTTGTGACCGTGTCACTTTTATCAACTCACAAATTGATACGAACTTTTCATGGACGACTATAGCTCACAACATAGTCGTTAGTTTCACACAACGAGCGTTCAACGAAGGACGACTATAGTCGTCGTTTGTATCGTAAGGGTGAAACATTCTCTCCCTCTTACTCTCTAACAATAAGACGTACGTTCGCGCGATTCAAACGCTTTCATCAACGCTCAGCTCAAACAAATCTCGTTCACACTTTTTTTTTCAACGTAGCGAGCCGCGGCTTTTATAATCGCGTTACTGATTAAAGAATACCTGAGAGAGAGAAAAACTGCACGACTTTTACCCCAGTACGATTCGTCTCACTGAAGGGCCCAGAAGCAACTTCAGTTCAGACTAGGAAATGAAGACGACTTTTTTACCATAAAATTTTATTGATACGCAAATGATATATTTGAATCGATACAAAACAAATTACAGGCGCGATCACTCAGTACCAGACAACGCCACGCCTACTCGAGGTCTACCCCATGCCCCCTCGCGAATCACGTGACCCAAATCAACCAATCGCTAATTTTCGTTGCATTAAGAGACCTGACTTTCAGTGATAAAAAGAAAAGAGAACCAAGGAAGAAAAGAAAAAACTACTCGGACAAAGAGGCACGCGCGCACAATTTTTTAGAGCTGTTTACCAGGTTATTTTGACAAAGTATTGTAAACTTAACCACACGGTTACTCGCGTTTCGTTAAACGCGAATTTACGACTAATACGAACGGGCGCGGCGCGTGCAACAACAGTTTCGACACCGGCAAGAGAAAATAAAACTTCAAACCACCAGAACAAATCTGTAATCAGATGAACTTCATTCCGAATTCCTCCGTTCTCCATTCGTTATCGTTGCAACGCACGCCCCAATACGTACCCGTTGTTTCCCTCTTTTTTTTCTTTTTTTGCCTTTTTCGTTGTTACGAAAAAAAATGCCACGCGTATACGTACGAGTATATTCGGGAATAAATTATCTTTATCAATCGTTCATTTGCATTTTTGAAACAATTCGACGCGCCTGTGTGTGCGTGTTCGAGATATTCCTCCCCCGTGACGACATAACAAGCGAGTTACGGAACGTTAGTCTCACGCGTCGATGGAAAAATAACTGTTTGCTTAAATCGCAAGTCGTGACTGTATAATAAATCGAATCGGGCTTTCGGACGAATTTGCATGAACGTCGTTCGAATGCGTGACCAGTTCTGTATAACTTTTATCCGCTAGTAAACTCTAACCTATCTCTCTGTTTTATTCTGAAAAAAAAACAAAACGCGGAGAAAACAATTGCTCGTCGATCGTGATACGGGGGTTGAATTAAGATTTCGCTCTTCTCGGCTGGACTAACGAAGAAATCTGGTGTCGTACGAAAACAGACGTGGAAATAATCGAAAAGTAAAATTCGCCAATGTTTTAGAGCAGTGACACGTGCGTATAAGAGCTAAATAATTAACAAAAATTACTTGTTTGAATGTTATTTATATAACAGACAATACCTAGAAAAATTAACAAAATAATTGAAAAATTACTTCGTCAAAATCTACGTTATTACTTCCAAAGTTCGCAATCCCTGCTAACTTATGTTTCAAAAGTGGACAAAATTAATGCGTTGACCGCCAAGAAGGATTATAATTTTCGAATATATTACACCGTAAAATTTAATCTCTCGCGTTGCTACGCGACGTATAAAAATTACGATCATCAAGAGTAGATTCATCGGGCGATGTTATTTCGCAAAGCATTCTACTAAATACGAATGGACGGACTAGTTAGTCCCGCACTAAGTCTCGAGAAAAGTTTTCCAATGAGGCGGCGACATGTCAAGCTACTTTCGAGCAACTTTCGTTCCAACTTCAGTTTATGCGTTGCGCTTTCCCGTTTACTTTTAATCGCTGGTCCGGTTCAATTTCCAGCTGGTATCGATACACACCTCCGCTCGAAAGTCCTGAGACGAGCTCTACATTTGTCTCAAAATGTGGAAAAAATTATTGCGTCGACCGCCACAGGCGAATTTTATATATTTTCCTCTGTGGAATGATTATAATTTCAAATATATTACACCGTAACAACACGAATCAGTAATTATACAAACTGTCTGTCTTTCAGTCCGTTTAGAGAAAAGATAGTTAAATATTTCGTTACCATTTTTAGTTGGAAGTTTAAACGCGATATTAAATTTCTTTTTCTGGGTACATATGTAAGAAAAAATTTACTTTTCTTCTTGACTTTGTTTGAAACTAATTCACTGGAATTTATTACATACTAATTTACTAGAATTTACTAGATGCTAATTTACTGGAATCTACTAATTTGCAAGAATTATACTGTCAAGTATACTATTTTTTTAAATCTATCACATTCCACACATCTATATTGATGCTCATGATATCAAAGGATTTTATAACACTTTATAATAAATTTTTATAATCCATTTTATAAAATTTTATGATAAATTTTCGTTGTACATGAGGATACAAAATATTAATTATAACACCAAATAAAATTTATGTGATATAATAAATTTTTATACATCACATCATCAATTTTTCTACTTTTTTCCCGTGGAGTCGATCAATTTGTTAAACGAGCGAATATCGAAACCAAAATGTGACTCAAGACTTTTGAACCGTAACAGCGTAGGGGCACTTGCATGGACGATCGCAAAGCGAGTCGCTCCACGAGTTTCAGTATTCCAGCCAGTACGGTCAGGTTGTCAGCGCGGGAAAACGATCCTTTAACCAGGTGACAAAGTGTGCTGACACTGTCAGCGGGAATACCCGCGGCTACTGGTTGCAACGCCAGTAGCTTCGGCCGGTACGCCGCGCTGCTCGCTCGCAACGAAATAGCCGTGGAGATGGCTGAAACTCGGGCCACGTCGCGTCGCGTACATTCGAAGGGTCGTTAAAACTGTCTCTTGGATGCCTCTTGGGCTCTACTTCTCGGCTAAGTCTCCTCGAGAACCACCTATCTCGCCAGATGAAAACCCTTCGATTTATTTCGTTCACCTTTCGCCACATCGCCTCGTAGTATCAGCCTGTTCTTTCAGTTTCCGCCCACTTTCTCCCATTTTAACCGACTTTTCTTTTTATCACCGAAAGTGATTTTAGCGGGGGTAACCTTTCGAGACCTTTGGCCTCTTCAGGTGCAACGCTAATGCAACGAAAATTAGCGATTGGTTGATTTGAGTCACGTGATTCGTGAGGGGGCGTGGGGTAGACCTCGAGTAGGAGTGACGTTTTCTGGTACTGAGCGATCGCACCTCTAATTTGTTTTGTATCGATTCAAGTGTTTGCATATCAATAAAATTTTATGGTAAAAAGATCGTCTTCATTTCCTAGTCGGAACGGTTGCTTCTGGGCCTTTCAGTGAGACGTATCGTACTGGGGTACAGTTTTTTTTCTCTTTATTTTATTTTTATATTTTTTTTTTTTTTTTTTTTTCAGAAAGTATCAAACAGTAGTAGTTACAACTAGTCGAAAGTGGCACGTCGAGTGCTTCGATGAAAAGGCTTTTTCCGTCAACGAAAATTCAGTCGTCTTCCTTAATTGCTTTTTTATCGCGAGTTATTTTTACCATCATTGAAGACGGAGACCATGATTAACGACGGA
The DNA here is from genome assembly GCA_032399605.1 of Melipona beecheii. Taxonomy (NCBI): domain Eukaryota; kingdom Metazoa; phylum Arthropoda; class Insecta; order Hymenoptera; family Apidae; genus Melipona; species Melipona beecheii. Next base: position 626,941 of record JAUCMO010000243.1, on the reverse strand, counting down.
GAATTAAAACAAGTCCGAGCATCGTGAAATTACTGTTCTTGCTGTCGCCTAGAGCTGCTGCTTTTGAAGGGAACGTGCCGGCGAGTTTGAAATATCGACCTGTCCTCGCGTCCCTGTCTTTCAAACATGGATTTTATTTTACAGTTTTAAGAGAGAACGAAAGAAACAGAAAATTTATCTTGATGAATTCAGATGAATTCTAGACGCGACCGAAAAGAATAATTAACAGAAGGTTATTTTAAAAATCGAGTTTGAAAATTTGTAAATCAAATACAATGCACTTGAGGCAATATAACAGAATTCTTCTATCCTCTCTATCGACTACTCGTGCTTAAAGCATGGAATTAACCAAGTTCAAGCATACTTGATGAATTACTGAGACACTGAGAAACGAAAATTTTTCTTCAAATAAACAAATGTTATTCTTTCCTCTCGACTCGTTTTTTTTTTCACACTGAATTATCCCCTTCACGATCGCACCACCCTGTAGAAAGCATTATCTCGAACGTACAAATAAGTTTGTCTTATTGGCCGTCGGTCAGTTACACCCTTTTGCGCAAACCCCGCGGAAAATAGCAAGATTTTCGAGATTAGCAATCGGTCTTTGATAAACAATCCGAGATATCCCGAAATCCAGGAGGTTCGACGCTCGGGGAGAGTACACAATAGAGAGCTTACAAGCTCGGAATGGCTTCCACAACGTGCTTTTATGATTTCTCTGCGGTATTTCTTGTTTCGCCCGTGAAATCGTACGATATATCGTACTCTCGATCCAACTGTTCGTTTTTCAACTTATTGAGAATGTAACCGTAGAAATTTCTCGCGTAAAGAGAGACGTGATCAGACCTTTCGAGACCTTTTGGCTAATCCCTTCAGGTATTTGAAAAACTTACGAAACCTTATTACGACTGCAAAAGTCCCGTGAAACAGGACTTGCGCTAGTCGCCAGTTTCATTTATATGGCTTGCTAGAAGCTTGTCAAACAGCCGTTTAAGATATCGCGTCGCGTCGGATATATTTAACGCGCACGGGAACGGGTTAGAGAGTGCAATGTGTAGATTATTTCAACCTAGTAATTGCCACGCTGTCATTCGCGCTGTGTTATCGGTACGAGCTAACCGTGTAAATTGGCACGATTATTCTTATTGATACTCGGTAACCGTTATTCTATGTACGTATCTACGAACTGTATCTAAGCAACGTGAAAGGCACGCACACGTGTATGTGAATACAATATATGCGAATATAACGTGTCATCTGAGAGACTGAGATATTTTCGAAACGATCAATATTCAGAAAATGTTTCAGACGAAAGTCGAATGGTTCCGAGAAGAGTATTATTATTTTTTAACGTTGATGCATTGAATATGTAAAAGATACAACTGTTCGATTCAGCTTGTCGTTCTTTGCAACAGAGGTGGCGAACTGGCGGCCCTTGCCCTCCCCCCCCCCCACTTTCCTGATCGGTAGCGCCATCCCCTCCACTGCATCCATCTCTCTACTAGATTGAAATTTCCTCGCCGTGCATGAACCCCCTCTCTCCAATTTGTTAATTTCCCTACTAACTAAGTAAGTGAGGAGATCGACGCAGTGGAGGGGGTAGCGCTAGCGATTAGGAAAGTAGAGGCAAGGGTATTGAAAAGTATCAAACAATTTACGCCGAAAAAATTTTAGTTTGAAAGATATTTTCATTAAAATAATTAAGGAATACTGTAGCTCGTAGAGTATCGAATTTATCTACAATAATAGCATTTGTAATAGCAGGAGACTGTGTAACGTTTAGTAATTAATTATTGTGACTGGAATAAAGAAATATTCATTTCACTGTTACGTGAGAATTATTACGAAATGCTTAAAAAAAAAACAAACTTTTACCTTCAAACGCCTTCGATGCACCAACTTTGAAAAACATCAATTATATCAATCAACATCTCCTTGAAAACTATTCTCTGATACAATTTGACCAGAATACTTGACTCACCCGGTGAGTATACGCGCAGAATAATCATTCGCGAGAGAGTAAGAGTGGCAAAAAACATAGAGTGTGAAAACGATTCTTCGAGGCGAATAGCGTTCAGGCCAACTGATTGCGTCGTAGAGCCTTCGATGTTCCTCGCAAAGCCGTTGCAAAGGAAAAGGGAAAACGACGCGGTTTCGTGGTTAACTCGAATTTCCTCTCGACGCGTCGCGTCGCGAGAATTTTTCTTCCCCGCGATATCGTTACGCAGAAAAGGGGCCGACGTGAATTCGCGTCACGTGCCGTCTCTCCTCGTAGCCCGATGTATCTTCTACTCGTTCTACTTGAACCTTAACGGAACGACTTGGGCTTTTATCAGCCAAGAACTGTCTGCGTCGTGTGGATTTCTAAAGTGGCAGAACACAGTGTGTACCGTCGTTTCGACGGAAAGCGGTCATTCCGCTTCATCTGTATCCACTTTGTCCTCTCGACAACCTTGTTCCAAAGAAACAGTTCCAAAGCGGTTCAGGTAGTCTATTTTCGAGCTGATGGTTAATTATCCGCTGACACTTGTCAAGTCGCTAGAAATTCCCTGTGTGTGTGTGTGTGTGTGTGTGTGTGTGTGTGTGTGTGTGTGTATTTAGACTGAATTAATTTACGATTTTAGAGCTGTCCGCCTCGGTTTTGTGCTGAAGATAGGTTATTATAGATATTTTAGGTATCTACAGGTATTTACAAATATTTATATGTATTTATAGATATTCATAAATATTTATAGGTATTTATAGATGGATAATTCTAAATGTAAACCTACCATGCTACCTATAAATATTTATAATATTATAATGTTGTATGATTAAAATTTATAATATTATAAATATTTATAGGTATTTATACATAGATAGATATTTATAGATGGATAATTAATTGAACAGATAAATAATTTTTCACAACGTTCGTGCCAACTGTACCAATTTACACGCACGATGGTAATTTTAGACAATTATTTGCCAAAGCGGCACGAGCAGAGGAGCAGGTGGCACGGTACGTAGGCTCAGAGCTCTCTACGCCAAGTAAGTGTCTTATCGAGCGTGCTCGTTTGGAACTTGCTTCTCCTCGACGAAAACTAGAGCAAAGCACATTTTCGAAAACGAAGGGAACAGCTTTAGTTTGTTCGGGTTATTACAAACTTTTCGTTAACGGTCCGGCTCGAGTCTCTTTATGAAATACATATGAAATATCAGCAATCGAATTCCCGAGAGTACGTGCGTACATTCCCGCTCAAAAATTTTAATTTTAATATTTGTAATATTCAGTATTTATCGTGGATTGTCCTGGTGTACACATTTTACGATACGATATAATAACAATAATGTGCAATTTATGCAGTACATTAATATATCAACAGAGACTTTGTTGCATGAAGCTCGTTTTATGTTTATTGCATTTAATTACAATTTAAACGTACTTTGTATTTAATTAACTTTTAATAAACTTTTTAACTGTATTGTAACAATACGTATATAGACACGTACACGATACTACAGTAATAGAATCTTTATTGTATAAATTGCATTTTACATTCATTACATGTAATTACGTTGCGTGTACCGTTTATTTATTAAATGCAACAATTCACACCGTATGTTGCACACTGTGTATATAATTTATACTTTTATACTGCGATTTATATTGTGAATATTTATTATTTACTGTACTATTTCCATTGCACAAGCATAAGATTTTTGAGCGGGGGTGTACGTCGAGCAGCGTTGAATCATCACGTTTAAATACTGGTGTTTCCCAGTACAATTTTGTAGCCGTAGTTACGCGTTTGATAATCGAGTGACGATTATACTCTTCGAATTTTGACCGTGCTCGCACGACCACAAAGTTTGTCTGTGCGAAATTAGTGTAAATACGCGATACAAAAGTGTTAATTATACGAAACACACGATATAAAATAACTAAACAATAATATATGATAATAAAACAATATCAAACCAAATATCACACGACGTGAAATAATTAAAGTGGATTAAAGAGCGTGATTAACGAAAGATCGTAACGAAGAATCCTCGTCGATCAATAAATCCTTTTCTCTTCGGAAAACGAACCTTCGGCGAAGTCAAAATCATCGCGTTCCTTCGTCATCGACGAGAAAGGGGAAAAGTTCGGAGTGCGCTTGACGTTTAATATCGCAGGAGAAAAAAAGAAAACGCAGTTCCCACGAACAATACCACGCAACTTTCAACTTTTTCAATTCTGTCGCGATTTTATCGGGTGTTCGCTCGACCGTGCACTTTCGCGCGAGAGACGTCCGCGTTATTAAAAATTTCTAATACGCGGCTCGACTTGGGGGCTTTGTTTCGCGCGCTTTGCTTACACCTTTCACCGCGACGTAACCCTCTGGAAACGCGGTTCCGTTCGCGCAGCTAAGAATTTCAATGGTTTCGAGTCGAGAGATCAAAGCTCTGTAATGCAAATCGAGAGCAGATGACAGAAAAAGAGACAGAGAGAGATCGGCGTTGTTTCGTGAACGAACAAGCAGCTTGTTTCTATATCGAGCTTGGTTCCTTCTTGGCTCGCGTCGAATTTCACGCAGTCACTTTTTTAATTCGAACAGATTTTTTTTTTTATTTCAAAGGTTGTGTCTTTTTTTATTTCAACCTATTAGGTTGCCAATTATCCCTTGGAAAATTTTACTTCGAGAAACAATTTTGCGACAGGTTCTTTACATCAAATCGAAGGTACAGTATGTATTCATCTATGATAACCATAGAGAAACTTTTCTTTCCACCCTGTACAGGTACAGTGTGCAGAGCAGTGTTGTTCTCTTGTAGGTCGAACAGAATGAAGACGCAACTTTAGAGTTGAAAAACTCTAAGACTGCCTTTTTATCTTTTTTTTTTTTATCACTGAATGTGATTTTAGCGGGGTAACCCAGAAAATCGGGCCTTTTCAGGTGCAACGCTAATGCAACAAAAATTAGCGATTGGTTGATTTGGGTCACGTGATTCGCGAGGGGGCATGGGGTAGACCTCGAGTAGGAGTGGCGTTGCCTGGTACTGAGCGATCGCGTCTATAATTTGTTTTGCATCGATTCAAATGTTTGCATATCAATAAAATTTTATGGCAAAAAAGTCGTCTTCATTTCCTAGTCAGAACCAGTTGCTTCTGGGCCTTTCAATGAGACGAATCGTAGTGGGGTACAAGTCGTGCAGTTTTATTTTTTTAGTCACATTTATATATTGTCACTATCGCAGTTTTCGGGAAATTTTGGAAAGTAGTAGAACTTTATTGCTTCTGTTCATAAGGCGCCGCTAGGTGGTATCGCGAACGAAGACCAAAGCCAGTGTTAGAAACGAAAAGGTTAATCGGAGTTGGTCGCTGCTTGAAACCAGTTGGGCTTACCTGGCACGGATATATAATGGTGACCCAACCGCGCGTACACACACACTACGTCAGAGAGAGAGAGAGAGAGAGAGAGAGAGGAGAGAGAGAGAGAAAGGAGAGAGTGGTTGCGGGCTAGCAGAGTACTCTGTGGAACTTATGACACACGCTGTACTTGCACAGTGGTGTGCAAACAAGCTCAACAGATTACGTCGTCGATGAAAGCGCAAGAGCTCGCTTCACGGCAAGCAGCGACGACTAAATTCGAGAATAAAATACGACGCGGCACGGCGGTTTGCGAAAGCAGGGGACCAACGTTGATTACACAGGATCGAGACGATCGTCTGTCACTGCCATGCCGGTGCCATCGGTTATTTCCTTCGGTAAAGAACGTAAGCGACTACGTAACGTACTTGTAACGCGTATTAAACATGTCAAAAAACCTCTAATGAATTTAACAAAGGCTTCTTTCACTGTCAACCATCAATCAATGCGTTTCTTCGCTTTTTCTAGTTCGTGTTCAACACCTGACTATAAAACTTCCTGCTACGAATCAGTTCGAGAGAATTGCGAATCGTGAAAAAATTACACAAAGGGTAGCAAGAACGCTCTAAAAAGTATTACAGCGAGTAGCTATAGTTGTTAATTCCTGAATTAATAAACTTTATTTCTAAACTTTATTTTAAACCACGTACGTTAAAGAAACCTATTCGTGTTATTTTTACCTACGTACATACATGGTAAAATTGTATTTGTACGTGTACCAAAGAATAGCTTTCTTTGCGATTTATCATCAACAAATGTTTTCTAATTTCTATTCCTAGTTTACACCTCTATACCCAGGATCGTGAAAAAACTGCACGACTTGCACCCCGGTACGATTCGTCTCACTGAAAGGCCCAGAAGCAACTGGTTCTGACTAGGAAATGAAGACGACTTTTTTGCCATAAAATTTTATTGATACGCAAACATTTGAATCGATACGAAACAAATTACAGGCGCGGTCGCTCAGTACCAGACAACGCCACTCCTATTCGAGGCCTACCCCACGCCCCCTCACGAATCACGTGATCCAAATCAACCAATCGCTAATTTTCGTTGCATTAGCGTTGCGCCTGAAGAGGATTATCCCCGCTAAAATCACTTTCAGTGATGATATTTGCTCGAATAAAGGACGTGGCAAAGTTTGAGAAAATCTCACCGTATTCAGGTGCAGTCGAGTTTTCCATAATTTGCGAATGCACGGATCCGCCGCAGGCAACAAATTGTAGTTAATACGTACGTACAATTGAACCACTTAAACGTCAACAATGAACGGAACACGTTTACGGTCGAGTACGTAATACGCTCGTTAATAATTAAGCGTGCGATTAAACGTATGCGCTGAATGCACGGTGCAGTTGGAGAGAGTGCAGTTGCAAAACGCTCGATGCACAAAATGATAACGTCAGATTTAACGGAGAACCGGAGAATTAAAATCGATGACGGCCAGCGTCAGGTCAAAGATTGATACAGCCCGGAAAGTCGATATCGCGCGATCACGAATCTGAAAGCTACGCTCGCCAGAACGTAACTTCAGGAAGGGTGGTTTTCCCTGAAAATTTCACTTGAGAAGATTAAAAAAAAAGAAGCAAAGGAAAAGGAAGAAAAAAAAAATCTACGAAGTTAAGTGAAATGTGGAGATCTCGTTTCGAAAGGAGGAGGGGGGGAGGGGGGGGCACGCGCGCGCGAGACGTAAAGCAATACGGTCAACTCGGTTTAGCCCCGGAGAAACCACGTGTTGAGGCTTGGCACGTTAGCACGTGAGAATCGACGAGGTACGGAGACGCAACGATATATATATAAAATTCAGCCGGATATCGCCGGGTTATCAAACTTGGCAATAGCAACTAGTAAAAAGTTTTCGTGTGTGTTCAATGGAACTACTCGCTGCGCCTTCGCTTAACAGAGAGAGAAAGAGCTTTGACGCTTGGCTCTCTACGTCTAATCGAAAATATTCTATTCGATATTATAGAAAGGAGGAGAAAAAAAAATATATAGTTATATGGGAAAAAACATTAATGACCTTGAAAATCGCTTGGAAAAAAAATATTCTCATCAGTCATTTGGCCTTTCGACCATTCGTGTTAGTCAAAAAATATTTTTTGCACCTCACTTATGTGCCACCCTGTATCTTCACTTTGGCTAAATCATCACTGATTTGTAAAATAACCAAACTATGACTCATTTTTAAATTGTAATTCCTCCCGAATGATTCAAACGATATGCTTTACTATCCTCCTCTAAAAAAATAACAAGAACTTGTTTTACCAGTGTTTGTAGTTCAACTAAGTTTAACAACTACTGTTGGAGCTTGCAAAGGGACTGTCCACAGCAAAAACACAAAAGGAAACAGTTTTCGTAGCTTATTATACTGAATAGGTTTGTAGATGTACAATATATTCTGTGTCTTTTAATAACACATTGTAAATGTATATGAATAAATGTTATGTTTGGTTATGTTTTTCTTTATATTGACTTTATTTTTTTTTATAAATAAAAAATTCAGGGCACAAGCATCTCTTCGAATACTAGAATCAAATTAGAAGAATTAAGAACATGTTCGTAATCAGAAACCCCTAATTATTCAAAATCTCTTTGACAGTGGCTCGAGTGAACCGGAAGTCTCTCGACTTCCATCTTTGTCATCCACGTTCGCTTCAATCTCCGAATCGAAGAATGCTTTTCAACCTCGAACATAACCTACGTGTAGAATCCTCGAACATAACCTACGTGTAGAATCCTCGAACACTACATTCGATTTAGAATCTCAAAAAAAATATCGCTCTCATTCAATTGAAATTTGAAATAAAAATAATCGTATTCAAGTGAAGTATGAAACAAAAAACGTTGAATATACGTAATTATTACATATATATATATATATATATATATATATATATTTTTATATATATTTTATTCGTCGGCGATCGATGATTTTTCATTCGAAACATGTATAGGGTAGGTCGAAAGTTTCTTCCCACCTATATTTTTTTTAATAAAACATCGAAATATAAAAAAGTAATTTTCATTAATTTTGAATTAAATTTAAGTCGTTTAACATTCAATGAAAGCAGAAAATGTCGAGTGGATGAAACGTTCGCGTAATTGTTACACACGCGAATATATTTCCGATTACATGCTAATCCGTCCGGCGATCGATAATTTTTCATTCTCCGTGGAGAACGTTTTCCGATTAATGGCAGTCATTACTGGCAATTACTATAGTTTACGGGCGATGATTTAAATCGGAGAATAGTCTAAACGGTGACACGCTTCACGGCGTGCCCGGGCACCCTGATGTTTTAATCCGTTCTGCCATAACTCAAAGGTAATCGAGTCGTTTTAATAATAATGACAAACATAATTCCTCCACTCCCATGAATATTCAACCGTTAACATTGAAACGCCGAAACAAACGAACTATTGAACAAACGGCTCGCAAACGCTTGCGAGAGCTCCCGCGGGGGAAACGAGAGGAAAAGTGCGGCACCAAAAACTGTGGATAATCACGAAATGAATTTCGGACAAAAAGAAAAATGAAGACAGAGAGAGAGAGAGAGAGAGAGAGAGGAAAAGGAGAGATAATTAATCGAGCTCGTTCAACTATAGCTCACAGAAATTGCGTGAGAAGCGTGCAATGTGTATAACAATTAAAATGCATTTGGGTTCGCGTTGTCTCGAAAAGGGCGGTGAACATTTTAACAGCTAAAAATATTAAAACGCGACAATGTGCACAATCTCGAAATTGATTTCGACAAAAAGAGAGCTGAAAAAGAGAGAGAGAGATAACTCATCGAAGAAGCGTGCAACGAACATAACAATTAAGATGTATTTGCATCCACGTTGAAAATTTTAGCAGCCAAAAATATCAAAACACGCGCCACTCCGAAAATATACGCAGAGAGATAATCGAGCGCGTTCGACTGTAGTTCATTGAAATTGCGCGAGAAGCATGCAGTGTATATACAATAATTAAGACATATCTGCGTTGTTTTAAATTGGACGGCGAAAGTTTTAATAGCTAAAAATGTCAAAACACGCGCCACTCCGAAAATATACGCGATCTCGAAATAAATTTTAACAAAAGGAAAGATGATGAGAGAGAGAGAGAGATGTAACTAATCGAATTTCACTGTAACTAGTTCAACTATAACACATCGAGATTGCGCGAGAAGCGTGCAAACGCAATTAAGATGTATTTCCACGTGTTTGTTGCCTCAAACGGGGCAGAGAAAACTTTAATCGCTAATAATACTGAAACACGCGCAGCAATTGTGCAAGGATACCGAAAAATAACAGAAATTCGAGACTGCGCGGAGTTTCGAAACTCAACGGAAGCGAGATCCGATCTTGCGTTTCGAATTGGAAGCGATAACAAATATCGTTGCAATTTGCAATTTGCTCGTCGCCGTGACGCGACGAGCAAAAAATTGAACGCGCTCGTGGAATTTTATTAAACGCGAATAATATTTCATTTGCGAGCATTTGAGCGTAGAATACCAGAAAAAAGCATAATACGCGGTGTTTTGGTCGTTTTGACTTTCCCAAAAAAAAAGTTTTGCCATCGCTGTTCGGGAAGACAGAAATTGTTTTTCGCTGGATTCAGTTTCGCACAGCGATCAATTTAAGTGAAAAAAAGTACTTTTACTTCGTAAAAGAGATCGCGTCAAAGAGTAAACGTAAAGTTCCATTCTGATCACCCTGGATTCGTTTTCTCTTTTCCCCGATTGAAAAAAAAAAGATTTTTTCAATCATTTTCTTTAGATTATAAAAATTCGCACGTATGTAAAAACAACGAAAAATTTTATTTTATTTAACGGCAATCTAAAGATCGAAGACGGTGGATTAAATCTATGGTGAATTTTTCTGTTTCATCGTTTTATTGAACTTTGAACATTAAGTTGGTTTGACAATTCGAGAAATCCTCCTAACGTCTCGTCGTCTAATCCTAATCCTAACGTTCAAAGTTCAATGAAACAGCAAAAAAAGGAAAAAGCTATGTTCTCAATCTCAATTTCAATTTTCAAGATCACGTGGTGGTGGATGAAGTCAGGAAAAAAAATTGTCCCACTTTGTCAGAGGTGTACTCTTACTTTGTACTCTTACTTTGTACTCTTCGTAAAAGTATCTTTGAAACAAAAGGAAAAAATAAAGAAGGAAACGAACTAGAGACATTCAAAGCAGAAGCTTTACGTTTAAAAATGAGACTAAGTAGATTGTCTGTGGTATGATCTTCCTTTACAAAGTTGGAACAGCTTAAAGTATCGACGATTTCTCATCGTTGTGCGTCTAGTTACGCTGTATACAGGGTGTTTCACCTGAATGTCTTTTTTTAGTGGCCATTTTTAGGAAAATCGTTCCTGACCACGTAACTTAATTAAACTGGTTGAAGAACTATTTTTACACGGCACTTAACGTGTTAATGGTTCTTTCCAAGGTCATTGGCATTTTTCGCGTAGAAAACGTGTATTTTTTTTTTTTTTTTTTTTTTCTTTTCTATTCCATCACGTGGCCCGTGACAAGATACATTCAGGTACGTTTGTGATGTGATCTTCAAATGACCCTGGAGTTAGGACTTTTAAATTAAATTAAACTGTGAAATTATTACAGGAATTAAACTTGTGGAACTATTACCCGGTTTTTGTGGGACACTCTGTGTAATACCTTGGCGATTTCGCGCCGAAACGACAAAAGAGGGGAGAAACATGCGAGAGAAACAATCTCGATCGCAGATTTGTTTCCTAATCTTTCTCCACTCGATCGCGTCGCTGTAGTACACCGGTACACGTGAGGCGGAACACGAGAAACAAGGAAAGGACAATATTGACCGAGAAAACGGGTAAACGAAACATTTATACAGGAAAGTTGCTGAGCAAGCTGCGCCCTGCGCAAACCTGCCGGTCAAAGAAGCGTATTAATGCTGGCCTCTCTTGCCGCTCTAAATTATCAATTGTAATCGATAAGTCTCCTTCTCCAGTCGACAACTGTGCCAAACGTCGGATAGAAAAAAAGATTTAATACGTATTTTGCGACAATTACTGTACGAAACAAGGTTCGCATCGTACGATCACACGCGATACATAATGGATCATTGGATCATTAATATTATATACGTATTCATAAGTACGAACACCGACAATTATAAGCAATAATAATCTCATTACAGATTGTATGTATATTATATGTGTATCATATGTAATGTACATTACATTATAATATATTACATAATTATTAGTATATTATTAATTATATTATTAATATATATATATATATATATATATATATATATATATATATATTACATTAATGTGTATTATACATTTGTAGAAGATACACAAAATAGCAGTAACACTACCGACAATTTAAATAATAATCTCAGAGCTAAGTAGACTGAACTATTATGTGTTTGTAAAACAATACGCAAACAAAAATAAATTTGAAAATACGCGCGAGAAATATTACAAATTACTCAAATTAATGTAATATTATCGTGGATGATTAATATTATACGTGCATATGTACAATTTGTATATAAATATACAAATATATACAAAATTAAAAAATATATAAATACAGGTATGAACAATTTAAAAAAAAATAAATATATAGTGTAATACTTGTAAACTAATAAAAAAGTAAATACAAGTATAAAGTATGTACAAGTAACGTTCATGTGCAAGTGTAAATATAAACAATAACAATTTCATACCCAAATAAATTGAATTATTATATATTTTATTTGTAAAAGGATAAATTTGGGAGCATGCACGACTGAGATATAATTTTCAAAGAAGCTCCCAAAGGATAAAAGATCCCAACGATGTCGATTATTGTTATTATTTATCAATACATATACGTATATATGAAAAATTTGTTACACGTCAATAGCGAGACGTAAAAATTGAAAGACGAGTATAAAATCTCACTTGCACGATATTGACCGATAAGAATGTCAGCCACGACAGCGTGCGTCTGACCATAGACGGACCTGTTTCACTTGCGTTCTCCCCAACGAGACAAAGAAAAAGTATGGCGTCCGTGCCAACATAACCTTCGATTTATTTCCCAACCACGTTATTTCGGCGATTCGATTTCGCGTGATCAAGAGCAAAATCATAAATGTAAATGTAAAAAAAGAACAGCTGTTTGAAACGACAGTAATCAAACGTACAACAGGAAAGAATTAATGAAAACCGGCAGAGAATTCATTACGCGGTGCCAGTCGCTATCAAATGTTATCACGTTGTAATTATGCCGGCGCAGATACGTACACGCAGAGTTTACACGAAACGCGGCTGCGGCATCGCGATAAGTAAAATTTACCGCGTGGTGTATACGTGATGCACGTATAGAAAATGCGAACTGTAATGCTAATTACAGCTTCTCTCGGGCTAGTAATCGAATCGATAAACCGATTATTACGCGCGACTGTAGCAACGTGAAAAAGAAACGAAAAGATAACCGTGAAAATAAATGGGAACTCGCAGTCGCCCCTCCTTACGACGTTATCTCTTTGACTTTCGTCAATTTAACAACGACAGAGGCTAATGATATTCCGTCTTTTATCACGGAGGCACGATACACTCGAAATTAACAGTAATCTCGCTCTCCTGGGCGTAATTTCACGCTCGGCAGGATGCGGCTTTCTCGCATTTCTCCCTCTCTCCTTTGACTTTTCAAATTCTTCGAGACTTTGTTAATACATTTATCACGAAATGTCACAAACGCTACGATCGATTCGTCTTGGTTCTCGAGATGTGACCTCGAAGTTGGGCTTTCACCAAGTTGGGCAACAGCATTTGTTTCAAGCTGTATCTTTGTTTTTGATTTGTACCACGCAAATTCAGTTCGAAATGATCACGAGCAAACGATCGTAATACTCATGATATTGGCAAAATTGACAATGGTGTCTCTGCTTTTCGCTGTCAAATTCGTTACGTGCGGAAGAAAGTAAGGTAAAATCGTTTGAACCCGGGTCAAACTGTCGTTGTTCTAACATAAGAGTTTCGATGCGTAATCGAACTGGTGGACCCCGCGGACATTATGCGACAAATTTTAGAGCAAATAACCGTAGCGTTCCGTGCAGACACGAAAAGTTTCAATATTTCGTGAACGATGCGATTGTTTTTCAGTGTCTTCACATTCAGTAATCCATTTGTATTTCATAGTCCTTGTGGAATATTTTGACGCTTTTTTTTTACCCTTCTCACACTGAGGTATAAATATTTAACGTTTAGTGAATTAATGCATTTGGGGCAAAACCGAGTATCAGGCAGAAACGGATTCAATGTACTGTGAGTTATGGAAGGGCACACACGTTGAAGAGCATGACGAATATTTTATTTCCGATTTTTTTTCTATTACGATTCACGTGTGCATATTTATATGTTGAAATAATTCAATTTTTTAAATAAATAAACACGGTAAAAGTTCCTAAATTAGTAATTAATATAATTTTTCATAAAACAGATCAAATGGAATAACTTTATATGATAAAGTTGAAGTTAAAATAGTTAAAAAAAAATTGTTCTACTATTTTTTAACAAACAGAAGTAAAAATTTTATAACTGTATTACATTTTATACGTCTTACCCACCCCTTGTGGAGCAAAATCAGATACTTGCATACCTCCAGAAAATTTTATTTCCCCGCGAGTCAAACAATTTTTTCCAAAAAGTTCGGTCATTTTCTTATTGTATTAGGTCCAATCAAGAGTTATAGCCTTGAGCGAGTCTTTTTGTCGCCACGCGACTTTTTGTTACGAAGCTAGATAGCAGAAGGTAGAATCAATTAACACTGCGAACGGCACTGTGCGTTCTAACAACGACTTTATGCTCGGTTCTGGACTCGTGGATGTAATGTTTACACTTCGTTAACAGTTGGTTTCATTATTTAATTGTTTAGACTCACACTGATGCCACAACTGTGACAAATCAAGTGTCAGTTGAACCTAATCCAGAACCATAAAGTCGCTGTTAGAACGCACGCGTCTGTAACGTTAAATGATTGGAAAACTTTCTTGCCATTTTTCAAGAGAACTATTATTAGGTTCCTTGTTTTGAAAAGTTTTGCGAGATCACTTCGTGACGAGTAGAATAAAATGTAAAAAAAAAAAAAGAAAAAAGAATTCATCTACGACAGTCGCGGACAAATTTTTCTTTTCACAAAGACGCTTGGACAGATTCGATACGGCCAACGTCGCTACTTCAAAGCAATTAAAGTAATTACGTTTACGCTCTACGCGGGACTCGACACTTTCTTTGAAAGAAAGACATTTTTTCGCGCATCTCCGGACAACGACAGCGTTGGTCGTTAACCGGCATCGGTTAACCTTCCTTGGGAATTTCTATAGCGCAACAACAGCGAGTCCTAACAACCCTCGCCAGCCAGAGAGGGAACCGAAGAGGAGGAGAGAGAGCTGGAAACTTTTAAGAAATCGCGCACGACCAGAAATTTTCTTGCGCTCTCTCGAGCTCATCAGCTTTTCGAGTTCGACGACCCCTCGGCACAGGTGGGTTTTCTTACGTACGGGTGGAAAACAAAGGGGCCCGGAAGAAAAGTCTCGGGCTCGCGCGTTCTAATTACAACCGACGTGGTAACAAAGTGAATTTCAACGTTTGTTTTCCCGCCCGTTCTCTTTCCCATTAACCTCGGCAATCCCGAATAAAATAAATCCCCTGGCCGCTGTTTCGTTCCAACGCGATGAATGGAAATCACTGGCGGTGACCAGAGGTCTCCGCGACTTTGTAAAAATAATCTGAAAGCGTATTAAAATAAATAACGCGCGAAAGAAAGAACGCAGAAATTTCTATTGTATTAAGAGCTCTCTCCCCCTCCCCCTCCCCCTCCCTCTTCCTCTTTCTTTCCTTCCACGACAAATTGCTCCGCGTCTTTCCAACAATTTCAACTTTGACGCGACTGTTAACGGAGCTGCTTTGATTAAGAGAAACTTTATTTTGACTCTACGTGCAACGGAACTTAAACGACCAAACTCGAACGCTTTGTTACCGAGTTACGAACAAATACTGTACGCGTGAAATACGTAAGTATCTCCATTAGCATTTTCCATTACAGCGCGCACGCAAGTGGCATCGTTAATTCACAATTTCATCAATTGCAATAATGCGATGAAACGTCATTTTTAATTCCATTAAACTCGGTGAATAATAAAATTAACAACTATAAAGTTCCTGTAAAGAGAGACAGAGAGAGAGAAAGAGAGAGAGAGAGAGAGAGAGAGAGAGAGAGAGAGAGTTTTGCCGAGTTTCGATAAAATTACGTTTTCAATTCTTCGCGCTACTTACTTCTGTTGAATAAATCTTCTCTTTTTCTTTTGAAATACTCCATTAGTAAAAGTCAAGTTTTATTACTTGTTTTTAACAAATTGCAATTGCTTATTGCTAATTCTGTAACAAAGCGTTCTGTGACAAAGCGTTATGCAACGTTTACAGTTTAATTTCGAGACACTCTATGTATCACAACGCAAGTAGTGCACACGTATCTACAATTGTGGCTCGAATTTATCCAGATTAAATTTAGCAAAAAAAGGAAGAAAGCATTCAAACATTCCAATTAATTAACAACCTCGTTCTACATTCGTGAAAACTATTAGAAATCTCCAACTGAGTCATTCACTCGCTATTTTAACTCGTCGATTAATTATCAAAGACTCGGATTGCGAAACAGATTGCAGTGTATTTGCAGTCTATAAGGAAACGTTAGCTCGAAGGAAACGGGGCCAATAGCAACAGGCACGAAAACTGACAAGTGCCAAATAAATCAGCGAGCGCGAACGCATGACAAAGGTTAGCTCACCATACTTGGTCTCTGCCGTGTAAAAAAAAAATCGCTTGTAACTTTGAAACTATTAATTTTTCGATTAATATTCACGTTTGTTAGGACTTTTTTTTTCCATACTTCGGCGAGTACTACTCTTTTCTACTCTAGGCGTTACGAACCCTTTTTTCTATTCCTGTGTACCCTGCGTACCCTGTGTACACGTACGCTCGATTCATTAATTCTTGCATCGATCAAGCGTATATAATAACTCGCTTTGGTTGTCGATTGTAAGAACTCGAACGTAAGATCTCGTATTACACGGTATTATTTATATTTTTAATTACACAATGAAGTATTTTTGTATCGTGTGACACGTCAAATAAATCTGAATACTTTTGTGAAATAAATCTGAAAAATTTCCACCGACCTACAAACCAGAGAGCCATTTGTTCAATTACGTTTTCACGTACGTGGGCACTTGGCAAATTGAAAATCGACCTCGCTCTAAAATTAATCCGCAGAATTTAATATTTTCAGGTGTTTCTAACCAAAAAAAACAAAAAAAAAAAAACAAATCTATCATCCACGCTCTATAAACGAATCAAGAAACAACAGTGGAAGCGATCAATCACGTTCAGCGTCGAGAATCGGTGAGAAACAGAAGAAACGAGCTATAGAGCACCATCGGAAAAATCCACAAACGACACGCGATCATCGACACGACAAATTGTTTTTACCATCTACCGCGAATTAATTGCGAATTAATGGCGAAACATCGACAACGAAAAACCATTTAAGCTGAACGCGATATACACTCCTGTGTATGAAAGCTGTCAACGTTAGACGAAACACCATTGTGAAACTCTCGAGTAAGTGGACAAGAGAGACGTAGAGGGAAACACGCTCGCGATCCAGAATCCTCCCGACCAAACAGAGACCAGCTGTAGGTGTGTACGACGCGTGTACAAATCGTACACGTTAACGCTAGAATTACCAAAGTGGTCAAAACGACTAATTTATATAGTAATTTAATAATAATTTATAATAATAATATAATTATAATTATAAATATAATAAACATCATTATTAGTATTATATTGATATTATTAATATTATATTATAAATATAATAAACAATTATAATAATATAACAATAATTTATATAATTTCCCACAAAAATCTTCTATATTTGTAACAATCTATTTTTGGAAAGTCAAACTGACTTTTAGCGAAATATATATTGCTCGTGTTCTTCAATTAAGCATCATGAACTTTTCCCCGTTCCACCCACTTTAATTTCTTCGCAACAAATTTTGTACTTTAGTTCGTTCGTTCGTTCGTTCGTTGTTTAGATCGAGTCGGCTGGTGCGTGGGTGTTGCGTTGTAACTGTGCGAATTCTGTTCCGAGTCGTGCCTCTCTTTTCCATCTTTATTCGTTTGCTTCGGATTCTATAAGCCAAGACCCGAAAACGCACAGCTGGCTCCGAAAGACGCTGGTCGTTTTCTTTGCCAGAGTAGCTATACATACACCTATATACACGTACATACGAACATTTAACATACACACCTGGTCGGGCCGACCCAAGGTCAAGTCACTAGGCCGCGGACGCACACACAGTGGTTGCTTATCTCTCCGAGACTGTCTAACGGCGGTGGCGATAATCCATCGGCTCGATGACACCCGCTGACCTACGTTCTCGTTCCTGCTTCATCAATGAATTCACCTGTCGGTTCACCACTCGGCCGCGATAACCACAGCAGAGCAGAGATCGACGAGAGAACGACTCGCCCTTGCACTCGACTCGAGATGCGACGCGACGAAACGCGCAGCGTACAACAGCGAATAACAACGAGAGAATTGCACAGAACCGACAGAACACAGAATAACGGCTAATCGAAGAACAAGAATCGCAACGCGGGTCTGTGTGCACGTTTCTGTCAAGCGATTCGCGTTTTTCCCCCCCGAGCGGAGCCAGCCGAGACACAACGAATCGACCCGACCTCTTCGAGCCTCGTCGAAGAACTGGCGGGCTCGTGTGCTCGCACACGCACCCGTCACCCCCCACCACCGCTACGCGACACCTATCTGCTCCACCGTAAACCCTCGCCGCGCTTCTTCCCCTACTTTCAACCACCATCCCCACCCCGCCGCCCCAACGCGCCCGTGACCAACGCCATCCACCCCTGCCGATCCTATTCCCCGACTCTCGACCAGACTACGCGAGAGTAGTCCCCGGTACACACAATCGCGGCAGCGCGGAAAATTCAAAGACGAGAGTTAATTATAACTCGGACACGGACAAGAGGCTGGCCTCTCGAGAGAGGTTTGTGCTCGTCGTCCGCGTTCCACCTTTTCGTTTCATTTCCTGCCACTTTCTTCACCCTGCTGGGTGGATCGACGCTCTCCGCGCCGGCTGTTCCATCGAATTCGTTTCGATAAACTGTTTCACCATTTTGCAGACTTTGCTTCCTACATCGATTTCTCGATCGATGCGAGTATGCGACTAACTGTTTGCTAATGCAACTTGACTGTCTGTTTTAGAACTACCGAAATGTCGATCGCCGTATTACCATATTTATTTTGTCAAATACAACTTTTGTGTAAATTGATGAAACGAATTTAATAGTAATAACTAATTTATTAATCATCTAACTCAGCGGTTCCCAACCATTTTTCGCTCCCATGCCTCTTAATTAGGCTTTTCATTTTCACGAGTGGCCCCTCCTCCTCTCATAAACCTCCACTCATCCCTCAAAAACATTTGCACTTCTTTTAATTTTCTTAGGTTAACGAAATAATCAAATTATCCTAACGACGTTTCAAATGAAAATTCTATAACTTCATTTTTGTGTTTTTACTTTAACTCTTTTTTTTTGTGTGTTTTCCGCCATTACCAATATTATTTTCGCGTACCCCCGACCGGTCTGTAAACTATTAATCAATTCATTAATTGACTCTTGCAAGGGAACATACCGAAGTGTCAATCATCGATTTTGATGAAATTTGGCATAAATGTAGTTTTCGAAAGAATACTTGACACGTATTCTTTTTTAATCGTCGATGTCGAAGGCGTGAGAACTATTCTCAAAGTAATTGAGTCCATATTTTGTCAAATATCTCGCAAACTGTCGAAGATACAGTTTTTGTGTTTACATCGACGAAATTAGTGTTTTTTAACGATAAATTTAATGGTATGTACCATTTCGCAAAAAAATCATTCGTTTAAACAATATATCAAAAAAACTGTATTTTTTTATAATTCCTTGATGGTTTTTCCATTATTAAATCTTAACACATTTTCTCGAATATTTGTTTATAAAAACTGTACATTCAAACGCAAATTACGAACAAATTGGAATCTCGAGTCTTGCATTACGAAAAATTTCATTATTTTCAAATTTTTCTCGAGACTAGACTAGAGATTGAGAATATAATTCGCGAATGTTTAAAATAGCAAGAAATAAGCAAACATTCGGATGAGATACTCGATACAGGCCAATGCCAATTTTCTACAAAGCCTTTGTTACGCGCGTAAGAGCCCGTATATATATATATATATATAAATTGAAAGACGAGGCTCGATCGTCGTTTCTCTTATTTACCGTCTTCGTGAAATCGGAAAGAATGCTTTCTTCGTCTCGACGGTACGGTACATTTCATCGTGTCGCGCGTAAATTTTAGATTGGGCGAGGAATTTTAGATTGCACGACTCTTTATGACCAATTTTGCAACACGTGCATGAGTTCATCTATATATTTTACTTCCGATTCCACAAGCGACTGATCTTCACTGAGTCACCGATGACATGATTAATTCGCTATCGTAGAATAATCGCCAACACCTGTAATCCTTCAACAATTTCAAGTTTAAATCTACCCGTTTCGACCAGCTGCAAAATTTACAAAGATACAAATTTACAATAAAAATGGCACGATTTTATTGCCGACACGAATCTCTTTGTTCTGCTTTATTACAGAAATTTACTACACTCACTCGAGCTACAAATTAATTAAACGTTTTAACATACCTGCGAGTAAATATTTCAAAGAACTAAAAAAGAGCGTTTAAAAAGCGTTACATTCATATATATATATATATATATATATTTCCGAAATGATCTTTTTTGATCGTGCAATGCACACCGTGTATTTCCGCGTTTGTTACGTAGATGCGGTAATGCTCGGTTTGGTATGCATTCCTACGTGCTCACGCGCGCGCGCGCGTGTGTGTGTGTGTGTGTGTGTGTGTACGCGCACGGACTCGGATTCACCGCAGCATACGTGATTATTATCAAATAGAACGTGAAATGCATGCGGCCTCACGTTTCTAGGAAAAAGGAGATTCGATCCGTGCGTTCAATTAATAATTGATTTGCGACTCGTTTCGACAGATTCACCGTGTAAACAATTCCCAGAAACTAGATCTTCGTCAACCTGTGCAGTCCTACGTCTTAATAACAATTCATTATGATCGTATGTCACAAAAACTTGTAGTAATAATGTGTAATAAATTTGTAATAAAATGATCGTAACATTACTGCTGGAAATGTTGTAATTTAACGAGCTGGGTATGTATTTGCTAATTAATTTATATTTTTTATATTATGGATATATCACACACGCATACGTTCGAAATTCAGATGAATTTAAAGCACGATATTAGATGAACGAATTCTTTTTTGTATCGAATCCATTTGCGATATCTATATTCCGGTAGACTTCGTTCAATTTTACAATCGTCCATTGAATGTACGTTTGCGTTTGTATCCCGAGTGTAACTGACTTTTCGTGCACGAAATCTTTTTCGTTAATAAACAATGTCTGTAATTATATATTATTCATATTTCATATTTATACTTTGCGCAACATGTACGAAAAAATTGTAAATTACTGCCTACTCCAAATTTAGAAAAGTCATTTGTTTCGATCCTGAACTTATCGTTAATCGACAGATATTCGACATTCATGAACATTAAAGTAGTCATCGTCCTAGTAAAGTATAATTGTTTTAATCGAGTATAATTAACAGATGTCAAGTTCTAATAAAGTATAATTGTCAGATTTCATTCACAAGCATTAAAGTTTACTAGAACTCACTGTTCTAGTAAAGTATAAAGTAATAAACGAGACAAAATATATCAATGAGATAATACATAAATAAAACAAACATAGTATAACAAATAAGATAAAAAGACCAAAGTCCTTTATGAGAAATGGACAGTAGCACCTACACAAATCTTTTTGTGCACCAATATAAATCTTCACGTTCCGTGAGTTGTAAATAATGTGGTGCTGTTTTCAACGGGCAAGGGAAGCCAGAAATCAGGCTTCAATGATGATTCAAAGACCGTAACGGACGGCAGCAGGTAGGCGAAACGATAACGATTCCGAGTAACGCAAAGTTGCATGGCGCTGCTACTTTCGCTGCCGCCACGGTTATTTGTGTATACATAGATGCGTTCAGGTGAAACGCACAGATGCGCCGACATATAAATAGGAGAGAGTGCGATACGCCACGGCTACGGCATAGAGCATCTAACCACGACTTCATTCCTCACGCGGCGCGGCACGGCGCGAATCGATAAACGGCGACCATCACGCAACACACGAACCCATCCTCCATTGCCATTTACCAACCACCCCGCCGATCTCCGCGACCGCGGCTGCAACGTTTCCCCGGATCGTACGGCATCTATACGCTGCACGACGTGTTACGATTAAAGCGGACCGAAGCTCCCGGTACATCGACACATTCGATGATAACGTAACCATCGACTAAGGACAGAATAGATACGACGTTGCAATGCTTCCTCACGTGTCTCACGTTCCAGAGATCACTTGACCCCCTTACCATTTTCGTGTCACGCGCGATGTTATCGGTCCAACGGTGGCAGTGGTCTTTATGCACACAATTTACTTTTAAACGTTATATCACGTGTTCAGAGTTAATGAACGACGAAATAATTAACGTGTAAATCTACTTCATCTTGGTTAAAGAAATTCTAATGTAAATTTAATGAAGACTATCATAGATGTCTAATGGAAAAACAACTTCAACTGTTCGCGTCAAAGTTAACTAAATCTTCCTAATTTGATTTTTGGATAAAATAAGCAGCAAAATAATTGTGACTTTCGTTCTCTTGAAGAATTTCACGGCAATTTATAATAAAATACTAAAAACAACGTCGCGATCATTTATAATATTAAAACATGGTTCTCTGTGCAAATTGAACATACAATCAAAAGCTCTAATTCACAACACGAAATCTAGATTATTTCACAGCTCTAATATAAACTTCACTACTAATTCATTTATCAAAACACTAATAAAAAATTTCAATTTGCTAAATATAATAATATATGATACCAAACAAAAAATACTACACTACATACCATAAATACTGAAAATGAGCATAGTGACAAAATAGTAAGAAGGGCTTCACATGCTTTGAATGGATCTCCCACTCAAAGGATAATAAATTGTTAGTTGTAGCCCTTTTTTTCCTTTGATTTAAACCTAAGGTCAAGATTGCAATTGAAAAAGAAGTTGTGAAATTAACCACTAACAAGCAACAACCATAATGATCGTTGTCACAATCAGAATCAAAGAAATTTGAAAAATTTGGGAAAGCCATAAACGAGTGACGAATGCACATGTTACAATATTAGTTATGTGCAATACTTATCCTGATTTAATAAATAAAACACAGACAAGAAAATAATTACCATAGTCACTATGCTCGTTAAAAGTTTTATATAATATAACCAGTCGTCCTTGTCGATTCGGACTTTTCGTCCTATGACATGATTGGGCGACCAGAAAGACAAAAATACATGCGACTCACAATTAAATGCGAAGAATGTTGTCATCGATCTGTAGTGGCCCAGGATCATTGTGAAGTTCATCATCAAATAAGAATCCCATGGAAGCAATCTGTATCAAAATATAAACTATTATAATTTCTTTTTAAACAGAGGACTCCTTCTTATTAATTATTTGGCAAGGTTGAAATAATGAAAGATTAAATATAAAATTTTTATGACTGAATTCAAGAATAAAAAGTTTAAACTTATCAAATTTTCAATCATTTTTATTTTCTAACTAATAATAATTAATATAAAATAAAAGAAACAGAACTCAATAAAATAAAATGCAATATTACTTACAAGCACCATTAGATTCTTTCCAGGAAACAGGAAGAAGAAAGAATGGAAAGCCGTTAAAATATACCTAAATTTAAAAAATAAAATAATAATAAATAATATAAATAATATAAAATATAATGTAAAATAACACAATATACAAAATAATATACAAAAATAATATAATATAAATAATATACAAAATAATATAATATTAAAAAAAAATAATATTAAAAGATAATAAAAAATAATAATAAAATATATAAAAATACTTACATTCCTGTATTTCAGGACAGGCTATATTCTCTTGTGAGATCTCAGGGCGATCAGAAACGAATATTTAAAAAAAAAACACATCTGCAAAAGAAAGAATAATTAGAATAATTAGAAATATTATTATTCATTACAAAATGTCTTCTAATATTCTCAAATATCAATGAATTATACCGTAATACAACCAATTTGTAAAAACTGTAACTTTGAAACCGTTATTAAAGTTTCAAATGTAGTCTCCTATTAATCAAATATGGCGCGTTCTTTTTGTCCGTTAACGAAGCTGCGCAGTGCACAAACGAGGCGATGCGCAGAACATGTTCAAACCTGTAAATGATAGCGTCTTTTTTCAAAAATTGTCCAAAACTGTATAAATACGAATTAAATACTAAATAAATGTTATTAATTATCCAATCGAAAATAATGTTATTAATTATCCAAGAGAAAACAAACACAAAATAAATAAATCTTACCGTATCGTCGCAACGTCCTTTCGAACTTTGCTTGATGCCTCAAAATTTACCAATAATCTGTACAAAAAAAACCAAAACTTTCAAATAGATGTATAAAAGGTGTAAATTATATAAAAATACAATAATCGAGATAAAATTTTGTTTTGAAAACTCACAATACAAACTATCAACATAACAGCCATAAAAACGATCGAAGAAAATAATTTAGTTACAGATAATAATAATAATAATAATACACGATAGATACACGAAGTAAAAAACGTACATTAATTACACGAAGGTAACAGTAACGATGAAAGAACAACGGCGAAAGTATTATAATTAATAAACGTCACAACGTCGAAAGACACATTTTGACACCCCGATTGTCAAGAACGGACTAACCACCGCGCAACAGGTTCGCGTCGCGAATTAATTTGGTATAGTAAAGTTTCAAACGTACACGAACAGACTTCAAGTGATTTATGAGAACGCAAAATGCCCTGCGCGAGATACGAATACACATATATATCATTACGTCTATACAGGCTAATTTAATTTGATTCTGTTGATTCGAAACAAATTTTTCACGTGGCAAATATAAAAAAATACTTTTCTCGTACATACTACACGAAATATAATTGCATTATTCCAGTGGAAATTTAAATTGCGTATTATGTCAATTTTATAAAAATTTTCATGCTTCGTTACTTGTCTTGATATATATTTCCTCACGAACGTATTCACGAAAATTTTATATTATTTATGAGAAAACTTTTATGAATATACATACGTATATACTATATCCATTCCTAACCAACATCGGTGATTGGATTAAATATATGAATAAATATACGTACGTAATAACGCTTTTAATTAGTACTCACTACTCTAAATCGCAAACGCATTTGATAATGAAAAGACAAATGTAAAAACTATTGATTATAATTTTTACCTGATTCTTCTTTTCTTTTTCACTGTTTTTCACTTCCCGCCTAAAAGCAACAGTTCCGCGTTACCCGTCAATACTATAGATTATAGTTCGGTCGCGAGAAATACCAATTATACCTACATTATACATATATTTTAATTCCGCATTTTACCGTTTCATTGGCGCTGTAAGCTAATTGCAAGATCATTGTACATGACATACGAAAATATATCGTCCAAACTGGAACAAATAAAAATTTTTTTTCTTTAACTTCCTTCTCGTCCATTGAGTAAGACAATTGATTTAACAATTTGTCTATAATTTCGTTATAGAATTTTGATCTAAGTCAAATAAACGTAGTAACTTAATTTTAAGTTTTATTAATTTAATGAATATAACCTATTAACGAAGTAACGTTTCTTAACAATGGAAAGGAACAGATTCATGACAGATTCACAAAAGAAGATGCAGAGATTCCGAGAAACCGAGAAATATCTAAGAAGAGACGTGATTATTCTAGATCGTGAGTGCGAATCATTTGCATTCACACAACAGTTGTGCAGTATTTACACATAATTGTTGCTTCGAACAACGTGCAACAAACACTCTCGTTTATATTTGTTCAATTTCTAAACGAGACTAGAAACGACGAGGCAATTTGCTACATTAAGAAATTGAAGAAAAAATAAGTGGTTCACCGTGCTGAGAGGGATAGATCTTCGCTGAAAGAAGATCGAATGACGTTCCACGACGCAAGGAGAGATCGTCGAAAATTTGGCGCGAAAACGAGATGCGCATGTAGGAGAAGTGGCGGACTAGATGGAGCTGGCGGCGCAGTGAAAACAGAAACCCAAACCGGTCATGGAGGCTAGTTAACGACTGTGCGCCGCGCTTACGAACAGTAATTTCACCAGAATATCGTGATAGTTACGTAGACGGCGGATAGTCAACAGAGGGGTTGCCGGTTTGAACGAAAATGGGCGCATACTTGTCGGAACCGATCACGAAGAAAGTTTCGAGCGACGAAGTGGGCAAGAATGTCGCGTTCGGCGCGAGTTCTATGCAAGGCTGGCGAATTAGTCAAGAGGTAAGCGAAAATTCTCGAGCGGCCAGTGCACCGTTATTCAGTTTCGTTTCAGTCAGAGAACGGTCTCGGCCGGCTCACGGTCTAGTCACAGCATTGCGACGTTCATTTTGATCTATCGCAAACGCAATCCATCTTACGCGTCGAAGCGCGAAATTCAGTCTATGTATCTCGATTCGAGAACGACAAGTACCGAATGTGCTTCGACGTTTCGCTTGTGAATAAAACAGCACATATTGCGGAATTAAGAGTATTCGTTGCCGCGTGGGTTCGACCACACGTCCCGAATGAAAGTTCTTACCATCTACTCCACGATGTTGCAATCGTTAATATAATTATTAAACTTGTGAAAGGATACGTTATCTGTATATTTATCGGGATAATTTTTTAAGCAACAAAGTATAACTAATCTACAATTTTTACTCAATGTTTTATAAGAAATTAAGTCTCACGTATTTCTATCTGTAAAGCGATACAATTTATTTGTATATAATTCTTTAATATATTCTGACAAGTTGAAAGTATATTTGTTTATTGGTAATTCAACTGCATGTAACAACGGGACTGAAAGTAACCTTATTTTTTAAAACACTGATTACACGTAAGGAATGAAACAAATCTTTCAAAGAAATCCTTAAACATTTTGAGATTTCTTGAGATTCAAATAAATTTAAGTACATGTGAAGTATATACATTTGAGTAAAACATATAATTGTTTGTTTATAGGATGCACATAACTGTTGCATAGATTTTGACGAAAACGTTTCCCTATTTGCTGTGTATGATGGTCACGGTGGTCACGAGGTAGCAACATATTGCGCACGTAATCTGCCAGATTTTATTAAACAAACTGATGCGTACAAAAAAGGAGACATTAGACAAGCTCTGCTCGATGCTTTCCTAGGCTTTGATGCAACGCTTGAGAAACCTGAGGTAGTTAGTATTCTTAAAGAACTTGCTGGAACATCTACCTCAGATAAGAAAAAAGATGATTTAAATGAATCCGGTGCGTTTTTCTTTGTACTAAAACTATATTTTTATATGTATTATATCTATGTAAATATTAAACCGATAATTATAACATTTCATAATTATTAATATTGTCTCATCTATTTTTTTGTACAAAAACATATTTAATAAAGTTGTCTTCGTACATTATATTACACACAGATGAAGAAGAAAATGTTAATAATCTATGTATGGAGGCAACAATGCCATTGGAGGAAGTAATGGCAAAATATCAATCAGAATCGAACCCTACTATAAAAAATTTGAAAAACGAAAAATGCAATAAACGAGCATGTTCTGCAAGTCCGTATTTACGTGGTCGAAGAGGTAAAGAGAAAGCATGCTCTTCCTCATCTGGTGCAGGATGTTCATCATCTTCATCTTCGTGGAATACAAATGAAACTGATGTGAGTAGTTCCAGCCAACCGTGTGGATCAACTTTGTCTAGTATAACAGAGAGGAAAGAGTCGGAATGTCCTGGAAACAATGAAGCCGAACAAGTTCTTGATTCAACTACAAGTAACGGAAATGCACATGTATCTGTGCCAGTAGGATCAACAGCAGATGTGGAAGGAGCAAAAAGTGCAGATATGCCCGATAGCTCTGAAGATGTAAACACAAAAGTTACAAGTCCTGGTAAAATTACATGCACAGAATTAAACGCAAATGAGGCAGAATTGAATGGTGCAGAGTCAAAACGAATTGGAGATGCAGATAGTAGTAAAGGTGGGGGTGATAATGTATCAAGTAGTTCATGTACTCCAGTTGAAAATGGAGATGCAGAACAGCAAGAACGTATAACTAGTACTGGTAGAAGAAGAATTCAACCTGTCACTTTATATCATACTCTTCTAAAGAAAGACAATGAAGATTCCGAGGATGACGATGATGATGAAAATGACGAAACATTTGATGGGGTTCCAGAAAGGTAGATAACTTGATAAAATATTTGTATACGAAACTATGATCACCAATACACTGCACTCTTATACAGTTTTAGCGATGAAGATGACATAGAAGATATTGACGAAGATGAAAGCGAAGAAGATGAAGACGAAGATGAAGATGAAGATGAAGATGAAGATGAAGATGAAGATGAAGATGAAGATGAAGATGAAGATGAAGATGAAAATGGGGATACTAATATCGACGATGATGATGACGACAGTGAAAGTCTTATGATGGATACAGAAGAGGTATGATGACTTTTTTTTATAGAATATATCTTACCATTTGCGCGACAAGTTATAACTATATTGAAATAAACGTGCGTCATTAATTTATACAGCCAGGTTATGATAGCGGATGTACTGCAGTGGTTGCAATTTTAAAGGACAATGAATTATATGTAGCAAATGCTGGAGATTCTCGCTGTGTGTTATGCAGAGATGGTCACGCTATAGAGCTTAGTTTAGATCACAAGCCTGAAGATGAACCAGAAATGGAGCGTATAGTAAAAGCTGGTGGGAAAGTAACAGCTGATGGTAGAGTAAATGGTGGCCTTAATTTGTCAAGGGCACTTGGGGACCATGCTTACAAGCAAAATGTTGATATATCACCACAAGAGCAAATGATTTCTGCACTTCCTGATGTGAGGCATATCACGATCGAACCAGAAAAAGATGAATTTATGGTACTTGCTTGTGATGGTATTTGGAATTTTATGTCGAGTCAAGACGTCGTACAGTTTATTCGTACTCGTTTGGCACAAAATTGTGAAAAATTATCAAAAATCTGTGAAGAGGTAATAAAATATACTCCATTATTTTTTTCCATGCTTTCGTTTGAAATGCATATTATATTTACTAATTAAAATATTTCATTATAGTTATTTGATCATTGTCTTGCACCTGATACCTGTGGAGATGGTACAGGATGCGATAATATGACAGCTGTAATAGTTCGATTTAAGTCATCAGCTGATGCTGTAACGAATAGTACTGTTGCCGAAATGCGTACTGCTAAAAGATCAGTATCGCCACCTGTAACCACAGAAGAAAATATTATACAGGAAGACACAACGAAGTCTTGTAAACGTCTCAAAACCGAAACGACTATGTGAGAAACGTGTTAAATATGTACTATGAACTGTTATAATCTCTGGAAACAGATGAGTAAATGTGAATTTATGTAAAATTATGTAATTCTATAGAACTGTGAATTTCGAGCGGATACTCAATGATGATCGATACCAGTTACTTCAAATATCATGTAAAGTATGTTAGTACTGGCTATTGGTGGCAGACTGATCAATTGGAGCATATGAGGATGATATTTTATTGCTAACGTTTCGACATTTTAGAAATTAATTTAATACGAATAAATTGATTTTTTTTTCTCTCCTTAATTTGAAAACAATGGATGTTTAGAACTATTTCGCTACATCTTGCTTAAATTTTTTTTTTTTTTTTTTTTTTTTTTTTTTTTTCTGTTAGACAATGTATTATACATGTATAATACATATGTATCATGCTCTAACATTTTGATGTCATGTACAAAGTATATAAGACAGTCTTATAAACATTGTGTACAATTGACAAAATAATAAATATTTCACTTTACAAGTACTTTCTATGATAATGATAAGATAGATGGTAAGTATAAATAAATATAAATAAAATCACTCTAAAATCATTTATTAAGTCAAAGCCTTGTAAGATTTTACAAATAATATAAGACATCGTACTAATCGTAAAAATTAAAAATAAATTTTTCAAATGACTTTCAATAGTCTAAGAATCTTGACAGTTTTTATCTTTCTATGAAAAAAAATTGAATTACACGCATCATCCCATTTGCTCCATTAAAATCTATGAAATATACTCTTTGAGTTTTTAGATAACATCCATAGTGAATATATAACTGTATATATTTATAAATTTAGACTATAGGATTTATACTTGTAATTCAACACGATACCATTTCTTATTTTTACGAAATAAAGTTTATTTTTGAATCCCTGGGTATAGTGGTTGAATGGATGGGTGTGCGAGTAGTCTCAAAATGTGTAAACTGTATTGCGTCAGTTGCATATTACGCATCGCTAATTTGTGATCTTATACTAAAAAATTATTGTTAAAAGGGTATGTACTATGTTATGGAATATTGTCTACTTAAAATGTTTAACTTTTTTTTAAATATCTGACAGTAATTTACGATGACATCAGAGTAATATTTTAAAAAAAAGAACAATAAAACTATAGATTAAATTTAAACATAAAAACATTTTAGAAATTAACGAGATATGTTATAAAAATAGATTATAAAAATAATCTAATTTATCATAAAAAATATGTAAAAAGTGAAGATGAAAAAGATATTTAAATTATTTATATGTTTTTAAGAAATACATACTTTATTTTAATGCAAATTATTGAATTCTTTTTCTATATAGTTACAATA
Organism: Melipona beecheii; assembly: GCA_032399605.1. Lineage (NCBI taxonomy): Eukaryota > Metazoa > Arthropoda > Insecta > Hymenoptera > Apidae > Melipona > Melipona beecheii. The sequence goes on along the minus strand of JAUCMO010000243.1, from coordinate 596,478 downwards.
TATAAGCGAAGAATATTTTTAACAACTGTAGAAACACAATTTTATAAGTTTTTTTCTTACAATCATAATTTCATTATATCACTATTTTCACCATAACATGAACATACGTTAAAAACAACGATCGGCTATTCACAAAACATACAAAGTTTATATTCGATAAACTAATATAGATGTTAGATAAATAATTAATATAAATTGATCATCTGCGGTGTATTTAAGATTGCTTTAAGTTTTATATTGTAATACATCATTTGCAACTGCTCATATGTAAATGCGGCTGTTAGCAGGCAGTAATTATATCAGTTCACACGATTAAAGAAAGAAAAGCAATCATAATTTTTACGAAAAAGAACAAGTAATATTATTGTCCAGATAATTAGTAGTTTATTAGAGACAGTATGTAGAATGATTCAGAATTAACTAATGTGCCTTTCTGATTCAGGGGTTGAGAACCTTCGAAACAGGTGTGTATATTTGATGCCGTCTTACGAAGAAGGGTTTAAACCCCAATACCGTCTTAATTGCAAACTTCGTCATGAACTTATGTATAAATATCTTGTTTCATAATATATGTCGCTCTAACTATCATTAGTCATTTTATTTATTTTCCTTATTCTTGTTTACGTGAACATTTAAATTTTGACGCAAGGAAAGTACGGACGTACTTGGCTGAATTAAGTATCAATTCTCGTTGCAAAATCAGCTCTTTAATTTACCGTTAATTGTTCAATAGTTTCTAACTGTTCCATCTCGATCTTCTTTAGCGAATCATATTGTACACGAAATCTCTCGAGTTCCATGGATTTTTCAATGATCTGCGCCTGGAATTTGATACAAAAATGTTTTCAAATTGGTTTTCATCCATTCAGATAGATAAATTTTACATAATCTTGCAAAAAGATAAAATAATTTATTATACACGACAAAAAATATTTTAATTTTCAAACGACCTGAATTTGTTGTTTTTGAGCATCCCTTTCTTTCGCGACAGAGCGAAGCAAGTTCCGAGTTCCAATAGTTTTCATCTTTTCTTTTTCCACCTCATTTGCCAATTGATCTATTAGCTGGATAAATTCATCGGAATTCGTTTGAAATTCGACAATTTCTAGAAAATAAAGAACAGCGTCGAGTGAAAGAGAAGAAATATATATGAAAGAAATATTCAAGCAATCGATATAATATCAGCATGTTACTTTAAATATTATATATTTAAACATAAATTATCAGAGATATTTTCGACAACATAACTTTTCCGAAATGAATTACCTTTGAAGTAAAAGAAACATTGAGCTCGTATGATAACAATAATTAATTACGTACATCGAACTTATTATTCTGGCAAGTGGTGCTTTTAAAATACCGATCAAAAACATATCCGAAGGCGGTAATATAGATGGCAGCAATTACTATAGGGAAGAATGTACGAGCATTTGTTTTGCACAAGAGAGCATAGTTGACAATCGCTGAATGCACAAGCGATAAAAAAAAATAACGGGGTGAGTTGACTGAAAAAGTCTTTAATCTCTTCGTTCGAATAGTGTATACGTATGTGAAAAGGGTAAGTCTATACTTTTTGCAATTGCGACGATCTCTCGACGAAACTCACTCGAAATGAAATTCTGGCATTCCTCTTTGAGCTTACTCGTCTGATTCGCAACCTCCGGTTCCAACACGCGAATCTTGCTCAAGTCGTCAATATAAATTCCATACTTTGCCAAAGGGTCAGCCATTTTCCTAAATAAACAAATGCTCAACTCTTAAACAGCTGCGCCTGCGCGTATCTAGTGCCAATCTTCGTTTCTTCATATCTAGTACTAGTCACTGGCCAAAATGGGAATGCGATAGGGTATATGTTTCTTCTTCTTTTTTTTGCCGAATCATAAAACACGAAGTAGTAGTGAATAGTCGTGTTTTATTCAACGAGATTTCAATGTTTAAGACGAGACCAATAAATGCCACGTAAAACGTCTTTGCATTGGTTATCCGTTCACCGTTGCGTTAGCGCCCGAGAGACGCAACGCTTCATTCTTTCTCTGTTATATTTTACATTTAGCATTTAAAAACTCGGATCCGATTGTTCGTTAATTCTCAACGATCCGTTGCGTCCTCATTGTCGTTCGTTATGTCCGGAAATCACAAAGCAGGAATTAAATATCCTTCCGAATATGTGAAGCTCAATATCGGCGGTTCTTTGCACTATACCACTTTAGGGACACTCCAAAAACATGATACCATGTTACGTGCTATGTTTAGTGGCCGCATGGAAATTCTTAGAGATCCCGAAGGTGACGTTTTACATTATTGTTAAAATTCGACGTGCTAAAATTCGACATTGCATTCTGCTCTTTTCGCACGTTCAGTCAATGTTCTTGCAACTTTATAAAAATTCATATTTAAAGTCCTGCAATGTAGGATCACAGTTTCATTTGTGGAAATTTCATTCATCATCCTTTACTTGCATGCACGTCCATTAGAAATACGATTACCGTTTTGTCGTTTTGCTTGAAAAATATAAATGTGATTTGCAGGGTGGATATTGATAGACAGGTGTGGAAAGCATTTCGGTACAATCTTAAATTTCTTAAGGGACGGTTCAGTTCCGTTACCAGAAAGCACCAGAGAAATGGCAGAATTACTCGCAGAAGCTAAATATTATTGCATTACCGAATTAGCTCAATCTTGCGAACAAGCTCTTCTTCGAAAAGAGAGGGAAGCAGAACCAATTTGTAGAATTCCACTTATCACTTCTCCGAAAGAAGAACAATTACTAATTAACAGTACTACTAAACCAGTAGTAAAGTTGCTTGTTAATAGACATAATAACAAATATTCATATACAAGGTGATAATACCTGCTTCTTAAGAAATTGCAATATGCAATGAAACAAAGAATAAATAAATAAATATAAAAAGCCTTGTCTTTACAGTACATCAGATGACAATCTCTTAAAAAACATAGAATTATTCGACAAAATGTCCCTTAGATTCGGTCGTAGAGTATTATTTATTAAAGATGTGATTGGCTCCAGCGAGATTTGCTGTTGGACATTCTATGGTCATGGTCGCAAAGTTGCAGAAGTTTGTTGCCACTCTATCGTTTATGCAACTGACAAGAAACACACAAAGGTAATGTAAAGTGTATACATAAATTGTATATATTTATTTTGATTTTGAAGTTATACGTAATATATAACATGAAATAACATCCTTATAACCAATATAAAGAGAGCAAAATAAAGATTTAATTTATAATACATAGGTTGAGTTTCCAGAGGCTAGAATTTATGAAGAGACGTTAAATATTTTATTATATGAACATCGAAATGGTCCTGATCAAGAATTAATGCAAGCAACGTCATCGCGCGGTGCAGTTAGTGGTGCACCACCTTGTACATCAGATGAAGAAGAGGGTGAGCGTTCAGGCTTGGCTCGCCTTCGCTCCAACAAACAAAACATCAACTGACCCGAACTTATCTCTTTTATCCCTTCCAATTCAGCGACTCTTACCGTCGTTCGAGTCCTCAACCTTAAAACACGAGCTAATACGAAGTAAAACGTGTGAAAAGGAAGACATAAACAAAATTTTATATATACATGCATACATATATATATAAACATCCACACGTGTATATACTTATGGGATATATGTATGTATTCTCTTATGCAAAATTGAACGAACAATACGATTTGAATTGGTTCTTAGTTGTACCACTAAGTTTCACATTACAGTCTTACACTGTCTTAATTGATATTTATACATCCTAATTATTTCACATATCTGGGGTCATTTTTAGAACAGAATGACAAATTCGTCTTTATTCATACGTTCATTATATTCTAAGATTTAGAAATATGTAAAAATATAAGAATACGTTTTTGTATTTCTTATTTTCGTATTTCATTTTTAAAAAGAATATAAATACGAGTACCATTCATGTGCCAAATGTTCATGTCAGAAGTGAGTAAGTCGAAGTTGCCATTCTGTGGTCAATGAAATTATTTACTCTTATACTCTATAACAACTTTTAAGCAGTTATTTGGAGTACTAAATTATATAAAGGACTCGGACAATATAGGATTGCATTGTTACCTGTTATAAGTATTATTATTATTATTATTATTATTATTATTATTATTATTATTATTATTATTATTATTATTATTATTATTATTATTATTATTATTATTATTATTATTATTATTATTATTATTATTATTATTATTATTATTATTATTATTACTATTACTATTACTATTATTATTATTATTATTATTATTATTATATAACTATATTATTAAAGTTATTACAATCATATTATAATGATGATGATGGTGATGATTATTATTATTACCATAAGTATAAAGCCGTGTTTATATTCTTTTTTTATAGAGCAAAATTTATCTGTCAATAAATTAATAAAATGAAAAATATGTCTATTTGCATTTTTCAACTCAAATTCTACTGCTTAAAAGATGATGTGGAGTAAACACTGCCAGTAAAATAAAATATATAATGAAATATATAAATTAATCTGGTATAATTTAAAATTAATTCAGATTATAATTAATTCCTTGATTGTACAAATATTGGTCCTTTATTATGAACAAGACATTGATTTTTATAAGCACAAGCTTTGTGTTAATTTCTGTATATCATTCCAAAATGTGGTACATTTTTTTTCGTATTAATGCTTTTTATTTTGCTTATATGCTTTCACTTATAAAAACATATATATTATGATCCAATGAATATTGCAGATTAATATTGCATATTTTTTTTAATATGGTGCAAAACTCCTATATTTAATGATGGGACCATATGTATTCCAATTCATTACTATTTGCATTATTGAATTCTTGACTCAAAAACTCATTCTATTCTCCCGAATACAAGACGATATCTATGGTATATTATAGTAATATAAATATAACAAAATTTCCCAACAAAAAAAAATTTAAGTTCCTATAATTTTATGTAAGAAAATTTCGGAATTATAGCTAGCGAATGTGGTTCATATTTTGCATTTATTATAAATCACTACATTTAATAGAATTATGTAACATGTAAATTAATGCAATATATATTATATTAATCAAAACTTTATTGCTGCTTGAATTTTTCAACCTCACAGTAAAGCACAGTTTAATGGCCTTCTCTGTCAGGTAAACCCGACACGAGCTGTGACGTTTCTTCAAATTACATATCTTCATATAAAATAAATAGAATTAATTATAGTCAAAGATAAATTAAAAATTATACTGATCATTTATCTTTTCTTTCAGGAAACTAGTACGTCCCATCAAAATACATAAGGTAGCCATGGTCCACTTATTAAATCGACGAAATTCTTAATCTAGCCACATTGTACAAGCCAGCAACGTTTATTACAATATGTAAAAAGTTTTGTCTTGTATCCGGGTGAATTAATTACCTATTAATATTTTCAAAATTACCAGTTAATTCAATTTTTTAATTGAAGATTTAAAAATTTCATCTAAATACTGCTCAAGTAAGAAAATATTCTTCTATTCACATTTTTTGTGTAGAAAACATATATCCAATCAGTTTTAAAATTATATATTACAAATGTACACAGAAATACAGATAAATTTAACTTGCCAAAGTAGATTAAGAATAAAATATTAAACAATAGTATCATAAGAAAAAATAATTATAAATTCTAGTTACTAGATATATAAATAGTCCTGCATGTGTACATACTATGTGTATTACTGTTATAAAAAGATAATAATAACATTATATTTAACATTATATTTATTTTATGAAAAGTACATTATATCATATATCAAATTATAATTTTTATGTAGATTTAGGTTTAGATAACATTAGTATTGTTAGGTAACAATAGTATTGTTCATGTTTCAATAAATATTCTACAATAAAATTTATATATTCTACATACAGCAATCTAGAAAAGTCATTGTACACTTTATTAAAAGACCACTTTTATTAAGATAAAATTCCATTGCAGAATTAATGTCAAGATGACTAAGATCTGTTTCATTGTTACTTTATATATTAAGAAATAAATATATCATTGCATGACAATATATATACATGTATGTATGTTTTATTTATACTTTAATTAGATCTAACAAAGACTTTGTAGCCAACTGTAAATGGATGTTTTCTGAAAACATTTCTGTAACTTTTCGTCAAGAAAAACATATTTACAAAATACAATGTTCCAGAATCTTTGTCAAATATAATATAGCAAAGCAAAAATATTAATTTGTGAATAAATTAATATTATAACTACTTGTAAATACAGTAACAAATATATGCATTATATATGTATATTAAAATGATTTCTTGGTCAATGATATTTTACTCATATTTTCATTTTTATCCTGAATGTTATGTCTATTTTCTGTCCCAATATTCGCTGAATTTGACTAATTTGTTAAAAAAAAATTTATTTATAATTATTACTTTTCTTATTTAATTATTATTATTTGAAGATTAAACACATCTTGTACAAGCCTATAAAAACATAATTGTGAATTATGAATTTATAACTAGCTGAAAAAATTAATTTTTTTTATTTGATAAAAATATTATAACATTAATAACTAATATTTTAATTATTTAATAAGTCATCATTCAAAAATTTTTACTGAAAATGTTATAATGAAGCATAAGTTTATTATCGCATACTGTAGCAAAATTTTGTTCTTAATGATTTATTTACTTGTAGCTGATCTTTAAATTTATATTTCATGTTTACCAACCTAATTTTGTACCAACATCACAGTCACGAATTAATTTGCATTTATACGACAGTCTGTGTTAACATCATCAAACATTGTGTTTTGATATTTTTGAGAAACATTGACTTTAAAAAAATGGGTAAAACAAAAGATTTAAGTTCAGACGAGGAGATGATTTTAGGTACGATTTTTCATGTATTGGAAAATGAACGTCGGATTTATGTAAAAATGGAAATATTTATTTGTTTTTTCGTTTTGTCAATTTCATTATTGGGGTTAGTGAATCCTGTAAGATGAGTGTCTTGAAAGACGCCACATCGACTTCTATGGCGCTGTGCAAGAATCTGTTTCGCGGAAAATTTGAAAATTTTATGCATTTATGTACACTTACAATTGCTTCTTTAGTAACTTATATATTTATATGTAATTTATCTTTTAGGAACTAATGAATTATTGACGCAAAAACGGCATAAGAAACATAAACATAAAAAGCATAAAAAGAAAAGAACTAGTCATGATGATAATGATGGTTTTAATGATGTTGCTGCAGAAACAGAAAAAAAGAAAACATTTAGAGTTAAAATAAAAAAGGATGATGATAAGAGGTAAATAAAGTAGAAAGCAGAAATGAATTAGGTATTATTATTACAAATGAAAGGTGCATTTTATATTGTTATATTTGTATTATATTACATTGCAATTTATATTAATGTCTTATACAGTTTAGAGAAACCTCGTGAGAAAATGCAAAAAACATCTAATCTCAGCATTGCAAGTGCGAGTACTACACTATCACCAAAAGTTGCAACAAAGAAAAAAGTTCCAAAAGGTAACAAAAGTAAAGATAGTGGTACTAGCAGTGAAGAAGAACGATGGCTTGATGCAATTGAGTCTGGAAAACTTGAAGAAGTAAGTTTATTACTTCATCTTTTACAGATAAGTTTTCTTTGTCATAAATTAAATATCATATATATAATATAATGTTATATATCTTTGTCATAATTAAATATATTTTATCTTAGGTTGACGACGAGCTAAAAAAGATCAAACCAAAGGATCCAAAGTTAATGACAGCACGTCAAAGAGCCATGTTTGAAAGAAAGACTGATACAGAACCAAATCCAGCTGTTGAACAACTTATGTCTTTGCCAACTGGTTACAAAGAGAAAGTGATGACAGCTGAAGCTATACAAAAAGCTGCTCTTAAATCATTAAAAAGAAAACAACTTGCTGATGAGAAAAGAGAAAAAGATAAAGTAATGTGATCATGAAAATTAAAAGTTTAAGAACTTTTTCTTGTAAAATAAATATACTTAGTATATAATAACATACTGAACTCTATAGTACTTAAAATTATACTTTTTACTTCCATAGAAAAAAACAATGGAAAGGTTATTAAAAAAACAAGAATCTAAAGCTTCTAAAGTTATTAGTAAAGGAAAACCTTCTAGAAGACAAGTTCCATTGGTTGTATATCGTTTAACGCTTGAAGGAAGTTCCATATCTTTACCGCCTGGAGAAGATTTTCCATTACAGCCTATGAAAGAGTAAGTGAAAATGACAAACAATTTAAAAAGATTGAAGTTTTTATAATATAAATTATATCATTTGTTATATTTCCGTTTTTCAGGAAAGAGCCATCAGTGCGAACACTCTGCGGCGTAAACCAATGTAAAAATCCAAAAAAGTATTCATGTTCGAAAACTGGTGTATCATTGTGTAGTTTAGAATGTTACAAAGTTAATTTAGCTCTATCTGTATAATTATGTTTAATTTGCTTTTCATAAATATCAAATGTATTCTTTATTTAAGAACACCAAATATTTGGTCTTGTAAACTTAATAAGACCATTGTTGAGATAATGACATGTTTGAGATTGTCAGTATAATAGTATAGTTGTCAAACCTAATTTTGCATAACATGCAGAATAACATTTTTGCATAACATGAGAAATTATGTTTTAAAGAAAATATTAAACTGAGAAAGAAAGATTTTAAATTCAATTGTTAATATATAATTTGTAAATAATTTGTAAATATTTTGTACATATCGTGTAATTATCTTATTGTAAAATTCCGAATATAAATTTAGCATATATTTTAAATTAATTATTTAATTAATCATTACTAGGATAAGTATAAAACAAAGAATTACATGCATTAGTAGTAAATATTTCTCATGAAAATTTCTTAGTAATAGCGAGACGAGTATATTTTTAACAAAAAATATGAATCTGCGTCGAATGCAGTTTAGTCTGCATAACTAAAAGTAGCTTAGGCCTTGCTTTCACCAACCAAGATAGATTCAACTAAGTCGTCGTATGATCGTGAAACGCGTAACATCGTCAGTATTTAATTTCTCGAGTCATTGTGATTCGCGATGATTATTAATTATTATATATCAGTTTTCATAAATTGCTAGATTTCGACGAAACCCACTTTGTCTGGGTTAAAATGTGGTGGTTCAAGAACTTGATTGTTTTTACCATATTTTTTAATTTACTAAAAATATCTATTTCTCAAACAAAAGGTGAGAAAATGACTTGAAATATCTACAAAGTATAATTTAAGTTTAATAAAATAAAATTATAATACATTGTTTTTTCCAAACATATTATGTTATATTTATTAAAAATTATTTCAAAATAAAATCAAAGACATGATTGCAAATGATCCTTTTTCTTTTTTCAAAGAATCTATATCGACTAATATTTAACAAAATTAGTAAACATTAATTAATATTTTATAGAATCCAAGATTCTATAAAATATTAATTAATGTTTATATATAACTAAATCTTTGTTAATAAATTTTATACATTACGTACATTATATTTCTTCTTTTGAAAATCAGATGATGATTATCACGAATGTGTGCGGTCTTGTGCTGACAATGCATTTTCAAAAAAAGTATGCCGTTACGAATTCTTCGCCAAAGAATTGTTTAGTCCAATGAGGTAAGATGAAAACTCATAAATTCAATTACACACTTAACGTAATATGCATGTACTTTCCGAAACTTTCAAAAATGAAAATGAAAACTACTAACAAGTTTTCGAAGTTATTTTTCCATAAAAGGAAAGTTTATATATGTGAAATCATTGTAATACGAAACACATGTGATGCAAAATATAAGTCACCTGTTCTCGAGCGAAAACAAACGCTTAAAGGCAATATAAAACTTAATAGCGAATATTCTTTTTAAAAGGAAAATCTGTCAGAATCACGGTCAATTCTAATAACCGTGGAAAAAACATACAATTTCTAATGTAATCTAAGAACTAACGGTTAACATACTTGGTTACATCCTGAATTTTTTCAATTCCTAACTGGTTCTTACACTTACCATTTACCACTTACCATCACAAACGTATCCTGGTGTACAGACAACAAGACTAGATAATGGCAACATACATTTTGTGCAAATAGTTTAACAAAACTTTCTTGTTAAATTCTTATTTGTTAAATTCTTTGTTCTAGTCATAATACATATTTATTCTATGTTAAACATTGTGTCAAAAGTTCCATTTATCTAAATTTTTTGAGATTCCTTTATTTTTATCGTTGCTTACAGCATTCACAATGGTTCTAAAAACAAAAATGAATCGATGAATCAATGCGAAATAATTTCATCGAATAGTTTTTTAGGAATCAATGGAAAAAGTCCGGGTCCGCAGATAGAGGTAATTTATAGTCATCTTTCAACATTTTCAACTTCAATCGTGAAGTTTTTATAGTCTCAATATTTCGAATCAAAATCGAATTGAAATCTTTTCGATATTCTTATGATACATCTTACGAGTTCATCTTACGATTTTCAGGTATGTCTTGGAGATACAATAGAAGTACTTTTGTACAACAAATTGGGATCCGAAGAGTTATCTTTTCATTGGCATGGAATGCGTCAAAAAAATTCTGCTCACATAGACGGTGTTCCAATGGTGACACAATGTTCAATATTGCCATTTGGAGGTTTTCGGTATAAACTAAAACCGGAGAATATTGGTACATACATGTATTACGCACATATAGGTAAGCACATGGTATTTAAATGAATGAATAAAATAACAAGATATGTATCACATACAGCGTAAAATAACTGCAAGTAAGAACTAAGAAAATTAATTTCATTTAAATTGTTGAGCTTATCGCTGATTACAATCTTTTGGACTGTATAACTTTGCTAACATTTAAATTGATTTCAAATTTCCCGCGCTGTAGAATGACTTCTACTTCTGCGAGAACAAGCAAAATTAAAGTAGATCAATAATCTTGAAACTGTGTAGAAGTTAGGTTACACGTTACGCTTGCTGTTTCAAGAAAGGCAGCATCTATCAAATGTTCAGGTATTAATTTTCCTAACGCTTATCTTTCTACATTTGTTTTCTATCAGATGATCAAGTGAAGTATGATAATTTTGTCGTGATAAAATGAAATGTAGAATCAGAAGTGTGACAAAAAGTAATCGTCCACCTAGGAGACCCAGGTACATTATACACAGAGCTCCGAATATTTCAGAAAATAATTGCTGTAACATTAATTAGATTTTTACTGTTTAATTTTCCCTTCTTCTCAAAACTAACAAACAAAAAGAAATTAATTTCTCCTTTTACAGCCTTTATAATATGTATATGGTGTATATGTATATATAATTACACGTTTCATTACTTTTGATCTACAATACACATTAAAATTATTGAATGTCGTTAAAAATATCAAAGCATATATTCTCGTATCGTTGAAAAAAAAACGAAATCAGACAATTGCTGTTGAATAAATTCTTCTGTTGCATCCGAGATTGAAGCAGAAAATCAATAATATGGAAAAAATAGGCGTGTCTACTTTTAAGGTTGTTTGAACAAGAAACTATCAACTAGGGAACTGCCAATCATCGTATCACCCGAAATTAGATGTTTCATTTTTATGAAAAATATAGAATAAAATTAAGAAATAAGTTCAGAACATATGCGTAACGTTATTCCTAATCGTATTTATTTTTATTTTATTTTCGTCGAATATCCAGTTAGTAGCAATAAATTTCATCAATCTGTCTCATTATTATTAAATTTAAAGTTGAAAAGTATCGCACGATTTATTCACAAATATAAAAGAAAACTACCGTGATATATTAACGAATACAATGTAGTATATATTTTCATTAATCATGGATACAACAGCGTTAACGGCGTTGGATTATTAGTTTCACAGCAGGGCGACGGTGTGTACGGGTCGCTAACAGTTCGAGGACCACAAAATGACCGTAGCTTGGAAAAGATACTTCTCCTGTCATCAAGGCCATCAATTCCATTGTCACGGTACTCGTACTTGTATCTACCTACGCCCAGGGAACTCCTCTTAAATGGCCAGGTATTCGTCTAATTAGACAAGACGCCAAGAGATAGTCAAAGCAAGATAAAAGTACTCGAGACTGTTTTTGAATTGTTTTTAAGATTTTCGTTCGAAAAGATACAAGAATAAATTTTATGCAAATATTATTCACTAGTATTATAAATTTTGAAAGATTTTTAATTTTTAATTTTTTAAACAATAATACAATCTTTTGATTAATTTGATGATATTTGTAGTTTTTTTCTTTTTTTTTTTTAATAGAACGAGTACTGGTCACCGAGAATTTCAGATGTTCGTTAAAAGTTTTCGTACCAATTCTATTAATCTATTAGTACAAATTGTTACACATTACGTTTCACAAAACTCGCGCAACGTTATCGTTAACTATATGTTTTTCTTTTTTAGAATAACGGATTTATCTTGAGAGTTCATTATGGAACGAAATACTTCCTACGACTCATTAACGCCAACGCGTACAATTGTCCCGTATTATTATCCATCTCTGGCCATGATTTTCACGTTTTGGCTATCGATGGGAACTCGGTCGAACCAACAATGGGCCGGCACGTCATTTCCTTTCCAGGTATGGAGATGACTTTGTTGCTTTACTCCATTCCGATTTTGTACATTCGGCACACGTAAAATGTAATCGTAGTACGTGCATGTCGGATACGCAAAACCTTCATTTTTTCGTGTGCACAATTGCGCTCGGAACTTGAATGGAAACGAGCAAAGGCGGACGGTAAAGAATCGATGGAGATGACGAACGAAACGTAACCAAACTGAAATTGAATTGTAAGATAAAATGTACGAGCAAATGTAGGTAGATGTAGATAGACATGTACGTGAATAATAATTTGCTGAAAAAGATATTATTGACGATATGTGATTTAAAGCGACAAACAATAGTGTACTATAGAAGAGCGAACATTTGATATTGCCCTAATTGTTTTGCGTGAATCGTAGAATTTACATATGTGATCGCACGTAAGTGAAGCACGATTCAGACTGATGATATTGATAAAGGAACCGAAGGAAAAAGAAAGATAACAACGAAAGAGAAGAAAGAACGAGAACAAGAGGATAAAAGGAAGGAAATGATGAAGAGACAAGGAGATAAAATGGCAAAGAAAAGGATAGAAACCGCGAGAACAAAGGGAAAGGAATGATCGTGATAAAAGAGAACCAATGGAGGTGAGAGTCAAAACCCATCGCAATTAATAGAAAAGAAAAAGGAAGAGAGAAGGAAAAAGCGAAGAAGGAGCAAAAGCGTGGGGAAGCTTTGGAAGGATGAAATTGAAGAAGAACATGAAACGATGAAACGAGGCGCAAGGTCGTTCGGTAAACAAAGAGAAAGGGAAGGCGAACGCGAAGAGTACACGCAACGAGGTCGTAGGAAAGAAATGCGAAAGCGAAAGGGGGGAAAGAAAAAAGAGGGAGAGTTAGCGGGAGAAGGAAAACGGCTTGGCGGTTTCGCATACATGCATAAAGTACGTTCAGCGGATGCGGCGTGCAGCACGGTGGCCGATTCGTTCGCGCAGACTCGGCCATCTTCGTGTTCTCGCCGGGTTTCCGTAAAGGGAAATAAAGAAAGGAAGGCGACCAAACGCGCGCGAGTCTCGCGCAAAAATCATTAAAACGCGTGCTCGATTCGCGGCTGCGGCGTCGTTGTCGACTCATAGTCGACGATTTATTAGCGGGTACAGGGAACGGGTGGAACTCGCCCGCTGCCTGTCAGCCGAGTCGCTCGCTCGCTCTCTGACTTTCGACTCAACGTCCGTCCGTAATCTCAGCTTGTAGCAAGTCTTTTTTGACGCACGCAGCATTTTCTCCACGACAGGAGAGAAAAATAAAAAAAAGAAAAGAAACGTTGGCACCAGCCAGAGTGTGTCCGCGCGCGCCGCCTTAATATTCGTCGTGGCCATTCTATTTTCCATGTTTAGCGACAACGCGTGGAACGAGTCAGAAACGAACGACACGCGGCTCGGCATGGAGTGGACCCGCGACAAGACCCTCGAGCTATTGCGCGAATACCAACAGAGACGCGTCCTCTGGGACTGGAATGCTCGAGGGTATCGCGACCGTGCCAAGCGGAAACGCGCGATCCAAGAACTCGCCGAGATCCTTTGCTGCAACACCCTCGAGATCGAGAAAAAGATCACGAATCTCAAGTGTCAGTATTCGAGGGAGGTTCACAAGATACAGAACAGCCGTGATACAGCTACCGGGCCCGACGATGTTTACGTGTCCAAGTGGTTCGCCTTTAAAGCAATGCAATTTCTGCAATTTGGCACTCGTAGATACAGTAAGAGAAAGAAGGTAGGTATATTTATATATACATATAGTCACACAGAGCTACACATCGTTTTTTATCATTGCGTGTGTATTCGCTAGCACGCTATCGCGCGAGAAATCCAGTTGCGACGGATATTTTGTTCCCACGTGTCGCAATCGCTTTAACAAAATACAGCTATAGACGAGACTCTCGTTGCGTTATCAACTCCTTTAAATCGTTCAAGAAATACCTAGTCAACTGTTTTATCATACGAAATTCGTGACCTACGCAATCGGATAATTGGCCAAACAACTTCGAAGAAAGACCATTCTGTGTTTGAACGCCTCGCCTTCGCTTGGACTCGTGTCATTCTTTTCATAACGATTTTTCGTTTTTGATCACAAATCGGTCCGACTTAAATTAACCAAGTTCAATTCTCCTACACATCCTACATCGAGAGCATCGTCCAAATCGTGATAAACGATATTTCTGCCAACCTGGTCCGTTTCTCACGCTCTATGTTTCTCTCTATCGTCTCTGATTCTCCCTCGTCTCCTCTCGTCTCGTTTGCTTTGCCTCCTCGTCCGCCGCCGCCCGCCTTTGTCTTTCTTCTTTACTTTCTCTTTTTCTCCTCAAGTCCTTCCACTCCTCCCCATTCAGCGACTGAATTGAATTGAATCGATGCATTGGACCGTTTTTGCGAGAGGTATTTCTATAGGCGCGTAAGAAAATGGAGAAACTCGCTCACAGAAAATCTTTCGGTAATTATTAGGCAACAAGTTAAGATAATTCGAAACATTAATTGGATTCGCAGATCGAAGAAAGGAAAAAATGTAGATTAACATCGAGTCGAAAAATGTAGGTTATGCTCCTTTCTGTGCGTATGATCTTCCTTAATTAAACGAATCGGTTCGAGCATTGTTCCTCGCGGCATTTAAACATGTACGTTTCCGTGAAAGTTTTTAATACAGAGTTTGCACGAAAGAAAGATCGAAATGTTAGATTAACGTTGAGTCGTGTGAACCGCGATTGAATCATGATTCGATTCGTTAATTTGTGTTAACGCGTACCGGTGCGCGTAAATGTAACAAGTTTTCTCTAGACTTCGATGAAGTTTCGTACGGTAGGTAAATTAGGTTAACATCGAAGAAAATTACTATTAATTAAAAAAAAAAAAAAAAGAAAGAAAGAAAATGACGCTGTGGACGAAACAAAGGAAACTTGAATTGAACGCTTATTATGTATTAATTAACGTGTTCGTATTAATTAATTGGAAATTTCTACGAAACGTTAAAAGCGACCCGTTTAACTTGGACAGTTAAAGTTCTTCATCTTGCAAATAATTATGCTCGCGCGCAACTTCATTCATCTCTAGAACTGGAAGTCCAGATTTTAACAACTCGCAACCAGACTTGCCAATTTCACGTTGAAAAATCCCAATCGCTTAAGCGAGAAAAGTCACAGACAATGGGTATAGAACCGAGTTATATAAGTTGTTTATCCTTCGACGAGAGTTTAGATAAATCCTATACATAGTATATACCGTCAGTCCCGTGCGGTGGATGCTGAATGCAACTGGGTTTCCCTCGCACACGCGTCCAACGTAAATACAGTACGCAGCATGTGAACAAGCAAGTATGTATCTATGTATGTATACACGCGACGATAAACTGTGCCAGAGCGGCACAGGGCATGCACAGCCACAGATGCACGGAAATGTGTATTATATATTCTTCTCTCCGCAGAAAGTCGAAGAGGTAACGTCCAAGCTGCAAGAGGAGTACATAGTTAGCGACATCGATCCCGAGAGCATAACCTTCATAGACTGTAACGAGGAAACGAACGGATCGGCGACTGGCTCGCTGAACGCCTCGCTCAGCGAGGACGCCGAGGAGTCGTCGTGCTCGAGCTTGAAAGCGATGGAGCCGTACAACAACGGTTCGTTGCAAGATCACTGTAGCCCGGGTTGCGATCTGGACGAGTCCGATCAGACAAAGTTGGAGGTGACGGCCGACGAACGGAAGAGAACGAAAGAGGAGTTCGCCAAATTCGCGGAGAGCATCGCTGTACAACTGGCGGAGATCCCTGACTCATACTCGAGATCCGTGGCGAAGCTGAGGATCAATCAGATCCTGTTCGAGGCGGAGATAGGCGTTTACGCGCAAACACGTCGCTAACAAATGCAAATGCTTCGTTTCGACGTTTAAAACCGGGCGGGGAGAGACGATTGTGCCACGCAATCGTAGCGAAATCGTTTTCCATCGAAAGAGAAATTTCTGCATTGTAACGCGTCATTTTGTCACACATGATTGTTCGACGAAAGCGACGATGTGTTCATGTACGTTTCACGTCGAGATACAAAATGGTATATTGGGAAGATTGAAATTGAGAGGCAATGCTCTTGCGACTGACCGGGAACGAACGAATAACGCTGTTTACCGCGTAATTGCAGCAGTAGACGTAGATACGTGTTTTAATATTATGAGAACTATTGTTAAATAATAGCGTGGATGGTACTTTAAATGTATGATCGTTTTGATGACGCATTTTCGAATTGTATTAGCGTGTTATATTTAATTCGAAGTTCGTCGAGAAACGACGATACGAGGACCTAGCGTTTCTGGCTTGTCAAGCTTACGATTATTATCTGTCTACGTCTGTTCTCCGTTTCGAATTATATTTATATGTATACCGAATTATAAATCGGTTCGAGTTGTGTGAAATTCGGAGTCCAAGGATGACCGAGGAATAGTAATGAATTTGAATTTGAATGATTTATTGGAATTAATATTTTGTCCTCGATTAGGATAGATGGTACAATGAGACTAGAACGAGAAAGTAATAGATACGAGTTAACACGTAATTTACTGTTGTAGTTGAATTCACAAATTTGAATGTATAGTTGACAAAAAGACCATATGAAGTAAGGTTTAAGCCGTTTAGAGACATTTAAAAAATTGTTTATATTTAATGTTATGTCTTTTTGTAATTAAAATTGGTTCTCTCCTGGGAATTAATCGTTCGAGGCCATCGAGCTTGAATATTTCGGTGAAAAATCTACGTGTTGTTGTGAAAATTATTATTCCGTAAAAGTGATAGAATTTTGTGGAATTTAAAGAAATGTTGACGAAACTGCTTTTAAAAGCAGTGTTTCATTATACACGTACAAAAATGCATTATCAAGCCTTAATAAGCTTTGCAAGATATTAAGATAAAAGAAAATATTTTACAATTCAAAGCCAGAAGCGCGATCTGTCATAAAAGGGTGAATTTATATTATTTTTTAATATTTAAATGCCTTCTCTCGTATCAAAAATATTTTAACAGGCATGTTATCGATCTAGGACTCGATTTATAAAAAAGACTGTATTTTAAACAACGCTATTTTTCGCAATACAATTTTGTTCGTGAGGATGATCCAAATATTTTTTAAGCGATCTTTAGTCGATCGAACGTTATACACAATTATATAACGAAATGAGGGTATGTGATTTTAAATGAGAAAATAAGTAAAAAGTCTATGACATTTGAATCAGGTTGAATGGAATAACGAAACTCGCTGTAATATTTAAAAAAAAAAGAAATTGATGAGCTTATAAATGTTATATAATATATCCAGTTTAAACTGTTCGTAATTCTTAACTATTCGTGATTGTCCAGTTATTGAAAATACAAAAAATTTATTCATATTCGAACTAGTAAAAGTAGTACTAAGGAGATTTTCTGTTTTGTTTTATGTAAATAACATTGTTATATTTTCAATGTATGTTCTTGAATTTTTACGCAACTCAAATTTGTTACAAAAATTTGCCCGTTCGAAAGAAAGTTGATCCCCAATTGTAAATATTAATTTGATCGTTGCGAAATATTTTAATGAACAGACATTGTGATACTAAACGTACTTTTTAAAATGACAGCGATATTCGTCATTTGTGTAACCTGTCTCATGATTTAAATCTAGATTGTAAGTAACTGTGTAGGTATGTATGTATTCTGTTGGTATTCTTTCAGGGCTTTAAGTAGTGGACGCGTAGTAACTAATTACATATAATGAATTATTTTTTATCGAAAAAAAATCCCTCCGCAAAATCGAAAATAAGTCATTTTAAATTAACTGCGTTAATTTTTATCTTAGGAGCAAACTGTATTGTATTTCATATCATATTAAATTAGGCTCTTTGTTAATATGTAGCTAGGTATAAATATAAAAAAGAAATTAGATAGTAATAATTATACACAAGATTCAACAATCTCCGGTGTATGTCTTTATAATACGTTATAATACATTATTGTTCCTCATTCTGCGATAGTTTTATATTTTTCTATCATTGTAATTTCTTTTGGAATTTTTACTTATAGTTTTTTAGAATCTTTACTTAAATTTTAAGATTATTCTTATTCGAAACGAATCTTCGCACGATCAAATTCTGTTCTTTGTAAATTTATGTTTTTATGAAGTCCTCAGATCATTGCCAGAGGCATAGATATTACGTATTTCTTCTTCGAGCAAATCTCTTTCTTCAAATCTTAATAATTTCATTGCCATGAGTGATTTCGAATCATCTTACTTATTTTGAATACATATTTAAACAACATAATAATTTAAACAACAGGTAGTTCAGAAACTTTTAAATATATCTTTTCCAGGATATATTTGAGTGAGCATTTTGGAAATAAAAATTGACAATGTCACAGTGTAACTGTGTAGTAGTTGACGATCGATAGATTCAGAAATACCTATCACAATAAAAGATTATAAAACTAAATAAAGGTTTGCAATTATTTTGTAAAATTGTAGTATAGTAAATAGATTGAATAGATATTAGTAACTATGAAAAATGAAATTTTTCCAATTGTTATTTCAACTTTTCTATGTTCCAAGCGTTTATTGAATATTAATTTTCTGAAAAAACACAGTCTTTCTGTTCAAAAGAAGGAGAAATAGATGAGAATGTGGAACAAAGAGCTTTATGTAAACATTAATTTACGCGATCACTGCCTAATACCTCAAAATTTTTCTTCCAACAAATAATAATTATGTACTACATCAATATTAGTATATTAATAACACAGTGTAAAAATTCCTTGTAAGAAAATGTAACACTAAGATATTTGATCTACTAGAGGAAAGTACGTACTTAGTTATTAAAGAGTTAATGTTATTCTACACGCATAAACATAGTTTTATTGCCGCGATTCAGGTTTTCTTCTTTTACATACACGTTATTGCAAATGAATTCAACAGAGTGAAATTGATGAGTAAAATTTTCAAATGCAAATAATTTCAAGTAAAAATTGAAAAGTACAGTACATCTGCACAAATACAGTTTTATATACTGATTATAAAAAATGAATTAAATGTTTTACCAAAATTATAGGTGTACACTATGTACCTATATACAGCAATGAAATGTAATTTCTTTTTTTATTGCGATGTTTTTGTAGTATTAAAATAGACGGACTAATTTTATTATTACTCTTTTTATAAGTTCAGCTATCAGATTTTAATAAAAAGAATAAGAATGAACACAGAATAATAACAGTAATCTTATTTATTTTTATAACTTTTCTACCATAGAAATTTCATTTCAGGCGAGAGATTTGACGTGATTGTCGAAGCGAATCAACCTCCTGGAAAATATCACGTCGATATAGAGGGCCTTCTGGATTGTCAAAACCTTCGTCAGGAAGCTTTCATTCTTTACGATAACGCAAAACCAGAGTCCGCTGTGATAAAGGACAACAAACTATTGAAAATCAATGACTACGCAATTGCAAACAAGGGCCACGATTGTCAAGAGATATCAAAGAATTTCATTTGTGCGTTGGATTTAAAGGGCTTGAAAGAAGTCGAGGTCAACTCGAACGAAGTTATTTATATTCCATTCGACGTAAATGCTTTTTCCTACTTTACGGACGAAATGTCCGACTATAAGTATAATTTTTACGGATGCCCTTTCTATCCGTCAGATCTAAGTAAGGATGTAAAAAGTTTGTTAATATTAGAATCAATTATTTTTAATACATACTATATTATAGATTATAAATTATTATAAATTAATTATAATTGATATATCTTCGTAAAGAAATTCGTCACTTTGATAAATTTCACGGTATCGATCTGATTGTAATTATCATTTCGTTTTAGTTCGATACGATATACATACATAATCTTGATATAGAAATACATTTGTATTTATAACGTACACCTGTAAATACAAATTTCAGGTACGAAGAAGGAAGGAGCAAAGGTCGCACAAATTAATCGCATGTCGTTTAAATATCCCGTGTCACCTTTATTATCTCAACCGGAAAACACACCGGAGGAGGCGATTTGTTATTTCGAAAAGCGCTCAAAAGAATGTGCCGATACACCATTATTCTGCGAATGTGTTCACGTGATCGAAGTTCCACCTAAGAAAAATATTGACATTGTTCTAATAGACGAAGGTAATTCCAACATATCTGCTCAATATCAACTCGTTATTCCTTTAAATATATGTAAAACAACTCTTCGCCTAGGCTTTGGTGGAAATGTTTCCCATACGTTTCACATACATGGCTATAACGCAAGTGTCCTAGGAAAAGATAGTTTCGAGCGAGCAATTACCAAAGAAGAAATTATACTTCTAGATCGTAACAAACAGTTACATCGTAATTTTTTAAATCCACCGCAGAAAGATAGTTTCGTTGTACCAAACAAAGGATACATTATTCTCCGCCTGTTCACTGATAATTTAGGTAGATATTATATTTAAAATTATTATATTGCTATATCATTTATTTACAATTGGAATTCATGAAACGAGAATATTTTAATAACACGAATTAATTTACTATTTGTAGGATATTGGTTGTGGGAAGCACGAAGCACAGCAATATCTCCAGGAATATCTGGACCTGTGATGCAGTTTCTGTTAAAGGTAGGCAGTCGTGAAAGTTTCTTACCTGTTCCTTTAGACTTCCCTACCTGTGGAAGCAACAAACGTCCGGATATGATATTCGAAACAAATTAATTTAGCGCATAAATTTCTGTATATTTATTTTAAGTTAACTAATCATATTTATTTATCATTAGACGATAGTCTTTATTTAAAACATCGGTCTTTTTCTGCAATATTTTTTGAAATACAAAGAAGGAAAATCCTTGGAAAAGATCAATTCTTTTCAAACAATTTTTGGCATATTGAAAAGAATAAGAAAGAATAAAATAATAGAGATTGAATATACTGTATATTTGTTTACTTGTTACATATTAAACAATTATCAAACTTAAGGATATCTAAAACCATAAAAAGTGTTCAATGTGTGTAACGCTGGTGTCCAATTTGAACATTCCGGGAAACCGTATGGAACTGGTGGAAGATCGTTTCTATCCCCTACGAGAATGACCAGTTCCATTCCAGTAAGATGATGCCAAGTAAAGTGGCAATGAATTAGCCACCAACCTATAATAAAACAATATACTGTAACACCTTCATCGAAACTATTTTAAGCGCTTACAAAGTTACAGATTTCAAATAAATTCAATTAACATTAATCAAACGTTCGTGTTAAATGTTTTTAAACGAGATAAATATCGAAGAAGATCTAACTTCCTGAAAAACAAGAGAAAGAACTGTATATGAAAAAACTATTATTTTGAAAATAATTTAATATTTTACCTGGATTATCCGCCTTGAAACGTATAATTGCATATCCGCCTAACGGAATTTTAACGGTGTCTTTACCAGGTGGATTTTCATATTCTCCATTTTGAAGACGTTCTGTGTGCTTTTCTATCACTTTATCTATGTCTGCTCTCGAAATATTTCTACTAGGTAAAAACTGCCCTACGGTAAATACTTTGAATTCATAGCCATGTAAGTGGAATGGATGATGCAGGTCTGTCAGTGGTGCTGCAATATTATTTATGTATTTAATATTATTAAATTTTTAAAATTATTTTTCCAACTTTTTAACAAACACAAATATTACCTGCGTCGTATATTATTAATTCCACGATATTGTTTAATTTTGTGTAGATAACTTGAGCACACGTGCAAGGTTCGGTACAACTATTTTGTACATTTTTCTTGCATATGGTTCGGTAAGAACTAGGCTGCGTTAGTAAAGGCGATGCTGGAGTCTCGTATGCGATTTCATTGAAAGTTGAAACAAGCTGGGAGAAATCATTTACGTCTGAAATAAAATAAATTTCTTATATATTTAATAAGACAACGTGATATATAAATAAAAAATAACAACAAAAGAAAGAAAAATTTGCGTTCTTTTAGCTTTTAGTGGAAATAAATAAAAAAAAGTATGAATGTTTTTCGAACGCAAAAAAGTGAAATTCTAATACAGAAAAATTAACAAAAGAATATATATATGTATATATGTATATACGGATATATACATATATCAACAAAACAACAATTCACCAAATAACCAACAAAAACAATAATTCACCGAAGAAGGTACGGTACGTGTCTGATCCAAATAATATTCCGTCACCATATTGAGTGTAATTGAAAAACCAAAATGGTAATATGTGCCTCTCATCTGGCTCAACTTTCAAAAGTTCGGAATCGACATCAATGCCTTCTAATTGATTCACACAAACATCCGCATTATTTCCATCGCAGGTCGACTCAAGTGGATTATACGTCTAAAACAAATCAATCATTTTTGGATACCAGTGTCGTAATTTCGATTTGATAAACTTATACGCAAGAACCAAAGTAGTTTGTAACAGTTCAAAATAGAATCAAAAATAAACTTTTTCCTTAGCAAAAGTAGAAACTGATTTAAAATGTGCTTTGAGCTTTGATACTTACAACACCTTTTGCATTCTCTCCATCCGCGTAAGAAGGCTGTGGTCTCGTCGGCCAAGTAGGACCACCTTCATATTGTAAGATAGCAAACTGCTGTATGCGCAGCGTGTCATTGCATTCTCCCAGACCAAGCACTTGTATCCAGTAAGAATCAACATCTTGATTTGCAGTTAGGATGAAATCAACGCGCTCACCTGTATATTTTCAATATACATAAAATGTAAGCTAATGTAACAAATAAAATATGTCTTTCTTATTTAAATCAGTGTGTATTTATACAGAGTCAAGTACAAGCGGGTCCAGGGCAATTTCATGAAAAAAATAAGTAAAAAAATTTTTCCGTCCGACGCCTCGTTTTCGAGAAAATGAAACTTCAAAGTTTCGTCTAGCACTATACGTTCAATTAAATCATCATGTCCAAATTTTTTGAATGTATACTATCGTATTTGAGTTGATGGTAGTGGCACAATAATAATTTGGTCGCTGATTGAGTCCTGATTTGAGTTCTCTAGATTTTTATTTATATCATGTTAAATCAATCGTAGTTATAAGCATTGATCAATTGAAAAAAATCATGTTACATAGTGTTTCATAGGAACTTAATAGAAAAAGCAAAACTGAATATGATGGAAAAAATTTTCAACAATTTTGAACTAATAAGATTTCAACACATTTCCGAAATATTAGAATTGTTTGTCAAGACAAATATTAACAGCAATATCGAGCAATATACGAGAGATTAGGACACGAAGCGTTACTTAAATATGTAGTTATAAATAAAACTTGCGAAACTAGTTTTCTCAGAAACGAGCGTCAAACGAAAAAACTTTATTTACTTTCTTCGACTTATTACGTCTCATGGAACCGCTAGTTACGAATCAGCCTGTATAAAACCAAAAGGTATTAGAAACATTTTCGTTCATTTAATTATTTGTCTATATTCTAGATCGTTTGAAATTATAATTTGAAATTTGTTAAACCTGCAGACGTGATTATTTTATCCACTGGTTTAGGCTTCACGTTCGCACCATCTTGAGCAATTATCACTAATTTGTGTTCTTCGATTCTAAGTTCTGCCAAGCACACTGTGCTAAAAGAATTAATCAATCGTATTCTGTGCCGTTCTCCCTTTTTGACGGTATATTCCGTTAACAATCCATTGGTAATCTGGCCCTTATTAATGTCAATTGGTTCCTAAAAACAATTATTGAATTAATTACTTGATAGTTAATAAAAATTGCTGTCAATAAATACCATAAAGAAAGCATGATTTCTCAATACTAAAAATTTCGCGAACGCACCCTCCTTTGTCCTAAACCATTTATAAGTATATTTTTGGCAGTTTGTCCTAAGTCATGCCTATACCAACCAGGATAACGTTCTATCGATAATTCATGCATCCAATCACTTAGAAATATGATAATTTCATCTTTATCAAACAATTGACAATGAGGATCTTTAGACGGTGGATCTCTGACAATAAGACCACCATATTGTCCATCTAGCATGTGCGTCGATACATGGGAATGGTAAAAGTGCGTACCCGAATTCTTCACTTCGAAATTATATCTATAAAATATTTGATTTAATTTTATTTCAGTGAAGAGAAAGGAAGAACAGTATGTATGTATTTTTTTAAATAACGTAAAATATAAATTTCAAGTTAATAACGTTTATGACGAACGTAAGAAAACAATAAAACATAGGTAATATATCTAGCGTTTACCTAAATGTCGAAGAAGATGGAATTGGACATTGTGTAACATAAGGAACACCATCGTAATATTGATAACCATTTTGGAAAATTCCATGCCAATGTATCGTAACTTCGTTCCCTATAGCGGCATTCTCTACGTCCACTATAATGCGATCATTGACACACACCTGCAGAATAATTGCATAATCAGGTCCTGTATGCCGAGTATTTCATAAAATATTATTTTAGAAGTACGAAAGGAAAATCGCTTCTTAATATCTTGTTGTTAAATTTACCTTGATCAATGGTCCTGGCAACTGTCGATTTATGGGTATTAAGGTCTTTTCAAATCCATCTCCTATGATACACTGATTCTGGAAAGCGGTATAGTTACAAGCTCTGAAAATATCGATATTTCATTTCTTTAATTTTAACTTCATTTATTTTATTTCGCATGATTTTTTGTAAAAAAAAAAAAAAAGAAAAATGTCTCGTCGAATATTCTTCGTCGAAAATATCGATACGTACGGTCCTACTGTTGTGTAGAATTCAATGTGAAAGTGGTAATAGCAATCTTTAGGTTCTTCATTGTCTCTGCAATCTCGTGCGCATTCTTCAGCCGAAGATACTACACATAAGTTTCACGATGTATTAAAATGCAACGTACACGTTTTGTTGAAAGACAAATTGGAAATTTAAGATTGTTACACATGTAAAACGGTATGAAAAACTGGAATAATTTATCTTAAGATTTTTAGTTTTACTTTAAATAAAAATTAAATATATTTTTTTTAAATGCCTTCTGTAAGAATAATTGCATTTTGAACATATAAACAGAGAGATGTAGCATGATCATTGGACGATTATTATAAGTATTAATTTCAGATGCTGTTTACCAGATTACGACCTTTGCAAGCTCGGATCAATCTACAGACGTTTAATAGACGTATTATATTTTTACTTACAGTGACCATACGACAGTTGCGCGTTAATCAGCAGAATCGTGAAAAATACGTAAAATATCACTACACCTTGGGAAATACTGAAAAAAGAAATAAAATCAGGATGCATCGTTTTTTTTTTCTTTAAGTAAAAAAAAACTAAAACGGTTTTATAAATTTTCTTTCCATCAGCTACTACTAACATTTTTTTCGTAGTGTGGCTTCAATTTATAAACAAAATCACACGAAACTTATCGGTTTGCACTTCTAGGTAATCAATTTCCTTTTAATTGGAAACGATAAAATTTATCATTTAAAAGCTTATTTTTCAAATTTAATGACACGGCGTCGAGGACATCACTCAAACGTACGAATATAAAACTTACACGTTGTATTGTAAATTATGTGTAGGAGATGTGTTCCAACAAAAAACAAAATCAGTGCTGTGTAATCATTACTGCTGTAATTACTGTAATATGTATAACGTGACCGTTATAAATCATTTTAAACGCACGTGCAAATTAACGTACATGTTGCAACATTATATCATAATATGCTACTGCAACTTCCTACATAAGTCGTCCAATCGTCATACATTTTCTACTGTGTCCGAAAGAAAACAATGTGTAATAAAGGAAATAGCGGCAACTTTAAAATCATAAAAAGTCTCATTACTAACGCAACGAATGTAGCCAGTATTTTGAATATGATTACTGTCTACGACGATAATAATAAGACAGATTATTGTTAAAATGTTTAATAATTAATGTTTGATTGTTATTGTTAAAATGTTTAATGCAACAAAGTACAAAGTAGTATGTAGTTTTCAGAATTTTACAACAGGATTTCCATTGCTTACATTATATTCGCTGTTATTTCTAGTTTTTATCATTCTGATCTTTTCAAGTGAAAAGTCTTTTCATATTACGAAGGTGAAAACGAAAATTGTGCAATTATATTTTATTATGTCAAAAACTAACATTACAAATTATTACGTAGTGCGCATAATGTATATCTTCCGCGAAAGATAACTAGAAAATAATAGTAATTTATCATCTCGGTTTTACACCGATAACTAAGAAATGTTTTTCGTACAGTACTATACTTTACACTACTACATTGCTAATAAGTTTTTATCCGCATCGTCGTGTCATTATGTCAGTAATTAACACTGTGATTCTCTATTGTGTATGTACGTATGAGTAAATACGTATCTATTTCATATTCACTAAAATATTTATTATTAATTCTGCTGACTATAACTTTTAAATATATTATCGAATACTGTTAGAATAAGGGATTCAACCTGTTGGAAGCTTCTTGGGCATAAAAACAAAAATGCTGCTGCAAAAATTCATAAATTAATCCTAATAATTGGTTTTATTTACATTTGAAAGTTTGGTCAATTTATGAATATTGAAATGCTGGCGCTGTATAGCGGTGGAACTGTAACACTAAAATTTATCATCTATCATTGTCGCATGCTAATGATATCCTTGAGATATACAAGCATAAATCTGTCCTCTGTACCACATACTATGTAGGTACGATCTTGATAATTGATTCAATTAACGTACTACAAAGAGTTATAATAATAATAATGATAATGATAATAACTCCGGATTAACAGTTAATAAAATATATTTAATATTTTAATAAATTACAAAGATGAATAACAAACTATTCTCAATGAATGCCAACTAAGGAATGCTTTTTAACTGCTTTTCTTATTGCTATATATATATATTGGTATAAACATCCAAATTCTCTATGGCAACGAAACAATTGAAATACCAATTTACGAATTTTCTACTGTTTTATGAGTTGGCGCTGTCGATCTCTCGAAATCAGATCTCTCGACGGAACGACCGAACGAACGTAGGTGGCGCTGACTTCTCTTTCGCTGAAGTAACAGTCGCTACAACTATCGCCCTCAGTGCGTCATCTGGATTCCTCTCAAAAGGAACATAAACAGGAAAAATTCAAGAAATAGCAGCACGTCGTTTATCCGTCTGATGAGATGGCTTTAGATTGACGCGATAGATGGCAAAACCTCATTCGTCTGGAAACAAGGAGTACAATACATAGTATGCGACAAGAACGGTGATAGCGTTTAGTTTGGCTATTTTGTCGCTACGCGACGTTAGCATTTTTCACTGATCGAGCAAATTTTCATTTGCAACTTACAATTTAAAAATAAAACAATTTAATTTCAATTATTCACAATAATCTTATACGATCTTCGTATTATCCTTGAATGGAAATCAGAGCTATTCATATCGTAGAATATAAGAACAGGTTTATCAAATGATCCATACATTCTCTCCTTTTTTATTCCAGATGTATTATAATTGTAATTCAATACATGTTGCATAGCAGATGTACATATCGAGACGTTTAATCTCTTTTATTTTGTCTTGCACGATCGGACATAAATTATTATTTATACAAAAAAATGCATTATATCGTTATTTACTTGCCGAGTTGGAAATGCAGACATACTTCCGAGTGTAAATAAATTTGCGACGATTCCATAATAGAGAAAATACAATTGTACGTTTTTTTTTTTCTTTTTTTGAATTTGTAATGTATCAGGAAAACTGCGTTATTTATTTTGATAAATATCGCACGAACGAAAAGAATACTTGTATGTGCCGAAATGGGCAGCATTCCAATATAACGTAGAACACGCATCGTTGATATTTAATATGTAGTAAGAAATCCATTCGCGACTTTTAAACGTATAAAGATTTACAAAAACTTCTTAATAGTATTTTAGCTGCTACTCAACTTACGAATGAGATCGTGTCTCAGTCTTCGAGGAAGAAATATTGTCCAGCTTTCTTTTGTTCCAAGTCCTGTATAACAATAAAAATAAGATAGGTTTCAAAAAAAATTCATGGCTCAGAGAAAAAGTTAGTTGCTTGAGACAAAGTAACATACCTTCACAGACTGGCTCTTGTTAATCCTCGGTCTGAAATTGTTCGGATCTCTTCTGAACGTAATACCTAATAGTTCCAAGAATCTGTTCATTCCGTTCAATAAAGACTGCGGGCTATGAGCAACAGTTGCCAAAGATGGAGTGCCAGAAAATACAATTACACGGTCAGCCAAGTACGTAGCCATGATGAAGTCATGCTCCACAACGAATCCTGTTTTCTTGGCGTGTAGAATAAACCTGAAATCGCGTACTTTCAATAACTTCCTCAAATAATACAGATCAACACAAATAGTCAGAATTTTCAATTACCGTTTTATTACTTTAGCCGCAACCAAACGTTGCTCAGAGTCCAAATAAGCAGACGGCTCGTCGATTAAATAGACATCGGCAGGTTTTCCAAGACACAGAGCTAAAGCAACTCGTTGCAATTCCCCTCCGGAGAGATTTTGTACCTCTTGATCCATAATATCGTCTATTTTCAACGGTTTCATGACGTCTGTTACAAATTGAGGATGAACGTAAGCGTCCCTGATTTTCTCATGCAGCAATTGTCGTACGATTCCTTGAGATTTGGGACTAATTTTTTGTGGTTTGTAACTAATATGTAATTGTGGGATACTTCCTGTGAAAAATGAAATTAAATAGAATCTAATAAGATTAAAATAAAATAACAGAAATAAAATACGCAAAGATTACCTACCCGATCCGTCATCAGGTGGCAAATTACCAGCCAACATTCTGATGAATGTGGTTTTCCCCGTGCCATTCTCGCCAAGTAACACGAGAATTTCCGAGTCTGTAAACTGGCCTTTTTCAATCTTTAATTGAAATGTGCCCATTGTTTTCGTCATCGCGGGATATTCGTAATGATTCATGCGTTTGACTTCCTCCTCGGTTGCACTTTCGGCCACTTTAAATACAAGGGACTCCTCGCGAAATCTCAAATTTTCCGTTGGTACGAAACCATCAAGGAAAATGTTGATACCCTCTCTAACGGAGAAGGGCATGGTAACAACACCATACGCTCCCGGGACGCCGTAAAGGCAACAAATAAAGTCAGATAAATAGTCTAAAACTGACAAGTCGTGTTCCACTACTATTATAAACCTGTTACAAATTTGAATGACAGTTTAGATTGCGTAGATAACGTTTTTACCATGTTACTTCAACTATTTGTGTTGCTTACTTATCAGGATGAATAAGAGATCGAATTGTCAAAGCCGCGTTAAGACGTTGCTTTACATCTAAATACGAAGATGGTTCATCAAACATGAAAATATCTCCTTTTTGAATGCATACCATAGCACATGCAAAACGTTGAAGCTCCCCACCAGACAATGCATCAATACATCTGTCACGTATATGCAGTAAATCTAAAAGAAATTTGATAATTCAATTGCTAAAGATCAACTTGTTTGCTCAGTCTTCATTTCGTTGCTGTTCTTAAATACTCTTCAAATATATTAAAAACATAGATTGAATTTATAATATGAGCTTACCCAACATTTCGCAAATATCCAACTGAGTTTTACACTCGTCTTTTTTGTCTAAAAGCTGTTGCACAGTGCCTTTTACAGCTCTAGGAATTTGATCAACGTACTGAGGTTTAATAAGAGCTTTTAAATCATCTTCTAATATTTTAGTAAAATAATTCTGCAATTCGCTACCTCTAAAATGACTTAAAATTTCTGTCCAGTCTGGTGGATCCTGTGTTAATTAAACGAGTACAAGGGAAACTTTCATAAACTTACACAAAGTAAAATAATTCGTATTACTTAGAGAAAATATCTAATTGTACATACAGAATATCGACCTAAATTAGGCTTCTGTTTGCCTGCTAAAATTTTCAGAGCAGTTGATTTCCCAATTCCATTAGTTCCAACCAACCCTAATACTTCACCAGGCCTTGGAATAGGCAGTCTATGCAGTTTAAATGAATTTTTTGAATAACGATGCGTTGTTTCTTTCTCTAAATTACTAGGAAGATTAATGATAGATATTGCCTCAAATGGACATTTCTAAAAATGCAAATATATATATATATATTGCACCCTCTATTTGCTTATTATTAATTTAATATGATATTACGTTGTTAGTGTTAGTTATATTTTATAAATTATATTTTATTAATATTTCTTTTAAAAAATTTTTCATCATACCTTGACACAAATACCACATCCAATACATAGTTCTTCAGATATTGATGCTATCTTACTATTTGGAATAACTTCTATACACAGTTTTCCCATTCGTACTACTGGACAAGATCTTTTACACTCTTGCCTACACCGTTTTGGTTTGCATTTATCAGAATTGACAATAGCGATACGAGTCAACCGGTCAGTTTCCTCCATTGACTTTTTTGGTGGCATGATTATAAAATATTTGCCTGCCTGTAAATGTTATTGTAGAATTTAGATTTAACAGAGGAATTATTTAAAATCTGTCGTAATGTTAGATTAAAATGTATAAGTATACAATCTTTTTGAATATTAAATACCCATAATACAAAATTTTTAAACAATATCTACTACAATCACAGTTAACCGCAAGCTATTAAACAAGAAATACACAATTGATAAGAAAAGCCATAATTGAAATAACTTTGAAAGACACGTATTCAAACAATCTAATGAATACTGAAATAATTGAACTTGTTCAATCCCTGTGATAAATATTATCAAATAAACTACTTGAAAAATAATTCAACATATGTTCTACTTAAATTCCGTCCGTAAACAAATAACTCTTTTTCAATTAGGGTATAAAATGAAAGACAGCAAATTAATGTCATACATGTTATATAACAATTCCCATATATTTGCGTTTAGTTAAAATGTTTAAATACATGAAAATATACAATGCTTAGTTTTACCACGAGTTCCTAACCTCAAACAATTAACAATAAAATACTGACGTAACAGTATTTTATAAACACATCACATAGTTAGTAAAAATAATCTTTTTTTTTCGAATGTGTATTATGCCGTTACTTCGTAGTATTTAATACAAACGTGTACAAACATATACCTGTCAAAACTTCCAAAAACGTGGAGGAAACTCCTTTATAACTCTCACGAACGAGCTTCCGCACTCGTACACCACCACATGTCTCGACTTCAATCATAGACTATGAAAATCATAGACTATGTACTCGATGCGAGGTGTGGCCTTTTAAAATCTGCACGACTTGTATCCCAGTACGATTCGTCTCACTGAAAGGCCCAGAAGCAATTGTTTCGACTAGGAAATGAAGACGATCTTTTTGCTATAAAATTTTATTGATTTGAATCGATACAAAACAAATTACAGGCGCGATCGCTCAATATCAGACAACGCCACGCCTACTCGAGGTCTACTCCACGCCTCCTCGCGAATCACGTGACCCAAATTAACCAATCATTAATTTTCGTTGTATTAGCATTGCACCTGAAGAGGCCCGATTTTCTGGGTTATCCCCGTTAAAATCACTTTCTTCAGTGATAATAAATTTTAACTCTTACAACAATTACGACGTTCTCCTAACTGGCAAAAGTTTCGTCACTTACGATTTAATTTAAGTAAATCAGATAATTTCCAGTAAAAATTTACATCATCAATTTAACTCTTAATTTAATTTATTACATTATTAAGAATAAAAAATAATGACAATAAAGCGATTTACAAACAAGCGAATTATATAATTGTTGTCATTCGCAAGTCACGTTGTATTTTTTTTATTTTTAAGTATTTTCCATTAGATTTTTATTGATGATTTATTGTAACAGGGGAAAAAATGCCACACCGTACGAACTGAATGAAATTATTAGAAATTGAACTTCTCGGGTGTTTTCCAAAGATTGTTTGCGATATATGCACGCCACCTAGGTTGGTATGTCACATCTCATGAAGGATTATAAAGATTTGTTCCGAAGTTTTTAAGTGTAGAGTACTAGGGATTGCTTTATATCTTCTGACTTTGTAGTGAGTACTGTCACTTTCGCCTTTTCGAGACTTTGGTCCTCGAGACTTCGACGACCCGTTTTACCGATCTACGCGACCAGACATTAGCCTAACCGTATTTGGTTTCGAAGGTGTCGTATGACAGTTCTTGATGCGTCCTTTATTTCTGCAATTTACTTAATTGACGCAGTGTCAGAGATTAGTATGTTATAATGTACCGTGACATTTTCAATTTACTATCAGATGTAAGATCTTTATGTTTATATAGGACAATTTTTATAGAGGTGTACCACTTTGAAAAATGGTTTCATATGCATTTTTTTCTTTTTTAAATTTCTTAACTTTTTTGTCACCGTTATTATTATTACTACTGCTACTACAAATATACAGTTACTATATCTGTGTTTTATAGATTAATTTTCAGGAATGTTTTCATCAACTTTCACTTAGATTTGTTGAAATCCATTCTTCTCTAATATAACATATTACATTGATGTCCTTCACAAGACTTATTTAAAAATTTTCTTTTATCTTGCGAGAAATTCCAATTAATTTTCTCTTTTACACTTTTATGAAAAGAAAATATTAAATGTATTAATACACTTTTAATTTACGATATAGCTGTTGCACCTAGTGGAATGGAGCGAAGTATTCATGAAATGTTGAAAGATGCTCCATCTTTAAATGATAGCGATAGCGCAGTTCATAGCGGAACCCCTCCACCACATATACCAAATAATTGTAACAATGATAGTCAACCTAGACCAGCTACGATAAATCTAACATTGGGTAGTCCTACATCTCAAATGTGTAAGTGAAATTTGTGCTAACAAAACCTAATCTGCTGATCTCATCTACTACCATTGTAAAAAATTTACTTCAATAAAGTATATTTGTGTAATAGCTGTAACAGTATCTCCAAATACACCTATTCAGAATGGTGATACGCAAACAATGCGTACCGCTCAGAGTAAAATTGAGAGCATTAAAAATTGGAGTATTTCTACATACAAGTGTACAAGACAATTAATGTATGAAAAACTTGGGAAAACATCCCGCACAGTGGATTCGGGTAAGTTACATAATTCAATGGCCTTTACGTTTTATGTTTATTATATAATTATAATAACTTTTCATTTATAGAACTTGAAACACAAATTGAATTATTAAGAGATACTCAGAGAAAGTATTGTAATGTTTTACGATTATCTAGAGCTTTAGCTTCTCATTTTCATCATGTTGTCCAAACGCAACATGCTTTGGGAGAAGCATTTTCCGAGTTAGCACAGAAGTCTCCAGAGTTACAAGAAGAGTTTCTATATAATTCAGAAACTCAAAGAAATTTGACTAAAAATGGTGAAACATTACTAGGGGCCTTAAACTTTTTCGTTTCTTCAGTAAATACACTTTGTAATAAAACTATTGAAGATACATTATTTACTGTACGACAGTACGAAACAGCAAGGTAATTGTTAATATCGAAATTTTTTTTACAGCTCAAGTGTATTTTGTAAATATCTATAAATAAAAGAGATTTGCTTACAGAATAGAGTATGATGCCTATAGAACAGATCTTGAAGCGTTAGCACAAGTAACGAAAAATGATAGCAGCAATGCAGCAAGATTGGAAGCAGCACAAGCACATTACGAAGAACATAAACAAAATTTTGAGAAATTAAGATCAGACGTTTCAATTAAACTTAAATTTTTAGATGAAAACAGAGTATGTAATTATATTTAATTCTTTGTAATATCGTACTTTAAAATACCATAAAATACCAAAATAATAATAATATTGTTATTCTTATTGCAGATCAAAGTAATGCATAAACAATTGTTATTGTTTCACAATGCAGTCTCTGCCTATTTTTCTGGAAATCAAACTGCACTGGAAGCCACATTGAAGCAATTTAACATAAAAGTTAAGTCACCAAATTCATCCTTGCCATCGTGGCTCGAACAGTAGTTACATTAGAAGAAATACAATTTTCGGAAAACATACACGTGAATAAAAAAATGCATTCGTCCATACGAATTTCTTCTTAAAGAAAACAATGGGAATAACAAGGTAGAACAACTTTCAAAAATTCTTGAAAAAGTGCTAAAAGACACTGCTGTCAAGTAACTTGTCTCGGTATCAATAATTTTTGGAACAAAAATGGGTTATCATCTAAAAACAGACTGAATTTTTTCTGAATTATGCTTTAAACACTGGCCAATATTCGTAATACATGACATAAGTATCAATGAATCTTAATTATATAATTAATAATTATATGCAACAGTTTATATTAATTAATGACATCTGTTGAAAGATCTGATAAAGATTCTCTTTATTTAGTAGCAGTGCTTACAAAACTTTATGAGCAATAGATATTTAATTTTTATATTTGACTTCTTAGAGAAGTTCCAATGTAAATATATAAATTATCATGATGTATTGAGCTTTGAATTTTATAGTATGTACAAAACAGTATTGATAATTTGTTTGCATTGATAATACGTTTTGCACCAGATTAATGAGTATTTTATCTCCTTTAATATTTAGATTTGATGAATTAAACAAATTTGCAATTGGATGATTTAGTATTCCTCATTCCATTTTAAATATTAAAAATATTGATTGAATTTTAATTTTGGTTCTGTTACAATTACGAGCTAAAAATATATTCCTTATTTACATTATATTTATGTTGTTAAATTTAGCTTAATTGAAAACAAAATTTAAAAACAATTTTGTAAGAGTTTGAGTATCTTCAAGTATGTAGGATATTCGAAAAAGATTATATCAAATGTTAACAATGTGCAATGCTAATTAAAATGAATGAAGAAATAATAGATGGCTTATTTGATTTAATAAGCACTGTATGCCTATGAGTTTGATACAATCATTTTTGAATACTCTATGTATCAAATGTTCAATATCTCTACATTTTAATTTTGTAACATATAAATATTGACTTCATTTACAATTTTTTTATATGTACTAATTTTTATGTCCAAATCAATAGTTTTGATAAGGATAGGAACAAATCACATACTTATAATTAGCCTAATCATATTTCTAAATTAATTACTTTCTGTGTACAATTAATATTTGTACAAAGCTGTTATTAATTACTTAATTTATTTTTAAATTATATTATCAATTTTTGCATGTCAGATTTATAACAGAAATATAGATTGCTACAGAATAAGTAAGGTTTGTGTTCTTAAACATAAAACATATTGTCATAAAATGTGAAAGATAATATGTGGAAATGTTTGAGTATTTCAGTATAGAAAATACAAGTTTATTTAAATTTATATAGATACCATAGTATTGGCTTGTTAAAAAGAAGAATTAATTTTGATTAATACGTTTAAAGAAATGGGAAACTGTTGCAAAAACAGATTTAAACTAGTCATATTTTATAAGTGAATATTTAAAAATCAAATAAATTGTGTGAAATTATGACTTATATACTTATATACTTTCATATACATTGACATTATTTATACAAATATTTCTTTTGAAGCAGCAATACATATTGTGTATATTGAAACATTATAAATTGTTGCGCTTCGTAAAGAGGAAAATTTTTAGTTATGATAGATAAGATATAATAAATGTATGTATATTGTCATTATCGTTTGTTGCTTATACTCAGAGTTTACACTGACATTGATAATAACTTAAAGCATAAAATTGAATCTATTAATATTATGACATCATCGATGCATCTTATCATATGTTTTAAATTAATCCTTCCTAATGTGATCATAACAAATACAATAAATTTTTGTATATACATATGATAATATGTATGAGTGAATTGCACATTGAATAAATGTGGAATTCACTTTTAAAATTTTTGCGAATTATCATCATTATAAATCTACATTTGTGTATAAAGCAAAAATTATGATCCATACTATAATAATAATACTTTATTTTTTTACACAATGCAGATTGACTTAATATATAATTTCAGAAGATTATTACATTTTTTAAAATATTTTATTATTATTCTATAGAAAATACATTCCATTACTTAACAGGTTTTTTAGGAATGTTTAGACCAATAAAAAGAAACACTGTAATTAAATAAAAATAAAATCTTATATTTATTAAGTAAGAATAAGAAATAACTTGAAATATGCAGTTGAAAAATGTTTTAATTTACAAAATGTAT
Organism: Melipona beecheii; assembly: GCA_032399605.1. Classification (NCBI taxonomy): domain Eukaryota; kingdom Metazoa; phylum Arthropoda; class Insecta; order Hymenoptera; family Apidae; genus Melipona; species Melipona beecheii. The sequence continues at coordinate 559,614 of JAUCMO010000243.1, read as the reverse complement.
TGTAGCTACTATATTATGTTCCTAATTATGATGTTATTGTGTGTATATTATGTGTATACAAACTCCAAACAATAAATGAATGCTTATACATCTTGCTTTGTATAGAGTTTTTGTTAATTACTAGCATCATTTTTATCAACATTGCAGTATTTTATATTTATTATTTCCATAAAATATATATACATATATATATATTTTATATATATATATATGTGTGTGTGTGTGTGTGTGTATGTTTATAATATATTAATGTAAATAACGAGAAGTAACAATAAATACATATTGATTATATAATTTGTAATATAATTAGTTTAGTTACAAAAGAGTATATATATATATATATATATATATAATAGGAGACCTAATTAATTTATAGAAACAACTACCTAGTACTTTCATTATTCTGTTCTTCTTGTGTTTCTTCTAAAGCCTTCATTTGTTTTTGATATTCTTCCATACTTCTGCGAGCAATAACAGGTTGCACTTCCATAAATACTTCCATTATTTTGTGATTTGCATGAATGTGTTTGCCCGAACAGTTTTCTACGCATTGAAGCTACATCAAATTTATACTTTTAATACACTTTTAAAAATTTATACTTTAATATACAAGTACTTTTAAACTCGATGAGTATAAAAATATATATGTATATACTTTGTAAGTAAACTTAAGAAAATACTTTAAATTTAATTGTAACAAATATACCTCTTCTGTAGATACGTCCCGTGACATAAATGTACTCACGCACGTTTTAAAACACATTTCAGACATCTGATTGAACAAAAGTTGAAAATCCTTCATCTATAAAAAAACACAAAAGTGTAATTTCATTAGTCTTTGGAATACAATAGACGAGACAGGTTATGAATAAATAATCAATTATTAAATATAGATGATTAACAACTACGTACATTTCTAATAACTAAAGCGTCCATATTTAAATTATCTACTTCGTTTCTCAACTTAAATAACAAATTTGCAAAGTTACAATATTTGCCGGTTTCACTATTTTGCAGGTTATGTCACGTGAGCGTGCTTTAAATCAATATCAATAACTTGAATATCGACAATATCGACAATATGTTTCAATCGATGTTATTAAATAAAAAATCGTATATCAGTAATTTTATCGAAAAATTATTAATTAATGACTTTTATGATCTTTCGTGATCCTTTTTGAAATTCATCAACGACTTTACTGCATTTATGCGTTGCATTATCAAGATACAATGAAATTACTTGTAAAACTATTAAGCAGATTAAATATTTTCACTTTTGCTTATAAGATTTGTTAGAGGTAAAAATAATGACTTTAAGGTATAATTTATGTTTTTGCTCGTAAGAAAATTAGGTTTGCTACATTTAATACACTCGATATGCAGTTATTTGAAACTTATAACATAACGTGTACTGTTATTTTGTAATATTTCTCTGGTAATGCTATTTCTTCAGGATATCATTTATCTCGCCGTAAATTAAAAATTTATATAATTAATTGATTAATGAACAAACGATACGAACGGAAAATTTAATAACGCGAAATGAAAGAATGGCAAACACGTACCAAAAGATAAACGATAATGAAAGAAGTTTCCACGGGTTAACGAAGATTTATTAACGTTACTTGAAAAATAATAATTCGTATCGACGTTGATAAAAAAAAAAAAAAAAAAAAAAAAAAAAAATAGTAAACGATAGTAATAGAGCAAAGAAAAAAATTTCCACGTTAACGGTGGTTCTTTTCCGGGTTAACGAAGATTCATTAGCTTTTTACTCCAAAAAGGGAAATAACAATTCGTACGCATTGACGTCGAAGAAAAGCGCGCTTTCGTCGGCGCGATTCGGCAATGTTCGGAAGTGTTCGGGCCCGAGTGAATCATGATTGGTGGATGATCGGTCGCGGGTTCCGAATCAGCGAAACGTGAATCAGTTGGCGTTGACGAGGCAAGGAAGTGAGAACGTTCTCAACTGGAAGTGGTGTCTGTGAACGAGAAGTTTGTCGGTGCGAGTCGCGCCGGTGAATGAGGCGGACTAGCTGTTACGTGCGATGGCCGCGTGCTACAGCGAGCAGGCATCGTCGAGCTCGGGGAACGTAACGAAGAAGTCACCTGCGGCCGCGGCGAAGCCGGTCTGCTGGCAACACAGACTGTTCGGTAAACAATTGTCGCGGTGCAGTCAGGTTAATCAGCAGGACACGAAGCCTTGCGACGCGAGTGTCACGCTCGTCGACGAGGACGGCCGGCCGGCTTGTGAAGTGATCGGTGTTTACTTTAGTTTCATTAACCCCGGTGCTACTTGCGATGACTTTACGCGTCAGCTGCTCGACTTGTACACCAATGTCAACTCGTCGTCGTCGTCGTCGTCGTCGGCGCATATGGAAAATGACCGGGACGCGGAAAATTCCACCAGGGGCAGAGAAAGGAGGAAAAAGTTTGAGGTCGTGCACGTGGTTCTTTGGAGTAACGTAGCCGACGTCCTCGATTTCGAAGAGAGTTTCCGTGCACATGTCTCCGAGTTACCCTGGTTGGCTGTACCGAACCTCGACTACGAGAGGAAGGTAAACCGCGTCTTCTTTTCTTTTACTTGTTCCTGTTTGCTCGCTGTTTTATCTTTTTTTCAGCTTTTCTGTGTCTTTGTTGGATAGAATTATCCTGTTCTGTTTAAAAATCAACATTGCCAAATCTTTTGTCATTGATTGCATTTGTCACACAACCATGCGTGAGTTTCAGTTAAGTTCAATTACACGAGCTGATAGCTCCTTGAAAATAAAAAGAAGTAAAGTTAAAATAAAAGAGACAGCAATGTCAATGGTTTTCCACATGTCAACGACGATAGCTTTCCCATCATGCGAGCACTTGGCAATTTTTTTGAGTTTTACGCAGCCCGACAGGGTACGATCAATTGAAACGAGCTTGTATCATTTGAAATTTGTATACATCTGTCTTTCATAAAGTTACACACGCACGCATGTATGTGTGTGTGTGTGCACAGGAGGAGGCACACATGCCGTTATGCAGAAGAACCGAGCGCGCAGCGCCTTTTTTATTTCCAACGGGTGTTTTAACCCCTCGCCAGACATGCTATTTAGGGTCCGATTTTATTTGCACCGACACACGATGCCGAGTCGACTTTTTCTAACTGCAAAAAAAAATCGTTCGTATAATATTTCAAAATCAAACGTGTTTCTTTTTCTTTAGTCGATGTTAATACTCGTTTCTAGCAAATTGTTTTTACTTTTGCTGTATCATTCTTATCTTTTTTTTTTAAGTACAAACTTGACTTTATATCCAAGTAATGAATGAAAAAGACTAGAAAAAGACTACTAGAAATTCAAAAGTAACGTCAATTGAAACAACGATTTTGCCCTGGAATTTTAAATCGGACAGTTTCTTTGAAAAAAAAGTTCATGATTGAAAACAAATGAAAGAGCAAATCGAAACTCGCAATCGAAGAATGTGACTCGTTGCGAATTAAAAAGCAGACGTTCGTACATCGATCTTTTCATCACCCACGCACCTCGATGACGCACGTATGCGTATCTTTTGTCTTGAAAGTTAGAGCGACCCTGCGTTGCGTTACAACACTTTGCGCACGCATGGTGGACACTCGATTTCCCCCAACGTAACGAGCCTCTAGTGTCGCGTCGAAACAACGAAGCGAGAAGAATAGAGACGAGAAAGGAGAAAGAATCGAGGAAAGAAAGTAACCCGTGGTTTTTTACATGGTGCTTTAACGCAGCAGTTTACGTTGGCTACTTTGTACTCGTGCTACGTACGACAGTTGTCGGATACTTGTTGGATACGTACGTATTAATTATATTATTAGCATGTGAACGTAACAGAGGATCTGTCTTTTTTCTCTCTTTCTTTTTTTCCACGATCATTAGTCAAGCCACTCGGATATTTTGCGGTACATATACATGTACTTGTAACCTATATATGGATATGTATACACACACACATATACTTATACCTGACAGTCTGATTTGCGAGTAAATGTAACGATAAGCATCCTGCGCAATTAGCGTCAAGTAGCCTCGTGATTCCTCCTTGCTCGTTATTCCGCCTATCCGCCCGATTCACGTTGAAAATCACCCCCTTGAAATCGCAGGTTCTTTGTCTACAGTTTCATTCATTTAACAATGAGAAGAGCAACTTTCCGGAAGGTTCCGAAACCTGCTGTCGTAAGGAAACGAAACGAGAGAAAGAAACGATCGGATTTTCTTTCCTCTCCTCCTGGTCTCTTCCTGTTTCTCTACGTCCCCCCCAACTCGCGTTGAAAAGTAAACACACAGGAGCGAAGAAGAATCCGGATTTGTTGATGGTCAACAGCTTGCAAACAACTGCGGGTTACCTAAGTAAATTTTCAACCCGACTCGTTTTTATTCAAAATAAAAGCAAAAAGACTGTAGAACGGTGATAGTTTGTTAGAGAGGCTTAGCAGAACGTATTCGACAGAGATTATGGTTTCAAACGCGTTCTATCGCTACCCCATTGTTTCCAAACCCCCGTGCATCGTTAATGCAGTCCGTATTGATCTCTGGTGGTGGCCTAAGTTGTCTGCGCGATTCTTTAAGAAGAAAGGAGAAACCACGAGTACCTGAGGACTGTGTTTCTCAAACAAAATTAAACGATTAATGAGTAGTCGCTCCACCAATTCTTAGAATTGAGATTATCTCACTCTACGCTACTTTATCTACCGTGCGACCTGCCGAAGGCTGCGTGAAACATGACAGTTATACAATACAAACCGAGCGATATCCAATACCGATATTTCGGCATAATTCGCAAAATACACCTCCCTGACTGCGGACACTTAACCTCTTGCGCTGGAGTGACGTGCCATGCCTAGAATATTTGGCCCAAAATTGCAATATTTTTTCAGTTTTAAGTATATTGAAATATAACCCAGATAAATTTATTACTTTTTAGTAATTTCTATCCAGTAATATACCGATGAATTCAAAAAAGAAGACAAATTATTGTATACGGTTTGGTCACTCGTTATGGTCCGTGAACCAGTTACTAACGCAAGAAGTTAAGTAGGGGCTACTGTACATATCAAAAACTGACCACTGAGTGTCTCCGGCTGCTTCAAGCAGCTAGACCGGATAATAGAGGCGCGCTGCTCATCGTTTGTACGACGTAAACCGCTTCATAAAGGATACACGGTCCGGCTTTGCCCCGGACCGGGTAGGCCGACCTGAGAAAGGAGTGAAGCCGGCCGGGACCAGCCTTTACATTCGGGGTGGCCGACCCATATCTTCCGCAAATAGCTTTCTCATTCGGTCGGCGAGATCAAGAAAGCGACGAAAGGTAGCGAGCCAAAGGGAGAGAGAAAACACGTGTTTACGTTTCGGCCTCAGCATCGCGCGGAGAGAGAAAGGGCGATTCGGTGGCGATGCACAGTCTCTCCACTCCTCCCCTCCGGCGCGAGAACGACTGAAACATACACAGCAGAGAAAAAAAAAGGGAACCGAGAGAGAAACGTTGAAATCTAGATGGACTTTGAGCCTGATTGTGAGTTTCGTATACGGAGTGGGCCCGTACGCGGCGCTGTGTAACTCTTCTCCATCTCACCCCGTCGTGCCTCCCTCCCTTTCCCGTTTGTTTTTTACCTAGCATATCGCGCATATCCTAGCATTACACACGACCTACTCAGCAACGGTCAAAGGAAAAGCGAGGTACGGTGCGAATCGCCCGAATAAATGCATCCCCGGTGGGCGGCCGCGACTCGACGGGCGCTCGCGTGAAACCCTCCGAATGCTTTGACGCCGCGCGCGCCTCTGCCGATAAAAGTAACGAAAAGTCGCAAAAGAGAAAATCGAGTCGTTTCCCTGCGAAACCTACCGATGCTCTTCCGATGTCTCTTATCTGTTTACGTAATTTGTCCTCTAAAATGGTACACTAATGTCCATCTCGATTAATCTGATCTCAATTTCGAAAATTTTTTTTTAATTTTTTTTTCCTTTGCGACTGTGTCTATTTTGTACGTGTAAAGTATTTACATTTTTTCAGCAGGTATAAAAATTAGAGTGGAGAATAGATCAATTTTGTAGATTTCAATACAATTATCGACAATCCTGAAACTTCGGAAATATTGTTTTTGCTTCTCCATTTTTGGTGAATATTTTTAGTATGTTTTTCTGTCGAGGGAATACAATCGTCTCGAATTACAATCGTGTTTCCATTATCGTCTGTAACCCTTGCGAGATCGATCCTTAGTAGGACGCAGTTCTTCCATGTTCAAGTAACATTTTCAAGTCGCGCACACAGACGCGTCTGCGTGTAATTGAGAGCACGGTGGTCTTAAGACGCTGCTGGGGTTGACCAATGGAAACACAGTGGTCTCGTCAGTCTTGGTCAGACGAGAAACGTCGGGAGAGACCCACGATATCTGTGTATACCAGGGGTGCGCAACTCCAAATACCAGGGATTCGTATTATCATATTTACGCGAAATCGATTAACAATGTCCACGAATTTATTATACCAGATTTCGTCTAACGTAATGATACGTCAAATTTTCATCTAATTTTGCGTAGATTCAATAAAACAAAATTTATTATTAACCTCTTGCGCTGGAATGAGGTGCCACGCACGTCGAGAATTTTTTGTTCCAAAATTGCAATATTTTCAGTTTTAAGTATATTTAAGTATAAGCTAGGCAAAACAAATAATAAATTTATTACTTCTCAATAATTTCTATCCAATGATATCATACCGACGTGTTCAAAAAGAAAGCGACGAATTATTGCATACGGTTTGGTCACTCGTTATGGTCCGCAATCAGTTGCCAGCGTAAGTAATTAAACTCTTTTCTCGAAATTTATTAAAAATCTTTTTCCAAATACCATAGATTCACAATACACCTTGATTTGATCTAACACAACGGTACGTACATGTGTGTCTAATTTTTGTCTAACTTTCCGTAAACTCGAAAAAACAATTTAAAATTGTAACAATTGTAGAAAAATTTCGTCATCTTCGATTTTGAAATTATAAAGATGATTATAAAGTAGCAAAAATATGTCACAAGCGTACAAGTGTAGTGTAAAACACTTGTGGAGGTGAATGGGGGTTCAGAAAAATTCTTCCGGAAAATTTAGCGCGACAAAGCGCGCGTTGTGCACCTCTGCCGTTCACGAAGGAGGAGGCGATTGAACGCGCGCGAACGAGTCAACAGTGATCTCATCCCTTCCCCTCCATCGCTCGTCTTCCACCCGATGTCAAGGCACGGCAAGGGGTTCCCGTTGCCGAGGAGAGGCTACTACAAGCCGGCAGTGCGTCTGCTAGGAAACGAGGAATAAAAATTTTCGCTCACCCCCCCAAAACCATCCTCCGTGATACTGTGCATTGAAACGCGAAAAACAAACAGAGTTGCCAGAGGAGATTTGAAAACTACTCGAACATCCGATAGTTGAATGAGTATATTATCGTTGAATTCTAATAATACGAGAGTAACTGTAACGACTACTGTTACGCGCGGATGGAATAATGGTATGACACGAGGATTTTTCGCAGCGATAGAAGCTCCATCGTCCCTATCGGCAGGGGAGAAAGGGAATCGTGGAGGGTAAGCGGGCGATGGAGCAGGACGACACAGGGGAACGAGCAGGCAGGAGCGATGGAAGTGGCGACGTGGTAGGGGACATACAGACCACCGGGGGAAATAACGATAGCACCGTCGAACGAGCGGCAGCAACGCCAAGGGAGGACGTACCACGCGTTATCGACCGCTCCAGACGGAGACGGCGAACCAACGTATATCTATATATATGTATATGTGTGTATGTGCGTGTGTATATGTATGTATGTATGTATGTATGTATGCATGTATACACACACATACACACCGAACGTAGGAACGAACGAGAAAGCGCCCTAGGAAATATACGAAAGGGACGAGGTAATGCCTCCCCGTGAAGGGTCGCGATAACGTACGACATCGCACGTTTCGTTCGACTATCCAGGGAAGACCCTTCCTTCCTTATATTCCAACAAGCTCGTCCTCCTCGGGCTGTAACGCATCCTCCTTCAAAAATTTCATTCGCTTTTCTCCTGTTTGCCTCGATCGATGGCAAAGCAAAACCACCAGAGAGATGGAGGTTCGTTCTCGTCCTTCGCGGCGAAAAGGAGAAGAAGAAGGAGGTTCGACTGAGAAAAAAGTCCTCTGTCGAGCAACGCGAAACTTTCCAGGGAGAATTGATCCGTTTTCGACGGCAGAGTTTGCGCGACAGGTGTCGATTGCCAAAAGATTTATTAGAATGTCTTTTTGAACGCTGAGGATCGAGTTTTGTCCCCTTATCTCGTTTCTACGAATGCTTCTATCAGACGACAGCTATTCGATTTTGTTACTGACGATGGAAGTTTATCGTTTCAGTGGTATTTGTTTCAGAATTTTCGTTCGTTGAATAATTATTTATTCAAGAATTTTGTTTATAATAGAAAAATTGTACTTCGAGTATATAATGAACGTATTTTTTTTACTATTAAACTACGTCGCTTAAACTACGAATCCACTGATTAATCATTGTAGTCGTTATCTTTTTTTAAAAATTATATCTTCATATAAATAATATTTACATGTATTAATTATGTAGATATGATAATCGTAGTAATAAATTCAAAACGTGCGAGACGAAAACGCGCTACGTGAAATGAATCGTTCGTCGTCGAAAAATCTGGATTGATTGGGAACGTTATTTCATCTCTTAGACACTGTTCTTCATTATCTACTTCCATGTAAAAGCCCTCGTCAATGTATCCATTGTACCTCGATCTTCTCTGCTCCTTTTGTTCTCTTGTAATCAGACAACTTAACGGGGAATCGGTATTCAATTCTAACGAATATATAGTCGATCATCTTTTTTCGGGGAGGTACGCGAGTACTTACATACTTATGTCGTAGCGCGATCGATAAAAATCGTTAATGCATCGTCAATAGTACGTACGTATCACAGATTGATTCGCCATTCGACACATGCAAAATGTACGTTCAACGAATGTACCATGGTTTTTTTTTTAACTAGTGACTAGTGAAAATATTTGCTAGTAAAATCTTATTATTATATATAGTATCTATTTAGTAATTCATCTATAGTATCTGTCTAGTAATATATAGTATTTGGTGACTAGTGAAATCTTATTGTACTATATATTGTTACTAAGCATTTTTACACGCGTTATATTCTATTGAAAAGAATAAATAGTCAAACTGATTAAAATAATTTATAAGAACGAATACGATATTTGGAATGTCACGATGACGCGAATTATTTTTGAAACAAATGTCGAATGTAGTTCTCGTATTGAGTAATGCACAAAGCGTTGTAATTTTATAGAAGAAAGTGATGTAGAACAACTTGATGTCAAGAATAATCTTGAAATTAAGCTGCAGACAGTATCCTCGGTACACTAGTTCATTTAAAACTAGCAGAACTAGAAAGAAAACCGCAACAGCCATTCGTTTCAGTATCCACGAAAAAATTTCCAGTGTTTCTACATCTTTCTTTATGGAGCGTTGCTACCGGAGCTTTCTCGCTTTCTTATCATCTCTGTTTTCATGGTTGACGTTACTATAATCTGTGCAGTCTGCTAGACGAGATGGGCTCTCGTTTTATTATCAACCGGGGTTCTCTTTGCTATCTTCGTTCCCTCGAAACGATGAGACACTTTCTTCTTCTTGGAAGAAGAAAGGAACGAGAAATTGTTAATATTTCTTTCCAGTTTGAGCATATAGTTGATCACTTATTTAGAAAAAAAAAGAGGAAATCTGGTTTCATCTGAGATTATTTTTGCGTGTACATGTACTCTCCCATGCGTGTTCATCTTTTCTTATCTATTGCAATTTTCTACCAATTTTCTACTATCATGTACCGAGTTCCTTTTTTTTTTCTCTTTTGCCTCTTGTAGCACTGTAATCATGCAGCTAGGGGCAGAAGGGCTAGGGCACTCATTGTCAGCAGACATTATTCCCCTGTAGACACTCGTTGCGCCCTTTTTTTCGCCGTGCTTGAATTTCATTGCGTGCTGGAAGGATAACGGAAGAAACAGAAGCGGTGAACGCCTACGTGTCTCGAATTTTTTCGGACGTGCGTGTGCACACAGGCCTTCGCGTTATATTCCTCTCACGCTTTCCGAAATTGATGGGTTTCGATCGTTTCGTCTTTCTTCTTCCTTCTTTTTTTCAGCTTCTTTTTTTTGCTTACTGTGTGAACTGAATTCAAAGCCGACGATTTATATACGACGAGAAACAAACTTTTCGCAAGATCGTTCGACGTAAAACATCGACGAGAGGATTATTGGTTATAATCTGGAATGACCGAGTGTGAAATAACATGTTATTGGAAGATATTTAAATCAAAGTGCAAGAAATAAAAAATTTTGCAACCTTGCTATTTTCGATCGATGCGAAATAGAGGGGGGTGTAAAATAAACCACAGGAAAATACAACAAGCGTTAAAAATAATTTTAATGTGTTTTTGCTGAAATTATTGGAGCAAACAAATTTAATTAAACTGTACACTCTGCTTCAGCTTCATTCTCACTTGATACGCATCCCCGTGTTTTACGTATCGAGGTAATTTCAATTACTCTTCGCATTTCATTGAAACAGATTTCGTTCCGTTGTGTGATTCCCTTAGAAATGGAAATACAGGGTGGGCCAAAAATCACTTCCTATTATTAAAATAAATTTGCGAAATTTGTTGTGGCAATTTGTTGTGGCAATTTTAACATTTGAAAGAAATAATTTTCAAAACATCGCAAAGACAAAGAATCACTTGAAAAAATTGAACTTAAATCTAATTTAAAATTGATAAAAAAAAAATAGGCGGTAAGAAACGTTTGGCCCACCCTGTGTATATACATATATATAAAAGTATATATATGCTCTAGGACGCTCGTGCAATCGGTAATACACTGCTCACAAAAATTAGGGGATTTTTCAAAACGAATAAGAAGCATTTGATTTTGCTTTTCTGGTGTTCTCGTTTAATAAAAAAAAAAAAAAAAAAATCAAACGCTTCTTGCAATATCCCCTGATTTTTGTGAGCAGTATATTTTGCGTTTCTCGATTCACAGTTTTTGACGAAATTTTGAAATCCCTCGCGACTTCAAAACGAAGAATATTCGCCCGGCTCTCGCGAATGTTTATGAAAGAGGGATTCAACGAGGGATCGACGTTGAAATATATACTCTTACAGGTCGATCAACTGTCTCTTTTACAGACCAGACTGACTCGGAGGTATCGGATAAAGGCCGGCGTACCGACTTTGATTTTATTGGACGGCTCGAACGGCTCGGTGATAACCAGAGGAGGCGTGGAGCGAACCATCGGCGATCCCAACGGGGTTGAATTTCCTTGGAAACCTCCACATCCGAAGGCTGCTCTCGAAGATGGGCCCCTGCTGTCGTGCGGGGCGCGCGATAGCAACGAACCCATGCTACACGAGGAGTTGCGCCACTGCTTCAAGGGTGTTTACTTCAGCGCACACTGGGTACGTACAACGCTTGCGTAGTTCCGATTAAAATTGAGATTTTTCAAGATTTTTCATTTAAAATTGAAATTTTTCGGGGATATGAAATTTAAATTGGGGAAAATGTATTCCTCGCTATGTCGGATATTCGGTTCGATTTATTCAAGACAGAGTGAGAGTAGCATTTTAGTATCTTCTGTAGATTTCTTGGGAATTCCTTGGAGACGATTATTGGAGAATCCACTGAATCTGTATGTTTCACCGTGGTTAAAATTAACTACTTGCGCTCCAGTTCTCTCCTGCGTAATAATCGATCCAGCGATTCCAACGTGCCTCAAGTTAAAAATGGAATCCTGGATTGCAGTAACGGTACACGATAATTGATCGTAAAAAATGAAAAATGTATTCGCAGTTTTTTTTCTTAGTTAATTACTCGCAGTGATCTGAATTAACAATAAAATGGTACGTATTTATTTTCTATGTTTATACCAGTGTCCACCTTGTAAGGCATTTACCCCGCAGCTCGTGGACACCTATCAACGAATTCGAGAGAGGGGCCACGATTTCGAAGTGATCTTTGTGAGTTCGGATAGGTAAGTCGACAAACTTGTATTATTAAGTCACGTGGTCGTTAAATGAAACGTACGACTTATTTTTAGGAGCGAGGAGTCTTATAACGTTTATATCGAAACAATGCCTTGGTTGAGGATACCCTTTAGTCAAGAGGAGAGACGACGAAAATTAGCGAGAGCCCTCGACGTACAAGCAATACCCACTTTAGTGATACTTGATTCCCGAGATAACATTATAACCTTGGACGGTCGCGCGGAGTTGATCGAGGATCCCGAAGGACTGGTAAATGAAAATTCGTCGACTCGACTCGTCGTTTCTCGAGGCACGAGGTCTTTACATTTTTTCAATCTTGCAGAATTTCCCGTGGACCAGCCGTTTGGTGAATATTTTAACCGAGAAGTACGCTACTTCGTTACACGATGCGCCGGCAATTATTCTTTTTGTCGGTAAGTTCGTTTTGAAAGAGAATTGTTAGACAACACGCTGCTTGTTGAAAATCAATGGAAAAACTTTTTACGTATCTGTGTAACGTTTTCTCTGCGTCATTATTGTTTTCGGCAGAAGGTGAAGACTGTGAAATTCAATTCGCAGAAAGCGTATTATTGCCAGCCGCCCAGGCGTACAGGCAAGACAGACCTGATTACGATCAAAATTATGACGATCCAGATGATATTTTGCAGTTTTATATAGCGTTAGATGTAAGTGCCAACCTTACATGCGTACACATCACGTACAATTATTCTGAACTTAATGGATGTACTATCGTTTTCCTTATAGTGTGAAACGTCAGATATTCTTCGTGAATTTGTCGGTTTAGATGACGCTGTGCCCCTCTTAACAGCGATTGATATACCTCGAGGAGTTTATGTGGTGATGGAGGATGGCGCCGAGATCACTGTGGATTCTGTACAACAATTTGTCGATGGATTTCGTAATGACAAACTGCCTATTAACAAAATAGCGGCAGTGCATAAAACCGCTAAAAATGATTACGTTTCTACTTGAATTTTTGAAAGACCAACTGACAATTTTATACGGAATATTGAAAACGATTCCACGTGTGAAGGAAGGAGCAGTTAAGATTTTAAGTGGTCATTATACAACCACGAAAAACAAAAACAAAAACAAGAAAGAAAGAAAGAAAGAAAAAAAGAAACCCCACCCTCTTTTCTCAATCCTGTCTCTGTGATACCATTGCTCCTTTCGTAGGAAGGATCTCGCGCGAAATGGCGCTTGTATTCGCACACCCTTTGTGGAAGTAACCAAAAGACATGTATTATGTATCATAGTCAATAAAAACTGAGCGAATTGTATTTTTAAGTGTACACATGCACACGTTAATATATTATATAATAATGTATTACTTAATAAACGCCAAATGAACACGTCGAACACATCTTTGAGTTACTAGCAGCAAGTGCTTGAGTTACTAACTCTGTTCTCTATAAAGGTAATAATCGTCGATAATCTCATGCTTTGATTCAAATTATTTTATGAATTTAAAAAATAAATAAGTGTGAAAAATGAAATAGATTTATTCGTAGTTTCTTTTTTTTCCAAATTAATTCTGCTTTTATATAAAAATTATTACATATCATTTGCATTTTACATTAGCGTATCGTTGATTTATTCCGTGCATCGCTGAATAAACTTCCCATTCGATTGTTTCGTACATAAATGAAAATACTATTAACTTACGTTTGTCAATTGCAATTTGTCACAAAAAATAAAATATACTTGATTCGACCCGTCGTATTTTTAAAAAGATTTCATTATCGTTATTTTGTATTATTTAAAAAAAATAAATATATGAAGGAAAAAATTTTTGTTTTTACACATTAAATAAGTCACTAAAATTTTATGCTAAAAGAGATGCGAGAGCATCCAAAAATTTTGGCCTTTCTTCAATTTTCAGTCTTATCACTGGAACATAAAATATCAGCGTTTAAAAAAACCAAATGTTAAAAATAAATATACTAGAAAATCATAGGCAACTCTTACTTGTAGAATCAAAATAATCTGCATCTATATACGAATTTGTATTTTTTGCCGCTTGTTCAAAAGCTCTTCCAAATAAACTATAAACAATTAATATTAATATTAATATTATTATTCATAAAAAATAATGCTAAATCTATCTAACGTATTTTCACAATAAGTTTTCATTAATTACTCGTAATTACCTTCTCGGTTGATCTTCACATACCGGTGGTATACCAATCATTATACATATTCTCTCCTCTGCATTGTATACTGCAGAAGCTACAAGCGGCAATTCCGGTGCCCGCCTGTTTTTTGAAGAATCTACATAAGCCTTTAGAGTAAATTGTGCTAACATCATTAATGGATATGGATGCGCGAATATAAAATTGTCAGCGCTTCCCTCTGGAATGATTATATAAAGAAACGAGCCGGTGTTTCTAATTTCTTTCAATTGCAATATAGTCTGTGCAGTCTTGAAAACAGTCTTAAGCATAAGTTTCGCTTTTTCTATGCCACTTTCCAAAATGTCTTTCTTTGTACGAGATAAACAGTCCAATGCATCTAAAAAACAGCCTTGCGGTAATTTCGTTTTTGACTGAAACATTAAAACGTATTGTATTAAAATATTCGCACGATTAAACAGCTGAAAACACAAGAATTACGAACTTACAGAAGATTCTATTAAAGCGAGCATAGCATAAACTATATCTGAAGCACAGTATTTAAATTTGTAACCATATTGGAGAGTAAAGCTTGTTCCAATTATAGTATCCACTTTATATTTCCCTGCTAATTTTTCCACCATTTGTTTAAATTCTTGTCTAAGCGCAAGATCCATTGCCGAAAATCGTTGCTTTGATTGCGCTAGAGGCAAACCCATGTCTGCCAACAATCCCTTTAATCGTTGTTCCCCTCTAAGGGACCAAAGTCGTAACGATACTGCTGTTGGTACTGAATGTTTTAAGCTATCTTCTACAGTCCAATGACGATATAATACAAGCAAGAGACTATATCTCTATGTAAGAAAATAAAATTCCTGTTTTAACGTATAAATTTTTATATATTATGCAAATAAAATATTTATTACATACAAATTTGACTCAAAAGGATACTCTTTATCATAAGTAATTTTGACTGCACTTTGTTGCTGCTGTTGCTTGTCAACCTCAGCTCCTTTTTTATGAGTTAATCTAGACACGTGGGCTTGAAGGAAACCTTCTTCAAGAACGCTCAATCTTGATTCTACCTTACTAAGAATAGCTTGTTCCGTAGAACCAATTATAGCCCACCAAATCATGTCCAAATTATCCTTTGTCATACTCCATGCCATTTCAAATATAATCATTGCACTCTATGGAAATACAAGAGGTACTTAAATTCTTATACTCCACATTAATGATAGTGTTCACATATTCTGGTAACTCGTACCGATTTGCCGTAGTAGCTGTACTGTGTGTAGTTGAACAAAATAGTTGCCCTTTTCTCAGACCATTCTCTTCGTCCAGCTCTTTTGACAATATCTTCTTCATTCAACCTTCGCCTTTTTGTCTGGGATCTGTCGCCTGCCGATTCTTCATCCGTTTCGTTTTCGTCAGACTAGAAATTGTCAAGTAAGTCTCCCTCAGTTTCTTTGTTGTTAAACTAACTAGTCAAATTGAAAGAAATAGCTTACAGAATCATCATCTCTGAATATGTCGTTATACTCTGGAATTTCATCGTCTTCGTCAGGTTTACCAAGTATGCGTACTTGATCCTCCGAATATATGTTACACAAGTCATAAGGCCTGTGGCTATCAAGTATATAAAATATCACAGATTCTGCTGGTTGCAATAACTCTACTAAGTCTAGTGTACCGCCGCAATTTATAAAAATAACATTTTTTACCTAGATAAGGAATTAATGAAATTTACTGCAAAGGCGTATACATACGCGTGCCTTTTAAACTTTCATTACCTCTTCGCAATTTTCTTCAAAAGCACGAACCATATCTTGAACACCTTGAACAGGTACAAGTGTATACATCATATTATCATACTTGAAAAGTAGCTGCAAAATTTTACAGGCACAAATGGCATCAACGTCGAAGTTAACCAGCAGCAGGCATCTCTGCAATAAAGAACGCTCACGTTAGTATCTCGTTTGCATCTAATGATAGATATAAAATAACATGTCAAATGTGCATAATTATGCATAAAATGATCACCTCGTGTTGCTCGGCAAATACGAATAAGAATTCATTAAATAAACATAATAATACTTTGAAATCAACTTAAATAGGTCGTACAGCAATTCGAAAACACATTTGTAATTTTTTAACAAAAAGAAGAAAAAAAAATTAACCTACGTAAACGTGGATAAATTATTGAATTTATCAAACGAAAGAAGTAAGATAACGTAACTCACATCATGTTTTACTAAGCGATAAAATCCTCTTTCTAAGTTTTCGACAAACATGATGCAGTAATCCTCGGCATGGGAGTATTTTTTTTTTTTTTTTTTAATATTCACCGCTGCTTTTTACTTCGTTTCATCCACCCTGAGTTTGCCGCGAAAACTAAACATAGTGGCTTTTTATGACGCACAGAGTACACGAGATAATCCACTAGCTTCATTATATACGAATGTTTCAATTCATTTACAAAATTATAATGTACAATTTATCTCAGAATGTTTATGCTTTCGATTACAAAATTGAAAATTCGCTATTTTCGCTGAAAACATTGGAATTCGAGCACGAAGCACGTCAGAGATGGGCGTCAGTCGAGTGTCTCGAATTGATTAAAAATTCGTATCGTATTTCGTTAGTTTCCGTAGAATTTATTCGTACAATTTACATTTACACCGATACGCTATACTTTGTGACACGAAGTGTTAGGAATTTTCTTCTTCGTCAGTTGAACATCGTTGAACGATGGAGGCACATCTAAAGTATCTATATAACCCATGAAGTTAGACTAGTGGGTGCACTTGCTCTCTCGCGTTGAATGTTGGTGTCGCGTTAAGATTCATCGAAACGCACGTGTTGTCTGTACTCACGCATACCAAGATGGCAGAAAGCGGTAATTATTATTTACTTTATTCGTATATTATACCGTTTAAGATTGTATTTATCACGTCGTATTCATCGCAGTATCCTTATTTTATACGTAAAGACGGGTAGACGTATTTACCTTCTGTTATAAATATCAATTAGAAATGTAGCGGTAAACACGTGTTTTGATATTTGGCGAAAGTTCGATGGCGGATATTTTACTAAATACAGTATCATTTGCATGTTCTATATCTTCTTGCATTTATTTTATATCAGAGTTAATGTCAATGCGTGGTTATTATGTCTTAATATCGTATCGATTAGTCTGATGAACGTGAAATAGGTTAAGTCTCCTTATTTTTATTATTTAGACAAAAGTAAGAAAAAAAGCAAGAAAAAGTCCCTTGGAGAAATCCAGGCAACAATGAAATGTCAACTTGAACCTTCGGATGAGATTGTAAAACTGGAATACAAAGATTGGCCCCTCTTATTTAAGGTGTGTAACACAAAATATAATCCAGCACATGATCTAAGAAGTAATTCCCAAAAATACACTTGTGATTAAACATAAATCACATTGTTTCAGAATTTTGATAAAATGCTTACTCGCACAAAGCATTTTACTCCCTTAATCAGTGGCTCGACACCGTTACATCGCACTTTATCTGAATATATAAAATCTGGTTGCATTAATCTAGACAAACCATGTAATCCATCGTCACACGAAGTTGTTGCATGGATAAAAAGAATTTTAAAAGTGGAGAAAACTGGTCATTCGGGTACACTAGATCCTAAAGTATCTGGGTGTTTGATAGTATGTATTGACAGAGCAACAAGATTAGCTAAATCGCAACAATCTGCTGGGAAAGAATATATTGCAGTTTTTAAATTACATTCTGCTCCAGAAAGTCTTCAAAAGGTAAATATGATGTATTAGCTGAATCTAAAACTGGTTTTAAACCTTATATGAGACATTGTTATTAACGAGAAAATAATATAGGTTAGTCAGGCATTAGAAAAATTACGTGGCGCACTTTTTCAACGACCTCCACTCATATCTGCAGTGAAGCGTCAGCTTCGCGTTAGAACAGTTTATGACAGTTGGTTCCTTGATTACGATGAAGAACGTAATATGGGAGTGTTCAGAGTTAGTTGTGAGGCTGGCTCATATATCAGAACTATTTGTGTTCATCTTGGCCTCTTCTTAGGCACTGGCTGTCAAATGCAAGAATTACGTAGAAATCGCTCAGGCGTTCAATCTGAAAATGATGGAATGGTCACTATGCATGATATACTTGATGCTCAATGGTTATATGAAAATCATGGAGATGAATCATATTTAAGAAGAGTAATCAAACCATTAGAAGCTCTTTTAGTAAATCATAAGAGAATTATTGTAAAAGACAGTGCAGTATGTATTCGTTGTATAAACACAACCTGTGTATAAACACAATTTTGCTCATGTGATATTTTATAATATTACACAATTATATAATTATATTGATAGGTAAATGCTATCTGTTATGGAGCCAAAATTATGCTGCCAGGCATTTTAATGTATGATGATGGTATAGAATTAAATCAAGAGATTGTAATAGTAACTACAAAAGGTGAAGCTATAGCACTTGGTAAGTAATTTAATGTATTATATCCTTTATAACAATAATTTATATTAATCTTATAAATAAAAATTATTGTATTTGCAATTCTTTTTGTCACAGCTATAGCTTTAATGACATCTCCTACAATGACGGCTTGTGATCATGGTGTAGCTGCTAAAATTAAAAGAGTAATCATGGAAAGAGATTCATACCCAAGAAAATGGGGTCTAGGACCAAAAGCTTCCGTAAAAAAACGCATGATAATTGAGGGAAAGTTAGATAAATATGGAAAACCAAATGAGAATACACCTGCAGATTGGTTAGCAAATTATACAGACTACTCTATACCTGTAATTAAGGTAGTTATCAGCTTTTTGTTATATTTGTTTGTGTAAATATGTATATTTAGATATACAAATGGTATATTTAATTTTTATTTATGGATCAGACTGAGGAAAATGGTGTTCCTGTCGAGCCTGTGGCTAAGAAACGAAAGTGGGAAGAAACAGTTTCACAATCTACAACCGAAGTTTCAATAAAAGAAGAAACAATTGAGGATTCAGAATTATCGTCGCTAAAAGAGAAAAAGAAAAACAAGAAGGAAAAGAAAAAGAAAAAGAAGAAAGAAAAAACAGAATCCGAAGCTGATGAATCTATGGTAACAGAAGGTGCAACTGAGGTAAAGTAATTTATATTTAATTTCCGTGTTTAACATTTTAAAGAGATTCAAAAACTTAATATTATTATTAACAGGATACGACAACTAAAGAAGAAAAAAAGAAAAAGAAAAAGAAGAAAGATAAGAATCAAGATCAAGAGGTAACACTTTCAAGTTGAAATAATTTTTTAAATATGTACTCGTTAAACCATCAGTATCATAATTTTTTGTAAGTGTAAGAAAAACGTCGTAATACTTTATATAAAAGAAAGTAAGAAAATCTCTTATTCTTTACGGTTTTCAAAAAATGTATACATATTTTACAACGTCCAAAGTGTAAAAAAGAATGTTCTTTTTTTGGAATATATATCTATATACACATATACACATATGTATATATATATATATATATATATATATATATGTATCCAATCTAATATACTATTGCAAAAATATATTATTATGTATATGTATTATAAATTTTGCAAATAATGAGAAAGAATATTGATGCGATATTTAGTATCAATAAATGTACATAGCAGATTAATTTCATTTGCAAATTACTGAAGTGTTCTGAAAGTATAAAAAAATTCCATTATGATCCATCTAGCGTTTATGGTATAGATTTAATATCGTGCAAGAGTAGTATATTTACACTTTATGTGTAAGCATTTTCATTTCTTACTTCATCCCTATTCAGATATATTTTAATATTTTAATATATTTTATATCAAAAGATAATAAATTATATGTAATTTCTGAACAGCTAATATCATAAATTTACAAATACATTTTGAATAAAAATATGAAAATCGCCTTTTTAATATGCAAATAAACAGTACAAAAATTTTTGTGTATTATATGCATCCTTCGAGTGTAAATTATAAACACATATATTTTAGAAAGATGTATATTTTCTTAATAATGTTGCAAACGGTGTTTTAAGAAATGGTTATTTGAATACAACTGAATCAAGCATTGCTCCCAGACATTGAACAATATTCGTAGACATAAGTGTGTCCACTTTCTCTTCTAAATGTCGTTTTGGATCTTGTTTGCCCACATTCTTTATAGCTAACTGTTCGGGTGTCATCTTTTCTTCATCTTCCAATGCCTGTAGAAATAAATTCTCAAGTTAGTGTGTTTGAAATTTTAGCTTTGCACTTAAAAGATATCTCTGACATCTTAATAAATTACCTTGTTATAATTTTTGGCAAGTTCAAGCATTTCAGATACGATGTTTTCGTTAAGTTTGCTATGTTCTGAATATTCGGCCAACGTAAGCCCATCCATCCATGTTTTCTTGTGCAAATTTAATAGCATTTTTTGCTCTAGTTCGTTTTTACGATAGTTGATGCTAATACTATAATAATGGCGATTTAAACCATGAATCAATGCTTGAACAGATGGCTTTTGTAAATGACCTAAATTAGACGTGGTTTGACGGGGTTCCTGTCCTAAAACCTATAATTTTACATGTATAATACTAATAACTATGTAACATTCAAATGAAAACGTTTTAACTTATTAGTTACCATAGTGTTAGGAGTAATTAATCTAAATGCATCAATAACAACTTTTCCTTTCACTGATTGTATAGGATCAATAACAACAGCCACCGCTCTTTCACTAAGAGCTTCAAATGATTGTTGTGTGTTAATATCTACACCAGAGAGCCAGCAACCAAATCCTGGGTGAGAATGATACCATCCTACTACCATTTCTGGCCGACCAGTTTGTTTGAGCATATCCAACATTTTTGCTTGAAATACTGGGTCGACTGCTTCCACACTGACTCCCTAAAATAATAATAAATTAAATATTGGAAAGATCAACACTTATTTTAAAACGTAAAATTTTGATTATTACCGTTCCTGTTTGAGGCATGGCAAACACATCGATGACACGTACTGTATAATCATCAACAAATTCACCTAGCATTAAACCCATTACTTCCATGGGTACACCAGCCCGTCCATGTTTAAGCATTTTCAAAAGGGCTAATGATGATATGTATACCTAACAATAATGATACAACAAAAACGATATATTAGTAAATACAAAATGTGCTATCAACATATCTGCAGTTTCTTTTTTAGATAATTTACAAGACAAAGTATTTTATTATGCTTGAAATGAAAATTAAAGTAGAATTATTCATTGAAATAACGAATTGAGACCAAAATAAATTCTACCTGCTCTGCAGTATCAACAACTGGAGCATCCGAAGGTGGAGGTCCTTGGCTAAGACCTGGCATAGCACCTCCTAATCTCAATAATCGATCCATCACTACCTCTCTTGTATTTTCTGAACAATTCTAAAAAAACAATGCGTAACATTTCATTCGGAGTTTGAAACATGAGAATTTCAACATCAACCGATCGCTAACGAGGTTAGCTTCTGTTAATGACACATTTACACGAAAAATTATATCTATTTAGATTGTGTAAAATACTACATTTGTTTGCTCACCTATTATATTATATTTTTAATTGAAAATAGTATATTTTATCAGTCATCCGTAGCATTAAACAAACATTCCCCTTGCAAATCAACGTACACTGACAACTCTCAAATCTGCACACTCACGAATGCAGCTTGCTGGAGCAACCACCATTGACAATACCTGTGTAGAACTTTTTTAACAACGTCTTTTTAATTCAGTTTAACGAGAATGATTGAGACACAAACTAATACCAAGCGTCTCAGATACGCTGGAGGGCCGCATAATTTAGGTAAATTTTAAATTATTATTAGTAAGTTAGTAATTAATGAAAAAACTAAATATGCATAACTTTCAATTTTATCTATATACAAAAATAAGGTTATACAGGTTTGATATTCTATGCTTTTTGTTGCAATGCAAATTTTATACAAATGTTTTCTAAATTACTACATTCGCTTAAGTAGAGCAAAGTAATTTTTACATACGATTCAACAATTACTTGAAATGCGGAGATGTTTGTAAGAATGCATTTTGTGTAAACGCGTTTTTCAGGAGATCCTAATGACAAACATTTAAGAAAGGTAGAGAAAGACGTTCTTATACCACAAAAAATGCGAGACAAAGCAAAAGAAGAAAAGTGTGTTCAACAAGTTAAAGGTAGTAGTTTTTAATTAACTACTATTACACATTTTGATTAATGTACTTTTATTTTTCATTTTTAGAGTTTTCAGAATGTTGTAAAAAGGCTAATGTTCTCATGGGTTTCAAGTGTCAGAAAGAGAATTCTGCATTGAAAGAATGTTTAACGCAATGGTATAATGATTCAGACTTTAGAGAACAATGCACGCAAGAATATTTGAATGAAAGAAGTGAATATCGAAGGACTGGTATATCAAAAAGACAATACACGAGATATCAATCATCATCATAAAATAAAAGTAATTTAGTGCGAGTTAAGAATTTATATTGTATGAGTTTGTACATATTAGCTTTATTTAGCTGTCGATTGTTTAATTTAAAAAAAAAATTATAAAAGAGTTATTATATAGATAAATGAACTTAGATAATAAACAATGTTTCTCAATTTGTATGTATTCATTTACAATGAATAAATATGTTAAGAATAAAATTAAGATGAATCGTCGTCTTCTTCCTCTAAATCTTTATTACGTTTAGGATTCCATCTTCTCCATAATAATTCTCTCACAGAAAATTCAGAAAGGCTATCCACACTTAGTGTATTAGATGTGTGTAAAGCTGAAGATGGCCATAAAACTTGTGCGAATAATATTTCCTAAATTAAAAATATAATATAAAATTAAAAACGTTTTGAATTTAGAAACAACGTTGAAATGTATATCATATTCTTACTGAGAATTACCTTAGCAGCAGTTTCTGACAATCTTTCCAATCCTAATAAACTATTCCACGTTAATTTATGCATACATTTACTTTGATCTGTGACTAAAGTATCACCATCCAAAATATCTATTATTACAATGTAAGATGCATGATAAAACGGTGGTCCTTGTTTATATAATACTGAAATATTCAACATTATTTGTATTCTGAGATTTACAGTATTGAAGAATCGTTCAACTCTTAAAAGTAATGATAAAAAGAAGTACTTACAAAAATCTCCACCATATTTAAATCCAGGTTTTACTACCCATCCTTTGCTCCGAAAATAATGATATACAACATATTTTGACACAAAATTTTTATCAGTCTTGCAAAAAATATGCCAAGCACTATCAATATCCAATAAATTACCATCAAAGTCTATTAGATTCAAACAACCTAAACCATACAAAAGGAAAAATGTTTCTTCAAATGTAAGATGAAGAGTTTCTTGAATGGGAAAACTTTCACATTCAATTTTAGGTTTTATTTCTCTTAAATAATTTTCAGTTTCTGAATCACTATCTGGTAGAACAAGTAACTTGTTTTGAACATCTGTGTTATTATCAGTAAAACACACATCATTTTCTTTCAAATTAAAATCTGCAAAAAAATTTTTTTCTTCACTTTCCATGGACTTCCTTTGACTATTATCAGTATTATTGCATTGTTTGTTAAATTTGTTTTCTATAATAATCAAGTCATCCTCTTTCATGGAATTTGAATTTGTACCATTTACTTCTAGCCTTTTATCAATTTGTTGACTATCTTTATGTTTTTCATTTAAAGAAACTGAATTTGTATCTATTTCAATTATATCTGGTATATTTTCCTTTGCTGGGTTCTTTAAAGATTTGATGTCATCTTCATCAGAATTTTTTGAATAGGAAAGTTCACATTTGCTTTCTTCTAAATTTGTATGCTTGCTATTAGCTTCCATGCTAAGTTCATTAAATTGTTTCAACCATTCTTGTCTGCGAAGCCACTGTCTATTTCTTATAACTGAAGGAACTCCATATCGTGTTTTACCAAATGAGGGAAAACCACGTGATAAAGAACCTTTCCCAAAGTAACCCTATAAACAAATAATAATATTACACATAAGGAAAATGAAAATTCCAATTTTAATATATAAATTATACATTTATTTGCAGATGATGATTACCATAGAATGTACTGCAACAATTTCACTTGGATCAATTATACAAGATCCTAAGTCAGTGAGATGAGCAGTATATGTAATCCATTCATTTTTATTGCCTAATACAATCGGAAGTGGCAACTGTTCTTTTAATTTTACATGTCGTTTTTTTTTTGGTTCTTGTAAATTCATGTTGAAATTACATTTAATAATGTAATACGTAACAATAGAAAAACTTTTTATCTTAAGAACTCTTTTTTATTCTATTATTTTAAACGCAAGTGTTTCTTGTTCAAAAATCTATGCGTAAATATTATTTATTACTGTAAACATAGATTTTGCTTTAATTGTATTAATATCATAGTAGGAATTTGTTATCATTGAGACTCAAAGGTCATTGAGTCAAAGATCTTTGATTCTTAAATTTGTATTCTACAAAAAATAAGCACAGCACAGGATAATTAATATAAATTTTTAATCGAGTAGAATAGTATAAAATAAGTATTCGTTTCGAATTACGTGCATAATAATATTAATTAAGAGGTTAACGTACCTGCGAGTAGAAGTTTATTTCACGAGCATCATTTCCTACGTACGTTATATCAGAAATTCAATTTTTTACAAAATTAAACAAATAAACAAGGAAATATTTTAATGAATGATTATAATTATACATATGGAACATGTACAGTTCTCCGACTCTTATTGGTCGGGCACTATGATGTTTAGGTATATTTGTTTACAATAGCATTATTGAATTAATTGTCGTTTTAACGTACTGAAATACTTATAATAGTTTTAGTAAAAATATTAATTTTATTTATTTAACGAACATCAAAAGGCTATATATTTAGAATATACAAAATTAATATTAGCTTGCTTGTTTTACGAATTTTTTTTGTGATTTTAAACTTTGCCATTATGTAATTTATCGCTTTCTGCGTAAAAAACTGTGTCAATTTCTCCATTTCTATAACTACAATAAATGTTTTGATATGTTAAAAAACATTATGCACAATATTATCATATGCTAGTATACAGAACAATATAATAATCTCCCAAACACCATGGTGTTTATAAGTTTGGAAAAATATCTGGAATATCAAATTTATTTATTTTAAATGTCTCGGTAAAAATATATTTTTACAACAAATTGCTTACAATTAAGATTATACTGCTATATAACTGCATATTATTCTATAAAGCTTAAGGATTTTTTAAGTAAATAACTGATATTTAAAAAATTAAGTAAAATTAACAGGTATACAGTGAGACTTATTAAAAAGTGAAAGGTTTTTGCTTTTTTAAATAAATAATTGTTATGCATTTATTATTTTAAAGCAATCTCTAACATTTCATTGATATCAACTATTTTTTCCCTTGGCTTCCCTAATATCTTTCCTCTTTCATATTCTATTTTGTCTATTTTTTTCCAATCGTTGTATAACACTATAGGTATTCCTTTTTGAGCAAGTATTTTAGACAAACCTACAAAACCTGGTTTATTTTCTGTAAGTGGTAATTCTTTACTCATTAATGTACCAATTTGAAATGCATTTGTCATTGTTGATAATATAACTCCCACAGGACCTGTTGCAACCCAGCCTGCAGCGTAAAGTTTATCTTGAACTTTACCTGCTATATTTTTAACACGACCAATTTTTATGTCAAATGGTATTGATGCATCTATTTGAACAGACTTGTAACCAATACTACGAAATGCAAGACCACATTCAATCTCTTCAAATAATCCAGTAGGTACAGCAAATTGGGTAGATACGTCATTACCTTCAAGGCTATTGACCGACAGTTTAATACTATGTACTGTATCAGAACCTAAAAATTCCACAGGACTTCTTAAAAATATTGGATACAATCTTTTTGTCGTTACTTCTGTATCTGAAGATGTTTTTTCTAAATATTCCAACATAAGCGCGGTTAATCTTTTCCGTGGCCTAGCTAAAGTATTAATCACTTGATTTACATTTGTAAAATCATCTACACGCCAATAAGTCTTACAGCCATCTAATTTCAAGATTTCTCTTAGTTCAGCAATTGTAAATGCAGCTTGTAATGGTCCTCTTCTTCCTATTAATGATACCTTTCGTATTTTACTTTTCGACAATTTTTCCAATGCAAATGATGTTATGTCGGTATTCTAAACATGCAGAATTATAGATAAATTAGAAACATATAAAATATATTTTATAAAAAATTTGATACGTACCCTTAATTTGTCTGCCGGTGTTAATAGAATTCGTGCAATATCTATTGCAACGTTACCTTGTCCTAATATAACAGCTTCTTCTACATCTAAATTAATGTTTAGATTACTATCTGCTGGTACCCCATTATACCAACCGACAAATCGTCGTCCTGATATTATATTATTTAAATTTTCTCCAGGTATATTCAATAGTTTATCTTCTTCGGCACCATATGTCTAAAATATTAGCAAATAATTGTTAATATTAATTATTAAAATATAAAAATAATTGCATTTTTATTATACATACTAATAAAACTGCGTGATAAATTTCTTGCAATTCTTTTATAGTAACATCTTTTCCTACATTAACATTTCCTATAAATTGAAAACGTGGATTAGATGCAGTTTTCTCAAAAGTATGAATAACATTCTTCACTTCTGGGTGATCTGGTGCTACACCAAAACGCACTAAACCATATGGTACTGGTAATTTCTCTAATATATCCACTTTTATATTAGCGCTTGTCTGTATCAACATTATATTGTTACAATATTATTTTAATATACCAAATACTATACATACCTTTAATAATTGTTGGGCAGCATAAAATCCTGCTGGTCCTGCACCAATAATGCATACTCTTGGTACAATATGTTGAGTTGAAAAGGAACGAATGTAGTTGTAGATTTTGGCAAGTTGCATAGTAAACAATTGTACTAATCTAAAAAGATGTATCGTAAAAAAATAAAATTATGTTTTATTATTCATACTAAAATATAACTTTTTTTTTAAAGAAGCAGCCAAGGATTTTCATTTTGAGTCTGATAATTATTTCAAATAACTAGTTTTGAAAATAAAACAAAATTTATACATAATTATAAATTTGTTATATACTTTATACCCACTGTATAGTAATAAACTAATTTACAAATTTTATCTTACTTGGAAAGGAAACATACACTATAGACAGATATATATATATATATATATATATATATATTCATATTTTATTGTATAAATTTGGTACAACTTTGGTATTACCACTATATGAAATATATATTGATTTTACCAACTTTCTTTTTCAACTTTTTTTTAATGTGTCTAATACATGATGAAAATATCTTTTTATTATCCAGTAATTAAGATATTCTGCTGAGTAGCACAAATAACATCCTAGAAAAATAAATAATGAAATGTAATATTGTAAAACTGTAATTGGAATGAATTAATATAATTCTTTTTACCTTCATAAAATATTGACGGAGAAATTATTTTCAAAATAGCTTTCTCTTGTTTTCGAGCTTCAAAGAAGCAGCGTTAATTTCATTTAAAAATTTTAATACTTTCGGATTGTAATTATAGTGATACAACATAATTTTCAATCCTACATCACAAATTGTAATTACCAATGAATTGAAGGCACAACTTATGAGATAAAGCAGTTCAATACTAAGATGAGTAAGTAACGAGTAACCGATTAAAACTAATGTTGTTCCAATGTCAAGCTTTTGTAATGTATCATAAATTTCTATGATTATTCTATGGCTATCATAAATATCTGTATACTTAAAAATTAAAACTTCATGTCTTGGTATACAAAGAATTTCAGCTTTCAATTTTTCTATATTTTCTATGGAAGGAAACTGTATCTTGAAATTCATTTTAATAAGAATATCATCAACACCATTTTTTACTTTCAAAGCAATTTTGTTACAAAATTTGGAAGTACCTATTCTATAAAATACCTTTCCAAAACGAATTTGTAACTCTTCTGGGAATTCAGTGAACTTGTACTATAAAAAATAAGATTTTAATTTAATTATTATAAAAGGAATTTCAATTAAGACAGTAGAATATAATAAGGAAGAAATATTAAAGCATCTTACTTTTATGACTTGATCAGATGATATATGGATCTCAATTTTGTTAAAATCATTATAAAAACTCTCTATTTGATCTAGAGGTGCTAAATGTTGTTTCTCACAACGGTCATTGTATGATCCTTGCAATGATTTTCTGTATTGATTAATGGTTCCTCCAAATATAGTTGCATTTCCAACAATTTGTCCAGCTTCCAATTTTTTTATGTTACAATTTCTTATATATTTATCAGCAACCATACACTGAATTTGCCTTACGTCTTGTAACATTTTAGGATTATCAAAGTTAAATGTAATAATATTATTTGCTATGACTAGACATTGTTGGGATTTAAAAAATTCGCTGCATTCTATAACTTTTTCTACAAATATACGAGGAATATCATGTTTGCTAAAGATTGCTCGTTTCGGACCATATTCATAATGTTCCTTAAGTTTGTCTAGATAAGATGAGATAAATGTTGGTCCCTTAAAGTTCATACATACAACATATGTTTCTGAATTTCCTTCCTTACTTGTCGCTGGCTTTATTACACTTACATGACTAAAACAACAAGACAACAGATACAGTAGGCACACCGTATTACACTCGAAAATGGTAAAAATTTTTAACACGAAGCTGCCTCCAGCAGCTAGTAAGTGCAAGGCAGCTACGGTTTCACAAAAGTGCAAATGTATTAAAACACTTTCTTGTTCAGCTGGAACGTCTGTACAGTCTATACTACCATCGGCAGTAACCAAGAATATATCACAATGTAATTCTAATAACTTTGTAAGTTCGTTCAAGTTTTTCAAATTCATGAGGTTTCCAGTATTATCCTCTCCAAAATACCAATGTTCCAACGTGTGTCTTATGAATCTATCGTCATCGACCATTACAGATGCCGAATTACCCTCATAATATGGATTTAAAGTCATAGCAAGCCAATCCCATTTAATATCTGGAACATTTGTTTTTAACCAGTGATTCAAAGATGTAACGAAAGCCCCAGGTGCTTCGCACAAATGAACAGATTTGAAGTAGTTGTCATTGTGATGAATGTATCTTGCTGGTATTAAAGGAAATGAGGACAATATCTCATAAAATTTACACCATGCCTGAGTTAAGAGTTCTGGTTGAAAGCAGGTTTTCAATCGTGTTATGACGTTTTTTGCACTATTCCTTAATCTTGTGTGTAGCTGCCACTTATCAATGTCGTAGCTGTTCAAGCAATTCTTCACGTTATTCAATTCGCTTTTTATTTGTTGTAATTCATCAATTGCCCATAGTGAGTCTTTAAACATCATTGCCGGTTCAGGCATCGAATAGGATTCGTCATTTACAATTTCAAAGCGTTTGTCAAACAAATTATTGCACATTATCACATGCTCATCTTGACTCTGACTTTTATGCATAGAGTTACTATCTGTGAATAGTATTTGCTGCTTTTCTAAATTATGTCTCTTTGTTTCCATCGTCAAAACGTATTCGTACAATTTTACACAATTATCTCTAAAATTAATCAAAAATATAAAAATAGAAATACGAGAAAATTGAAATCACGAATATACTCAGCCGCATTGATCACAGAAAGCATTGATCATTCTCATCGAACATTTGAGGTTAAGCCTTTTTCATGTAATTGCCTTGGCTGACTTCTTACTTATGACAGACATAATTAATTCTCACCTTTTTATAATAAGAGGCAAGTAGAAGTATGATTTATATATATAAGAAACAAGTACGTCGTATTTTGTTTGGTCAACGAAAATTGACAAAATGGATTATATTACCTCGTGAGAACATAACACCATGTTCACATATGTACAACATATGACACTTTTTTATTTCATAGTTTAATTTACATTTAAAAAAAAGCCACATTTAGATAATTTATTATTGATATTACGTCTGATACAATATACAATTGTACGATTTAAACAATAGTCCAAGTTGATACATATACTGTTTCAGCAGAAGCTTGAAACATGTTCATACATGTGTAACAAAATATGTGTTAAATTTAACGTAAATATTAGATTAATATTTTACAGATATTTTCTACAATTTATTTCGTAAACAATGCTTTGTAAGTTTTAGGATAGGGGGATCTACAATTAAACTGTTAATAACTTTATAACTAACGTACAATTAGTAACGTCAAATATTTTGTAAATACATTTTGTGCGATGATTTTATAACAAATCATTTCGTTTCAATGAATTTTGATCAAATTGTTTTGATCGTATATATTTTATTTACGTTAACTTCGTCATATGGCACGTTTTATACGGTGCGTTTCCAACCAATAGTGATCGTTCGATCTGTTAATCAAAACTTAAAGTTTTTGTTTCATGTTGAGGCCAAATGGGGCATAGAAAGCAAGCTCAGAGTCCAAAAATCGAAGATACAACTATAAAAGTTCATAAATTAGTCCTCTTAATTAGTTTCTTTTGCAAATGAAAATTTGGTCAATTCATGGACACAGAAACGCAAGCACCGCGTAATGATGAAATTCTGGAACTAAAAATCTATTACTATCCTTGTCTGAAGATAGTACTACCATCTAGGCGCCTCTAAATTCTCTTTGAAATTGAAAGGACAAACAGGAAAAGTCCGACAGATGGCAGCACCTTGTTTGTAGATGTAATGGCACGAGTATTTAAAAAAGCAAGTTTAATATTTAATTCACAATTAGGAATTTTTATGAAAACAGTGTTTCACAGTTTGATCATTAAATAACTAAGCAATAAAGTAACTTCACGTTCATTGAAATCTTTTAATGATGTAAGTTACAATCTGAAATTTTACAATATTTATAAATATCACATATTATAACTAATTGTAAGTACTCCTAAACTTCTTATTCTTACATTTTAAATTCAAACAGGTTCTTAGGTAGAATTCTCAGGCAGAATTTTTAAAATTCGAAGAAGAAAGTTTGCAGTAAAGAGCGAGTTGATTCTCTTAATAATTATATTGGACTGAGGACATTAAGAGTTATAATTGAACAATAGCTGTAATTCGATCAAATTACAAATGCACAGTGTAACTTGGGAACAGTTTTTCTTTTCACTGATACGTATATATAATTATCTTGAAAAATAGAGGAAAAGGGATTTGGTGACAGGAAATATTCAAGTGTTTTGTTTCTTATAAATAAATTGCACAAATAATATAATGAATATAATATAACGAAATGTTGTTTTATGACAGTAATTTATTTACACAGTTAAGTAATTATCTATACAGTTATCTATAGTAACGCATAAACAATGACGCGATGACAAGTGAGAGTGAAATTATGGGTCATGCGGACTTCTTCGTTGGGCTTTAGTTGGACAGAAGATAGATGAGAAGGGAAATCGATCGATCTCGATCGGTATCGAAATCTTTCGACAACAGACCTGACAAACGAGCGTTGATTATCGATATTCGAATTTATTGGAACTTGCGCGCTCCTCGACTCGTCACTTTTTCTTGTATCCCAATTTTCGCAGTGCCTTCAGATCCACGTCGCCGTAGTAGTCTTCGCTATATAAAATTTACATACATATTTTACAAAATGTATACCTGAAACTTCGAGTTTGCAAAAGCAGATATGGATAAACACAATTTATCGCGTAAGAGTGAACGGTCGAAAAAAAAGAAAAAGAAAAGAGAAAGAAATCGACTCACTATTTCAGTTGTTAAAGGACACTGATTGATGTGACAATCTCCAATTATCCCACCTGTTTATATACGCTTGATATATATATATATATACTTCTTCATAGACGCATCAAGACGCACGTGTAATTAGATACAACTTTTAGTGCATTAAGTTGATTACGACAGAGTGTTCTTAACGTTTAGAACATTCAGAAACATCATTCGCAGATAGATGAAATATGTTACGATCGTAACGAGCATGCAAAGGTTAGAGTCACAACAATAAATATTCCAAAGTGGCAAGCAAATACGGATAAACGCTCACGTAACAGAAAATGAGAGACAGGGGGGTTTCTTGAGAAGGACATAGACCAGTTCTTTTTTTTCACGAAATTTTGTTCTTTTTATTTGTAGGTACGAATCTTTCACATTACTTAAAAATAAACACGGACGGAGTTTAGTTTGCGCAAGCGTGCTTGACCGACGCCAAGAGTGTCTGGAGGAGGGAAAGCTCGAGTTGAAAAGATCGAAATAAAAGGAAAAAGAAAAGAAGTTCGTTTGCACCTCGTCTTCGAATTTTTGTCTCTGGGAGAACCAGATTCTGCGTTTCTATGAACACATTTTGCGACACGTGCTAACTTTCGAACTTTTTTCACTTGAAATTGATCGTATGGTCTGTCGATAATGAAGGAAGTGTGAACGAAGGGAAAAACAGAGTGACCAAGAGGCAAGAAAGAACGAGAAGAAAGATTATCGATACGAGATGATACGAATCATTGTCATCGAATTCGAATTTCCGACGAAATCGAAGATTTGGAGCAAATGAAAGAAAAGAGATCGATCGAAAGATAGATTTTTAGATCTTTAATTAACTTTTCAGGCGTGCGTTGGTCGAGAATACAATCAATTCCGTTAATCATCCCCACCGATATATTGTACGATTGCTCGCTTGAATTTAATTAATTAAGATGAGCGAAAGCAACGCTCGTGGAGAGTTAAAATCGTGCGAAAACAAACGGTCCATTGATTGTTACTAACTACACTAACCACGCGTTCGAGGAGGGACGCAGGAATTTGACATTTACTCTCCTCTCAGCCGAGAGACATTCGCGGTAGAACAACTCGCGAAGGAACGTCACGGAAAGGCCGATTTTTCATCGTGGCCTTTATCCCCGTACGTTATCGTACACGCGAAACCGAAGAATATACGCGATTCTGGAAGAATTTGGTTCAAACGGGGGGCACTCTTGGCTTCTGGCGTTGTACACGTGTACGTACGTGTATGTGTTTCATGGATACCGAGAGTTCGAACAGCAGGAGATTGTTCATGTTCGAACAAGTGTGTGACCATCGTGTCTGTATATGTGCGCGCGCGTGTCACTGTGTGTGTATCACTGTGTATGTGTGATGTAATAGAAAAATAGGCGAGGAAGGGAGGAAAAGGAAAGGAGAGGGGAGGAAAAAAGAGGGAGAGAGAGATGAAGAGAAAATGAAAAGGAGGAGAAGAATGGGCGGTGGATTTGGAAATTATTCTTGAAGGGGTGCGTTGGGCCTGGCAGGTGCCGACGAGGGCCTCGGTTTGCCTTGAGGAGGCTTCCTGGTCTCGCCCGAATTCTGAATTCCGGCAAGCAGCTCGCTCTTCCTGATGCTCTTTAAATCCAGGTCACCGTAGTAATCCTCACTGTGAAGCAGAACACACCGGGGGAAATCCGGCAGTTAGGACATGCGTGAGCGTGCCACCTACCTACTACCTCGCGTGCAACCGTGTCATTCTCTTTTTTCTTTTTTTAATTTTCTCTTTTTTTTACAGTTAATCACGTGTACGTGAAAATGAAGTGGATTACGATCGAGACGATCTTTACTTGTTTAGTACGCGAGTGCGGTGCGGTATTCTACAGGAGACACATGTTCTACGTCCCGTGTCCCCGAAAAAAAAAGAGACGTGCGTTACGAATACGATATCTGAGCGAGTACTCAAGCTTGATTTTCATGTAAAATGTATTATATTATATTGTCCACGCGTGAAAAAGTTCCGTAACAGGAATTCTTTATTCGACGTTGGATGATCTTTGTTTTACAACAGAGACGAGTATCGTATTAATTAATTACATTTGTTAGAAAACGTTTTTTTTTGTTAATCAACGATATTCATGGTAATCTTCGCCGATCATCGAGAGGAACTACGTGCGGTTTGCGCCTCGATAGAAATGTTCTATTTGTACTATAAATGTTCAATCTCTTGCGCTGGAATGACGCGCACATCGAGAATTTTTTATTCCAAAATTGCAATATTTTCTCAGTTTTAAGTATATTTAAGTAACCCAGGCAAAACAAATAATAAATTTATTGCTTCTCAATAATTTCTATCCAGTGATATCATACCGACGAGTTCAAAAAGAAAGCGACGAATTATTGTATACGGTTTGGTCACTCGTTACGGTCCGCAATCAGTTGCCAGCGCAAGTGGTTAAACTATGGAATTTTTAAATGATGGTCATCTTTACTCTGTTATTTGCTTTCAAATTAAAATTTGCTTATACTTTTAATACTTCTAGATTATTGGGCTTTCGCACACGTGACATTCCTGTCGTGAAAGAAGATTATGTAAATATTATGTTACCAACATTTGGGTGGCTGTTACGCAAAGCCTCCATGTTATGAGAGCAACGAGAATGTATCGAGAGTGTATCCGTTTTAATTACGTCACTCGAAAAAAAAAGGTGAAATATCTCGCGCGAACTTTTAAGATTGAGTTTTATTTTAACGATAAATATAATAACTACTCAGGAACCATTCAGGTTTATCCAGAATTTCTGTCTTTACGTAACTGTCTGGTCACAAAACTTCCTGATTTGCTTAAATTTACGTGACAATCTCTCTTTTAATTCTGTGACCGTTTTTAACGCTTTTCAAGCATTGGCTAGAACTTGAAGTAGAAAATACAGAAGAAAATTTAACTTTTCTCTGGAAGTTCAGCAACCTGGCAATCCGCCATGTTACTTGTTTCAATAACGTGTTTCGTAGTATCACAATTCTGTCGTAAGAATCTACAATGCATTCGAAAAGTTGAGAAGGTAGCGAGACATCGATTGGCAAATTATTCTTCGTTTGATAAACTACAATCCTTGGTTTGATATCAGCTAAAAGGATCAATCGATTAAAACAACGTCAGAAAGATAGGAGAGAGAAAGAAAAAGAGGGAGGGAGAGCAAGAGAAAGAGAGAGAGCATGAAAAATGAAACTTTCAACTTGAAACAAGTTCTAGAAAAAAAATTCTTGCACTTAAAAGTGTAAGATAGACTTACCATCCGGGTACGTCCTCGGGGTCCTCGCAGGCGCCACTGCCATCTGCGTCACCGATCTTGAAGACGGTGCCGATTGGACAGCCGTACTCCCTAGCGATACCTTCCAGACATATGTAATACTTTCTGCAGTCCTCGGGATGGGCGTGTCTGCTGAAGCTGCCGGATGCTCCGCTCACTTCGCCCGCAGCTGGACACGTGAAACCTCCTGCGACCTCTGTGCAATGTAAAAGCGTTTGAATAGAATGTCACGTGTGTGATGGAAGAGAGAGGCGTCGCGTCACGTCATGTACACTGTATTATACTAAATACATTCGAGTAAGTTGCTTAGCCAGCAGTCAACATCGCATCACGGGTCAAGTGGAAGAAGCCGGTGAATGGCAAAATAAGAGTCTACTACTTTGAATTAGACGCTGTGTGAACCAACAAGACACAGGATGCGCGTGGGTACCAGTTGAATGTATCGAACAGCGACGAATAATGTTCAAGGAGAAACGAGCGCAATCGATAAATAATTTGTTTTCAGTGAATGAAAACTCTATTCCATCTATATAGTTTGCACAATAGCCAAAAATTGATAGAATAGCCACATTTTTTTTGGTATTTTCAGTTGGAAGAAAAGATGATATCAAAATAGTGTTGACAGTATGATAATTCCTATCAAGTAGAGATAGGAAACTAAATGAAATTGAACTGAATCAAAGTAAACTGGCAGAAGTTGTGTTTCATCTAATTTACACGACTGATAGAACAGATAAATTTCAGTTGACAGAGAAAAATTTTACGAATGATATCAAAATGGTACTAACAGTCTGATAGTTCCTATTAAGTAATAGGAAACTAAAAATGAATCCAACTAAACTGAACTGAAGTAAGGTGAAGTGTAACTGATAGAAGAAAGATGTTCTTAAAATCGAAGACCAGAGACTGTCGATCATCTTTATCTTTATTCTTTCCCTTTCTCCATGCGTACCTTCGTTCTTGCATTCAGGCACTTGATCGGCCCACATGCAGACTCTGGCTTCACGATCGTAAGCGAGTCCAGGGCTGCACTGGTACCTGGAAGCCTCTCCGTTCCAGCAGTTCCAGAACACGTCGCATTTCTTGTCGTCGGGGAAGATCCCGTAGAGTCGGGGGCAATGCGGCGTGCTAATCGCAGGCTCTAGCTGCGTCCTTTCCCCGCAGTCCACGTTATGGAGGTAGTCACAGTTCTCGGTGAGGAATTTGCTATCGCTCGCGTCGAAGGCCAGCCCGTTGCCGCAAGTTTTCAATTCCGCGACGTTGTTGTCGCATTTCCAGTATTTGTCGCAGGATATGTGATGAGGGTAGAAACCGAAGTCGTCTGGGCATTTGAACGATTCCTGTGCGGTCGTGCCTACAATTGAAAAATTCAAACCTATCATTAAAAAGTACAAACGGTGATGTATTATAGCTTAGAGGTGTAAAATCTCGTTTGTTTTTTTTTTTACGTGGAGGAACAAGTTGCTTCTTTAGAAATTCTTTAGAAACGTAAAGATTATTCAAACAATAAAATAAATGGCTAGTATCGGCTAAAAGTCAAATTAACCGAGACTAAACTTTTCATCGTCTCTCTGTGGTTTAGTACAACACGTAATTTACTTGGTATCTGCTTCTCTAAATATATAGTTTTGCATCAGAAATCATCTGATCGTGGTCAGAGTTTTCAAGACGGAAACGATCGGTCGAGATGATTATTTGTTTGCGGTTACATCCGATACAAAGTTTAATCATACCGGGGATGATGATAATCACGTTCAATTTTGCCGGAGGGAGAGAGATCAAACAACAAAATTGACCGCAAAACGCTATCCCCAATCTCTGGAGCGCCTTCTTTCACCATCTTCATCTTTTTCTAACTTTATGTATACCTTTTATGCTTTTTATGTAAATTTTCAATCGCGTTTCGTTTCATTCCGACGATGTCAACGTTTCAGCCATTTATTGTCGAGATGCTAATGCTACCTTTTCGTTGCGTCATTGTCACCAGCCTGGCAAGTTACTCTTAATACTCTGTTGTTCTTTTCTCGCGGCATATGATGTCTGGAATAACCTAAACGTCTTATGTAAGGACACGAAGTGACTTTCGCCAGGCGCTTTCACTTCGGGGCCTAGAGCCAGACCCAGCAGCAGGAGCAGTAGCAGCCGCAACACCAACACGACTCGTGACTGGGCCCTCCCCAGCACCCCGTTCACTCGATTCTCTTCTACACTTCTTTCCCTTGTCCCTGTGTCTGTCTGTCTGTGTGTGTGTGTGTATGTATTCGCGCGCGCGCTCGATTTCTCTCTTTCTCTCTCTCTCTCTCTCTCTTCCTTTCGTGCACACGTACACCTTTTATCCTCTGTAATTTTGCCTGTATTCATAAGCTTACAATGTTCACTTTCATTTCTCTCCGGTACTGATCCAGCAATCAAAAGTCGCATCTCGAATCAAGGATTGCTCTATACAGTTGACTGGGGATCTTGTAAATTTTCTTTTTTGCCCTACGGCGAGAAAAACTCGATGGAGAAATTTGCACCGATCGACGATGGTGGTCGATGATAAAAAGAAGGGTCAAGATCTGGGCCAAGGTTGTCCGTTGTAGCCCGGGGAAAGGGAAGGGAAGGAAAAAAAAGAATGTGTCGAGAACGCGTTTCTCCTCGCTTGGAAACTGAATACATACGTCTTTTGATCTCATTTCAACGGTACGTTTCGTTTGGAACACAGAGAAAGCCAGATCCTTCGTTCTGGATGAAACCATTTTCAAAGTGGATCGTTCTTTCTTGAAATTGTCGACTCTTTTTTCATTTACGATTTCACGCAAAGAATAATAAATGAAGCAGAAAAAAAAATAAAGGAAGAACAGTGAAGTTTCTAGACGACTTATGGACAAAATTGCAGATTTGAAAAACACTTTTAAGAAACGTCGAGAAATTCTCATAGAGAACGCGCGAGGCATAAATTCTTCAATTCGACCAAATTCAAATAAGCAAATGATTCTGGATTGTTCTTGGCGAACAACCGTGCGAACATACGTTAACAAAGTTCGGAGTCTGGAGAAACGTGAAATCAACAATTCCATAGGCAGGCTCGTTTTATTACTCGTTTCGTGAAACGACAAGTGCCAGTCACGACGAAAGAGGGATGCACTCTCTTTCCGATCTATCCACAGGCATATGTCACACACTTTGTGTCCTCCACTTTCGATAAAATACGACAAACGCAATCGTCCTCGAGCAAAACACTTTTCTCCCCCGTTTCCATTCGCCTCGACGAACGTTCCCGTTTTCTCGACTCTTCAATCCCTAACATCCTCGTGATTGTATCTCGCGTTTATTTCTCAGGGGTACGTACCGGCGATCAGAATGGCAGCTATCACGTAGTACGTCCTCATGGTTACGGATAAGTGTCTCCCGCGTGGTGCGCAAAAATCAGATTACTCTTCCCCCGAATTATAGTACAGTAATTAAGTATTTGTTTAAGGAGAAAGAGAGAAAAAAAGAAACAACTATTTGTCACTATTTTGCGAGCACAGGTTTCACCGCGCAGAGAGAACTCTGTGTTTCTCGCCCTGTCGTTTTCCACCTTTATATAAGTCATTGGTCACGTGTTGTTCCTCTTCCACCTCCTTGGAGAACCTCCTTCTCCTCTCCTCGGTTTCAAGCCACTTCAAGAAGAGGTACACCTTCGTCTCTATACCTCGCTCACGTTTCTTCTCTCCATCTATCTCTCTCTATCTCTCTCGTTGTCGTCTCTTTCTCCTTTTCGCCAGCCCCGATCTCCCCTTCCTTTTTTCCCCCCTTTATTCTTCTCCTTTTCGCTGAAAATGCCATCCGAAGACCTAACAGAGACCCGGGGTAATAACGTCTACCACGTTCTTTTTTCCTCGCCTCCTTCTTCTCGCTAGTGCTCCTCTCTTCTGCCCTCCCCCTTGTTCCGCGCTCTTTCAAATGCTAAAATAATTTTTTATTCCCAATATTGTCTGCACCTCCGCGAATCCTCCGCCGCATCCCACTCTGTTTCTACTCTATTTCTCTTTATTTCTCGATTTTTGTGTATTCTTGCCTGTTGTTTGAATACTGGCGGGACCAGTTTCTTCGATCCAGGCTGGTTTCAAACTTGGAGTTTTGCACTCAAAATTCGTTTCCCAATAATCGCGATGGCTCTCGTCCAACGACCACTTTGAAACGAAGATTCCCTGCCAACTGATATCGTATCGTTCGTTTTTATTCGATCGTAAAAAACGTTTTCAAAGAAACTAAAAAAAAATAACACGTTCCATTAAAAATATCAAATCTTCAAATATATATATATATATATACACACACATACACGTAGGTATATAAATAATTCCATAAAAGTACGAAACGTAAGATGTAAGAAAAATTAAACATTCCATTTCTAAAAAATCACTGTCCTATTTACTATTGTTCTTGTCACGCAGTGTCTAGCTATAATCATCAAAATTCGTCGAATTCGTGCAAGTGCGACTGTTTTCGCACACAGTCAGCGTACGATATGCAAAACACTAACCGATTGCAACGTGATGATAATAATAATAACAATAATCGTATGATCGAAGCGATTTTTCGATATAAAATAACGGAAATAGCTGGAAGAGGGGGCCGAAGGTCGAGTACTTGCGAGCAACATGACTCATCGTGACACCCAGCTCCGACGAACACCATCCTGTTTTACATTCTCGGTTCTCGCAAAGTTTATCACTGCGATGGCTACTTGAATTGATCGTTGGTGTGAAGCTTTTGGGCAATCTGAAATCAGCCCGATTAATGTTTGTTAACCAAATTAAAGTTTAAACTTAAAGCATAAAAATACTTACTATGGAACTAACCTAAACCTAATCTAAACTAATTGGTATAAAACCAAAAGTATAAAATTAGTATAAATCTGACTTAAACCTGAAGAGTAAGTTGCTTCATGCATAGCTGAAGTTTAAGTTTAGACTTAAAGCAGATACTTACTTTGGAAAAATTGCTATAATACCAAAAGTGCAAAATTAATTAGTATAAACCTGACCTAATTTAAACGTAAAGAGTAAGTTGCTTTATGCATAGCTGAAGTTTAAGTTTAGACTTAAAGCAGATACTTACTTTGGAGAAATTAATTGGTATAAAATATAAAATTAGTTAGTATAAACTAAAATTTAACTTAAACCTAAACCAAAAGAGTAAGTTGCTTTATGCATAGCTTGAATTGAACAGAACGATTGATATTTCTTCCGTTGTGTCATCCGTTTGAGTTTTTGGAAGTTGTTCTACGTTCCTTTCTGCGAGAAAGCCCCAAGAATTTTGCAATTATTTCGTCTTACACTTGTTTTTCTTATACTTATACACTTTGCGATGAAGTTCGATTGTGACTGAAGCAAGAACCTTCTTATTTTGAAAGAAACCGGTTGAAAGAAACTATCGCTGAATTTCTCTTGAACATAGTGATATAATACCAGCTTCTCAGATACATACATATATATATATATATATATACATAAATTACGTTATTTCTGTATGAACACCGTGCTTGATACGTCAGTGATTTCTAGATTTAAAGAAACAAATATAGGGGGAGGGGATATTCCAATTCAACGTGGAATTTCCGAAGACACGGTTCCAATCAATGCGCAGAGAGGCGCATGTTAATGCCTCTCAGACACTTTCGACGGACAACGAAACTTTCTCGCTTAGTTTAATCCAGTTTCTCGAATAAATCGTATTCCCGTATTGGTTGGTATTTACGCTTACGCTTGTGTCCGTAACGGAAAAAGTCTGTCGAGATATCGTAGGTTGATCGACCTTGGCATAACTGCAAATAAACAAAAATAAAACGTTGCATTTTGGTGAAAAAGTTACGTAAGTTAGATAGATGGAATAATTAATTATTTACATCATCTGTAAACATTTTATTCAATTTAATTTTTTAAATTCGTGCTTTAATTTTCCCTCGCGTTGAATGAAAGTCATCTGTGAACATTGTGAGCATTTGTTCCGATGGAACGTGTCAAGTAAAATCATAACGAAAATTTTGTAACGGAATCATCCATCTTTCTTTTTTTTTTAGAAAACGGGGAAATATTAAAATTACCAAAAAACTTGAATAGATATTTACTTCAACATATTTCCAGTCTGATGACAATTTGTATGCGAATTAATCGAAACTCGAGACGAACGTAGAATTTAATCCCTTTTTTTCCTGAAGAATTCATTAACTTCCTATTAACATTTCTACAATATGATGTAACAAAACCATTTAAGTGACCGATCATTGATTCGTCTCTATTAAAAGAGTATAATCTTTGAGGACTTGCAACTTACTCGCATATTTTCTCGATTGATTTATTTTCAGATCTGTTTCTTTATTTGCATTTTGCTTGCATGTGATACGACGAAGGACAGAAGATACAATACGCGGAAGACTTCGATGAACTTTCATGAGCTGGTGGTTTAACGTGACGAGCCTAAGCGCGTGCGACCAGGGCCATCCAAATACGAAGTTGGAGGAAGCCGGCAGCTTATATCGTCGTGCCGGATGGCTAATGCACAAACACCTTCCGGATAACGGTAAAAGTGCGCCACGATGTGCGATGGTTTATTGCGGTGGCAGCCGGTATTACGTACCACAACGTGCCCCAAGGATGCAGGTGCCGCGCCTCTTATTGATTAATATTCGGCTCGTTGATCTCCTTAAGTCCAAGAGCGATTCGAGTAGGACAACCAGTCGTCCTCCTCCTTCTGGAAGTTCTCTTATTACCTTGCCCTGAATCTCTCTCTCTTTGTTGATCTTTTATCTACCTGTATACACACACATACATATATTTATATACTTTTAAAGGACGTTGCTTCGTTCGCGATATGTGTGATTTTTCTTTGTTCTTCTCTCTCTCTCTCTCTCTCTCTCTCTCTCTCTCTCTCTCTCTATCGTTCATTTATTAATCAACCTTTGGTAAAAAAACTGAGATGTCGAAGGCTTGCTTCGATATACTTGGAAACGCGTTGCGGGTCATCCGTTGGCGGACAAGTATGCGAGAGTCTCTAGCCCAAGGATAGCTGGACATATGAATACCAGATGGAGATCGAGCGATGAGAACGAGGGGTGAAAATAGCAGTGTTACAGTTCGTGTGATTGATCGAGTTGGTTGCATTCACGCCGAGTTTCTCGTCGTTTCTCTAATATGAAATATCGTGAACGAGAAGAGTCCCGAGCGATTCTTCAACATGAGTTTCGAATCGCAAGCAAACTCGCGATGAAACGCGTGTCAAAGATTTGTCACTTTTTGTAAGAATTCAATAGAATTCATTGTTCTTTTATCTGGAAATTATTCGAAAAAAATACATATTATTGAAACGATCGAATCAAAAATTTATCAGTTTTGTATTTTTTATCAATTTAATAAAATTCACTCTTCTTTCGTCTGAAAATTATTAAAAAAAACACGTATTATTGAAACAATCGAGCCAAAGACTTATCAGTTTTATAACGATTTAATAGAATTCGCTTCTCTCACCTGAAAATTATTCGAAATGATGTACGATTCTTTTCGCGAAGCGTAGCCAGGTACCAAGTGTTTTTTTTTTCTTCGAATTACCGTTATCGTTCGGGTGTTTTGTATGCCAGCGATATCCAGCCGGTGTCACCGGAACCATTCAAGGCGTATCAGACTCGATTCAAAGAATTACACGCCCCGGCCGACATAATTATTTTCGTAATTGACGTAACTATAAATGCGCGAGTACGGTGTGCGTATCGTCGCGGTGTTTGATGGCATATGGTCAATGGCAAAACAATTCAGCCCTGATAAATCACCCACCTAGATAAATTCTAGTTTGGAGAGATTTGCGAAACAATACGCAACATTCGTGCGCGTGGAGTTGCGTATAGATCGTTGCGCCGTCTTTTATCGAGCCAACAGATCTCACGATCAATATACGGGACATGGATTTAGCGAGTTCGATGCACGTGAATCATTTTATCCAACCTCCGTCCTTAATAAATCTTTCTCGTCTATAAAAGTTGCATCCATCTGTAAAATTCTGCGTTCCATATTCATTCGCGGACATTCATGGGTCTATGGATCGATCACCAACGTCCATTTAGATTGTAATAATCGCCGCTCGCAGAAATCTGACTTTCAAATTAAATAAAGTGAAATAACATTTTCGTGTTTCGAATTGTTGCGATTCGGCTTGATAACGACCTTTCCGCAAATATCAAGGTGCAAGCTTGAAATGTTTTATCGGGACGTTCTTACGTTCAAGGACCAGAGCACTTTTTGCTCAATGAGAAAGTGATCGGGAAGTATAAAATGGCACGGATAAATGTCGTAAATTGTATTTAATATCCTTTAACAGGAAATTTAATTGGATTTAAGGCAAATGGGACGATATCCGTACGCACGCGTAACACGTGCAAAGGCTGCTCGTTTTCCCGCGATCGGCACGCGACGCGGAACGACGCGTTGCGATTCGATGGTTAGCGCCTTTGTATCTTCCTCTCTCGGTAGTTTCTTCTCGCGAAGTCTAGATACATTCGTAAGCCGAGGTAATGTCTTAGTCGAATTGCATAATGCGAGAGAGAAGCGGCGCGCTGTATCCACTGCTCTAAACGCGGGAACAAGCGTTGCTAGCGAGGATGAAAACCGGTTGATCGCAGCGTTGGCTTTTGCCGACGACCCAGCATGTTTTTTATCTAATACGGCGCATCATTCGCCGAACGCAACAGTGAAAGTCGACTGCTACTAGCCACGACAAGCGTAAGTTTCAGCATCCTTGGTTTCTGCTCTTATTTCGATAGGATTTTTGACTCTGTCTCGGAAGTTGTCGATAACTCCTAATTCAGAGTGAATTCAGAGTGAATTGGCGGCGTAAGGTTTCTTTTTTGTAAATTTTGCATATATGATTTATACCAAGTGACGTTAATTAAGTTCGTATAATCAAATTATTCAAAAATTGGACAGTGCTAAGAAAGCGTAACTGTCCGTTGTACGTGAGATAATATAACATATTAGACGAAGGAGAAACGCCTAACTTAAACAACCGACCAACGTGACTGATATATCTATCTTTAATTATAGTTTTAAACTATAATTTCTACTAGTTTCTAGCTATTAATGTGTTGTCCTAATTCCTACTTTACTATAAAAATTAACGTCGAGTATCAAACAAATAAGTTAAAGAGATCAACGAAATTCATTTTAGGAAGACTCATTGTCAATTAGCTCAATCCAGGAAGACTCATTGTGATCAATTAAGTCCCGAGCTAGCGCGATTCCGATGCTCGTATACACAATGCACGGCGCGAAACGTCAATGCAAATACAGGAATATCGTTAATCGCGGGAATGTTGCACAATGGATTTACGTCAGACTTTTTCCGCGCAACACCTTCTCATGCAATGACTCGCTCGCTTAGTGGAACGAAATTATTACGATGTCGCGATCGATTGCCATCGCTGGTGAAAAGAATCAAGAAGCCGACACATAGACGACCGCGACGGAGGGGCGGAACGGAGGGTAAAAGTCAGCGTAGTTGCGGCTACGTTTGGCACGAGTAACGACGAGGTTGTTGACACCACGAGTCCGCGTCGAGAAGTTGCTAGCTGCTGGCGCTAGCTGCTTGCTCGC
Organism: Melipona beecheii; assembly: GCA_032399605.1. NCBI lineage: Eukaryota > Metazoa > Arthropoda > Insecta > Hymenoptera > Apidae > Melipona > Melipona beecheii. The sequence continues at coordinate 514,647 of JAUCMO010000243.1, read as the reverse complement.
GTGCGTCTTCCTCGACGCTTTTGTCGTCGCGATCGGCGTGAGCGTCCATGTTACTACAGGAATGTCGATCAGAGAACCTCCTCTTTGAACGCGGTTTGCATTTCTATTTCGCGTCCATCGCGATTATATAGCCCGATGTGAGTAGCTGTAGCACGTAAAAGTCGGATTGTTTCATCGTAAAGAGATTAGATCAAATTTTTAACAGTACGCTGTGATGTCGGTTTATAAGTACCTGGATTGTTGCTGATTTGAAACACTAGTAATTCATCTTCATTAATACTTAATGAAAAGTAAAATTGATATCACTTATTAGATGACACTATACGTGGATTTTCGCTGATTTGATTCATCTTCATTGGTACTTGCTGAAAAATAAAGTTGATGTTATTTACTAGATAATATTTTTACTAGATATAGATAGATATTACTAGATGATACTATATGTGTCTCTTACGTATAATTTCAATTACGCAATTAGAAACTTTACAACAGATATTACTACCTGTTTTTATTGAGAAAAAACATTCGAGGATCCCACTTCAGTATAAGTTTATCAAATGAAATTGGCTCTAGACGCCAACTTCAAATCTTTCTCTGTTACGTTCACTTCGTTGGAAATGGTTTATCGCAAGGGGGCAATCCGTTCCGAAGAAAGTTCTAGTAACGAGATTTCGAAATCGTTAGCCCAGATATTCACGTTCCGTCGGTCGGTACGTCTGTCAGTCCGTCTGGCCTGGCACGTCTTTTCTCTTTCGCGAGAATCCGGCTATTTTATTCCGCGAAGCGTTCAAACGGTTTTCTCCGGGTTCGCCTTTGCGCGTCGCGACTCTTAAGTGTCCCCCAGTTTTCGACTGTCACGTCATCGCGCATCGCTGCGTCCACTTTTCTCCCGTGTATAAAACTCGGCCTGCAATAGAGTAGTTGTCGAACAATCGATAAATATCGAGATCACTTTCTCGCTCGATGGAATCATCTCGACCGACAGATCGTCGAGAGAATCGCGGTAATCTCGATCTTCTCGTTCTATCGCTTGAGACGAAACAACGACAAAATATGTTCGTCGAACAACCATTTATTTTTTCGATAAAAAGTAATAAGCAATGTCGCTTTTTGATATACTGCATAAAATTTTACTATAAAAAAAATATTTTTTAAGAGTATGCAGTTGTCTATAATATAATTTAACAATAAACATACTAAATGTACTCAATATATTTAACTAGAATATAGGTTATGTTATAAGTTAAATATAATATATAATATAGGTTATGTTGTAATAAGTTAAATGTAATATATAATATAGGTTATAATAAGTTAAATCATTGTCACTAGATGGCAATGTTTATTAAACTTACGGTAAAGTAGTAATAGTAAAATTTTTATTTCACTCTCGAGACACCTATTTAGAGACCAGACGAGGTCTGGTGTCTATCGTCATTTGTTACATATATTCTATCGCTATAGAACTTTCCTTCACGCGGTGGAAACCCGAGGAGAGAATGATTTACTTCCGAACACATTGAAAAAAGATTAACGAACGTCCAAATTTATATTCCTTACCTTAGGCAAATGCGCGATCCTCCGATCGCTTGTCGCGTCCGGTGCACACAATCGAACACAGTCGAATATGCATCCAGGTGCATTATAATGAGAAACCGTTAGATTTCGTGGCTGATTAGCCAAATAGAAAGAGAGAATCCTTGTGAAGCGAGGCTGATGGAGGCAACCAACGCTGCCGGTGGTTGCACTCTGTTGCACTCTCAAACGATCGGTTATCTCACGGCGAAGTCGATGTTTAGATACATTTAGAACGGAACAGAGATTGTTCGAGATTTTTTTTACCAAGGCCTCCTCTCCCCCCGGATCTGAACGTAATTTCATATCCTTTGCTTCTATAGATTTCTTCGTTCCAGATTGATTTGCGTGTTTCGAAAGAGTAATTAAAAGGCATTACGCTTTCCATTCATTTTTTTTCTTTTTCCTTCCCCCTCTCCCCAGCTCCCGTTTCTTGTACAAGGTGGCCACTGAAAAACTGAAGGGTTCGAAAAAGTCATAACTTGTTCATTTATTGTTTATATTTATATTTATATTTATTGTTTGTCACACATAATAGGAAAAGAATCCATTAATTATATTTCTAAATAAAATAATACAAAATTAAAAAACATGTGTTTGTAAAAGTTATTTTTGTTTTATATCATTCGACCACCCTGTAGAACAGCGAGTCGAGTAGTTTTTCTCCAAGTTTTTCTTCCATTTTTCCTAAATAATTATTTTCTTCTAAATATTCTTTTCCAAACTTTTCTCCCAGTTTTTCTAAATAAAAAATAAAATTGTAAAAGATACAAATTTGCTACGTATATATTCGTTATGTTTCCTATCAATAGATAAATCGTTATCTCGTCTATAACACGAGAATCGCGTTAATTAACGATATTACGAACGTAATATTTCAACGTGCTCAAAGTGTGCTTGTTATGTCACGTGTAATGTAATACGTATACGTGAACGTAATGCTTTAAGCCTAACATGATGAAAAAATACTTGGCTGGCATAATGTCCGATAATTTGATTACACTTATGTTCCTGTTCGTCCATTATTTAATCGCGATATCTCTCCCATTTTTTTTAGATTATCGCTGTAAGAAATATGTGTGGCGTATCGTCTTTTTTTGGAAAATGAAATAGCCAACAAATTCTTGAATATTCGTCTCTTCTTAACGAGTCATATTTGATGACGAAATTAATCAACGATAATAGAAAAATATGAGTAAGTTGCCATCACGTTTCTCAGGATTTGAAACTGCAATTCTCAATGCTTCCACTCGTTTTGTTTCCTCTCTTTTTGTACTTAAATCAGAATTATTAGTTCGTGGCGTGAATTATGATTCAAGGATACCACCTTGGATTAACAACGATACATTCATAAGATTCACAAGAACATGGCAGAATATAGATGAATTTTCGGATTATATAATACTTAAATATCGCCTCAGATATATATTTCGTTTCTCAAGTTGCTGCTGCCTGTTGCTCAACAAACGACTTTTAGATTTTTTCCATCTTTCCTCAATAGACGCAATTGGCATTCATTTGCTTTCTAAAATACCACTCGAATAATGCATCTTCCAGAAAGAACATCGTAATAAATTCGAAGGACAGGAATGGAAGAACAATGTAAAAAAGATCAGAAAATCAAAGGGTACGATTTCCTTTGTCACGATTTTCCTTCTTTGTAATTCTTCAAATTTTTTCTCATCGATGAAAATTGCAGAGAACGCAACTGCGATGAAAGGTGAGAGCCGTCTCGCTCTCTTTCCAATAGAATGAAACTGGAGAGCATCGTCCAAATTTCAAGGACACGCAGATTGTCCCCGTCCAAGCGTGGCAGCTGAGATGTTTTTCTGGATGAGCAACGACGAACTTCAATCAAAAACCTCGTCGACAGAGTTTGTCTGATTCAGCCGCGAAGACTGTAATCGTTTGTAAGTGTAAGTTAGAGAAACTTATCTGCCATAATGGACCGAGTTACAACACGGTGCATGCTGTGTTGGAAGGCTCGATGCTTCACTAACATTGAGCAACATAATTGCACGAATAACAATGAAAAATTGTGAATAATTTCAACTGATATAACTTTGTAAAAGAATCGTTACATGGTTTTTTTTTACGAAGTTACATCAGTTTAAATTGTTAACAATTTTTCATTGTCATTGGTGTAGTGTATGCTCTTCACTGTGTGCACGTACGTATAAACACGGTGCGGCAAGTTTGCAACTCGGCGTGCGGTTTTCAACCGGACCGAAATAAGATCATGAAGAATCAAGATCACGGAGAAAGTAAAATAGAGAGAGAAAGAGAGAGACGAGGAACCAGAGAAACGACAATATTCATTCCCGTTAGAGGAGCCAAATTATAAAAGAAAAGAAGACTGTCGAAGAATATAACTATCTACTTAGATCATCGAGATTGAAGGAAAACGCGCAAACGAGAAAGTGCAAAATAAAATTCGACTTGGGTAGTAAAGCGATGAAAAATAACTCGATCGTTAATTAATAGATTCACTGAACGAAAGCTGACGTGTAAACTTGTTTACTTACTTGCTTACAACGTTTGTTACTTACAATTTACGTCAAAAAGCAAATTAATGCGATAAATAACTGGTTCTAACATTTCTAAAATGTTCTATAATAACGAGATTTTAACAGATTATTTATGTAAATAACAATAATTTGTTTTCCAATAACAAACTTTCTACGACTAATTCTTTCATTATTAACCTTTTGTACTCGATTATCCCTTCAGAAAAGAGACAATGTATTTAAGTACACTTCCTCTTTTTATATTTGCTGATAATGATAATTACAATGAACGTATACATTTGGTGTTATATTAGGTTGTACCATAAGTTTCTTCCCTTTTTTTGATACGAAATGAATACACGATATTTTTTGTTTAAGATGGATTTATTATGTTATATATGAACCGTTCTGTTCTATAACCTTCTTCCATCTCTCAGGAAGCCTCATTATGCCCTCTTTCCAAAATTGTTTAAGTTTACTTGTAAAATATTCATCTAGGTGCGTTTTTATTTCGCTTATGGATTTGAAAGATTTACCACGGAGAGAATTTTTTTAAGGAGAGGAACAAGTAGTAATCGGATGGAGCAAGGTCTGGGGAGTATGGAGGATGAGGTAGAACGTCCCAATCAAACTGTAATAATTTTTTGCCTTACGGCTAACGCAACATGCGGTCTTGCGTTGTCGTGATGGAAAACGACGCCTCGTCGGTTCGCCAATTCTGGCCGTTTTTCTGCTATGGCTGCTTTCAATTGATCCAGTTGATTGCAATATTTGTCAGCATTGATCGTATCATCTTGAGGAAGGAGCTCGTAGTACACTACACCTTTCCACCACATGCACAGAAGAACCTTCTTCGGATGAAGTCCAGGTTTCGCAACAGTTGAAGGTCTATTTTCCTTGGACCAAGTGCGTTTTCGATGCACATTTTGGTATAAAATCCAAGTCTCGTCTCCAGTCACAAGCCTCTTTAAGAAAAGATCCCTTTCATGTTGCTGGAGAAGCAAATCGCACGTAGAGACGCGGTTCATAAGGCCGGTCTCCGTCAATAGGTGTGGAACCCAAACTTCATGTCGATTCGCATATCCTATCTTGATTAAATGCTTATGTACCGTTGTCTTGGGAATATTAGTGGCATCCACTATCTCAGGCACACTATATCGTGGATTTTCAGTGAGCACAGTCTTGATAATGTCCGTATCAGTCGTTGCTGGGCGGCCGCCGCGGTCTTCATCTTTCGACTCGAAATTGCCAGCTCTAAATTTCTTAAACCAATTGCGGACGGTCCTAATAGTGGTAGTACCACTCCCGTAAACGGTGAAAATCTCGTCTGCAGTGCCCTTTGCACTATTGCCTTTTTTAAAGCAATGAAGCATAACATGCCGCAAATGCATCTTTTGGCTCTCCATATTGAACGGTGCAGAAAAAATTTTAAAAGAGATTTTGTCACCAACGAAACGTACTTTGAAAGAGCTCTGGGACGACTGAAACCGATGCCATAAACGGCTAAGAAATAAGCCTGCATGTTTAATTAACACAGCCACTTAGAGTCACTCATAGCGTGGCGCGGAAGAAACTTATGGTACAACCTAATATGATGCAATGTATTTTAGTATATCTGAACAGATCCCTAGAGTGAAAACTATAATAACGTAACTATAATGATGTAAGAAGAACAAAAGAATTTGAGAAAGAAGAAACTTCTGAAAACAGTCCTGAGTCAATTGACACTTGATAATTCATAAACTAGACTTCTTGTTGCTTCTTACGAAAGTTTAGAACTTCGAAAAAATGATGAAGGATATTATTTTTCTATGAAACTATGTACCGTTAACTCTTGTATATTATACTTGTTCTAGCAATGCGTTGATGATTGTTTTTTGAATTTAAAGATATCGACGTGTTAGAAAGATATGATTAACCAAATTTCGCGTTAAATACCACTTGAATGGATTACTTCCAATGCTATGTTCATTTTATTTGAAGTGATGCTTCGTGAATAAATTGCTAGATGATACAAAAAAGAAAATTTGTCGAGGGCAAAAGGTTAAAAATTTGACGATGAGCAATTGATCGTACGAGGCAACGTTTGTACATACGTGTCCAAAGCATCTTTTGAGGTTCAACTGGTGACGAATTGGAACGAAAGTGAAAAGAAAAAGGAAAAGCAGTGAAAAGATGGAGAGAAACAGGGGGGAAAAGGAACTGGCAGCAGATGCATAGGTCGGAATGCGGCATCGGTTGCCCAAGGAGAACCACTTAGCGCTGCGCCCTAGATATTCCACAGGTATCCGTCGTTCTCCACGTCGCGGTCGGTTCCAAGTACTTACGTGGCGTCGACTCTCGCATGCATGCGATTATTTAAACGAACAATTATCCAACACACACGTGTGGATCGAACGTCTGGTGATCTTTTAAAACAGGGCTGGCCAAACTTTTGTGTCGTACGTGCCAATTTTTTTCTAAAAAGTGAGTTTCGATGCGTTATTTTAACACCTAAAACGTTTTTAAATGAAAAACATATAAGAAGAACAGAAAAAACAAAACAACTTACTTTTTATTGGGATTTATGAGCCTGTTTGTTCTTAACCAAATTATTTATGTCTCTTAAGAGAGTTAACTCTGTTTAGTGTAGTGAGAATCATCAAATTCTTTAAATTCTCATCGGTTATCCTCGATCGGTTAATTTTTAATGAAGGAAAAAGCTTGTTCGCATCCATAAGTATTTTTGTGCAAACTTTCTGAGGTTTGGAAAAGCGGGAGGATCTTCCAAAAATTTATCAAGTCAACATTACCTGGAATAAGAGGAAAGGTATCAAATTTTGTTTTTAAAATTGATCGTGACGATGTATCGACTAAATTCGGAAAATAATTGAGTTAATTTCAATATCTTTGTATCTTGCGTTATTCTTTTTATTTATTATTAAAACTTGCTCTGCGCGTCATGAAGAAACACGCCCTGTTTTAAACCCTAGTTTGCAAATAATTTGTGAATAATTATGACAGATCTCGCCAAATAGTAATAAAAATATATAATAATATATAATAATTAAAAAAAAAAACTATAAGTGACCAGTGTATCTATTAGACACACGTATATCTGTATATATGTATAGGTTCATGTATATAAATATTCAACGAGAAATTTTTATAATCAGCACTACAGGCTCAACTTATGCCTGCCGCACAACTGATATCCGCAATGTGGTGGACAGTCGGCGAGACATACCGGTATATGTATACGTATATTTAGATTTGAGACGAGTTTCTTCCGCTTGAAAATAACTGGCTGGAGACCGGTAAATCAGCCGCCGATACGCTTCGCGTGAGATAAGAAATGTATGTACAACGTACGTATAAATGTACATAGGTAGGTACGTGCACGCGAAGGAGCATATACGGGAAACGCATGAAAATACAAATCGAGGGGAAACGTTGCTTCGTTTTGCACAGGTTGGAAAATCCGCGAACGGTTCGTTTGCTCTTGTTCTGGCGCGCGCGCGCCACCGTATATTCTCGCTTTCTCCTGGACATGATTCGACGTGTATACGTGTATACACCTACTTACGTACGTATCTCGCACGCATGTATGTCGAGAGTTCCTCGAAGGCAGAACGGACGGTGCGTCTAATGAGTTAACGATGATCTCGCACTCGCGCAATTATGCTTACTTATACTTACTTATGCTGGAAGATGATGGCCGAAAATCACACACGCGAGCCTTTTCTTCTCTGATTTCATACATACAGGCAACGTAAACTTCTTACGCTTAGTTTCAACATTCGAGATTATTGTTTTTAAAGTAAAATGGATCCGACAAAGTTCCAATGAAAGTGTGACTTTTCGTAACTGTAATCATAAGGTTTCTTTTGATTAGACTTTTAGACAATTAGACTTTACGTTTTTATTAATTTTCTGGTTCTTTATGTGTGTTTAGTTAAACTATAAATATAGATAGTTAAACTATAGTATAGATAGTATCTAGTTAAACTATAGATAGATATAGATAGTTTAGTTAAACTATAAATATCGTGCCGACCGTAATGTTCAATCAATTTCACACAATGAAATATTTCTAAGGAAAGTTCGTAGGATTAATCCTTCCTTAGTCAAGATTAATTGGAGCACTTATCGTGTTATATACATTTACATATATATATATCGATATTAACGTAATCAGGTTTTTTCATACAGAGAGGATCGTGGTTCTATTCCAAAAATCTGTTCACTGTCCTAGTTAAAAAGTATTGAAGACTTGATAGAATTTGAAAGTATATACATAGTTACAAATTATTTGGAGTGTCTCGGTACTCGTCTTCCAATAGCAATTGAATTGGAGGCCAGCTACCGATCCTTACCCGTCTCTCTGCGCCAGGATGAAAAGACGAAAAGACGAAGAAAGCAGGCTTCCACGTCGGCCCGATCGGTGAAAGTCGTCCAAAATGTCACTAGAGTTTAACCTTACTGCGAATACGCAGCTGAAATGTTTTACGAGACTCAAGGTGGCAAGCGAGGCGAGGCGAGGTGAGAGTAAGTACTTACACATAATATGGGCAATTACGTAATTCTTTCCTGAAATGGCCAACACATTGAGATGAAGCGGTAAGAATACATGATTTTACCTTGAGGTCAAAATTAAATCGTCCTGTCAATTTCCGATTAAAACTGGGACATGCCTATATCGACGAATTATTAATTAAATAAATAATCGAGAAGATTACACTGAAAAAGAATGCATATTAGAATTTCTCTCGAGCATTCCAACACGTTTAACTTTTTCTAGTATGCGTGTCATATTTTTTGTAATAAATTATTACTTGCTGCGAAAGATAATTGCTGCAATGCGATACTTGCTTGGAACGCTTTGATACACTCTTCCATAGTACTTCATTGAAACATAGGTCGAAAAGTATCTGAAAGTATTGTTGAGCAGCGAAGAGAAAGGGAAAGTGGCCTTCCGTTTTTCAAACGTCTACCGGCTCGTTAACGCCATCGACCTTGCCAGATGCCGATCGTTATTTTCTATAGTCCGCAGGAAAAACGGATTAACGAAGTTGGCAAACTTTGTGTGACTTCGATGAACATCGCCGTTTCTTCTTTCTCCTCTGTATTTGACAAAAATGGTTCAAAATATCAGCCTTCATACTTTTCTCGACACGCCTATTGGAAAAAGTGTTACTAGTTTTAGAAAAAAAATTATTAATAAAAAAGTATTATTTTCAATATATGTACGTGAATATTATCTCTCGTCGTTTTTCTTGTTTTTTTTCAAAAACTGGATTTTCAAAGCGCAGACTGCGTATCCGCATCCGCCTATGCATGTACAATATAAGCACACGCATGCTCTCACAATTGGACGGCAACCTACCGGTGTTACACAACCTCCGGCAAGGTAACCTAGTTGTATCTTTGATCGAAGTAGGTTGGCGAACCAAGATTCGGTCAAGCTCCCTTTGTGTTCTTTGTTTTCCAGTGAACGTCACGGCAGACACCGCTTCGCGAACAATTGTGTCCACTTTCGCTTAAATACGTTATGGCAGAACGTGTTTTTAAATAGGACTTGCAGTCGCACAGGTAACACGAAGCGAGAAGGTAGGAAGAAAGGGAATCCGAAGAATTCGAGTCACACCTAGAAACAATGAGTTCCAAGAGATATTTACCTCTGGAAGGGAAAACAAAAAAAAATCACAGAACGCAGAGACGTGGGCGAGGAAGCCCACCAAGAGTCTTCATCTCTTTGATCGGTCTCTTGAACAGCATACAGAAGAAGGTTGGAACTAAGTAGAGAGATTCTATGCGCACAATGTGTTCGAATATTTCGCGTGTGTCACGCGCGAGAAATGCAGTTAGCCCGCCCACGCAGTTTCGCGGAAACTCGACCCTGGAACAATGCCTTCCTTCAGGGGTACACGACCTGAACTTACAGCACGGGAATACTTATTGTCGATGACCACGTGCAAACGTGCTTTATTAAAAGTACTCCTTTTTCTTGTTAAATTCGCTGGAAGAAGACCGACGCGTTATTCATACTTATTCTCCATTGTCTGGCGCGTTGAAAAATGCGTGATCAGTCGAGTTGAATAATTATCTGTGCCAAATATGTGTTACGCTATTTTTTATGTACACAGAAATAGCATAAAGAACGCATTGCGAAAAGATCAACGGTAGAGAGATAAAAACTTTTAATGTCAACTTTCATGAATTTCACACTGTCCACATCTTTCACCTAGATTTATATAATTCAACGATGTAACGCTATAAAGTTACTACTCGTAGATGTTCTAGAAAGAGAAAGAGAGAGAGAAAGCAATTTATAATTTTCTTTTTCGTAATAAAATTATCTTAGGATAATGAAAAGAAAACAAACGTAAGAACAATGAAAATGATCGCATCTACGGTCTCGCGCGATGCGATTTTAGCAACTTTCCCCTAGTCGTTAGTCCCGTTGCGTTTCGTGATAAAGCTCTATTCGTTCTGACAGTGGTTTTTCGCGAGACACGCGAGCTGGTATACCTCGATTTTGTTGATGTACGAATCGTCGTTGACACACGAATATAAGAACCACGTGCATTCTGAATTCACGAACGTGTGTATAAGTACGATCGATGACGCAATCAAACTTCCTCGTTCTTTTTCGACAATAATTGTGCAATATTTGAGTGTCTCGATCATAATCTTTTACAACCGGGAACAATATATACTCACATACTTACAATGACGTATCGTCATTACTACATTTTCAATTAAACGTTATTTCACTTTAACTCAACGAGCTACTGTTCTTGTTTCATCTTACCGAGCTCAAGTTACTTTCCTACAAGATAGAATTACAATTATTTTAATTGCTACTTTTACCAATTGCTAAATAAAAAAATTATGCAGTAATGTCACGCATTTGAAAATTTTCGACTTCAAAATCGACCTAATTTTTCAATAGTTTGCAACTAATTACCGTTTGAAATTCTTTGAATTTCTTTTTTTTTTAATTTGTTTCGTGACTGATCTGTCCGATTTCTCCTTAATGATGATACTGCACATTGTTCGTGATCTCGTATTATTTGTGAGAATTTAAAATTTATCGTCATTTTGCCATTTTTCTTTTCGTTCACCGATTAGTATGCGTTGCTAGAAACACGCGTTTCGTTCAAGTTCGCATAAAAGTACGGTGTGTGACGGGCGTGGCACCAAGAAAGCCGGGAAAGTGATATCTCTTTGCTGTCCGTGTCCGTGTGTTCTGCTCCATTCAGGAACGGATTAAGGTTTTTGTTGCCCCTGTTGCTCAAATGCACGTTAACTCACATACATATGTATATAAGAACTGCATTTCTCTTTCTTTTCAGACTTTATTTAAAAGTATACTTAATGCTACTCGAGAAACTTATAAGGCGCTTAGAAATCTTCGGTCAATGAAAACTGGAGATTTGTGAACTTGCAAATGAATATCTTAATTTGTCGAAATTTTACCTAAAAAACAGATATAAAGTTGTTTAAATGTACGACTAAAGTCAAATGAAATTTTTGATACTATTTCTAATATATGCATACTTTGTTACGACCAAATGACAACGTAGTTCCGTAAACGCAACTACGGGCAATCACAAATTGATCCTGTTAATCAGTTCGTTTTTTGCAAATAAAGACTTGTTCAATTCGTGTGGATAGAGAAACCCTAGCGGTGAGACGGTGGAACTAAAATCTATTGTTCTTATCACGCACTATCCTTTTCTAGGAACAGTGCTGCTATCCAAGCGTCTCTAAATTCCACTTGGAACTAAAAGGATAAACGGAAAAAATTCAACAGATGGCAGCACCACATTCGTAAACGTGGGGGTTTACTTTTCTTAAATTAATAAATATACGAGATTTAATATTAACACAACAACTGTTATTTATTTAGTTTATATAGAATGATATGATTTTCCAAGTACTTGCCTTGACGTCCTTTCTGCAACTAAAAATTTTATTTTCTTCTATCTTCTTTCAGCGTCGCCACTGTTCCGCGCTCAACTATATAGACAAAAAGCGCGCTAATGTGTAAGAAGGACAGCAATAACGATTAATTTGCACCATTTCATCGCTACGTGACGCTAGCAGCTCAATGTCCATTTCAATCGGACAAAAAAGACTAATTAAGAAGATCAATTTCTTTCAAACTTTTCAATATTCTATTTAATTGTAGAAGCATCTGTTCATATATATTGGTTTATTCACGTGATTGTAGATATCAGCGATTCGAACACTCGCATCGTGGAAATTCAACAGATTGTTTTTGAAAATATATAAACAACTGTCCAACTTGTTTTTTTTTACTTTTAGTTTTTAGTTTCTGGTCGTACTAGCTCGTGGATGATTTTGTAACATCAATTTCACCAAAATTTAAATAAACTTGGCCCATTTTTATATATATATATGTAGCTATAAGTAATACTTTTAACGTTCAGAACTCGGAGATAAATGTCACAGAAATGAATGAATAAATGGCTTAATTATTACAAATAAAAGGTACATTATGTAAAATTTAAAATGTCAATATATACAAAAACATTAGTAAATATTTCAAAGTAATTTTAAAATAGAATGGAGATAAAGTAACGTTTGTTTTTCATTTTTCTGTAAAGGCAAAGTGAAAAAGGTGCCGGATAAGTAACGGTAGAGAATCCAGGTTTTAAGAAAGATGAATGCTTTATTTAGTTTGAGTAGTCCATATATTTAATACAAAAGCGTAGGTTTGATTAGCTGAAACAGAAACAAAACAGCGATTCATCAAACAAGAAGTTGACACTCGTAATTAAAATCGCAGGAACGATTTATCAAAATTTGATTAAATTCGTTATAAAAACAAAAGAAAGCTGTCTTGACTTACCATTTGGCGATAGAAATTGGTTTACAAGAGTCCGACATCCTGTCGTACGAATACCCCAACGAACATCGTAACAGTTGCGGCCGTGTGTTCCTGCAAATTACCACGTTCGTGCAAAAATCGTTCAACCTGTGCACGTCTCCGTCGTTGCACGGCACAGTGCTGAGACTAGGGGGGATATTTTGCACGATGTTCCACGGATTTTCAAATTTCTCAGGCATCTGTTGCTGCTGTTGCTGCATCTGTTGGTCTTTTTCGATTTGCAGCTGCGCGGCTACAGGTCGTTGGTGCCAGTTAGCAAATTGTGACAGTTCGTAAGGCTGAGATGGCTGTGGCGGTTGAGGCGGTTGAGGTGGTTGAGGTGGTTGAGGTGGTTGAGGTGGTTGAGGTGGTTGAGGTGGTTGAGGTGGTTGAGGTGGTTGAGGTGGCCCGTAAGATGGTAAATGCGACGGTCCGTAAGATGGTGGTTGTGCAGGAAGCGACGATGGTTGCGATGGTCCGTAGGATGGCGGTGGCGGCCAGGTTGATGGCAATGAAGCAGCTGACGGTGAAGTAGCTGGCTGTGATGGCGGCTGGCTTTGCGGCGTGGTCAGTTTAGACGGAAGTGAGGGAGTTACCGCGCCTTTGCAATCCACGTTGTACGGGTAGTCACAGACGCCCAATATCTGTCAGGTGAGACAAGTTACAAACGAGATGTAAGAATGCCAAGTTAATTATGACGAGTACGAGACAGAGAAAGAGGTTTGTTCAGTTTATACAAGGTGGCTACTGAAAAACTGAAGCGTTTTGTTTTTCACATATAATATGAGAAAAAAATATAATTAATGGACTTTTTCAGTATTATGTGTGAAAAAAATAAAATATTATAAGTGAAAAATATAAAAAAAAATGTATTTTGCTGAAATTTGATTACAAATAAGGTATCTTTATGCAATAAAAATCACTATAATTAATCCTATAGAGAGGATTTTGAATTTAATTGTACGTCAAAAGTAATAAACATTTAGATTCTGATACTTTGTTAATTAATTTATATTCTAATAGTGTACAAATTAATTGAGTAATTCCTTTTACTCATACGTTAAAGATGCAATCGAGAATAACAAACAATAACAAACGTTCGTCGGTTCGAGAAACATGAGCAAGATTGTCGTTATTCGCTTGGATTTTATAATAGAGATGATCGAAACGAAATTGTAAAATAGAACGAGTAAAAGGTTAATGCCTTAGTTTTTTTATTCTAGAATTTAATTTCAAGCAACGACGCGGAAGCCTCATAAGCGGCCTTTGACCACGTAGAGGCCAAGCAGGTGGGCCGCTCAGCGCGTCACGTACGCGTTACGATTTAAAATTCTGCAAATACTCTACGAATAATTCGGGAATAAAATTCTTACGTCATTGTAGACCGAGTTGCCCGAGCAAGCGAATTTAATGGGCTTTCTGTAAACGCACACGTAGAATTCCGAACAGTTCGTTGCACTTCTGTAACGGCCATTCGGTTCCGGACAGAGTTTCGCTCCGCTAGACAAAGATGGTCCTGAAAGGAAGAGAAAAAGTTGTTAGAAAAAAAATCCTCTCACGTATCGTATGGTTCTAGTATAGAATAACAAGCTATACCGTATACTTACATATAATAAGATACCACATTTTAAAAAGTAAACTATTAAAATTTCCCTTGATATAAATTAAACTGAATTATTTTTCTTATTACCATTCGAACAACGTTCCAATTTTCCAAAGTCTAAAAGCTAAAGTTCTGAAAATTAATCGAACAAGCGTGAGAGCGAAAATTTACTTACTCGGCGTGGGCTTGGGCCGATCACCGCAGTTCACGTTGTAATCGTAATCACAAACCAGGGTGACATCGTTGAAGAGTAATCCGTCGGGGCAAGATTGTTCGACAACCGTGTCGTCCCAGCAATTCAAATAATTGGAACAACTCTTCGAACTTGGGAACTGTCCCCGGGGAGCGACGCATCCAGGCGGCGGTGTTACCGGTATCGGTTCGGCGATTATAGGTCCTGGTAACTCGTTCGTATCTCCGGGATTGGGAAGACTCGGGTAGAGTTGCCTCGGGTTTGAAAGCTCCGAGTCTTGCAATTCCGTTACGTTCGCAGACGGGTTGGAAGGGTTCTTGTTCCAAACGTTTGCGTTGTTGTCTAGTTTTTGCAACTCCACGAGATCCCACACGTTTCCTAAATTTACCGCGTAGAACGTAAGATAATTGAACTTTTTAATAGCATGAAACTATTGCCACGTTATGATTCTGCGCCAATATGCAAAATCATAATGTATTAACACCAATGAGTTACCAAAGTGGTCAAATTTATAATTTTTCACAGAAATCTTATATATTTATGACTGTCTACTTTTACAGATATGAATGACTTTTAGTAAAATATATAAATAAATGAAAGCTTGTGTTCTTCATTGTATTATAAACTTCTTCTTCCAAGAACGTTTCGTGCACTTTAATTTCTTTGCTACAAATTTTGTACTTTAGTCGTCGGTAGTTCTAGCGTTAAGTTTCCAAGCAGATAATTTCTTAAGACTGGGCCAAAAATCACTTCCTATTAAAATAAATCCAGTAATTTTTTCATTATATATTTAAAAGAAATTTTTTTTCTTACATTTATTAAAAAAAAAAAAATAGATGGGAAGAAACTTTCAACCCACTCTCTACAAGATACAAACATCATTCCCTATCGCCAAAGTATCCACTTTGTACTTGCTAGAGAGTTTAAACATCGAAACGATGAGAAAATTAGTGTGTATTGGCACTGACCTTGACGCTGCTGCCGAGGGTGTTCGAGGTACGTCCGACGATGCTCCGCAGTTCTCCTGGCGGCGTCGCAGAGCGCCAAGAGGGCCAAGAATATCAAGACGAACTTCATGGTAACCTCCTGGTCGGGGCGCAGGAGATCTAAGGAGAATCGCAAAAACAGAATATCCCCCAAGATGTCGGTTTGAACTCGCGACGAAGGGGTCGAGGGATCGTTGGCGAACCTCTCCGCGGTGTCTGAATCTTTGCGCACGATGTTCTGATGCTGGATGGCCTGGACCTGGTTGGCTCGAGGGCTTACATAGGGCGTCCCCCACCACGGGGGACTGCTTCGTAGGGAGTAGCTTCGCAGGACCTCAATTACACCGGCGCAGGACCTTGCGGTGGACTCTCCACGGCTCAGGAAGTGCACGATTCTTCTTTTCGACGCTGCTCTTCTTCCCGCGCCGAAATTCCCCTCTCCCTCACATTTGCTCGTCGCACGTATACGAGGGTCGTACACAAGCCGCAAGGACACGACTCAACCGCATTGCTTGGCTTCTTATTGGACGAAATTTAGAATGACCGGTCAGAGCCGAGCATGTATTCCTCCCGCTGGTCTTCGTTCGTTCTTCTTTCCGACCGCGTATCATCGCCGTGGTCACCAATCCATGGAAAAAGACTTCGCGGACCTCAGAGACCTCACCTCGACTGGTAGACGACGCATGGCGACGCCCGCGTAGGCTGTCAAGGCTTCTTTTCAGACGTACGTACGTATTTGGATGGATTGCAGCTTTTCGAAAAGCTAACGGTATTTTCAACGTCGTTTCTTCGTGCATTCGACTCGCATTTTCTGGCGCAGCCCAATCGTAATGGGAATCCTTGCTCGGTTGCATCGGGCGACGATGTTTGGCAAATCCTGAGGCGGATTAAAATTTCATTCGTCGTCGACACATTAAATTAGATAATTACAAATTTCCTCCTCTTTAAGTAAAAAATACATTTCTAAACAAATCTCAATAACAGTTTATTATATAAGAGTTTATTGATCTTGTAGCCATTTTTACAAGAAAAATCTTCTACATGAACTCGGTTACTAAGTGGGTAGTCGATTAGTCATCAAACTCAACGAGACGGAAACTCAGATAATTAGGTAGATAATTATAATAGACACGTTTCTTTGAAACAAAATTAGAAAACGTACCTCAGTAATAGTCAGAAAATTTATTGATAATCCAGAAGCCATTTTTGCAGAAGAAAAATTTACACGCGAACTCGGTTGCCAAGTGAGTAGCCGATTAGTCATAAGCCAAACTTCATGAGACTGAAACTCGGAACAGTTTATTCGAGAGAGAGAGAGAGAGAAAGAGAGAGAGAGAGAGAGAGAGAGAAAGAAAGAGAGCAACACGTTTTTGTTTCATTTTCTACGGAATTATCCACCAAATCAGTAAGAAACATCTCGCATGGTTAATTAGAAACCATATGGCGTCCTTGTCTGTTCCAAGGTGCTCGAAGTATCTCGAAGGACGAACAGAGAGCTCGATCGTTGAACCTCCGAATCTCGGAGTTGGAATGCAGAGGTGGATACGCCATCGAGATTGCTCTTTAGAAGGTTTCTCATTACCCGAAATGCATTCCGATATTCTGGCGGGAGACGCAGATTCCGTGAATGATTCGACGCCCGTTTTTCCCTCCTACCTTTCCGGGGGATATTGCGTGAATTTTATGACGCAGGTTGCGTTGCAACCATCGGGACCAATGCCCCGGGCCCACGTCGTCCTTTTTATTATCCGGCAATGAGGAAGATTCCACGGCCGGTCGGACGAACCAACCAACGAAAAAAAGAAAGAAAGAGAAAAAATACGAAACGAACAGATCCACGTAATCCTGAAATCCAGATATTTCGTGGCTCTTCTCGGCAACTTTCGGCAAGAATATTGTGCGTGTGTGCTCGTGAGTCACGCGTAACCTCGCCACTTGGCTTTCCACGCGTGCGACGATTCACATTTTATCCCAGGAATGGTTGAAACGGTTTCTTCCTTGAATTTCGACTATTTTCATGGTTCGCATCGTTCAAAAGTTCGTTAGCCCGTCGTATTACGTTCTACGATTATCATTAACCCCTCTGCGAGCACATCTAACTTTCAACATTGACTGATCTAATTTTTTGCCACGAGGTGGCGTACACATCTTGTTCTAATGTCTTATTGTTAGTGACCAATAATAACGGTTATTAGATCTAACCTGAAATGTCAAAATACATGCTTTTGCAAGGTGTCTGCAGACAGAAGCTAAAGGAATCGTCTTGTCATTATTTTTATTCTGTCGGTGTTTGTTAAACAAGAAAAAGTGTACATAGTAATTCTTGGTATGTACATTAATAATATTTTATTTGTTTGCACTTTAACAATTATTCTTTTATTATTTTTATGTGATATAGCTTTGCGACTTTTTCAAGTGTATTTGCAATAACGCTTGTGTTTTCTTTGGTTTTTAGTTTTATATCAGAGGCTTAAGATATGAATACAAAGTCATGCAAAAACAAAAGAATAAGAATAAGAAGCATAGTGATAATAGATCCAAAGAGTCTTTATTAGATTTTGATTCGGACAAATATCCAATAGTATTTATCCAACGACGCATAAATATTGTTGACAGCGACGATGAATTTAGTGGTAAATCATCGTCAGATGAAAGTGCAAAGAGGTTTCAAAAATAAAATATTCGAAATGCAATGTATATCTATGTTTAACACAGAGCACAAACTGTTTTATGAAATTCCATATTTAAGTTTTTATACACACAAGTGCAAACGTTGTAAGCCGTTGTTACTTCAACGTTTTGTAACCTAAACCTTGCAATCTTTTGCAATTGTATAAGTTGCAAGAATCAATATTCCTATTAAAAATATTATATGTAGACACATAAGTATTACTTGTTACAGCGTTAAATTCTAAATTATATTTAAATTATATTCTAAATTGTTCCCAGTATTTTTGAAACAGATTACTGAAAAGAGTGAAATTTTGAACGCTACTTGATCTCATGATAAAGTTACAAAATTAATTGGACTGATTTAAGCCAATCGTGTATGTATCGTATTAATTTATTATATCAGAGTTTCAGGCATGTGCTTATAAGCCAACCATATATAGGAGACATCCGTGAAAAAAGATTTTGGGACACCGTAGGCGTTCGTGAGTCGAACATCCGATCTCCGAATATCTTCGAGTCTTCTTCCAGTTCTGCGGTATTCAAGCAAAAATATTTCGTTGTTTTTGAAAGAGCACACTTACTTTTATGTCGCGTATTTCACGAAATAAGGGAAAAAATGACAGCAACTTTCACCGATTTTTGTAACGAAATGTCGATACGATACGAGCGTATTTTGCATATTATTATAACGAATCATATGTATTTAAAAATTTCTCCCCCCGTAGAAATCTCAGCAGTCAGAATCAAAGAGAACAAAATAGATACTAAAACTGACAACTAAGTCCCGCTCTCGAGTCGTGGAAGCTCACACGAGGCTATCGTTCATTCGATAAAACGATTAATCGATTCCATCCTTTTCATTTCGCCGTCCAAGTGTTCATCCTTGTTTTTTTGCTTTTGTTTTCTCAGTCGGCTCTTCGTTTGAACGGAACAATCCGTGAAGACCAGTCACGGATGAAGCTGGATAATCGGCAAGGACTCGTAACCTGCTACCCAAAATGAAACAAATAGAAAAATGAATCGTAAAACGCTCGAGATATATGAGCGAGAAACCTGGCGGACAAAGAACAGAGGATACACGACACATTGGAAGACGAGGTAATAAAACATCGAGGAGAAGAAACATAAAAAAGAAATACATTTGGAAGCGAGATCTCGCAAAAATTAATTAGTTTTGCCCATTCAAGAGAAGAAACGATCAAATGGTCGAAATCAAAAATTAGAGAGAGAAGATTTTCTATCATGTTTTTATTGGTATTTTATTCATATTTCAAAAATAAACATTAGAGACTACACTTAACAGAATCTTTTAATCTGATCTAGGAAGGAATCTAATTCTAGGAAGGAATAAATTTTTCCCTTTATTTTTTCTTTAGAAATGCACGAGCAATCGAAACGAAGGATCTCGTAAGATATGTCTTTTAATACAATTAATTTTGTTGACTGATAACACGACTCACGGAGGAAACGAGATAAAGGATTGCCGGTACCTAAATTTGACGGTGCTTACACGGTCCAGCACTTAAGTGTAAATACAGACGCGATATTTGCTGAAAGGGTGCCTGTCTCCTTCATCGTGAAACATTTTAATTTCTGTTGCAGATTGCAGTGGACTTTTCAAAATAGGCGATTTTCGTATGTACATTCGTACAAGTCGCTATTTCGTACGTGTTTCGTATTGTATTTAAAAATTAGATTTTTATTGATATGTAGAAATACGCATATTTTTCTCATCAGTCATTAGTCATTAGCTTTTCCCCTCTTCTCCACGAATAATGAATGATTCTGTGGACTTTCAGGAAACTCCTGAAGCTATCACAACTGAAATAGTCAATATAACGAATGAATTGAACTTTGATGTCAACAACGAAGATATTGATGAGTTAATGCAAGAACTCATTCGGAATTTGTGAATGAAGGAGAAGAAATTGACGAATTCACTGTTAAGATTTTGACAATCAAGAATATAAAAGAAGCTTTCATGCAAATTTTTGATCATCATTTGATCATGGAAGAATGTTATATCTCAATAGAGAGCGTGTATCTCATGTACGAATGACAATAGAGAAAGACAGAACTCTTTATCAAAGAAAGAAAAAAAAGAGAAAAAGAATTCTCTTGATAAACTTGTAAAGGAAACACCAGGTACTAATCTATAATACTAACTAATAAATAACACTTTAATATGCTAATACACTTTATACAAAAATAAATATTTTAAAATAATATTTTTGATGTTCTTTTTTAACATTATTTCCCTTTCGTTTCTTTTGAACCAATTAGGTAAACAAGAAAGTCGCCTGTAATTTCCAACAATCTCCGAGATTCTATCATCCCATCTGGATTCTTCTTAGCTGCCAAGGAGCATCTTCGTACTTCACCGAGTGCAGAAATTAGAAAATGCCGCTGGTTTCTTTTCCCAGGAAAGACGAGCCCAGCGACAATTGCTCGACTGTCACACGCAATCGTAAACGTTTTGTACGCACAATTTATTTCGCCCCCCACTGACGCTGGGCCCAGTCGAATAATCACACTCCAGACGATATTGCATCTCAAAGAAGGTGGTCCACCCGTTTCCATCGGACACTTCAATGAATTTGGAGAAGCGTTACGGTGTACGATCGTGACGTGCATTTTCATTGCTCGTGCGATTCTTTAAAGGATCTCAGGCATTGAGAACCCTGCAAAACCCCGGTAGGGGGAATCAAAACGAAGAAAACATGGGTAAGTGGATAAGCGTGACAAAAGACGTCGATACTAATTCCTCGACGTATCTTTCGCTGCTTCGCGTTAAAAATACCTACTGGTCACAATATCGTCAGATTCAGCAGAGAGAGAGGGAGAGAGAAAAGAATCCACATAAAAAATACGAGTCAGATTCGAAGAAGAAAACGTCGACAGACATAAATAGGAGTTGGCAGGCCGAGTTGGCAGGACAAATTTACAGAGAGCAAGGTTATTTTTACCTGGACAAAAGACGTTCGGAGTACGATTTTTCTCTCAAGTAAGTTCTCATCTTCTCTCGGAGAACTTAGCACCTTTCTTAGAGGAGGGACTCGTTCCTCTCTTAGATGCCCGCCGACCGAGCTACCTTATAATCTAGCGGCTAGCACGATGAGATCCTTATTTTCTTGCTTCGCTTCGTTTCTTCTGCGCGTTTGTTCCATGACGGAAACTGACAACGATACCATTTTCTACGTTGATGACAATACTGTTTTCTACGTCGATTACGATACTATTATTCTTCGCGTTCCAGATGGTTTTTGCCAGTGCACTTTCAAATCTTTACAACGTAGACAACTATTATTTACTCGGTAGTATTAGATTCTATTCATTTATCAATCATTTTAATATAATTTAGTGCAATTTAGTATATTTACTCACAATCAGTCTAATTTCATTAAATTGATTTCGATAAATTTTATTTAATTAATTTGATTTATATTAGAAAAAATAAGAAGAGAGAAGGAAAAATTGATTATCAAATAAGGAAGAGACAAAAATTATCAAAATTACCAATTCTTTATCAATAAGCAAGACAAAATTGTTTTTGTGTCACGATAACTTATAAACCGTGGGATGGTATGTTCCAGCAGCGCAGAATTACCAAGAAATAGAAACTCCCCCTATGGAGGGTAGCATTCTTTCGTTGTAGAGCACGTAGGTATGTACTTCATTCCGGATGTTCTTGGAATACCATGGTGAAAGATCCTTCTTGCAGATGACTTCATAAGCCGAGTTGTTCTTTACACACCGATTCCATCACGCTTTGATCATATCCGCGTCTTCTCCTCCGCGCTTTTCAGGCTGTCACGTCGTCACGCAGCCTGTACCGTTACTGTTACTCGCGTGTGCGCATACATATCTGCACTACCAAAACAGAATTTATATTGTTTGTACGAAACATTAAAGAAAAAAAAAAAGAATAACACAATGTATTTTCGATTTACATATTAATCCGTTGGCGATCGATGATTTTTCATTCGAGACATGTAAGTGTAGGGTGAGCCAAAAGTTTCTTCCCATCTATTTTTTTTCTCTTTTTTTAATAAAACATCAAAATATAAGAGAAAACTAATTTTATTCATTTTTTTTTTTAAATTATAAAGTATACTAAAATAAAAACTTACAAAACTAATTTTATATATATATAAAATATTAAATTAGTTTTCTGGAATTATAATTATTATAAGAGAAAACTAAAAATTAAAAAAATATATAATAAAAAAATTACGGATTCATTTTAGTAGGAAGTTGGTAGAAATTTTGGCCCGTCCTCCCTGTATTATGACGTTTAAGCGAAGCAAGATGTATCTTTGTTTAAAGAGCAGTTCGAATAAATTTGCTCAGGTTCAACAAAAAGAAACGAAACTTTTGCAAAAATTCAAGGTCGTCGATGCGTTTTTTACGACGATTGTTTGAGAATTAGTGAGATGGAATTCCCCGCGAGTTTCGGCCGGACGAGCGTTCTAACGACGCGAATACATTTTTGGAGAAGAGAGGGACGGTGTAGCGATAAAACAATTAAAAGGACCTGAAGGACCAAAGGGATGAGACGTAGCGCAGGAGGGGCCGGCAACGAAGAAAAATAAACGACGAGAGCGGCAAATAAGAAAAATAAGAAAAGAGTAGAAGTGGTGAACTCGAACTCGTCAAGGACCAGAGGTCCTTGCTCTCCGGGTCATAGCGAGCCACAGACTCACAACACTTTCTGCACTTCTGGCTAAACCAGAGGCTCTCAAATTTATCCTATTTTATGTATTTCTTTTCTTTTTCACGTCACAAGGAATTTACGGATACAACGAGCGGCAAACGAGAAAGTTAGTAATAAATCGAAAGAAACAACGGCTGGAACAGGGATTCGAAATAATTTATTTATTTATATTTTTCCTTTAATTTATAGTGCTTCTATAAGTATAAGTTTCTATAAATATATAATGTTACTGTACATCGCGGAAAAATGATTGTTTCTCTGTTCGAAAGAGACTTGTTCTTGGCAAATTATATATTTCTGACTCACTGAAAATTTATAGTAATTTACGAGTTTTGCTACCCTCTCGTACATGAAACGTAAAAAGTGCGACGTGAGACGATTATTGAAATATCTATAACGCGACAATCTTAAGTCCTCTGCTTCCTAATCGACCGGCTGACAACCGGGTAACAAACTGCTCCTCCTTAATCTGTCAACACGTGCAGACCCTCGTAATAAACTCGATGATAAAAAATTATCACCATTTCTCTTAGCATGATTTTCGCAACAGGATCTTTCTCCACGATGATTGGCGAATTACAAATGACAAACTATTGAATATTTTGGTCAAAGAATATCTAAAACTTTCTAGGATCTTTGGATTTTCTATCTTGCAATTTCTTTTGTTCATTTCATTCATTTCTGCGAGAAACTTAGTGATGATTGATCTTCGATGATTGGTCACGATATTTTAAGTTGAAAAATTGTGCTATTATCCACATTATTAAGATTTTCTGTGATTCGATGAAATTACATATCCGTACAGTTACCCATAAATCATTATTAGATATTGAAAAATGATATATTAATTGATAAATTTTTGGAAATAAGTTTGAATCGGTGAAATTTGGCGCGAATGTTTGGCCAAGAACCTGAGACCGGTTTTGCACATACGTTCGAATGTTGCCTATTTGCAGGCGCGTCTTATTTGTATAAAACCACGTAAGAAACGTAAATTAACTAGAATATATAATTGATTTAAAAAAGCTGAAAAACTTGAAAAGATTTAATGAAAAAATATAAAATTTTCGATATAAATTTTTTAAGAGAGCTTAAAAACGATTGTATAATATGGTATAATATGCTATTGTGAATCGATTAATCAAGGATAAGACAATTAATTAACAACCATCCTTGCGCTCGAAATTTGGAAGGATTACTAAAAAGTAAAATTACAATAGGATAAGATTAATTTGAAAAGGCTAAAAATATAAATTTTTCGATACCAAAATAAATTTTTTAAGGCAGTTTAAAAACGATCCTCTAGTATAATATGGTATAATATGCCATTGTGAATCAATTAATCAATGATAGAACGATTAATTAACGAACATAACGAGCAATCGAGTTGGACTCGTTGGATTCACTCGGGGTGTAAAGGGGGTACAAACGCTCACCGCAAGAGACTTTCGAAACACGGTTAGCATTGTTTCATTCTTAGGTGTCTCGTTTCCTCTTGTGACCATTCTCACCGAACGCCGCGATAATCTCTGTCTAGTAACAAGCTGTCCTGCTTCCTTACATAAAGGAACAAGATGAGAATCCTTGTTAAACTCCATGCTCCGAGCTCTCTCGAGCTCAATGTTCCTTCTTCCGGGAAGTATAATTCGGTTCCTTGCGAAAGCTCCTCTTTTTCTGTCTTTTTCCTTTTTTCTTCTCTTTTCCATGCAAATTCGCCGATCGAAACGTTCGATTCTGCGAGAAAGCGAGATATCCTTGACGATATAACGCAACATTCGTTGCTAATGACGTTTCAATCACATCTTTTACGTTAGTATATTTCCAGATGTTTGATTCGTATTGGGTTAGGTTTAGATTAGGTGGGGAACCTAACCTAAATTAGCCCTATCGGGAGCGATTCAATCGCGATAAATTGCGTCTGAATGAATTTAATGACGTTTATAAACCTTTTATCTAAATAAATTTGCGAATGATAATAGCGAAAGTGATAAAAAGGAGCGATCCTTGAGTTGCATATTTATGGGTTATGCTATAGCAGCTTTCTAAGTTTGTTGAGTGTTTCTTGCACATATAAATATGTTTTGAATGTTTCTTTGAAAAACATAAGAAGAAACTTCACGTTTGTTAATTTTGTAATTTTTGTGTCACTGAAAATGGCTGAAAGGATGGTTATTAAATAATTTTAAGATGTATGATTAGTAAACGAATGAGAGCGATGAAAATGTGAAGGATTTCGATCAAATGCTATTGTTATTGATTATATAATATACTAATATATGTATCATATATATAAGTTAGTATATTTGTATAATATGTTATACCGTATTATTAGTATAGTACATATATCATAATATATGGTATGGTATTATGATATAATATAATATAATATACTAATATACATAATTATTATGATATACTGAAATAGTAGATATATCTTCTTTTCAAACAGAATGATGAGAAATTACAAAATTTGTCGCCATTACGACCGCCATCGTCATCATTGCGTGTCGTATATGCATAGTCAATTTTATCGAACCGTTTTGAATTTCTTTCACATTACGAAGCAATTTACCCGTCACGATCCTCGAACGAGCACGACAATGAGAGATGTGAGAAGAAACTGAGTGACGAGAGTCGGCGAATTTCATTCAGCGATCAAGTGTTTCACTACTATTTTCACCGAGTCATCGCGTGAAGAAGCGGCTTGAACCGCTTTACACCTTCGCGATGAAAGAAACCGTGAAGGTCTTCTCACGAGATCGCTAAAACGCTGAAAAACATCGCTGAAAAACTCGTGTGGTCACGGTAAGATCGGTCGTCACGGTACTGACCGAAAAGATCGCACAATTCTGTACAAGTTAAAAAAAAAATCAGTCTTTCTTGCAAACTTTGCATTTGTTACCACCGAACGAGAAGAAAAAAGTCGTTCGTCGGGATTATAGCGAATAACGATTAATCTCCATCTTGTATCTTCGCTTTCGAAATAATGAAAAACGACCTGTTTCGCTAGCTGTTCGCTACGAACCACATACTCGGACCTTGCATAATGTCTAATCTAATACCTGGAAGATGTTAGATCGAAGATCATTCCGATATCCGCTCGGTGAATGCTCTCTCAGTTTCTTATTCCATAAATCCTTTGCATAAATCACCTCGTTCCTGTTATCATAGTAATACCTGATCTTATATTGTTCGATAGTCTAATGACGAAATAATGGAATAACGTTAGATTTTAGTCAGATTTCGAGACGGAGGAGAATGAAAGCTCTTCGTATAATACAGGATGAGCCAAAAGTTTCTTCTAACCTATTTTTTTTTTTCTTTTAATAAAACATTGAATAAAACTAATTTTATTAAGATCAAATTAAATTTAGTTTCAGACTGATGGTTCTTTCATTGTGACTTCAAAAATTATTTCTTTCGCACGGTGATGACCAGAATATTTTATTTTATTTTTTATTATTTTAGTGAAGAAGTGATTTTTGAAGCCACCCTATAGTAACAATAACGAACTGATTATATTTTGAATGACAAAGTTCAATCGTTGAACAAGAATTCAGTAAGTTCGATCATTAAAGAATTCAAAATGGCGGAAGTTCTACGAAGATACAGGAGGTGTTTCGTAAGATGGATGCATCTATACTTACGATAAAAAAGAATGTATGGTCCAATTAAAAAAAAAAGGATGACCTCCACTCAACACACGCAAAAAATTGATGGACGCCGCACAACTTCCGTATCGAAGCAATTTCTCGTCAGACGCATAATTTTAAAAGTTATTTCAAGCGTGCAAGTTACGTGAATCATCCTGTATATATTGTATATATACTCGTGGTTAATCGGTCGTTTCATCGAGCCGATTTTCCGTCGCGATGAAAAGAAATGGCATAGAAAGCAGGAAGGAGGATCTTTCTGCGCGTTTGGCCTTTCGTAAAAGGAAAAGAAAACGGGATCGCGTTGTTCACACCGTGGACAAAAAGACAATGAAATTTTTCATTTTTAATCGCCGTTGCTGAATCACGCGTTCAAAGGACGTTCGTCGTTTCACGCAGAAACGAAGAAGAGAGTATCTATCGTCGGGCAATGCAACGTTCCAATTAATAGCGATCGAACTACTTTCATAACGCCTTCGACTTAATTCCATAAATATCCACCGGTTAATAATTTTTACGGTTAATTATTTTTTTTGATATCCGGATGAAATTCGCTTTTTGCAAAATGCGAGCAAAAAGCAGGAATCCAGCTATCATTCCGACAGCATGGGGGAATGATCATCGACGACAGATCGACGGAGCGATGTGTTTTTCTTCTCCTCCCCTCCACCCGCTGATCGAGTCATCTATCCTGAGCATCACATATATACCGAGTGTACCCAACAAACAGAGAGTTCTCGATAGAAGAAACCAGGTGTGTTCTCGAGGGAGGCCTTCCTATGCCAGTAGAGATCGGACCTGCTGGAAGAGTGGGGAGCTCATATAAGACACGAAGCCAAACGCCTCTCCCAGTGACCAGTCTCGACACGAAAACTCATCAGCCGAGCTTCTTCCACGGGGTTCTCCCACAAGAACCGCTTCACTCCTCCAGCTTCTCGCTACCTCCGAAACAGGACGGTCCAGTCGGATTGAAATTCGAGTAGATTCGAGAGATTCGAGAGTCAAATTGGTCTCGTCCAAGGCCGTGCAGGTCTTGCCAATCGCAATGGTGTCACAGTCGCTGATTCTCTCGTTACTTGTGCTGTTTCTCGCTGCACACGGTGAGTCCCTTTATACGCTTTTTTTTATCTTACTCCTCCTCCTCTTCTTCTTCTTCTTTTCGTTTCTTTTCCGAGATATTTCCTCTCCGCGATCTCTTTTTTACTTTTTGCTCTCCCCTCCCCAATGAACCATCCTACGGATTTTACCTTATCGCGTCATCAGAGAAATGAGGAAGGAGAAAAGGTCGCGATCGTTTGCACGAATCGAGGGATTTTTACCGCGTGACACAAACTCCTTGTGAAGAATGTCTAAGGAAGCAGTAAACGTTTATACTGTTCACATTGTTCAATTATCGCGCGTCGACACGGACGAAAATGAAGAGTTATCAGGTTTAATCAGATCGAGCGGCGGGCTTGATGGCAGCTCGAGAGCGCGGAACACACGCCACCGCGTCGGTGCAAGTGAAAACGGACTTTCTGCGATCAGAAGAGCGCGTTTCTCGCGACCGCCGCGGATCTAAAAAGTGCGCGTCGGCCTACTTTCGCGGCCTACGACGCGCAACAACGACGATCCTCGCGATCGCTTTCGCGTGTAATGGCCGATGGCCTCTTCGATCCAACACCTTCTCGACGATTCGTCCGAGATTCGTTCAAGATTCGATTTAATTACCTCTCTCTTTCTCTCTCTCTCGCTGTGCGTCGAATACACGCTCCGCTTACGTTCACGTTGCACCGTTCGTTTTCACGTTAATTTCACTTTCTCGAAGCAAGTTCGTTCATCGGTGGCGCTGATGTTTCAAACAAACTCGAAACGAGTCGAGATCGTTTGATCAAATCATTTAGTTTCAGAATCATCGCGACACGAGTTCAACTGAAATCAGAAGTAACAAAACGATCGATTTTGTAGTGTTGTTAAGCTCGTTAAAGAGATTTTGGGAGATATTTATATTGGAAAATATTATAATATTATAATATTATTATTAATGTTATTATAATATTATAATAAATATTTAAAAAAATATAAATATATTGGAAAATGTTGTGATAAATATTACGATAAATATAATTATTTGCTTCGTCAAATATCAAAATATATTCAAATATTTTAAAATATATTGTTCGCGTCTCTCTGGATCATCGGCCTTTTTAAATTTCTCTCGTTTTTCGTTGCACAATCTCCGTTATCGTTACTTGGAGGCGCTCGTCACTTGGAGGAATGCCCCTCTTCCAGTCATTATTACATGCGTCTTCGTAAGACAATGATGAGCATTCACCGGACTTCACACATCTCGAGAACTTTCTCCCGTGTCTCGGGAGTGAAAACATGAAAGTAGCTCAACAGATAGATCACACACTCTTTCTCTCTTTCTCCTCTTCTCCCCCCCCCCCACCTCTCTTTCTCTCGATGTTTTTGCATCTAGTTTGCACGATGATAAGTAAAATGGCTCATTAAAATGGCTCATTTAAACGTTTTTAACAACATTTCGATTTTATAGTTTAACACGATCGTTATCGTAACGATAACAATCGATAACCAACAGAATACAGCGAAATGTCACTTGCCTGCCTGGTCTCTTCAGTTGCGAAACACGCGAGTAGAAGTACTTCCTGTTTCGTAATTCTTTCTAACTAAATTAATATTTGAATGCATAACATTTCACTTTACGTCAAAAATACGAGTAATCAGATAAATAAACGATAATTCAATTTTACTAACTGGGAATGCGTACGTATCACAATGATTTACGATGAAGCGAACAATCATTTCCTCGGATCCTAGTATCATGTATGTATAGATAAGTTTCTAGCAGCATCAAATTATTTTCTACGCGTTCATAAAACACACGTGTACTCTGTAAATAGAAGTTTCAAATCGTTTGATTATCTTTACTTATCTTTTCAAATGACATTTTTAAGAAATTTAAATCGTTTCTATGGATCGAAAATTAGTCAAAGATTGCTGTAGTTCTGTACTGTGCGCTTTTAACGCATTTCGAACGAGTCGATCTCTCTTTTCGATTCACAGTCGCTCTTTACGTAAGAAATTCCACTTTCTATCGTTTGTGTGTCGTAGATAAAATTTTATCACAGAGATATTATTTATTCGCGAGTCGAGAAACAGTCGTATATGCTCATTCATCGCGATCAATTTCCGCACTCATTTTACTTCCCTCCGGGACCAAGTCTCGCGAACAAGAATTCTCGAGTAATAAAAATCGTTCACGGTCGCGTTTCTCGTTTCCTCGATTTACACGCGAGCATGTTTGCTTCGATAGGAGTGCCTGGGCCAGGAAACTCTGTCACAATCTGAAGAAAAAATACTGCTATTATATATATATTTCCCAGTTGACCAGTGAGAAAATGCGAGACCAGGAGGAGAAACGTTCCTCGAGCAACGTAACCTCGAGAGACGAGGAAAAAGGAGCGAATCGTACGCGCGGGAAAAAAGTAAAAGGAGGCTGGTGGAAATCCATGTTAGAAAAAGATAAAAATGGGAAAATTGCTCCAGCGAAACTGGAACCGTTCTACCAGTTAACCAGACGATTAATACGCGTAGTGTTTTTTGAAAAATATCGCGAATTTTACGGAAGAAAAGTTACACGTGGGATCCACGCTCCACAGGGAGGGGACAATTGGACTTTTTAGGGAAATAATTCGAGAATGAGTTATTAATTATTAAGTGAAATTTTTGCACTTTTTTAAATGAAAATTTAATTTTCCAATTTTTTCCTTCCATGGATATCACGTTCTTTGTTTAAGTTTGTTTAAACAAAGTTAATGGCTTTTTTCTCAGGCTTGCTCCGTGTCAAAAATTCACATTTTAAATAATAAGAATTACGTATAATAATTTTTTATAGTACAACATTTCTTTAAATCATTTACATATCTACGATATACACACATATTTAATCTCATTCAATACACTCATATTAACAACCACAAACGAAACCAGAAATGTAAGAGAAATTTTTTTCCTCCAAAAATATTTTTTTAATAGCACAACGTACTATTTCTTTAAGTCATTTATGTATCTACGATATTCGTGTATTTAATCTCATTCAAGCAACATTCCTAGCAATAAAATAGGAATGTAAGAGAGATAATAATCTAAACTTTTGACGTGGAACGTTGCACTTTTGCGGAAAGAACGCGAAAAGGTGGGGCCCTGTGGCTACTTGCTCGCGTGTATCTCTTTACGTCGACGTTCGTTTATACTCACCGATCAGGAAGGAATCGAAGGAACACGGTGAAACGTGTCAACCGACGCGACATTTACTCCCTGTAGCAAGATTCTGTCGGTATACCGATACCGGTACCGGTACCGTCAGAATTTCCCCGCGTAACCAAACCTGTCCTTGTATTTTTCATCCGCCGGTTAACCCGTCCTTGCTTGAAAATACATATACAGTGTATGGCAGAAAAACGGCGAAGAGAGAAAAAACGACTTGTACCTAGTACGATTCGTCTCACTGAAAGGCCCAGAAGCAACTGTTCTGACTAGGAAACGAAGACGACTTTTTGCCATAAAATTTTATTGATATGCAAACATTTGAATCGATAGAAGACAAATTACAGGCACGATCGCTCAGTACCAGACAACGCCACTCCTACTCAAGATCTACCTCACGCCCCCTCACGAATCACGTGACCCAAATTGACCAATCGCTAATTTTCGTTGCATTAGCGTTGCACCTGATTTTCTGGGTTACTCCCGCTAAAAACACTTTCAGTGATAAAAAAAAAGGAAAAAGACTGATCGAGACTCGCTTCTAAACGAGTGAAATGGGACAAAGAAATATCATTTTCTAACCGATGGAAAGTCGACTTCAATGGAGAAATAACGTGTCATATATTTGCTGAGAAAGTACATGCCATTAAACTTACGTTGGTTCGTGCATCAACTTACGTTGTCGGAGAATTCGCTTGGAAAAGCGTGCAGATCGACCTTTCTCTTTGAATATCTCGCATATCAACGCAACGTTATATCGATATTTTACGCCTTTGCGCTTACTGTTAGACCTGTAGACCTGTACGCGTTGCAATATTTATGCACGATTTAATTCTCTGCCCGCTTTGTCGATGATTTCGAAACGAACACCTTCCACCTCAAATTATTGTCAAAAGAAGAACACTCGACGAGAGACTTATTATTGAAATACTTGTTGAGAGAGACGAACAAATATATATATTATATATGGATATATCTTCGATGACAAACACAGATTAAAAGAAGTAGAAGCCATAAAGGACACGTATCGTACGTGTTATTATCTATAGAACACGAAGAATTAGAGATACCTACGTTGCTTTTGATTCTTATTGTTGAACACAAGCGTTAACGTAGGTTCTACTACGAGCACTTACTTCTGTACAAGGAGTCGTAAAGGAAGGGAAAGTATCCCGGAGCCACGACGGTACTAATAAGAGTCTCCGGTTGCATAATCAAGCTGCCTAACCGAGGATGTGTCCACCTACAAAGTCAATAGACAACGCATATACTTCAACACGTCAACATTTAACGATTTAACATACGATTTTTGTCACTTACTCACCTATTACTACACGCTTATCATTACACGTAAATGCATCCGTAAACACTTCCTAAATTCTCTCTTTGCTTTGCAAAATTGGGCACAACGTTGCGCAAAGTAAGTTTAAATTCCTCGTAAATCGTAACTTTGTTCTCAATCTTTTATTTTTTCCTCTTTTTTTTTTTGCTCGTAGAAATGTGTAAAAGTTACATCTTCTAATACACCGTATTGTTGCGTTCTGCGTATTAGTACTCGCAAGGAACAACGTTCCACGATGAATATATTCTAGAGTTTGGAAAGGCGCGCAGAATATTCTGGCATTGCGTTCGCTTTTTCTCGGCCAATCTCCGTTACACAAGTATTTATCAACATACAAATTTTTTTTCCCCCTTAAGAATCTATCGTCTCTTTTTTTCTTGCAACAAACTCTTGATTTCTTTCTTGAAAGCGGATGAGAATATCGTCCGGAAGAAGCCATGAGTATCCGTGATCCAATGAGATATGTCACAAGAATCATCCTATTTCGTGGCTTTAGTCACGCATGCATCCTTGACATTCAACTACCTGCTCTAAATGAGTCTTCATTCCAGCATTCTAAAACTCGTTTGAACGTATCGTTCTCCAAAGCCTCTTCTGCTTTGCATATCACGAAGAATATACCAATCGCTTTCTCGATGAAACGAGAAACACATTCTTTGCTTGTATCTTTTAATTTTTTTCCGTTCTTATTACTTTAACTTATTTCTTTTAACTTTAGAACGCGTGACCTTAAACCTTCTTCAGCTGCGTCTGTGTTCTGTAACCTTTTCAACTTCAAAGTTCTTTGTAATAGGGTTCTTTTATGGGCAAAATACGCCCAATATATTGGTTTGGCTTTTACGCCAAAAATATTTCGAAACAAAGACTTTTACTAGGAAAAGAGAAAATGAGAGTTCGTCGTTCGCTTCTGGACTCGAGAAAGTGACCGAGCAACTTCTCTCCCTACCTCCAATTTCTTTCACGTTCGGTCATTTTCCTCCGGTGTGAATCGATCGGCAAAGGCGATATTCAGACGAGGGAGATGAGAATAGAGATATCAGAATGGAAAAGCCGACGAATCGAATCGTTGGATTTTATAGAGCACGAGATAACGGAAAGGAGGCGCAGGCTGAAGGTTGCAAGTCAAGGCTAGACACTTTCACTCGCGCCAGTCCCAAGAGTGCTCTCTTGGGAGCGAGCTACGAGCTGCCTTCCCACCTTACTGTGCCGTGTATTTACTTTTCTACCTGGTCTCGGACATCGAATTGCGCCCATTAGCGGAGATATTACGACCGCTTGGCTCGTGGTTGTAACCTCTTGTGGTTAAGCGATTACGCGGCCCGGTCGTACCATCGTGGGACAAGCAACAAGCTTTGCGATGTAAATTCATTTCACAACTCTCCCTCCATTGTAATACCGCCTTTCGTTTCGGCAGTTTTAATCTTCTTGTCGCAACATTGTAGCGCTCACTAAGAACTATATATACGTGGTATACAATATACGCAGTATACAGCATACGTAGTATACAATACACAAAGTATACAATATACGTAGTATACAGTATTCACACTAAGTTTATTTGAGAAACGCGATGCGAGTCGCTTCCTTTGCGAGTTTAATAATGAAACTGTACCCAAGTTTCATTAGAAAACAGATATAACGTTATAAGCAGTTATAGCGTAAAGGATAGCTACCAATGAAAAATTGTCGACAATTTAAATTGACACTACTTTATAAAAAAAAGATCATATAACGACCCACTTAAATTGGCCACATTTTAAAGCATGAAGCTTGTACTTTAACAATTGTGAATTTGTTTTTTTCTTTTTTTTTTTGTAAAATTGTAAAAATTCAAACAAGCATGCAAAAGCATCAAAAAATTGTTATTACAACTAGATTTAATATGGTCTTAAAGATTCGCATAAAACTAGAACTACCAAACTCGTCAAAATGACCAACTTACAATTTTTGTCACATATTTTATAGACGTGTAAAGAGCAGCGTATTTTTAAAGATTTAAATAATTCTTCGTAAAATATATGTATTCATACAAGCTTGTATGTATCATAAAGTTTCTCTGTTTTTGTGTTTTTAATGTCTCCAATGGAAATTTTATGTGTCAATCGTCGGTTAAAATTCCAGTGTTAAGATACTGGTGTGAAAGTCTGTAAGATTAATTTATGTTATTAAACGAATCCTTTTGCAGTTTATGTATCCGTCCCTGTTAACAGGATCGCGCGCTCAGAAGCAGCAGCAGGAAGACCCGTGTCAAACGAAATCCAGAGTAGTTGGCGACATAGAGTACTGCGATCGCTATTGGGAGTGCGTCAACGGGCGTCCGGAGTTGTTCGACTGTCCGAACGGTCTTGTTTTCGCTGGGAAGCATCGTGGCGTGACCGAGGGCTGCGACTATCCCTGGAGAGCGAACTACTGCGACGGGAAACGCCAGGCGAATCCACCGATTCCGGCTGAGCACTGCGACTGGCTTTATGGTATTTTCGGCCACGAGACGTCCTGCACTCGGTACTGGACCTGCTGGAACGGCACGGCCACGGAACAACTGTGCATCGGTGGTCTTTTGTATAACGAAAGGGCCAGATCCTGCGACTGGCCAGAAAACGTCGAAGGCTGTCAAAAGCATCGTGAGTAAATTCGAGAAACGTTATGAATTCACGAATCTCTCGTTTGCGTTTTTCACATCTCAAGTCTGCATCTCGGCGCTTGCTTCTCTCGCCACGCAATCATGTTCATATTGTAATTAATAATTGCACCATGTTTATTGATAAAAATTAACTTGTCGAATTAGAGATTTTCACATACCTCACAATTGTGTAGACAATCCAAAGCAGGGCTTCTCAGCAGGGCTTTCGAATGAATTTCTTTTTTATGATTTATTGTCGATCGTCAATTACTTGCTCGAGTAAAGGGGATCGCCAAGTGAAAAAATTTGAGAAGCCTTGATTTACAACGATAGACTTTACAACCATCAATTTCTGCGAAGGTATGAGGAATTCCTTTCTTTTTCTAAAAGATTTCCAGCAATTGTCACGTCATAAACTAATACCAGTGTATCACGCAGATTAATTTCAACAGGATAGTTTCCAGAAGCACGTGTTGGAATACACGATCATCGAACTCGAGGCCTGGAATCATTTGTCTTCATAAATAATTATGCTTTGTCACTGTTTCGTAAGAATTACGTAGTAGTAGAGCGAAGTCACATTTTCGTGACAACGTGCGGTCGACAGTGTGTTAACATTGCAGAAAATCCACGTCGTGAGTATCGTGGATTTCCATTCGTTGCCTCTCTCGTCTTTCGCGAAACGCGTAACATTTTGCCAGAGGCGACGTTCGCGATCATTCTCACTTTCGAAAGCAACCACGTAAGAATACGCACGCGTGTAGGTATGCAGTTCTCCTAGCTGTTTCTCTCTCTCTCTCTCTCTCTCTCCCCCCCTCTCTCTCTTTGTCTCTCTCTCTCTCTCTCTTTCCGCCTCGTGGAAGGCTACGTTCGATGTCAGTGGCCTCTTCCCGAGAAAAGGAGCCAGGTCGTTAATTAGCATTCGAAGCGAGCTCTTGTCGCGCCTTGCGACGCATGTCCCGTCTTTCTTAGGTAGCCTAACAATTCATGAACAAGAAGTTCCATTCATCGCGACAACCTTATAGAAACTGCTGGAAACTGTGTGACGAAACTTTCATCTTCTTGCGATTTTCACAGATCGTCGAATCGTTTTTCACTTGTCTGTGAAGAAGAAAAGAAATTACAAGAGAGCAGTAAGAAAAAAAGAAAAAGAAAAAATTGCAAAATCATTTCTCATCTTTAGTTTCATTACCACATCTCGAACTGATTAAACTTCCAAGTTCCGTACCCTTTGGTCTCGAAAACTTTTTTCGTATCATCCATCATCACTAAATAAAATGACATGGCATTGGAAATAATCATTCGAACGCGCATTGCTAGAACAAGTATATAACATACAAGAGTTAACGATACATAGTTTCAGTCTTTAGAAAAATAATATCCTCCATCAGTTTTTAATGTTCTAAACTCTAAGCAACAAAAAGTCTAGTTTGCAGTGTCTAGTAACAATGGGTGTTAATTGACTCAAAAGTCTATCTTCAGAAATTTCACCTTCTCTTCTTGTTACGTCGTTATTATGGCTTTCACTCTATTCACATCTGTTCAAATATTATACTATGATACATCTCATCGTACAACACCAAATGTATACGTTCACTATATATAATTATAAAATTATAAAAAGCGGTGTTGGCTAAATTTAGGTACGATGTCAGAAGGTCGAATCGAGTGCAAAGGAAGTTGAAATACTAACTTAGTCGACCGTAACCAATTCATCTTTTGATCGAACGACACATAATCGAATGTCTTTGTGCGACAGCTCTGTGCAACGACGACGCAAACGGGAACGTTCCCCTGGGCAAGTCCTGCAACCGTTACTGGCAGTGTCAAGGCGGTTATCCACGGCTGCAGAGATGTCCAGCGATGCTGGTGTTCGACCGAAGGTCGCTGAGGTGCGTGGTCCCGCCTACCGAGGACTGCGACGTGCCCACGACGCCGCCAAGCCTCGAGGGCGATCTGCCCGAGGGACGAAACGAGCAAGAGCCAGAGGAGGAGAACCTTCCGCCGGGTGTTCCGCCTCTGCCAGCCGGCGCGTTGCCGATTCCGCTTCGAGCTCGTCCCAGAAACTAGATTATCCAATTCTATTTCTTGCTTCTCGACGATGAATCGCAACGTCCTGGACTACATCCTACGCGCGCGATACGTGTAACGTACATGTACGTGACAGTTTCAGGCGTCTAAAATAGAAAAATAGAAAAGCGGTGGGAAAGTTGCTGTAAAACGATCATTGTTTCGTCTGAGGATTACGTGCTCGAGCGAATTACGACTTACAATGGGTTAGGCTTGAATTCAATGGATTGATCGTTCTCAGAGTTTGAGATGAAGAAGACTGCAGCTTTCAATTCCCTCTCTATTCTTGGTTCTAAGAATTGGGTTTATTTGGTATTTTTAGCATCGTGCGCGCCTTTAGCATCAACTGTTTAATCAGCGTAGCTTTTGTAACAAACGGACCGATGACGTTAAAGCGTCACAACGTTCGTTTCACGCTGAAAAAGAAGCAAATCCTTGCGCGTACATACTCTGTTCTAAAGCAATTTGAAAACTAGCGAGCTCTGATTTTGCAACGTCGTCCGACATTCACATGTAACGTACACATACGTAATCTCGATGCAAAACGATTTATGAATCCTCATGTTCGTACGTTACATATTGTGCACGTAAGAATGCAGTCTAGGAACCTCGGTTGAATGAAAATTACTACACGTGAGAAACGCAACTCGTGGAAAACTCGTTGCGTCGAGTCTCAAAGCGAATGGAAGTCTGAGTCGTAGATACCGAGCCAGGAAACCAGGTGATTTACTGATACCGATATTACGTATTAGACAATCGGTATTGTGGCTCTCGAGGATACAACAGATCGCACGAGGGCAAGCAATGTTGTTAAACATACCCCTTTATGCGTACTCACAGCTTCGTTAGAAAGTACTGCTACTTCCGGATCTGAAGTGATCTAGATGTTTCACTTTTATCTATCTCGTTCGCTACTCTCTTTTCGTTTCTTCCTCCATGATCGAGATGATCGGCGGCTTTTTACGCACGTGTACGTTCAAATTGAGAAAGGATGCAGGTAAATCACACGTATGCAACACGTCTTGATTGTACACTCTTTAATTATCGCTCACGCTAAGCAGCTCTCGGTGAACCATTCGTTCTCTCTCTCTCTCTCTCTCTCTCTCTCTCATTCTTACAGTCAAAGTGTAAATATTCTCTCTTGGACATTCTCACATTCTCCTTCCCCTTCCTGTCCCGAGTTCTATAAGCATATGTAAATTCTATATGTATTGAAACGTTCACATTTGTACGAATGTAGACTCGTTGAAATAAAGTATACGTTGTATATTTTTTGTACGCATGCCGACATTTTATTCCGATTATTCGTTGTACATGTCGTCGTTCTCATCGTCGTTATTGCGTCAGATCGTTCTCCTTCGAGAAATTTCTCGTGAACTGAAATGTTTGTCGATTAAAGTAAGCAAGTAATTCAGCTAGATACTCCGTGATTTCTTCGATAAGCAAGCAAATTGTTTCTAATCGAGGAGAGTGTCCCTAATGAGCGACGAGGACTTGCGATTTCGAGATTTTGAAACGTTTGACAGGCAGACGTTTCTACGTGATTTAAAGATCATTGGCACTGAAACAAACGAGAGAACATTTGTTCCTTACTTTCACGCTTGAAATGAGAAAATAAGTGAAATTAAATTAAAATAAATAATAAAGAAGTAAATAAATCAAATTAAATTGAATTGAATTAAATAAAAAAATAAGATTGGTAAATTAACTTAGCGTACCAATGAGGCAATTCATCTGGGTCCAAACAGCTGAGACTCGCGGAATCGAAGAGTTTTCCTTCGCCGCATGTGAGCAAACGTGGATTGCCATCGACGCAAGTGATCAGCCTGCCACAATCTCCGGGCACAGCGAATCTAAAAAAAAGACGTACATTCTTTAGTAAGAGATTCCATTTTGAGCTGATTCGAACATTAGTGTCCTCCGTTAAGTGAAATTTAAAATATTTAATTTCCTTCACCTCTCGATTTTTTTTATACGACAAAAGAGAAAACTGATGACACTTTCTTAACAGGATAAAACCGAATGACCGTAAAATACGTGTCACCTCTCAGTAGGGGGTTTTTCATCTTCTCTCCTCGAAAGCAAAATGGGACCGGTTCTTAATAGACACGCTGGAAGATAAACCGCGGCTGCCTGTTTATATTTAAGAACTATATTTGCTTTCTTTCGATTTAACTCGGATATCTTCGAAAAAGAAAAGTTTTAAAATTATCTGTTTGTACGCCTTTCGACTTGGCATCGGTAATTTAATTTCTTATTAATCACGATCCGATTGCTGAAATAAATAGAGATATTTCAAACACGATTTAACTCGGGTATCTTGTCCCCAGTGACGTCGTCCTTCAAAGAAGAAAGCATTTAGAAATATCTCTTCGCGTCTTGACTTATTGTTAAGTACATCGGATAGTTCAATTTCTTATCAATCACGATCCATTGCTGAAATAAACAGCGACGAACGCTTCAAAGGATTAAAATAAATTCAACGAAATAAAAAATGTCTAGATAAAAAGTAATAAAAGAAGTCGATTCAAGAATCGGTTGACTCGCGTTGACTCACATTGTAATTCAAGGATCGTTGGTATTTGTGAAATTTATCCATCCTATGCTATGGAATAAATTTTTTAGACGTTTACAAATAATTTAACGTCTCGATAACGAGATTTTGAGAAAGAAGAAAAGAACAAAGGATGATCTTGAAAAAAACCGACCTCGGATAGGGCCAGAATTTGGCAGCCGCACTATGAGAGGGTACTTTGTGCGGGCACTTGAAGCCGATGATTTCCTCCGGGTTGCAGTAGGGTAACAATTGATCGGGCCAAACGCAGGTGTGACTCTTCGCGTCGTAGACTAATCCCGCGTCGCAGTGCTCCTCCTGAGGGTGTCCGTGGATGCATTTAATGTAAGTGGTGCTGCACGAGTCGCTGGCTGGATAGAGGCCGAATTGATATTCGCAACCAGGGCTGCTGATCGGAGTGACTGGAAACGAGAAATTTTGAGAATTTACATGAATATTATAATGAATATTCAATTTGTTTTGCTCTCGGCAAACTTTCTTTTCCGTATCATTCATATCAACAATTTATTTATGAAGCATCGCATGAAGCATTGGGACCGATTGCTTTTCACACATTAATGAACGTTGATGATCAAATTATCGTAAAACATCTCCTTAATCATTAGGTTTAGGACCAATATGGGTAATACTTTTTATCACTGAAAGTGATTTTAGCGGGGGGTAACCCATAAAATCAAACCTGTTCAGGTGCAACGCTAATGCAACGAAAATTAGCGATTGGTTGATTTG
Organism: Melipona beecheii; assembly: GCA_032399605.1. Classification (NCBI taxonomy): domain Eukaryota; kingdom Metazoa; phylum Arthropoda; class Insecta; order Hymenoptera; family Apidae; genus Melipona; species Melipona beecheii. The sequence continues at coordinate 474,260 of JAUCMO010000243.1, read as the reverse complement.
AGTCACGTGATTCGTGAGGGGGCGTGGGATAAACCTCGAGTAGGAGTGGCGTTGTCTGGTACTGAGCGATCGCACCTGTAATTTGTTTTGTATCGATTCAAATGTTTGCATATTAATAAAGTTTTATGGCAAAAAAGTCGTCTTCATTTCCTAGTCAGAACACACAGTTGCTTCTGGGCCTTTCAGTGAGACGAATCGTACTGGGGTACAAGTCGTGCAGTTTTTACTTGGAGTTTAATATTCTTCCGATTTATGATGAAAAAAATATTTGGTCCAATTTAGAAGAAATAAAGATGACCTTGAAAATTCTCCACAAAACGATGCCTACAAAATACGCTATAGTTTGCTTCTCGTAAAATCACAAATTTTGTATTAAACAATTTTTCATCAGACGCGTAATTTAAAAGTTATTTCAGGTGTGCAAGTTGAGGTGTGTACGTGAATCACTCTGTATATATATTGTATTTTATATTGCATATATTGTGCTTAAGGATATACAATATACAATACAATATATATATTCTACGAATATTACAATGAGAAATTTTATGTAAATACATAGTGCGCATTTTAAAACATACTCAGGTATTAATACAAATATATACATAATGGAATAGAAATAAGATTAAACTAGTATCCGTGAAAAAACCAACCTACTGTATATGCATAATGAGATTGTCGAGAGCGAAACGCGATACTTACGGTCAGCCTTGCGATCCCCGCAGTGGACGGCCCAATGATAGTTGCAGTGATCGTGTACGGCTCCGTGGCCGTCGAAGAGTAATCCATTCTCGCAATACTCGAGGGTCAGGGTGCCGTTCGTACAAAGGAAGAAGGCGTTGCAATTCTCGGGGTGAGCGTACGCGTGGACACCATGGGGATCGGGACAGGGTGGCGCGCCCAGCAGCGCAGTTGCTTCACCTGCATATCGCGAACCAACATTGTTATTTAGTAAATAATATACTTTGCTAAATGTATTATGTATGAAATAAAATAATGTAAATAAAGTGAAGGAAAGGAAAAATAAATAATAAAGTAGGAAAATGGAAAATAAGAAAATACATATAAAGAAATACGCGTAAAAGAAAGTGAAAACTGACAGTACAGAAACAAAAATAAAAAAACAATTGACAATTGTATATACGTCGAGATCTTACGTCCTTCCGATTCGTGCGTTGGTTCTAGAATCGTCGTTTAAACTGAATTTGCAAATTCGAAATTTTGTTGGATACCTAGCTGTCGATAAATTTATCAATTTGCGCGCAATTTGTTTGCAATTTTGCAAAGTTATCTTAAATAAAACATCTAAAAGTAAGTCTGATATGTTCTGATCCTTTGTAAAAAAAAAAGAAAAAAAGACATTGCACGTGTTGCAATTGATTGACCGTGAGATTTTTATAAATATTTCTATCAACTTATATCACACTCAAACTGACGAGTTTCATTTAAATTAAACTAACAAAACGAAACGAGTCAGATATCTTAGAGTCAGATATCCGAAGGTTATGCGAGGAGGCTCGAAGAAACAATGTTTCGTGATTTGAATGACAGAAGGCAGTGGCTACGTTGCTGTTCGGAAAGCGTGTCGCGAAACTGGAAATGGAAAGTCGGCGCTTCTTTTTCGGAGAGAAATAATAATCGGCAAAAGCGCAAACTCGCTTACAGTCGATATCGCTGGCAAGATTTCCCGTAGTTGACGACGGGAAGAAGAGAATCAAGGATGAGAACGAGATGGGAAGGCAAGAAAACAAAAGGCAAAACACATTATGCAAATTACCGGTGCTGATTGGACTTTGTTATTTGCACTTCGCTGGTGGGAAGGTGACTCGTGAGATGAGCTATCAGACAGATTTGTTATACGCATCTGTTGACGGATGAAAGAAAGACAGAGAGAGAAATAGGCGGCTAAGTGGATAAAAAGAGACGCGGAGAGACAGGAAGAAAGACAACGAGTAAGCCTTAATAAATTAACTAATAAAAATTAATAAAGATTACTAAAAAATAATTAATAAAAACTTAATAAATTACTTAGGTATCACGAATACCTAACAACTACATCCGAATATATCCTAATCGTATCCTTAAAAATAATTACGAATGCCTAATTAATAATTAATCCTAATAAATTTCAGGGAATTTTTTCCAATTTCATCCCAAATCCCATGGATGCAATATAAATGTTGATGTTATTTCTTTGATAAATTGCGTAATCCATCGATCAAGACGATGCAAGGTAATTGATACCACCGTATTGATACTGCTTGGAACACACGTTTCGGAATGACAGAGAAGAAGACGTGCAAACGCGTCAGACAGACTCCGCCATTATATCATAGGTCGCGGCGACGTAACCATATGGTTGGAGGAGGCGGTGAAAGTTATTAAAGTTGTGCCACGCGGATGTGGTAACACGGGGAACGATCGAGTCCAGAGACGAACACTCCAGCAGGGATGCAGGTTGGAGAACGATCGATGCGCTCCTCTCGCGTGAGACGCATCGTCGATGGACGACGGACAGAGATCGGGGACATCGAGGACCGCGCAGCTGCGCTCGAATGCAGAGAAAGAAGCGACTTACCGGAAGCGAGAAAAGTCGCCAGGGCGATGAGCAAGGTGACGGTGGGCCGCGGTCGGTGTTCGGTCATAGTGCTCGCTCGGTCTGATCCTGGACTCGGGTCGACTCTGACTACTGACGCTTTTCTTAGTTATCGACTGTCTCGTGACGGAGAGCTTCTCCCTTCACTTGCTCGGTAGTAGTCTTGCTCTCCCGTTACCCCACCTGGAGGCCTTGTACGACCGCGGGTCCCTTCGATCGTGCGCCTTCGGAAAAGCCCGACTCTCGAGCCAGCAGACCAAGCAGAACCGAGCGAGCAAGCGTGACCAGCGGCCGATCTCGAAGACTCTCGAGGGCTTGCCCGAAAATTCTAAATTCTTGGGGAGACGCGGGAAAGGTTTTTCCAAATAATTTTTCCAAACGATCCCCGATGCTCCTACGCGTCAGACAGACAGAGTTTAACTACTCGTACAGAACGCGCGTTTCACGCTGAGAATTCGACTCGTCGATTACATATTCGTACAATGTACGAGATGCGTTAACTGTGTCAGCGAGACACGCGATGGAGGTGAGTGATACACCTATACATTCGTTGGACGTAGGCACGGCTAATCCCTGGGGGCCTGAACTCTTAACTATTGCCTTACGCAACAGTTATCGCTACTTGGAGCAACGGTTCATGAAGGGAGAACCAGATCTCCCGGCATGGATAGTGAAAGCCGACGAATGCCTCGTGATCTCGATCGGCACTTATGATCGGCTGATTGTTAATGAACCAGTCGGATTAACGAAAAATAAAGAACGTTCGAACGTTCATGATCACTCCAAAGTCTGTGTAAAGCGAATAGAAAATAAAAATACAAAAGTAATTCTTAATATCTAATAATAATAATAATAATAATAAATATGACACGTACGTATATGTACGTACACATATATGTACGTACGTGTAAGAAAACGAAACTTTAATCAAACGTTTCGTTTGTACACATATACATACACGTAGTACATACATAGACCAAGAGGAAATGGAATTCGCGGATTTTTCGGAAAATATCGAGCGTACGAGACAGTGCGAAACTTTCACAATTTTTCATATGATAGAGAGAGAGAGAGAGAGGGAGAGAGGGAGAGAGAGAGAGAGAGAGAGGACGGGCTCGGCAGAAATGTAAATCGTTCGGCCAGCGCGTTTCATCGAACACATCGTAAATTACGTAAAGAGAAAGGTTGCAATCAAGTAAATTAAGTGAAATTGTCCGCCAGCTTGAGGAGGCATTATGCATCGTTCATTGTATTCAAACGAGATCAATTATCGACGATTCGGGCCAAGAGCTGTTATTACTTGTTATTCAATAAATTCCTTTCTATGCAATCGACACTTGGAGAAACTATTTAATCCACATTTCTTTAAAAATTCCGCAATTTCTTGAAACAATGGATACTGCTACTGCAAAACAACGCGTGGAACGTTTTCTTGTTGTCTCTGTCGATCGTTGATTCCATTTTCGCGTTGCTGAGCGGCGGTTATTGATCTCTCTATTGAAACAGACGATAACAAAGTTGTCGGCGCCGTAAATTTCCGTTTCAGAGCGTAATATTCGTTTACATAAGGAGAAAGGTATAATTATCGTGGGAGTTATATTCAAAAGCTGCTCATTTACGTAAGAGTATATCACGGGTTTATTGTTCTCCTAATTGTAAGTGTAAAAGATTAAGCGTTACAGGCATATCTGGCTGAGTGAGTGGCACCTTGTCGCTATTCAGCTCTTGTTTTTGTAGTAGTCTTCGCTGTAACAAGAAAAGACAACAGGAATAAGGATCTCGCTGCGTCTAAAAGTGCACATTTAGGACACAGTTTTAACTTAAAAAAGAAAAACAAAAAAAGAAAAAAATAAACATTAAAATTTTTGCGCTTGTGAAGATTGGCAATATCTTCCAATTAACACCAAACGAAATCTTACCATCCAGGCACGTTCTCCGGATCCATGCACTTGAAGCTGTCCTCGCTGTAAACGGTACCAGGCTCGCATTGCCCTTTCTGCGGCACCACGCCGTTCTTGCAAATGTAGAACTTGGCACAATCGTCCGGATGAGGATACGTAGGGTGCGGCAGAATCCTACCGAGCGGTCCGGGCACGTCGCCGTCTGGGCAAACGAATCCATCGTCCAGAACGTCCCTCTTCACATTCTCGCACAGTCTGCTGGCATCGGCCGGCCAAACGCAGCTGGACATTTTGTCCTCGTAGATCAAGCCTGGTGGGCAGGGCATTATCTGAGCCACGCCGTCGATGCAGTTTACGAAACGGTCGCAAGCCGTTGGATCCTCGTGCTTGAAATAGCCATTGGCGCGTGGACATCCTTTGCTCGTCTGCGGTTCCTCTGAATAAAACGTTCAACAATTAACGTTCACAGCCAATTGAAGCGTTAAAGTTAAAGTTAAAGTTAAAGTTAAAGTTAAAGTTAAAGTTAAAGTTAAAGTTAAAGTTAAAGTTAAAGTCGGTATTCTTTTCTTTTGTCCTTTCACCGTTCTGCAGAGAGACAATGGCCAGATTAGCATACAGATTCGACCGTTGAAAGAATGCTTGTGAGACAAAAGAAAAAAAAACAAAGACAGTGTCTAGACGCAAGTCCGAAGAAGAATTTAGTCAATTCACGGAGGAACCGATTCGTTCCGACTAATCGAATCCTAATTCGAAACCGAATCGATTTATCGAATTTCGAAGTAGATTCGAGCTACGTCATCGAATTCCATTTTTAGATCGAACTTGGTCAGATTTTCAACGCGAAAAGAATCACGAGAGTTCGAGGATTCGAATCGCATTCTCGTTGTTTGAAATTTCTCGAAAATAGACGATGCAGTGTGACTGGAATATTCTCGAGCGCGATCCGTAAGACACACATAACTTTCACTTTTGGTTTCTCATAAGTTTGCTTCTGGAAATTGGCGATATCGTGCGATCTTTGCGCGACTGCGTTTCGCCAGCTTAATCTTAATCTTGTTCAGCCATAGCCCTGCTAACCTATAGTAGTTTCCTAAGCTTATAAAAATATTTTTGGATATTTGTCAACGTCTCTGCGACATTGCACAACCATTCGTTAGATTAGGAAACGTGAGTTATCGACACTTCCTTTCGCGAGCCACCGACGTACCGTCAACGAGAGACTCGCGTCGTTATTAATGTTTTACAGGTCAAGAGAAATTAATAACTTACGAAGAAGAGTCCTATCTCCGCAGGGCACGTTGGCTGGAATGTCACAGAGTTCCTTCTTGGGGTTGTCATCTCTGAAGACGAGGCCGTCCTTGCACAGTTTCTCCTCGGGTTTGCCATCCAAGCAGGTGTAATAGAGATCGCACTGTTCCGGATCCGGGAAGAAACCCTTCGGCTCGGGACATCGAAACTGCCCCCTGCTCAAAGTCACCGCACTGACCAACAAAAATACCGATGACGCTCGAACGAACATGCTCCCTTTCTTTTCCGCCTCAAATTCGGAACCCTCGATTTAATAATAAGCGCCAAGGCCCGAAACACGCTGCGTTTCTCCTCTTATTCTTCTTCCTCTTCTTCCTCTTCTTCCTCTTCTTCCTCTTCTTCCTCTTTTTCTTCCCTCCTCCTCTCTTCTTTCTATTCCGATCCGTCGACTACTCGTAGCAACGTGGATATGACGTGAATGCACACCTGAAACTGGTCCTGATTCGCCTGCCGCACCACCTCTGCATCCTTGCTTGCATTTCACAACCCCCCACCCCCACCCCCCTTTCGCCGAAACTTCCTTCTCGCTTGCTCCGATATCGCCGCTTTTCTTCGCGGGGACTGTCGATATCTAAACGCTTCTAGCCTAAACGCGCCTTTGCCGCGCCTGTTTTGCTTTCTGTTTCTGTTTCTGTTTCTGTTTCTGTTTCCCGCGTTTCTTCTTATTTCTCTCGCCTGTCGCGATATTTGCCTATCCACTACTCGAGTGCCCAAGTACTTGCTATTTCATTTACTTGTCGCTACTGCCTCTTCCGGGTAGCACGCGATCCCACTCCATCCGTAACAGTTGCGTCGAAGCGTCGTAGATCATTAATTATTCTCATTAGTCGCCTTGCAGTCGCCTTGCTTCTCCTTGGAGATCATTTACCGATAGTAAAGGACAAGCTGAACGCTGCGATGGAAGATTTGCTTCATTACTTGTATCTGTTTATTACTACACCAGTGGCCATCAGTATCTCCATACTTTGGTAACAGAGATTTTCAACAATTCTGGCACATCAATTTTGAAACATCAACATTCCATCGAGTTCGTCGTAACGTTCCCCTGCCATGAAAAATAAAATCAACGTAAATTCTCTTGTAGTAAAAGTCAAATTACATCCTGTCAAAGGCAAATTTACCTCTTTGATATTATTATTCCGTACTTCCTTCCGAACTTCTTCAACGTTCCACGTTGCACGATCACAGATAAGATCAGAAATAAAATCTCTTGTAACATTTAAGTTACATCCTCTCAAAGGCGACTGTGAGATTAATTTTAAGTCTTTGACATTGTTATTTTCCTTTAAACATGTTCCCGGATGATTGAGTTGAAAACCACTGAGGACAGAGAGTTTGAAGTATTTAACTGACGTTAGATTCAAACCTGAAAGATCCTTAAAATTTGCTCAAAGTACCGATTTCACTCTACGTCGATAAATATTTTGTTTAATTAATTTTTTTAATTTATTTAATTAATTTATTTAATTTTAATTTTAATACGAAGCTATTGTAGAAATACGAACAGTTTTTAAAAATGAAAATCAAACGCGACATCAACTCTTTCAAGTCGTTCATGCGTTATTTTTTGAAAATAAAGTGTTTACGAGTCAAGCGAAAATGGCCAATTTATTTTATTAATCGAGAGTAGCTCGCAATACACGATTTCAACCGATCGTGTGAAATTATGTATATTTGCGCAACGCTTCGAAAGTGTCCGTGAATGTTAATATCGTTAGCTCTGTCCGCACATTCTCTTCCGAATGCTTCGCATACGCGTACAAATATCACGTATCTACTCTCTGTCGACGCAATCCACGTTTCATTTCTCTAATTCTTCGGCGACTCTTCTCTACGGATGTTTGAATACTTCATTGAAACGAAACAAGGGGGCCGGGTCGTTTCCTCCACGAACGCGCAAGCGTCTCTGCAATTAAAGAACGTCTTGACGACAAGATCACGAACGTTCGACGACTTCGAACGAAAATACAACTCCACTTTCCTCTTTGATCGAACGGACAATCCCGTGAGGTGACAATGCCTGAGAAAGCAGAACAATTTCAATTCAATTTATAAAATTGGACGTCAGTTTGTGAATTATTATCTACTATTAGCAGAGCGTGTATATTCGAGGAAAGTATGACCATTATTTTGACAAAATTTCCTTTGACAAAGCATTATATCGAAATGCACGTTTACATATAAGGAAAGTTATGAAGAATCCAATCACGAGAATAAATTACGTACGTACGAAATTTCGATGTAATTTGCTGTATGACGTAATGCATTCCACAGATTTTCCCGCAAAAATCCTCGAACAATATATCTGATCCAAGCGATTATTTTGTACTTTCGTAATCGTTTGTGATGTGAAAGTAATTTAAAGATGAAATCTATGAAAAAAGTACACATTTCGTGTTATAGCTGCAATTTAAATAAATATTATTAAATACTGTTCGAACAAGTACCTCTGTTAAACGAGATTTCCAAATCTCTCCAAATATGTGTATTTTTATAGGTCACATAAAGTATATGAAGAAATCTCATTGCCTAGAAACTAGAATGCAATTGCACAAATTCGTCTTTCTCTGTGAAATGAGGGAAATTATGAAAATTAAATTTACTGAAAGAAGAGAAACCGTTGAAATGCTGGCGTCGCGTAACGGTGAAACTGTGAAAATAAAATTTAAAATCTTGTCCTTGTCACACTATGCAAGTCTATTCTTGTCGCTTCTTCGTCTGCAAACGAAATACATGCTGTCATCTGTCGGATTTTTCCTTTTTTAGCCTTTTAATTTCAGTCGAAGCTGAGAAATGCTCAGATGGCAGCACGCGACAGATGTATATCTGTCTTTGTCAGATTGCATAAGTCTGTCCTTGTCGCACTCTGATCGCGCTTCTTGGCTGGCGACAGTGCTGCTATCTAAACGTCTCTAATTTTCTCCTAGAATTAAAAGGATAAACAGGAAAATTCCGATAAATGGCATCATCTTGTTCGTAGACAAAGAGCGCGTTAATGTAAGACAAGGATAGACCTATGCATCGTGATAGACAAAGAGCGCACTGGTGTGTGACAAGGACGACAATAGATTTTAATTCTATCGTCTCGTCGCTACGCGGCGTTAGCATGGAATTAAAAATCTAAATTAACCAAATTTCCATTTACGAGAAAAACTAATTAAGAGTATTAATTTATGAATTTTCCGATTGTATCTTTATTTTAAGACCCTTGGCTTTCTTCTCGTGTCCCAGTAAATTTGACCCATAAAATATACGAATGAAAATTTGCAAGTTTCGCTCAACAGATCAAAGTACTTGATCCAAGTACATTGATAACTTAGTGTACCAATAACATCGGAGCTACAAGAGCGTCATTTGTTTGGAAAAGTACCATTGTATTTCTGTAGATTGTTGCCAGTCTGTAAAACATTTATCTTTTTTTCATTTTGAAAGTTTCGTTATGAGAAACCGAAATATTTATTAGTCCAAGATAGGCAAAAATACGCACACAGAAACAACGAATCGCTTTCGAGTGGAATATAATTTCGATGCTTGCACACAATAAATCACAGAGGGCGTGAAAAGCACTTTGATTTTTTTTCGGGATTCGTGTTTCAGAACTTAAAAGACCAGGTCTTGAATATATGCCTAATGTCGCATCTATTCTATCTTTAGTCGATGATGCAACCAATAATCCATTTAAAAGAGAGGACAAGAAGAAATAAATAACGTATATGTGCAATGGAAATTCTTGAACTGAAAGACGTTAAAGCTGTACCCGATATTATTCATGCTTATCCGGATAGAGTAAAATCCGAAGCCACGCCACTTGTGATTGACAATGGTAACTTAAATTTATTATATCGTAATTATATTATATCAAACAAATATACAAATAAGTGTAAGCTACAGTTGCAGTATAACAATAAGTATAACAGATATTGACAAACAATTGTTTTGTAGGGTCGTACAATTGCAGAGTCGGGTGGGCTACGGAGAAGGAGCCTCAGTTGATATTTAAAAACCTCATTGCAAAGCCACGCAAGGAGCGTGGTAAGAAGGACGGTGAGCCTCAAGTTGGGAATGACATAGCCAACATTGAAGCTGTTAGATTTCAATTAAAAACACAGTTTGACAGGAATGTGGTGACACATTTCGAGGCTCAGGAGCAAATATTTGACTATACGTTCACTCACATGGGAATAGACACAGAGGGTGCAGTGAATCATCCCGTTATTTTGACAGAGGCGTTTCTGAATCCTAATTATTCGCGAAATTGTAAGCCTGCAAATGTAGAAAAACGTTTGAGGTTAACTTTAGATTTACACATTGAAAGATAACTATTGTACACATTGTAGTGATGGCCGAACTTTTATTCGAGTGTTACAATGTACCTGCTATAGCGTACGGAGTGGATTGCCTGTTTTCCTATCAGCACAATAATTGCCCACCGGATGGTTTAATCATTAGCATTGGATATCACACTACGCACATAATACCCATATTGGATGGTAAAGCGGATCCTGTAAATTCAAGAAGAATCAATATCGGCGGATACCACATTACATCTTACATGCACAGGCTGCTCCAACTGAAATATCCAGTTCATGTTAATGCAATAACACCCAGTCGAGCGGAGGTATGACGCTTTGTTTCTTGCAGTCCTTTGTCGACGTTCCAGATATGCGATAATTTCATTTTCTACACGTAGGAATTAATACATGAACATTCAATGATAGCTTTGAATTATCAAGAAGAGATTTCTAAATGGGCGGATCCAGATTATTACGATGCGAATGTATTAAGGGTACAATTACCGTATGTTGCTCCTGCAAATGCTCCAGGGTTAACGGTCGAGCAACAGAAGGAAAGAAAACGCGAATTAGCTAGAAGGTTAATGGAAATCAATGCGAGGAAAAGAGAAGAGAGAGTTGGTAACATGTTGTAATATCTGATCGTGAAATTATTCATAAACGAATTAATCATGTACGATTAAATGGTAATTTGTAGTTGGCGGAAGACGAGGAACAATTGAATCAGTTACTGGCCGTTCAAGATTTATTGGAGGAAGGCGAAACGGATGAATTCGATCAAGCGTTGAAAACTTACTCTCTCGCAAACGAGGCGGATCTGATAAAAATGATCAATAATCTCCAAGCGAAAGTAGAAAGGACTAGACAAAAAATAGTAGCGGCTAATTCGCAGGAGGAGAATATCGCGATGGAGGAACAGAAACCAAAAATAAAATCGAGTTTGCAACCTAAAGATCAACAAGATTTTGATGAATGGATCGCTGGTGTCCGAAAGAAAAGGTAATCAATGACTTCTCCGTTATTTTTACGATGATTATACATTCGAGGCATTATACACTGTAGGCAGGAGATATTAGAAAGACGAATGGCAAAGAGACAGCGTAGACAAGACATGGCGAAACGCAGAACAGCTGCTGCACAGGAAAGAATGCGTATAATAAGCCAGTTGGCGAGAAAGGAAAAACGCGATGATGATTTTGGTATGAGAGATGAAGATTGGGACGTTTACAAAGTGATAAACAGGGTTCGTATAGATTTTGAATTTACTTTTCTCGCGTATTGAAATTTACGTGTTACTTTGTATATATTTTTCGTAGGAAGGCGGAGACTCAGACTCGGAAGTGGAACAAGAAAAACTTATGGAACTAGAGGACGTATTACGACACCATGATCCAGAATTCGACGGTGCTGGATCCAATGTTCCCATGGTACCTGGAGAAACTCATCAGTTACACGTGGGAGTAGAACGCTTGAGAGCTCCAGAGATACTGTTTCAACCGTCCATGATAGGGTCTGTGGAAGCTGGCATCGCAGAGACAATCGAGTTCATTCTGAAGCTTTATCCGCCTGAACAGCAGTCGCGACTCGTAGGAAATATATTCCTCACTGGTGGACCGACGAGATTTCCTGGTTTGCTCGAAAGATTGAATCGAGAGCTTCGTGAAATGCGACCGTTTGGATCGAGTTTCCAGATAAATATCGCAAAAAATACAAATCTAGACGCATGGTATGGCGCCAGAGATTTTGGCTTAAACGGGAACCTTCCTGAATTTTTAGTGAGCAGAAAGGAATACGAGGAGAAGGGCGGTGAATATTTTAAAGAACACTCGACCAGTAATACTTACACTTGTTCTCCCGATCCTTTACCCACGGTGCAGACTCCCGTGACGTCGGAACAGGTCATCGTAGAGGATGCTGTCGTCGACGTTGAAATGGAATGAAAACATAATACATATACACATATATATAAAAGCAAAGCGAATAAAAGATACAAATGATTTTTTTTTATGGATATCTACTTTATTACACAAGTGTTTCTTCTGTTTGTTCATTCAATCACGAACAAACTACATTGTAGTCTGTTTGCTGATCACAACGTATAGTTCCCGATCATCGCCTGTTTACCATTCAAAGATAATTATGCGAGTACATTCTGGCTTTCTTTTTTTCATTCGTCGAGAATAGTCGACATCCGCTTATTTTCTTTTTTTTATCGGCGCTCTTCGATTAAGCTAAAAAAACTGAGAAAGTGATCCCTCATCTCAGCGGAAGGATTTACTACAGCGACCTCGAAAACTCTTCTACATCTCTGTCCATGGCTTAAGTTAACATCACAATACAGTTAATATAATGTATACATATACGTATACATATATGTACATGTGTGTATATGTATGTATATGCGTATATTGAAAAAATATTACGAAGCCCTATGGGCGATTATATTACAGCTAATTAGTATAAGTGATTCTTGCGTGTTTCACCTAATAAAGGAACATATCGTATGGAAACTCGTTCGCTTCGAGTCATTTCACGTGTCGCTAACATGCACAAGAAAAGGAAGAAAGAGCTCTCTCTTTCTCTTAAATAAAAAAGGAAAAGAAAAGAAAAGAAAGATAATCATAATCACAAGCACACAACATTTATTACTTCTATTTGCTTAAAACACTCAATGACACTTGTTGCACTTTTACTTTTATACGCAATCTGTAGCTACACTTTCATCTCTTATCACATGCAATTATAGATTAAAAATTACAAAGTACGACACATGTATTACATAATACATGTACTGGTCGAAAGAAACAAAAAAGATATTGATCCTTCGAGATAATCCCTTGTCCGAACTTTCATCGCGAAAACACAATGGATTCCGTTCATCCAATTACGGTTATCTTTCGTGGCAGATTGTTGTGAAAGCAAAATTTCAACGCGTACTGCGATGCATAGCTCGCGAAGCTGAAAAAATTTTGTCAACGTAAACTCAAATTACATGCAACATCTTATCAAGTCGTTCGTTAAGTTACGATATTACATCGTAATGACCTTGAATCTACAATAGCTTTCCCAACAAAACGCGTACAAACATACGTACATATAGTGTGACGTGTATAATTTGATCGTTCGAAATTATAGTCGATGCTCTACGTTTTATGTAATACAGCGGATACTTAATTTAAATAATATCCTTTTTTTTTAACTATCACAGGCTGAGATCGCTGCAGTTTCCACAAGTATAATAGTTAATACCAATATCAGTGAGTAACCAGTAGCATATTGATCCGATTGGAAATTGTTGTTGTTGTTATTGTTTTTTTATTTTTCCCCCAATGCAATTGCTCTTCTACTAAATAAATTGAGAGATAGAAAAAAAAAAGATATACTTTGGAGGACGTTTATATCTTTTAGATTTTTCCTTTCGTTTCCTTGTTTTTCGTGCTTTTCGTGCTACTGTTCGATAATAGCAATAAAAGTGAGGTAGAGAGAATCCAATCGGTGAAGAAAGTGGGAATACAATTTTCCTATCTGCCCTAGCTAAGAGTGAGGATCTACTTTCGATACCAATAATAATAATATCGTAATACGTATGCTAACTAAAATTACACGCGGTTTTTAACTAATATTCTTATCGTGGTAATCAATACAAAGTAGCAATAATGATAATAATATTAATAATAATTACAGTGTTTTACGATAAAATAATAATAATAATAATAATAATAATAAAGACAATGGTATTTTAAAATAATCATTAATACAATGAGATTAATGTAATTTGTAATACAATGGCTTCGTATATTTATATATGTGTATATTATATATCGTTATATGTGTATATATCTATATACACATATATAGAGATTTATTCGTATATTTTTCATAGTTGCATGGTGGGACAGAGGATAAGTGACAGCTATGTACAGTACATACTTGCCTTAGTTGTACCATCGTTTATCGTACGTATCTATATTCTCGGTAATCATAATCACAATCACGTGACACACTCAAAAATTGTAATAAACAATAATAATCTGTGATAATCACTAATGATATCAATAATAATAATATTATTAATAATAATAATAATAATAATAATAATAATAATAATAATAATAATAATAATAATAATAATAATAATAATAATAATAATAATATCGTCAATTTTATTCATAAAATACCTTATACTCGTGTAGCAATCATGTGGTGGTACCGTAGTAATAACTAGTATGCAGTATGTACGTAAGGAGGATGTGTTCAACCAGGATATGTCGGTGAAAACTATGGTGTATCAAGCGTCAATTCTTTTTTTTTTGTTCTTTATATCTATATTATATACCTAATACGCGATCTATATATATATATATATATCATATATCATATATTATATATTATATATATATACACACCATTCACTATCGTTCATCACTTTTTTCCCCGTTTTTATTTCGCAAAACTACTGTTACAAAAGTGCGTATTCTCGTCTTACGTTTTATATTATAGGTACATACACGTATCGGCGTAATCTAACTACTTGTTCATTGTCCTTTATGTTAAATCCGTAGCTTTAAATTATTCTCTTCGATTAGACAGCCTGCGCCAGAAATCGTGCCGCCGCCAGTAGCCGGACTATTTTTTTTCTACGTAAAAATAAGCGACAATATTCAGGCTGAACTCAATATTCTTCGTCGCATGGCAAATCTTCGTGTTCAAGGAAAGCTTGTACTTCGATGAATCGCTTCATTTTAACAAAGCGTAATTCAACGTTCGACTTGCTCAATTGTCCATTATCATACAGATTTGTTCAATTGTCATGCAGGCTATCAAATTTTTTCCTTGCACACGCCACTTGGCCGGTATGGTAGGTTAATTTGTATTCTTACAATTCGAAATTGTACAGACAGAAAGAAAAACAAAATATCGAAATAACAATAGCAAGCGACGTTGTTTGCAGAGATATATCGCGTTATAAAATATTCTCATCGAATGAGAAAATGGCATTTTTGATTTCTGCCTGTACTTTCATTTTCCAAAGAAAAATATCAAACGATTACGCTGCACCGAGTGAGTTCATTTCCCTGAAAACCAGTTTCAAAGCCGGATGAAACTCGCTGGAACGCAGAGAGACGTCGGCCTACTTTTTCGCAGAAGAGTTAGGTTAGGTTTAGGTTAGGCACGATTTTCACCGCGGCTCGCGTGCTTTCCTTAAACGGAGCATTATGATAATCGTTTTGTTACATACCTCGCACTCGCACTCGCACATATTTTTCAAATATGCAGACTCTCACATTCATACACGTACATATATACAACACGTGTGTACATTTGTATGCATGCGCATGTCACACATGGGCATCGTACATATGACACGATACTTTCTTCTATACGCATCGATCGTTATGTATACGCAAGTAAATCTTATCTTTATCGTCGCGTCGTATCAGAATCTTTCATTCCCTCCTTCGATGAATATTTTAATTATCCATCTATGTTTGCCGATTACTATTATTATTATTAATTTCCTGCTTTCTCCATTCTTCTCTTTAACTCGATTTTCTCCTCCTCTCTTCGGATCGTGCGATCGATCTTGCTCTCCCTTTCTCTCTTATTGTTAGACCTTACCGCCGAGGATAACGCGAAACAACAGTGAGTGAGAATCCGACAAACAGAATCCTCGTCTCTTTCCCTGTTTCTTTTTTTTTCTGTGTACGTGTGTATGTGTGTTCAAAAAAAGCTCGTCGACACGCAATTCAGGGCTTGCTTTTTTTTCGTCTATTTCTCGTTCTCTCCTTAATCAAAGCTTTTTTTAGGCACCGTTCAAGACTCGACCTGAGGGAAAATATTAGCAATAAAAAATCTTACGCTTGTAATTACGGCCTAACGAGCCAATCACTCTTTCCCCTTGTTTCCTCTCTTTCCTTTTTTTTATTTTCTCTCCCGTTTCCCTACCTCTATTTTTATTTATTTTTAAGCGATTTATTTTTTCTTTTTTTTTTTGTTTGTTTTTCTCTGCTTTTGTGGTGCAGCATCCTCGAGTTAATCCTAACCTAAATCATGTCGGTGTTGATCGTAGTTGTCATATCATGTATATGTAAAAGTGTGTGGTGTGTAAAAATCCTGAAACGATCTTGATTTTTCGTCTTAGATTTATCGATCATAGACTGTGTAACTCGAAAAAAAAACCACTGGAATACCTTCGATGATGTGGGGAAGACGTTCAACAAGACTCGAGACTTCGTTTTACAAAAATATCGATGCAGTTGGAACGAGACACCGTTCGCAATTTCTTCTGTTCTGCGTGTGTTTCGCGCGTGTATCGCATGTCTTGCCATACACTGCTTGGACTCTGTAGCTTCGCTTTCGTTATTCTCCACGTAATATGCAGGTATATGTATCAATGGGGTAGAGACGCGTACGTTGTAATATATCTTATCTAGTGGCTGTTTGATTTGATTAGAAGATTGCGCTACTTCTTGTTCGTGTGTATTTGTATAATTACGCAAAAAGGAAAAAAAAGACAAAGAAAAAACATAAGAAGACCCAGGCAATTATTTTTTTTTTAATTTCTCGACCTTTTTGAATATCGCCGAGTATCTACTTTGTGTTTAAAATACTTTTTTGACGTGCGGCCAGACTTTACGTAAAAGATCAATTTAATCTCTCGGCTGCGTTGCTATGACGATTATATTCGTCGAACACCGAGTGTGCAATTGAATTGAAACACCAGTTGCTAATTGAATTGAATTACGAGGAAATGACACGTTTTTTTTTTTTTTTTTTTTGAAAAATCAATAACCTGATTGCTTAATAACTTAATTAATATCGATAGCAAGAAAATATGTAAGGAAAAAACTAGTCGAGTCCAGTTTCGAAATATGAATTTTAAAATTTGCAAATTTTGTTTCTGAAATTTACAAAAATATGTTTCATTTTTCACGAGAAAATTTAATTTCACAAGTTGCAATTACTTTCCTCGCACTGTGACTCGAGTGTACTCAAAGAAAATTACCATTTCTTCGTGACGAGTATAATCGTCGTCGTTCGCAGCCAAAAGGTTCTAAAACGAACGAATCGTCCGCGTTGCACCGCCTCAACGATCATCGATCGTCGAATTTCTCTCGCGAGGAATTTTATTATTCGTCAGCCTTCGTTGCTCGAAAGGGGAGGGCTTGCCCCTTTCATCGAAAGAAGTGCAACGAACTAACAGAATTCGATCGGCATTTCGTGACGAGGTCCTCGCGTGACGAAATGACGTTAACATACGAACTGCTTTGCCGCTGTATCACGGATTGCCCTTAAAACGCGTCGTTCGTCTCGCGGCGCTCGATACGTGGATTTCGTCAAAGAACACGGAGTATATACATATATGTATGTACGTAAGTACACGGAACACGCGTAGCGGAGAATCAAAATGCCAGTTATCCACTTGCAAAAGTGCGTGTGTTTTTCCTGTTTCGTCGTCACGTCAAAAATCTCGTATGTGTGTGTCTCTGCGACACGACCCCTATATATGAAAAGTCTACTACACACTATTTTACTTCGCAGGCCTCTATAAAGACTTACTGTGGTAGCACGATAAACCTCTATAAAAATAATAGCTATCCTACGTAAACGTATTATAAAAATAAATGGCATTGTACTCTGCTAAAAAAGCAAAATGGTACCAGGCGCAACGTCGAGTGACGCAAGCATCGTTTCCAAACGTCGTGTGTTTTGTTCTCTTTCCCTTCCCTCTCTCGGCTTTTTCCTATTCTTTTCTTCTCACCCTTTCTCCCTTTTTAAAAAGGTAGACCAGTCTCGATAATAAATCGAGATTGATCTCGCCCTTATTAAATTCGTATACCCTAGCCTCGATTCGCGAGGGTTTTGTCGAGCCAACTTTCTTCTTCGCTGTGATTAATCCAGCCGTCACCCACGCACTATCCACCCACCTTCCCGCAAAAGTCCATTTAATTACAACACGCGTCGCTCGTGCTGATAGACGAGCGAGAGTATCGAACCAGTCCCAGCCAGGACTGTGCCAAAGTCCGAATATCGGCAGAACCAAGTGTGTGTGTGTGTGTGTGTGTGTGTGTGTGTGTGTGTGTGTGTGTGTGTGTGTGTGTGTGTGTGTGTGTGTGTGTGTGTGTGTGTGTGCGTGCGTGCGTGCGTGCAGGCCGATCAACCGAATCAGGACCACGATGGAACCACCGAAAAGATTCGAACTCGGATCATCTTTGTACCCCCAAAATTCTCTCTCTACACCTTTAAACTTCCATCTACACCGCGAACGCGTCGAAATTCACGAATTCGCCGAGTCCACGTAGTTTCGTAGACTTAGATTTGAAATCGATGGACTCTCGCGACTGACTCGAAGAAAACTATCCCTCTGATCTGACCTTTCTTTGCTTACTTAATACGAACTACGCGAGAAGGGACCTCTGTTTGGCAATGCACCGACGCGTCGATTACAAAAAAAGACTTTTTAAGAGTATTAAACATCTATTAAACATCAATGGACGAATTGTACGATCGCTCGAGCGAAAAATCCAAAACAAGCAAATCGGAGAGCGTAGACGTGAGAGTCGACCGTGTGTACGGTAAAGTACAGTATTTTTTTTTTTTTTTTTTTGCGAGGCACGTCGTCCTGACTCGTGTACGATCTGTCTGACACGTGCACCGATACGTTTGTCGCCTAAAGTAGTTTAAGTCAAAGGTGGTTAACTGGCGGCTCGCTGGCGCTACCCCCTCCACTGCATCAATCTCCCCACTCCTCGAGCCGTGCACGAGCCCCACTTTCTCATTGTTAATCTGTTGCTCTCCCTACCAAGCGAGTAGAAGCCGCCAGTTAACCGGCTCTGGCATAAGTAGTCCCAGATGCGGATACATCTTTAGACATTAGTTTCTCCTCGTTGTATCACTTTGCTCGATCGGAGTTTTTGAACGTTTGTTTCAGTACGTGCGTAGTCGTAATGTGGAATTCTAATTGCGCTAATTTACCTAACACAGCCCACGGATATTCCATATCCCTTCCCGTCTCGCGATTCGACTTCACTCTCGACCGTTCGCGTGAGATCTCGGCACCTCTCGGCGCTTATCACCCGCCACTTATCAAAAACTTGGACGACAACTTTTAACTTCGTTTAATGTTCCCCCTCATCACACTTTTTTCTACGTCTCCCCTTACTTCTTCGTTGAAGGACAGCGTGCTATAAACGGCTATTGTTTTATTAAAATAATTTAAAATCAACGTCAATGACTTTGATTTTTCTCGAATTGACGATGGACGCTCCTCCGTGTTGACATTCGAATCGATATCTCTATATTGTTCGATGTACAAAACAGTATCCCCTCGCGTGTAATCTATTCACGGATAAAATGTTTACAAATGTCTTGTGTATTGTACACATATATCTATATATATATTTATATATATACACGTATATGGAGAAACAATCAGAAACTCAAGAAAAAACACCACTGAACGATATATTATTCGAGCCTTTTGATCCGAGTGGTGAAATTAAACTTTCAACTGACGACTCGACACGTGTCTCAATGACGTCGTTCTCTCTCTCTCTCTCTCGAGTTCTTTTTTTCCCTAGTTTCATCTGCAATGATAAAAAAAAAATCACGAAAATGACTTGAAAAGCTTCGATGTACACCTACTTGAATGTGTTTACATTTAACCCTTTCGCCACGGCTTTGACACGTACCGCATACGAGTAGGAATCAGTTCAATCGCAACTTACACTGAGAACGACGAAATTCTTCGTCGACGTACATTTCTCAAAAAGTGAATATTGAAATAATCAAAATACTGAATCGGACTACATTAACAAGTTGATCGCCGAGCGCAAATCGAGTAGGTCTTTTTTGTGTTTTTCTTTTTGTTACGAATCCTCAGGCATTCTATTTTGTTTTTAGGCTTTTCCTCGTGTTTTTGTTTTTTGTTCTTTTCGTTAAGTTTATATACATGTGCTTCGGTGTTAGTTTGTCAAATTGGAAGAATTTTTAAGACATCTTTTGCATCCCTCAAGTGTAGACTAGAAATTTGGAGAATTTGCAACTAATTCAAAATAATTCAAAAATTCACTATGTTGTTGTTGTTGTTGTTGTTGTTGTTGTTGTTGTTGTTGTTGTTGTTGTTGTTGTTGTTGTTGTTGCTGCTGTTGTTGTTGTTGTTGTTGTTGTTGTTATATCGTTATTTGATATCGAATTTAATTTGCTCAATTTAAAAATGATTTACTATTGAAAAGACTCATTTTTCTACTAAATAATATTTCTCCTGTTATCTGCTAAATATTTCTTGCTTTAAGATTTAAAAGTAAGATCATCGCCCGATGAAAAATTGACTGCCAGATATATGTGACGCGGCGATCAACGTGTTAGACTAACATTGTTTATTCGTATTCTGTATTGAATTGTTAATGCACATACTAAAAATTTAACAGTTCGAGCTTTACTTTGTGATATATCTAATAATCCTGTAAAGTGTGGTACAATTCGAGACATGGGTCAATACGTAATTCTACATCACATTTCTTGAATTAAAATTCAATCTTGCAATCTGATCCAGTGGTTCCCAACCTTCACCTAAGCATCTCTAAAATCCTGATGCCCCACCCCTGTGACAATTCTTATTATTCAAGAAGTGAATTTCTGACGTGAACTTGTCCTGAACAGACTTCCAAAGAGCACGACATCCACGAAAGAAAAAAAAAATTAGAAAGTTAAATCTTCATTTAAAGAAATGCAAGAAATTCACTGCTGATAACTTATTCTCGAATTGCCACCCCTAGAAAGTCAAATTGCCCCCTTCTGTGGAACGTGGACCCCACGTTGAGAACCACGGGTCTGATCCAAGTGAAGTTTGCTGCAATTATTGTCGATAATGTTTGCCTGTCAGGCGGCTTCAGTTTGATTCGAACAACGTGAAGTGAGTGCCTATAGGCGCCTTTCGTTTCAGGGGACTGAAGTGATTATTTAAGCGTCTATAGGCGCCAACAGTACCACAGAAAGCAAATTTTAAAAGCGCTTTTGGGCTCCAACAATAGCCGAAGGGTTAAAGAAAATTAAAAATGATTAAGGAGAAAAAAAAATCAAGAAAGAAGTAGATACAACTACTACGAATTTAGCAAAAAGCAATTGTTTGCCACTGAAAAGACAGACTGTGAAATCTGAAATCCGAAATCCGAAATTTGACAGTTCGAGCATTCAATATGTCCAATTCAAATACCACATATTTTCGGCGTGCAAATTTCGTTCAAAGTTAATTCTCTTTTCAATTGACTTGTGCTTTTCTTTCGAAAAGAAAGTTTCCTTCGAACCGCGTGTCTAAAAGCTCGTCTAATAATAACTGTAGAACGGAGTGTTGTGTCGGTAATTCATTTTAGGAGAATTATCAGGATTCGCGTCGAGACAACCGTTTTTAAATACTGTTAACTTCTGTTCCCCTTTTTCTTCTGTTCATCGCGAAACTGTTCAGCCCGTTTTTTCTCGTAACGAAAGTGACAAACTGTCTACGACGAACAAAACAACCTTATTCCGCGACTTTCTCTTTCGTTTCGTACCACGTTGTCGAATTTTTACCATCCTGCAATAGGAATGTGGAACAGTCAAATGTCTTCGCGCGTGCGAAGAAACGAACTAAATGTCATTTGTATGGCTATTTGAAAATGGATAAGTGTCGAAAATAATGAAAATTTTAAACATCTCTTCTGAGTGATCGACATCGACGACGATCGAACTTCAATCTTCTCATCTCGCGACATATATATGGCACATGAGGATGTATTTGTGAGCGAAAAAGAAATTTTCATCTCTGGTCTTTTCACAGAGATGCGTACAGTAGTGCCCACTTAAGCATCCGTCGCTATCCCCGCCAATTATTGAAATTGGGTCCAGCTCCACTCTACGCCATCTTACCGCGAAACACGAAACGAAACAAACGACACTGATATTTCGGTATACATTGTGATTGTTTCGGACAAATATCGATCAAAATGAGGCAAATTTCATGTTAAATAACGAATACACGTCCAATTTATATGTATTAATACGATTATAGCATCATATTATGTATATTGTTAATTTACTAATTTGATAAAAACAAAACAACAAGACCTTTATTCAAGGTTCCCATTCGATTATTGATAATTATCGATTAACAACTACTTTTACAGAAATTTCAATAAATTTTCGCGAAATTTAGATTAATTACAATCATTTGATAATTATTGCTTTATTTAGTTTAAAATAGTTCAAATGAAATGTTAAAATGTTAAAATGTTAAGTTTCTTTACAATCAAATAATGTAGTAAACAATACTGGAATTTGCCTGATTGACGCTCATCCCCACTCTTTCTTTCGATACCAATTCGCAAAGTACATCACCCATACTTAAGCTTTTTGAGAGAGCACTACTGCATCAACAAGAAAGATCACGAGTACTCGAGACTTCAATCTCGACTGAAAATGAAAATTTTCGAATATTCCTCGTTTCGAGCTTGGCATTGTAAAATTAACGTAACGAACGAATACTGTAAAACGAAAAGTATTTCTCGAAAAGTATTGCTCGTAATAAACTGCAATTTCTGTACGACTTGAAAACAATTCGAAATAATTTGCGACTTTCCGCGCAGAATATGTACATGAGAACGTGATACTGCAACGTGATACCTTTTTACAATTTACGTCGCATTCTTCGAGCCGCGAACGTGTTGTGCAAAGCGTCGCTAACTTCAAGTAGCGGCAACCCTCGATTTGACATTGCCTTTTAAAGCCAAAGTTCTGCTCGATATACAACAACTTTCAGCACCGCGTAATAAATCACTTCTAAAATAAATATAGTCACCGAGGTATAACTATAATTAGACGAGATTAATAGAGGAAAAATATATATATTTTAAGTACCAGATTCAAATTAAATATAGACAACTCTGATCAATCCAAAAACACTCGCCGGTTTCAAACGAAACATTGGCTGGCCAAAGATCGGAACTGAAATATAACCGGTGAAATAGATTAACAACTGCGATTAACTCGGAGGAAATTCTACTTAAACGTAACGGCTGTGATTACTTCAGAGCGGATCTGGATCTGAATTTCCACGCGTCAAAACAACAAATGCGTCAGATCGAAGGGTACTGCTTGATAAATAAATAATACAAAAAACACGCTAAAAATGGGCAAATGTTTTTCCTTTGAAATTATTTAAAAATTTTCTGACGAGTTGACTTTTCTGAAAATTATTTGTCGACTATCTTCGCCTTTCAAATACCCACACATCTTTACATTATTGTCGAGTCTCTTCTCGATAAATACACATCCGTCCCTCCATTTTAATTTTTTTTTTTTTTGCGCGAAAAATTACAATTATTTGCGCAATGTCAATTTACGCGGCCGGAAAACACAGTTTCCTAGAATTTTTAAAAATAACACCAACGATGAGAAAACTCACGGTTATGATTATTCAGCGACGTTCAAGCACGTCGAATTTATGAAGCAAAAGTTTACTAACAGAGAAAAATAAAGTCGAAATTTCAAATATAAATATTTCGAGCGACGAGGATAACGAGCTCGTGCCAATGAAAAAGAAAAGATCGATCGTTTTGATTTGCGAATAAAATTTACTTTTGTTTTCGGAAATGTCATTATTTTTTTCTTTTTTTGTTTTGTTGACCTATGTGAAATAAACGTGCGTTTTTATAACTTACATCAGCCTTTCTTTCCAATATTTTGTTCCCTTTTGTACCGACAGGCTCTATTTACGCGATCTTTATTCAAGTAAAAACGATTCCACGTGGAACACATTCACTCCGCGCAAATAGGGGTATAAAACGTATAAATCCATTTCAGTAACCCCCCCCCTCTCTCTCTTTCTCTCTCTTTCTCTGAGAAAGTCAAAATGTCGGCGAAGAAAATGATCGAAAAAGACGAGACAGATCGAGACTCGAGACGGCGCAAGTCTCGTCGTTATCACAGGCGGTCCTCGACTTTCATACGTACATTCTACTTTCGTACAGTTCGTTGTATGTGTATTTCGTACTTTATTTAAAAATTAGATTTTTGTCGATATTTATTTCGTGCCTTATTTAAAAATTAGATTTTTATCGATATGTATCTCAAAAACGTGCAGAACGCGCGTACTTCCGTGTAACGACTCTCCCCTCCTCGTCTCCTCCA